>JAZKJV010008857.1:0-1200000 GCA_037367405.1 Ottelia alismoides | reverse complement strand
GAAGGACACAATCTACCAGCCAACTTGGTATTACTACAGATGAATAACTTTGATGTTATTTTGGGTATGGACTGGCTTTGGGAGCACTATGCGGTCATATATTGCAGGCAAAAGAAGGTGGTTTTTAATAAACCACATATGATAGAATTGGTCATTCGTGGAGGCAAAAGGAGAGATCAGATAATTATATCAGCCATAAGAGCACATCAATTGATAGCCACTGGGTGCATGGCCTGTTTGGCTAGCATAATAAGTACAAAACCCACTATGGTGCAACTTGAGGATTTGGACGTCGTACGAGACTTTCCAGATGTTTTTCCAGATGACCTCCCAGGTCTTCCACCTAGAAGGGAGATTGACTTCACTATTGATGTATTATCGGGTACAACACCCATCTCTAAGGCACCTTACAGAATGGCTCCTGCTGAGTTGGAGGAGTTGAAAAAGTAATTGCAAGAACAATTAGATAAAGGGTTCTTGAGACCAAGTGTTTCTCCTTGGGGTGCTCCTATCTTATTTGTGAAAAAGAAGGACGGATCCCTTAGACTCTGCATTGATTACAGAGCGTTGAATAAAGTCACCATCAAAAATAAGTACCCGCTACTCGCATTGATGATTTATTCGATCAACTGCAGCAAGCAGCGGTCTTCTCCAAAATTGATCTTCGGTCCAGTTACCATCAGCTCAGAATCAGGGACGAAGACATATCAAAGACAACATTCAGGACGAGATACGGGCACTATGAATTCTTAATGATGCCTTTTGGCCTCATAAATGCGCCTGCTGCATTTATGGAGTTAATGAATAGGGTATTCCGAGAATACCTGGATAAGTTTGTGATTGTCTTTGTGGATGATATTTTGGTTTATTCACCAGACATCGAACAACACCGAGTGCATCTTCGATTAGTCCTTGAGACATTGCAGCGACACCAGCTTTATGCTAAATTATCCAAATACGACTTTTGGCTTCAGGAAGTTGCGTTCCTTGGTCATGTTGTATCCAAGGATGGTTTTCTGTGGATCCCGCGAAGGTGGAGGCTGTTTTAAATTGGAGTCAACCCAAGAATGTCTCTGAAATCCGCAGTTTTCTAAGACTGGCAGGATATTATAGGAGATTCATCCAGAATTTTTCTACGATCTCCCTACCTCTGACCTGATTGTTGAGAAATGATATAAAGTTTGAATGGTCTCAGAAGTGCGAGCAAATCTTTCAAGAGTTAAAGCAAAGATTGACGACTGCTCCTGTTCTCACGCTACCCTCGGGTAGTGGTGGATTCGTGGTCTACACTGATGCATCTGGCTCTGGTTTGGGATGTGTCCTCATGCAGCATGGAAAAGTTGTAGCTTACGCATCCCGACAATTGAACGAAGCTGAAAGAAATTATCCGACGCATGATTTAGAGCTTGCAGCAGTAGTTTTTGCACTAAAGATATGGCGTCATTATTTATATGGAGAGCAATTGGAGGTATTTACTGATCATAAAAGCCTCAAGTATATCTTCTCTCAGAAGGAACTGAATTTGAGGCAGCGGCGATGGTTGGAGTTTTTGTCAGACTATGATCTTTCCATTGACTATCATCCCGGAAAGGCGAATGTAGTTGCTGATGCTCTAAGTAGGAAATATGAAGGGAAGCTTGCGAGTATGAAATTGCAGTGGCAGGTAATGAAGGATTTAGATGAATGGAACCCTTTTATTGAAAGAAAGACTAGAGTTCTTATGGTCGGAATGAAGATCCACTCATCATTGGTAGAGAAAGTTATTTTGGCTCAGAAGGATGATAATGATCTCCAAAGATTGATGGCCGCTTCTCAAAAAGAAGGATCTGATTTCTCAATTGGGATAGATGGAGCAGTAATAGACTGTGGGTTCCTGATAATAGTGAATTAAAGCAAGAAATTCTTAAAGAGGCTCATAGGTCCATGTATACTATTCATCCCGGCACTACAAAAATGTACAATGACTTACAATGAAATTTTTGGTGGCCTAAGATGAAGAACGACATTGCAAAATTTGTGTCGGTGTGTCTTATTTGTCAGCAAGTAAAGATTGAGCACCAGAAGCCTGCATGTCCTCTGCAATCACTAGAGATCCCTGAATGGAAATGGGAGCATATCACCATGGATTTTGTTTGCGGGCTGCCAAAAACAAAGAAGGGACGCTTCGACACTATTTGGGTGATTGTTGATCGTTTAACGAAGTCGGCTCATTTCTTACCTATCAGATTAGATCAATCTACAGAGAGCCTTGCTGAATTGTATGTAAATGAGATAGTGAAGTTGCATGGTGTCCCGGTATCAATCGTGTCAGACAGAGACACGAGATATACCTCCCGATTATGGAAGAGCGTGCAGGATGCTTTGGGTACTAGTTTGAAGTTCATCACATCATTCCATCCTCAGACTGATGGACAATCTGAAAGAACAATCCAGACATTAGAAGACATGTTGAGAGCTTGTGCCCTCGACTTCGCTGGAAATTGGGATAGACATTTGCCTTTGGTTGAATTTGCATATAATAATAGCTATCATGCAAGCATTAAGATGGCTCCTTTTGAAGCATTATACGACCGACCTTGTAGATCCCCTTTGTGCTGGAGCGATGTTGGGGAAAAATAAATATTGAGACCTGAATTAGTCCAAGTTTGTACGAAGGGTGTGGAAGTAATTCGGAAGAGACTTTTAGCCGCTCAGAGTAGACAAAGGTCTTATGCTGATTGCCAAAGGCGGGAATTGAATTTCGAGGTAGGTGATCATGTATTCTTAAAGATTTCTCCTACCAAGGGAGTAGTGCGATTCGGCAAAAAGGGAAAATTGAGTCCTAGATATGTGGGACCTTTTGAGATAATAAAGAAAGTGGGAGAGGTAGCATATCAAGTTGCCCTTCCACCTCATTATTCCAAGTTACATGATGTTTTTCATGTATCGATGTTAAGGAAGTACAATCCCGATCCATCGCACGTGATCGAGCACGAAGTTCCAGACATTCAGCCGAACCTAACATATGAAGAAAGACCTGTTCGTATCATAGACCGTAAGGAGCATCAGTTGCGACATCGCATAGTCCCGATGGTCAAAGTACTCTGGCAGCACCATCAGAGAGAAGAGGCGACTTGGGAGTTGGAGGATGAAATGCGTCAACATTATCCGCATCTCTTTGGTAAGTGGCTTTTTACAGTATAAATTTCGAGGACGAAATTTCTTTAAGGAGGGTAGATTGTAACGGATCGGGTTTGAAAAAAAAAGCCGTAATTAATTAAGATGATAATAAAATTTATATTATTATTATTATTAAGAAAGAGATAACAAATTAGAAACGACCCTACCTAATTATCACAATTATCCTTTAATTAAATTGTTATTTATCTCATTATTGGTACCTATAAATACATGAGACTCCTATCAATTCTCATCATCTCCCCTTACGTGAGAGAGAGAGAGAGTTCGGCAACAATATTGGTCGCATTGCGAATCCGGCAACGACGACCTTCTCCGTCAACGTCGAAGACTCATTCCGGTGAAATCGGAGAAGAAATTGACGTGGCCGAAAACGATCCAGATTTGACGGAGTCTTGGTCGACGAATTTCTATCATCGACAAGGTATGTGTCGAATACATAGGATCGTTAAGTGTTGTTTTGTGTTGATCCATGATTTTAAATTATGACTTATAAATGTATGTGTCGATCCTTAGAATCCGTATCATTCAATGGCTTTTGCGTAAGGATAATCTAAAGTATTGACAACTTGATCGTCATTATAATTTCCACGAAGTCGTGATTCTCGACTTAAACAAGGGGCGGGTTTTTTTTCTGTATGTGGATATCCTATGCGCACAATCCTTATCCAAAATTGTCGATTCTTTGATCACTTGTTCATAGAGATGTAGTCCGAATTGATGCTTAATTATGATTACATGATTTAACAAAGTTTTAAAGATATTTTTATTTTCGTTTATACCACACGCATAAAGTAACTATGTGATTTAAATAAATCCGGTCCTGTAAACCATGTTTTTCTCCGACGTCACTTGTGGATTGCAATAAAACGATTGCATGGAAATATAAGATAATTGCATATATATGGTTTAAGATATATGAATGTAACATGCATATGACTTCACGTGTTTCGTCCAATCCATGCACCAAATATCAATTTATTTTCTATACTCACCACCATAATTTTCGATCACATGACAATTTCATATGCTCAAAAGGAGGTACTGATTTATCGTCATGTTATGGATTCACGCCGATCTTAGTATGAAATGATAGAGATAAAAGTTGCATAGATAAATAACAATGCGTTACTCATTATTAACATGTTACAGTAGGTATCAATATTATATGCGAACACTATCATGTGATACTATATTATATCTGAAAACACTACTGCATATCACATTTTAGAATGCAACTACATCCTTTTGCAATATATTGTTGTCTATATGATATTCAAAAGTGATCTTTAAAGATAAGAAATCATCAAAGTCAATATTAAGTTTTGGCATCGACTCGAACTAAGGGGTCGTAAGGGCCTAAAGGGCCAACGCCTACCGGGGGCGTGAGGCAAAAGATAAGTCCTCTACAGTTGTAGCTACACTGTCATGTTATGTATTGATATGAACCACTTGTGCCGGCGGTAAGCCATCAAAGCCGCCTAAGAAGTAACAATCAAGACCACTCTAAACATGAAAAATGTCATGGGCATATGTGCAATATATGTTAATGTTATGTGCATATATGCAATTATGTTACTGTTATGGACTTGTGTGTAAGTTCCGTTAAAGTTAAGTGCACATATGAAACGTATGTTAATGTTATGGACATATATGCAAATTTATGTCAATGGTTTGTGCATACTTGTCATTTATAGTAATTTTAAGGGTACACGCGCAATTATGTTATTGTTAAGTGCGCAAGTGCAATTTATGTGAATATATTGGGCATACATGCAAATATGTAAAACTTAGGGGTATATGTGCAAATATGTTATGTCATTCATGGTTATGAAGAAATTTAGTTATATGCATTAAATAAGTTGATTTATGATTTATATGACTATGACTTTTGTGACTTGTTTTCTACGCTAGCCGGCTTGACCCAAACTCGGCACATACTGAGCGTTATGCTCATAACATGTTTTGCTAAGTTTTCAGGAGAACGTGAGGATTAGACCATTAGCAGTTTAAGGGAGACGACACCGTCTTCAAGAAGTAGGAGCGGTATGGATCTACTGCGTTTTGTTGGGAGGACGTCCTTATGCCCACTGGAATAAGGAAATCGTGGATACGATTTCGTCTAGTTTATTTATCTCTAATTAAGGAACTCTTGGAATTATCATCAAAAAAAAAAAAGGAACTCTTGGAATTGTGAACTTATTATGATTATGGAAAAGTTTTTTTTTGTGGGTTCTTCACTGCTCTTTTATGCCATGATTGATGCTATGAGTAACGTTCTCGAGATGTCCGCCGAGTTTCTCGCTTCCGCAACATTCTCGGACGATCGGGTTCGTTACAAATATATACTTTGAACATCGATTTTCCTCAATATCGATTTAAAGATGATTTTATTATATCAGAATTTTCCAACACTCTGCTAACAAGATTTCCATCTTTTTGTAACTTATATATCCACCATACAATGGATGTCTTCATTGTTCTTATCAGTTTGGAAATTGTTGATCATTGCATTTTTCATGAAAGTTAAATAGCTCGTTGATCACCCCATCTATATTCAACATACATTCTAACTAGAAACTTTAGTCCATAATTGGAAGCAAAATCTAATCATCAACATATCATAAATATTTTTCGCGCATTAAAGATTAATACTAGTTAACAAAATAAACACTGGACAAGGTTAGCTTTGAGTTTAGTTTGCATGTTCTAACTCTATGCATGCTCTTTGTCTTAATACTTAGTTATTATATTGTTTAGATTTTTTTATTCATATATTTCGGCTTTCTGTTGATATATTATCGTAAGCACGATCATCATCCCGTGCATCCAAATATAAGTAGAAATCGGTCCTACATATTTCTAGATTATTAGTTATTGTAGGGCATATTGATGGTAATTACGATATTAATGTTTACGTTATGTTGTCTTTTCCCCTTAACAAATCTTGTCTGGAAATCATAAGGATCGGTTCTTGTCTTTGTTTAAATCAACAGTCTAGGATCGCTTAAATGTATATTTACCGTTACTAAATTACACCGTATGAGATTTTTACACCGCCATCTTTCTAACTCAAGAAATAATTACGTATTACAACTCTACACACAATTATTTGGATACTAAAATATATAAGAAAACCGGATATAGTTTAGTTACCGAGTTTCTTATTATCGTTAAGGAAAGTAAATAAAAATGGGGAAATTGGATTTTTATTCTCAACAGTGCGATAATTATTTTCTCGAATCCTGATTTTCCTATTTTCACGTATAACTCGGGGGCAGACTCCACAACTCTAGACCTAGCCCAATCCTGGAACCTGCAAATCCCAATGACGCCCCGTGTTGGCTAGCCATTAAAATTGGTTTGACAGCCATTCAAAACATAGCCTATCGCCCTTGTCCGAGAGACAACTCCCTCCTTTGAGCTAACTTTACTAACACCAACCCCCAATCTTCTTTCCTGATCTTTGGGATCCTGCTAAAAATAGGCATGTCTCCCTCGCACAAGCATATTCTACGCTCGTAGTCAAACAAAATTGGCTCAAACGGGCATCCCTAAATTAAGGGATTTCCTCCTTAATCACCCCAAAACTACAATTGACTCCCTCACCATTCCAGGCAGATCGTCCAACCTTATATCAACTAACCAACTCTACATCCTCCTCGCTCACAGGGGCCTGAGTCCCACTTTTCCTTTGATCTCTTTGCCACAACAAACTTAGGACACGAGATCAACCTCTATATCCAAACACTCCTACCACGAATGCATGCCCTCTTTGTCTCTTGGATGCAAAATCTATCCCTCACTTGCTCCTACACTGTCCATTTACTTTCTTTATTTTTCCTTGCTTAATTATTTTAATTACTTTGGGAGTCTTGATTATTTTTTTTGAGCATCACAATTCACACATATACTCATAATCCCATTGGCAGATATCTGCTATACATGCCTCAATCTGGTGGTTGACCTGGAAGGAGAGATGTTCGAGGATGTACCATGGTACTTCACTCCTCCCTCCCCATATTACCAAAGAGTGCCCTTCTCATAGATTACTCCTTAACTTACTTATCAAATCCCTATGTTCTTATTGAGTAAAATTCTTAAATTATTGTATTCGCTAACTTGTTATTGTATCCAAGATCTCACAAGCTCCATGAGCCCCCTTCCCCTCACACATCGTCAACTTGCAAGCAAGAAGTGAACCGCTCCCAACACCTGGATGCCCCTCAACTATACATCTAAAGAAAACACCTTCAGTTTTGTTTCAATTTTGCAAAAAAAACATTATCTTAGCCTAGATTTTTTTGGCCCCACAATGATATTCTCTGATTGTATTAAACGTCAAAGCTATGGGTGTCTATGTGTTTGCTACTTATGCCATGTTCCTTGTGCTTGGGTCCTGGGCCCTGGCCTTCGATGTTGAGTCAGGTGAACCTTTTTGTGTCATGTTTTTTTGATGAAATGAAACGAGATTATTGGTTCTTGAGTTGTAGGTGATACATGATAGACATGCTACGTGGTCCTACGAAGAATGTGGTTATTAATTCTACGTGAGAATAGTTGTGGCTTGACCTAGTATATATCCATGGATATCTAACTTCCATTTGGTACAATACCGAGGTAACAAATATAACAATAACCTATTACAAACCAGATGATATTTGAATAAATAGAAAACGAGTTATTTATTGGACCTTAATTTATAGAAAACTAAGCCAATTACATGTTCTTAACATATTGAAAACTAAGCTGGTTACAAGCTTCCTATGTATAGAAACTAAACCGGTTACAAGCATTCAACATAACTTGGGAGTTATAGGTGCAACTACATGCAAGTATTTTCTATGGTTAGTGAATGTAGTTCTTAGCTTTTTGAGCAGTTGTTCCTTATCTAGTTTATATATTTGACATGTATGTGGCATTTTTTGTCATTTACTTAACGATATGAGATTTTTCTTCAAGTAGTGTCGAGCTTGAGATGAAGATTCCTCTGTCATAGTTTGTTATAAACAACCTTATCATCATTAATTATTTTGATTTCAATTGGTTCAAATCTTTTATAATAGTGTTATCAGACTATTATTTCCCTTGAGTTTGGGGTGGTAAGATACCACAACCAAGGAGAGTAGGTCATTATCCCTACCTGAAACTTGGGTATATGGATCCCTATGTCAAAGCACTCCATGGAGTCCCTCCATCTAAGCAAAGAAATACTTCTGAAAGGGTGAAAAGCTAAAAAATTACCATAAAAATAATATTAACAAGGACAAATTCATGATAATACATGGCATATCCTCACAAAATCCTCATAAGGTTCATTTATAATTACCTCCATGTCCACCTCCTCTTGTCTCTTATGGCACAAACCCTCACTATCGTCCTTCTTCTCTCACTGTTGAGCTTGTCCTTTCCCATACATTCTCCTTCAATACACATCCTCCTTGTATGAGAATAATCCTCCCCTCTGCAATACTCTCTTATGATTAGGGATGGAAACTGTTAGATATTAATACAAGTATTAGTGTTATCATATTCTTATCTTTTTTAAAATTTGGATACAAATACGAATATCATACCGTGGAAAATGTAAAATCATATCCTCATAATACGAATACGAATGTAAAATGAATATTGGTAATTCAAATATGGATATTTGGAAATGAGTACGAATTAATATGCAAATATTATACATGTCCAGATTTACTTAAAAGCTATAAGCATTTTAATTTCATAAAAATTCCAGCATATACAAAGTATATTAAATATTTTAATAATGAATATGTGAATAAACATAACTTAATAATAAAAGAAAATTATAAATATATAACTAAATAATAACAGAAAATGTACCAAACTTACTTCTCTATGTACCATGTAAGTACTAATATCATCCGGAACTTGAACGCTCGTATTCATATTTGTATTCATAATCGTATCGATATTCGTATCATATCCTCAAAATTTTAAACATTCATATTCATCAAAATAAAAGATATTATATTCTAATCGCATTCGATGAATGTTGAACATTTATATTCGCATTCGTATTCGTCAAATACAAGAAAATGACAACCATATCCTCTATTTAACGAATGCAGATATTAATCCCTACTTCCGATACTTTTATGTGACAAGATGACTGAAGAACCTCGAATGCCCTAGTTAATCATGTGGGCTACACAATTTTTTTAAGCTGACTCACTCCTTTCGCAAAGTTAGTGGAAGGTCACTCACTGTACTATAGTTTGGTTGGTCCAATTATTACATAGGGAAGAACAAAGCTTTTTTTTAGAATTTGATGATTGATTGCTTACTACTAGATTGGGTCGGGTCAGGGATGAAGTTTTCTCGATTTGCGGGAGAGGGACTGATGGATCTGTTGATTCTTTTTGAAGGCCCGACTGACTCGACCAGGCCGGGTGTGATGCGTGACCTATGAAGCTTATATCTAGTTGGGAGCCATAGCTTGCTTCCCTCGAGATGAACTACTCTCGCAAAGCGACCCATTTTTAACGTTGAATTTTTGTTGTAGTAGGGCAATTTCGTATTAATTAAAAATTGCTAAATTAATTATTTATCCAATTAAAGCGAGCGGTCCATTTTTTTACTTGAGCAAGCCCAAGGTCAAACTCAGGGAGGCTACTATCTCCTTAGGTTGATTTTTAGTCGATCTAGAGGTTAGGTTTTCAAAGAGGTATTTTTTGGTATTTTTAAATGTAATTAATGAATGAAATGTAATTTTGATAAAGTTCAGGGACTAAAACACAATTTATGATCAAATTAAGTCCAAAAAACCTCAACTTGGTCAGAATATGAAATATAATAAAATTAAGCTACCGTATTTTTTTAGAATTTCTGGATGTAATATGAATTAATTATGAATAAAATATGCAGATTAGGTGATTTTGAGTAAATTAATTTCAATAAATACAAACATCAATATTTTCCAGAGAGTAAATTATCCTAGATAGGTCTATGCGAGAGATATTCAGAACAAATTTTAATTCCTAGAAATACTAAGTATGGAATTAATTAAAAATCAATTATTAAAATCACTATTAAATTTATCATAACCTCGATATCTGTGCAAATGAGATGATTTTTTGGGTATAATGTAGAACACAATTAATCTATGTACTATGAATTTTTGAGAATTTTTGAAGCTATAGTTAATTTAATACCAATTAAGTATCAAGTAGAGGGTAAAATATGCTATTCACCACAATAATAATTACATTAAATCAAGCACTACTCATAAAAATTATAAATAAATATACACGGGATAAAGCAAAATTTGTTCTACAGAATGTATTTTTTTAAATGATAAAATGATGCAAATGATGGTTCCAAATTACAAGACAAATGCAGGGGTCTATATGAAATTATAGAATAAAATAAATAAACATGTGACGCACAGGGACTTAATGAAAATTACCTAAACCCATGATGGTTTTCGCGCAAATTCCCCAGGAGCTACATGCGTTGCGCGTGACATCTCGCTGGTGGGGACTCCTGTGTAATTCCCAAGAGTTCAGGGAGTGGCGCAATTCTCATCCGTCCCCTGTGCTGGTCACGTGCTTGGTGAGGCTCAGATGTAAACCTAGCGTCGACCCTCCAGGTCGCGGATGGAGTAGCTTCGAGAGGCTCTAAACCAGAGGCTCGGAAGGGGGTTCTGATGATGACATGTGCGGAGGATGTGATTGCCCCTGAGCTGCTTGATGGAAATCAAGTGGTATCTATATGTCGGACGGATACAGAGTTCTCTGGATGCTCGAGAGAAAATTAATGATGGAGCTGCTGACGTCGACGACGTGGCTGCGAAGTGAGGGAAAAGGAAGGGCTCCTGATCGATACACGACTAGGTCCCTTCAACAGATGGAACACGACAAAGGCTAATCGGAGATGGAAGGGGTTGAAGAGCTCGTGTGGCTACAAGGCGACACACGCCTGGCCGAATTAGCTCGTTGGAAGGGCCCTCCTGGAGATGGTTAAATGCTCGTGGCTTCACCAGATTCCTGTTGGTGTTAACTCAAATACAAAGGGCTCAAGGAAGTCAAGGGGATGGGGGCCATTAACGAGGAGAAGAAGACTGAGGGCCGACGAGGGTCGAATCGATAAAGAAGCATGTCAGAACTAATTCGAGCAGTATGACGGAGCAATGGATGGCATAGGTGAAGCAATTTGGGAGTGAGGTTGCCAAAGGGAAGAGGCGATGGTGGAAGAGCGGGCTCCAAGGTGAAGATCGGAGCTAAGGAGGAGCGGGCGGTGTACACGATGGTGAAAAGGTGGAGAAACAGAGGAGCACGAGAGAAGCAGAGGATAAAAGAATAGAGAGGAGAAGGGAGAAAAAGGATACCTGCAGATGGAGTCGATATGCCTGGTGGAGGAGCTCGAGTTCGAGCTCCAGTCGTCGCTCGAGTTGCTGGCATTGCGACGAGCTTGGCTGCGCAAAGATGCAACAACTACAGGGGCGGTGGCCCTCAGATCTCACCTCAAGAAGGGTAGGGCTTGTCGTCACCGTCAACATGGAGGCCCTGATGTCACCCAGGGCTTCGTATGAAGCTGGAGCTTAGGTCTCAAAGGTGGCGGATGGTCGATCATGGGGAGCAGTGATGGCTTTGAGGGTGGATGCAGGCAGCCAGTTGGTTGATGGAGAAATAATGGGAGGTAGTTGGTCGACGAGAGGATAAAGGGGGTTGTTGTCGATAGAGAGGAGGAGATTGAGGTGGTTGGCATGAGGGATAGAGACGAGGGGGTCAATGGTGAGGGGTGGCCGTTGGAGGAGGGCTTCCGCTGAAGGTGGATAGTCTGTTGGGGGAGAAGGGTCCTCACGTGCACTGCACGTGAGGCAGAGGATGGAGAGAGAAGGAGTGGGGATGGCTATCACATGCTTTACAAGTGAGGAAAGAAGGGGTTAAGAGAGAGGTGGTGCTGCATGTGGCGGCCCCAAGAGGCGCAAAGTGTCGCTCCAAAAAAATTTCAGAATTTAAATGCAATTAAAAATAAAAAATAGAAAAATACCTCAGATCAAAAAAATTTCTTCATGAACATTGTTCATCTCGATGAGATCTACAATTTCTTAAAGGAACCAAGACCAACAGAGGTCATTTGTACAAAATGATTTTTTCATGGCTTCTATGTATATAGAAGCCCATGTTTTGGGATTTTACAATTTTTGTGTGATTTTTAAATAGGATGAAAAATCGATAAAAATGTGATAAAATAAAGGATGCATATTTACACATTACTCTATTTTTTAGATTTTTAATAAATAAAAAATAGAAAAATAAAATAAAATGAAAAACAGGGAGATATTTTTATAAATTCACAAGGGACACTTAGACTCGGTCAGTTTCTTTGATTTTAGTCTTATTTTGGATTTGGATTTTTGTGCATTTTAAAAATTTCTTCAAAGAATAAAATGAAAAAGAAATAAAAGAAAAAGGGTTAAGTGTGCACATAAAATATCTAGTAAAAAACCGTTAAAATAAACAATAAGCAAAAGAGGCCCAAAACCCAACTTTCACATATGAGCTCTGATTTTTATGAAACTGGTCTTGTTTTGAAGGCCTTTGAATGCATATTACTTTTAAAGTGAGTAGACTGCAATCAGACACTATATGAAGAAGCTCGTGTTTTAGTCTATCTATTCTGAAATTAGGATTTTGTCTCACGGGCCAATTATTTGAGTTAGCCATTTTTTTGCATTTTCCTTTAATCTTGTTAGTAATATGAACACAATGAAGTTTGTTTCATGTCCATCATAGTTAGCATGATTTAATTAAAAAATACATGAAGTTAGGTGAAAATGTGAAGATGATTATGAACACAATTATGCGTGCTAAAATGCAGATATTAATTCTAAGTGCATGAATGGTAAAAATGCAGAATAAATGGAGATATGCAGCTAATTAATTAAAAATAAAGTTCTATTTTTGACTTTTAGAGTGATGAATCATGGATTCACCAACCACCTATCTTAAACCTTGCTCGTCCCCGAACAACTAAAATGAAATGCAAAAGTGAAATGATTTTGGGTTCCATACCAAGGTCATGAACAAAAGGTGAAAATAGAGCTAGACCTGACCTTTGGATTAATAATTGGCAGAACTCCTGTGAGAATTAGGGTTTAAAATCAACAGCCCTCGAGTTCTACATATCATTGTAATAGTTCCGGCTCAGAAGTCATCTAAGATCAATCCTTCTCCCAAAGCATACCCATGAACATTGAATAACTGTCTCATGTGTGTGAAATGTTTTAGCTCTTCCCATCAAGAATGCCAGACTACCATGCAAGTCTCTCCTCCAATAACTCATCCTCGAGGAGTCAAGTATTTCCTTCTAAAGTTTGTCGCGCTGTGTTCAAAATCTAAAAGGGGGAGAAATTAGAAGGGAAAAAGAACTTGAGGGTGACCAGTGTAGTCACCTCTTCTCATGAAACCGACCAGTGTAGTCAAGTCTCGACCAAGATCTGCAGGTTGTCTTGAAGATGGACCTTTTTGGTCAAATATTTATTTGGTAGTTGGGTTATTTTTGTTTGAATTTTTGGTAGCTCTGCGTGGATCTTGTTGTGCCCCTACGGATACAGAATCTTTTTTTCCATACATATTTTGGGGTCTTAGAAAAAAACTGTGCCCAGCCATCCATCCCTCATCCGAAGATTTATTTGAACATGTACTCCGATCTTTAGATGTCCAAACTACCAGAAAAGAGACCCACACAATCTTCCAACACCTCGTCTGAGTTGAGCTAAGTGCATAGCGCGAGAGTACAGATTAATTCCCTATCCAGAAGTTATACTCATAATTAGGGTAAAAGGTTAGACACTAAGAGTTAAAATTTGCACATTGTCATGCAGAACTCGAAAAATCAAGTCATAGACCCGAGGCTTCTAAAATCCTCTTTCTCGATGAAGTTCCTCTGGAGTTAGGAAGATTAAGGCCAAGTCAAGACCACACTCAACTTCTATTCATAACCCAGTTCAAAATCCAACAACTTTCCACTTGGCATATGCTAGATATGTAAATAAAATGCAGATGCATATGAGGTGCAAGATGATTTTATTATTTTTTTTGTATTTTTATTTTTTGTATGAATGAAAGGATGATATGCAAGAGTAAAGAAGTTTTTTTATCTTTTTACTCTCTCTTTTTAACCAATTTTACCCATCCCATAATTATTGCATAATATATACAAAAACATATGAAAGTACGAGCTATGGGTAAAGTATCTATGTAATATATATATACATGCCACCCATACTTAGCATATTGTATGTCCTCGAGCACAAAAAGAGAGGAAAAGACATAACTCATGATAAGTGTAGCAGAGTGAAAAACAAAAGAAATATAGAAGTCGGCCGCCCCCTATACTTAGACTATGGACAACCTAAGTATAGAAGAAAAGTAAAAAATGAGGAGGTCGAGGTCAAG
Organism: Ottelia alismoides; assembly: GCA_037367405.1. Lineage (NCBI taxonomy): Eukaryota > Viridiplantae > Streptophyta > Magnoliopsida > Alismatales > Hydrocharitaceae > Ottelia > Ottelia alismoides. The sequence goes on along the minus strand of JAZKJV010008857.1, from coordinate 1,185,391 downwards.
AGGATAAATGGGTGAATATATACAGGGTGGGCATCGATCCCCCCTATAGTTAGTCCCTGGTCAGCCTAAGTATAGGACGAAAGTGAGTATAAGGGCCGATGAGATATGGAGAATATACAAAGCGAATGGGGGTGGTGTAAGATGGAGAGGATGAAAATGATGCAGATTCATGCGTTCCCTAAGAGTGGATCATGGAATTCTGGAATATGCATGAATGAGATCTCTTCAACATGGGCTAATTGCTCATTTGATCAAATAAAAAGCTTCAGCAGCTGCCCATTCACAATGAACGGTTGTGCACCATCTATAAGCTCTAAAATCCATACACTGCTGTTCGTATTCACTTCTCTAATAATGAAGGGTCCCGTCCATTTGGATTTCAACTTTCCTTGAAAAATCTTCAACCTAGCATTGAATAACCATACCTTCTGCTCAGGGACAAAATTCTTTCGTTTGATCTGCTGATCGTGCCAACGCTTGACTCTGTCCTTGTAAATCACACTGTTATCATATGCCTTGTTCCTGATTTCTAAAAGCTCGTTTAGATCCATCTTTCTGCTTTGCTATCCTTCATGGTTCCAGTTCACTTTCTTTAATGTCAACTCAGATTTATGTATCAGCTTAGTGGACAGATGACATGGCTTTCCATAAACCATCAGAAATGGGGAGGTTCCAAGCAGGGTCTTGTAAGCAGTTTGTTATGCCCATAGAACTTGGTCTAAGAGCTGGGATCAGTTCTTCCTATTAGGGCGTACTAGCTTCTGCAAAATACCCTTCACTTCCCTATTCAACACCTCAGCCATGCCATTATATTGTGGTGGTATGGACTAGCGACATAGTGTTCGATACCGTATTCTTTTGTTAACATTTTCATTTCCCTATTAAAAAAGTGGCTACCTCCATCAGAGATGATGACTTTGGGAATCTCGAACCGTGAAATGATGTGATCTTTCACGAATTTGTAGACAGTTTTGCTATATGCGGCTCGAGTAGGGATAACTTCCACCCACCTAGAGAGATAATCAACCACCAAGAGACTATGCTCATAGCCATTGCTGTTAGGGATGGGCCCATGAAATCTATGCCACATGCAGCGAAAACATAAACCATAATGATCGATTGCATGGACATTTCATCTTTGGGACCGACAATCCCTCCCATTCTCTGACATACTAGGCATGACCTAACAAATACATATGCATCACAAAACATGATCAGCCGGTACATGACACACTGTAGCACTTTCCAGGTGGTCCTCTTCCCCGAGTGGTGTCCTCCTGCCTCCAAGGAATGGCAGTAGGTGAGGACACTCATGTATTCCTCCTGAGGAATACACCTCCGCCAGACACAATCCGATCTTTCGAAGAAAAGGAATGGATCCTCCCAATGGTATTTTCTTGATTCCAATTTAAGTCGATCAATGCTGCTCTTAGGCCAATCATGGGGAACTATCCTAGCCACTAAGAAATTCACCATGTTGGTATACCATGGAAGAGAGTCGATAGAATAGATCGACTCGTCGGGAAAGGAGTCCTCAATGGGGTCAGTCTCAAAGGAACTATGTGACTATATGCAGGAGAGGTGATCAGCCACCACATTTTCACTCCTGGCTTATCCTTGACCTGCACATCAAACTCTTAGAGTAGTTGAATCCACTTAAGAAGATGCACCTTCGTGTCCTTCTTTTCTATGAGATATTTGATGGCTATGTGATATGTGAACATGGTTACCTTGGATCCTAAAAGATGAGATCTGAATTTATCCAAAGCGAATACTACAACAAACATTTCCTTCTCTGTGATGGTATAATTCTGTTGAGCCTGATTGAGTACTTTGCTTGCATAGTGAACAACATAAGAAATCCCTTCTTTCCTTTGTACGAACACGAGCCCAACTGCAAAGTCAGAAGCATTCATCATGATCTCAAAGGGGAGAGACCAATTTGGGGCCTGTAGGATAGGAGCATTCATGATCTTCCTCCTCAGGATCTCGAAGGTCTCAAGACACTTGTGATCTAAAATGAACTCCGTGTTTTTCTCTAAGAGCTCTGTTAGCGGTCGGACAATCTTTGAGAAGTCCTTTATGAATCTGTGGTAAAAACTGACATTCTCAAGGAATGACCGTACTTGCTTGATGTTGGTTGGTGGTTCTTGATCACATCCACCTTGGTAAGGTCAACCTCCATTCCCCTCTTGAATATGACATGCCCCAACATAATGCCCTCTCGAACTATGAAATGACTCTTTTCCCAAGAGAGCACCAGGTTCACCTCACTACACTTCTTGAGGATTCATCCAAATGAGATAGACATGCATCAAACAAGCTGCCTTGGATCAAGAAGTCTTCCAAAAGACCTCCAAGAAATCGCCCACCATTTCAGCAAATACTGCAATCATGCACCGTTGAAAAGTCCCTGGTGCATTGCATAGCCCAAAGGGCATGCACCTGAATGCATACGTACCAAATGGACATGTAAATATGGTCTTTTCCTGGTCCTCTGGAGCCATGGCTAATTGGTTGTAGCCTGAGTACCCATCTAGAAAGCATACGAATTCTTTCCCTACAAGTCTTTCTAGGATCTGGTCTACGAATGGCAGAAATGATCCTTTTTCATTGCACATTCAAGCATATGTAATCCACACAGACACGCTATGATGTAGGTACTCGCGTCGCAATCTCATCTCCATTCGAGTTGGTGATTGTCTGAAGTCCTGCCTTCTTAGGGACTACATAAAGTGGTGCCACCCACTTGGAATCAGAGATGAGATATATAAACCATGCATCACACCATTTTTCAATCTCCTTCTTGACCACTTCTCGTAAGTTTGGATTCAGCCTAGCTAGAACTCACGAGAGGGTTTGACACCTTCATCATGGTAAATATGGTGTAAGCACAAAGCGGGGTTAATCCTACGAAGATTGGACACTCTCCAACCTATGGTCTTGCGATTCTTTTCAAGAATCTCCAACAAGCGGGATTCTTATTCTCCAGTCAAGCTAGAACTGATAATGATCGAAACTTCCATGGTGGGACCACAAGGAAGGCATATTTCAGTGTTGAGCGTAGTGGTTTGAGATCTGGTAAAGTGTGGTCATCAAGAAAATCTGGCTCAATCACCTGTGACTCTGTGATGATAGTGGCTGGATCTGTCATTGATGTACTGGCCATCAATTGCTTCAGCTCTAGAGTCGGATTGTCAAAAGTGTCCAAGCAATAAACAAAAGCCACGTCTGACTCATCATCCTCGTCCTCTGATTGACCTGAAGGGAATATGTCTAACAAGCCTAAGTCGACTTCTGAGTCATCGAGGACGTAGGGAGATGCATGAGAAATTTCTCATGTGGATAAGGTTTGATTCTGCAGGATCTGTCTAACTGCCTCATGTACATTGTCCTCTCCTGATGAGAGGGACTTATCAACCCAAGTTGACTGTTGCTGATCAATTGTTGTCAACTCTATAGCACTCGACTTCCAATGAGAGATACTCTGTACTGCTCTCCAAATCAGGTCTCTACCATTTCTTTTGTTGCATCTCTAACTCTACACTTTCATCGTGTGCATAAAAGCGTATATTTCTTAGAGTATAATCAAAGATAGCTCCGGCCGTCCTCATAAAAGGGCGACTAAATATGATCAGGGAATCTTGCCATCTTTAGGGACACTTCATGTCTAGGACTGTGAAGTCCACCTTGTACTGCTTCCCCTCTATGTCAACGATAACATCCTTCAACATCCCCTTGGGCCTCTTAATATATCAGTTTGTGAATTATAGGTGTGCTCTCGATCTCCTTAGTGGTCCTAAATCTAGATGGTCTAGGAGGGAATATAGTAGTAAATTGATTGAGGATCCATTATCAAGTAGAGTATGAGAAAATGATGTGTAAGCGATCTGACTGGTGACAAAGTGCGCTCCTTGATCTCTCTTCTTCCTTGGAATCTCATTGCGGATCGTACAGGTAGTGGCAACAGACAACACATGTCTCACCATTCGAGTATTTTTTTCCTGCTAGTCCTAACAGGTGTGCATCTTGCCTTTAGGTACTTTTTGAATGCAGGAACCATATCCACTAATTAGAGGAATGACATCTCAACTTTAACATTCTCATGACATATCGTTTCCATCTCTAAAATGTCAAGATCATTATTTTGAGTTTTTTTCTTCTTTCCCTTAGATAAAGCATGAGGGAAAGGTATTGGAGGTTCATGATATGAAAAAGAAATATCATCATCTGAGTTCTTATTGGAATCAAAATTCAATTGTACATGACTCTGACATTGACCTGGACTCTGTACAGGACTCGACTGACATGCATAAAATGGAACTGAAACTGAAGATAGAAAAACTATTGGTGATGCATCCAAGCTGATATTATCATCTCCCTAAGACTCGGTGCTCGCGATCTTGCTCGATGTTGCTTTATTCTTCTTTTTTGATTTTCTTGATTTTTTTTTAATTTTTTTCGGATTTTTGAGGATTCAAACCCCTTGGTGATACTAAAGGTACTGCTGGTGATGATGATCCTCCTCCTCTAAGCTATCCACAAGGGTTGCCTCATCAGTATCCTCCGCTCCACTCCGCTGTTCCAGATCAGGGGTCCGCGCGGTCCTACCGCTCCTGAGAGTAAGATGGTGAACACCATGAGATAGGATCTCATGATCTTATTCTAAGAAATCAGAATAGTATACATGATCCTTCTAGCGATTCTGTCCTTGGTTCAGGTTGTTGGGATTAACCTGAACCTGTGTCGGAATGGAGGTCCTAGGTGCTATGAACTCATCACGCCAACGTGAAAGCCGATTGATGTCAGCTCTCTGATCATGCTTCTCATTATGGATGAGTTTGAGCTCATCAAGGATCTTCTATAAGTCAGAGGTACCTGAAGATGAGGCCATGTGGTCTTGCCTCTGGGTGTACTGCTACTGACCCTGTTGTGGTTTGTTAGGCCCCTGATGGATCTGCTGATGATACTGGCTCTGCTGATGGGGGTATTACTGCTGCTAAGGGTGTGGAAACTGGTGATATTGAGGCTGAGGGGGGTATTGTCGGCACTGCTATTGTTGGGTAGCATTGGGATCATTGGTGTACTAGATCCCATTTACATCCCATACTTATGGGGATTCTTCGGTGACTGTCTTGATGGCCGTCTCTGTGAACTAGCTCTCATGGACCTCAGGATGACCCGAAGTCCATGTGCTGTAAGACCCCTGCATGGGCTGCTCCTGAATGTGGTGCACTCGGTAGATAGGAGCAGGGGGTGCAGACGGGGCATGTATCTTGATCTTAGATACCTTATCAACTAACTCCACTATCTGTTTGGGAAGCTTGGTGACCGTTCTCCCATTCAACGAGCTTGTGTATTTCGCTCACCTTCTTCTCAATCTGGTCAACCATAGTTAACTTATCACTGATAATCCCCATGTTGAGGAGTAAGTCATTTTTCAGATCGATGACAGATGTTCTCCTCACCTCTTAAGGTACATGAGAGGGAGGTGGCTTGTCATAAACCCTACTTGATGATCTGGTGCGGCTGGTCTCTTCCATATGATCTAAAACCATCCAAACCGCATTGGCTCCTTTGTTCAGATAGCTTCCTCCATATGCAGCATTCAACGTCCGTGAACCTCAAGAGTCAGACCACTGTACAACTTCTGGACTAGGATTGGTCGGTCAATATCATGACCCGGACATTTTGGAATCACGTCCTTAAATCTCTCCCATGCCTCATTGAAAGGCTCATGGGACATCTGTGTGAAACTTGATATCTGGGACCTCATCTGATTAGTTCTACTCAGAACTTCTTAAGGAACAAGTCCTTCAATGCATCCCACGTGGTGACTACCCTCCTCAAATTCTTTAGCCAATAGGTGGCTTTATCTACTACAACAAAGGGGAAGGCTCTAAGATGGATGTAATACTATGCTATACCAGGTCATCATAGATTGTCGCGTACCATTTCAAACTCGTTAGGAACATGTATGGTTCCTCTATTGCATTGCCATAAAATTTTGGCAAGAGTGTCAAGAAGTGAGGCTTTAATTCTCCAGCATTTGGTGGTACGACCGACCTAAGCCAGTTCTCGTTCTGTGCAACACTGGGATTGTAGGAATCTCTCACTGATCCCCCTCATTTCTTAACTATCCAAGCTCCTATCCTAGTAATTCATTTCTCTGCTCAACTTGTGCAAGTCTGGCTAGGATGTCCATCAATGTGTCATGATCTCCCTCATCATCCATGCTCTTCTTGGGAGGAATCTTACTATCTGATCTTTTTCACCTTCAGAATACAAAGGGCTTGAATTAGTAGGGTCGTAAGAAGGCGATATGGAAGCATCGAGGTGAGATTCTTCCTTGATGTGGTGAGAGAGGAGAGGGTTGGTATGGGTCTGACCACCCTAGAGAATGGAGAGTGAATTATTGGCCTTAGTCTCATGGGAAGAGTGTCCATGAAACCAAGGGGATTCAGGGGAAGAGTGTCTTTGAACCTGTGAGGATGGTCGGTTTGGATAGGTCAGCGAGAGGCTCGCGATGTCCGAGCAATAATCACCCCAATCCCTCATTCTCTATGTCAAAAGGTTCGAACTAAGAGCACGATGTGAAACAAGGAGTGATATGAAGGGCGCTGAGAGCGCGGTATTTAAACGCACACCCCTGAATACAAACACAAAGCAAACCCCAAATTCACCAACTCAACGCTGTGAAAACCCTAAAGGTTCGACCAAATTATCTTGTCTGTTTTAGTTGGTGATAAATGCAAATTTGGAAAGAGTTAACAAGCTGTTATGTGCATGTATTTCCCTAAAGTCTGGCCCAATTCTTACGACTAGTTGCACCCATTTTCAACCAGTATGAGAGTAAGTATGGACTATATAAATACGACTACCTGCTACTTGAGGATGGAACCATATACAGTCTCCTCTAAACCCCTCACTCTGTTAAGGAAATCCGGACCATTTACTAGCTACCCATAGATACTCACTGAGAAGTAGCTAATCATTTTTGTAGAATCAGTAGTCAATCTGAAAATCCTGGCTTGGCTCTATCCTAGTGTTCGTCCCTCTTTCACTTGCAAGTAATGTCAAACAATGAGGGGTTACTCTCCCAAAATAGTTTCAGTTTTAATGCAATTTTTTGGTCCAAATTGTATTAGTAGTCCTGATTTTAAGCTTGATTTTCACTTAATTTAATCAATCACACAAGGCACACCTAACTAACAATCCCGATTTCCTTTAATACTAAGTTATAAAACCAAAGGGAAGGGAGTTGAGAAAAGCTGACGCACCAATAAAATCAATGATGCATATCCAGTTCAGAAGACTTATAGTGATCTTCATACTCTACATGCAGGATACAATACAAAATTGAAAATTTTATACTATATGAAATGCATGCGATGAAACCACACCTAACAGATAGCTCTAATTAGCGGGAAGAAGTGAATTGAATTTGACTAAGTTAAAACGATCTAAGGTGCGTATGGTTTAAAGTGAATGTGTGGTCCTAAATCACGAAGGGCACATTGAAGAAGCGTGAAAAGCCCTCGCTAATTTGATGGAATTAACGTTTAATTTCATTGTAGGCAGGCAATTCAAGATTGATCAAAATGACCACTTAAATAATGTGTCAATTAAGGTAAGTGGTCAATTTAATTTAATTTTTTTACTTGGGAAGTCCAAGGTCAAACTCAGGGAGGCAACTATCTCCTTAGGTTGATTTACAATCAATCTAGAGGTCAGTTTTTCAAAGAAGTGTTTTTTATTTTTCTAAAATGTGATTTAATGAATGAAATGTAAATTTTACGAAGTTTGGGGATTAAAATGCAAATTTCGATCACATTAAGTCCAAAAATCCTCAAACTTGGCTGGAAGACAAAATATGATGAAATTAAGCTAATGTAATTTTTTTAGGATTTTTTGGTTGCAAATGAATATTTTATTGATTAATGAATGCTTAGTGAGATTTTCTATAATTAATTATAATAAAAATAAATCTACTTTTCTTTAGGAAGTAAAATTATCGAAGATATATCATTGGGTGATCTATCACAAAAAACCCTAATAAACCCTAAAAATGTTGAATTTAATACTTGCTAAAATTAATTATTGAAATATACAAAAGGATTTTTACAGAGCAAAATATGCATTCAAATGCAATTCTTTTTGGGAACAATGTGAATCACAATTAATTCTATTATCCATGAATTTTCAGTAATTTTTGAGTAGTGGTTAATTATCTATTAATTTTAGAGTGTCAATTGGGAAAAATATATATTTCTGCAAGAATAAAAACTATTAATTAACCAAAGAGCATAAAAACACCAGAAGTATGCCACAATGTGTAGAATTAATTGTAGATCAAAATGTAATATTTGAAATAATAAAATGATACAAAGTAGATGTTCAAAATAAATAGAGAACACAAGGTTCTGTTCACAAATTACAATAAATAAAATAAAATAGAATGTGCAATGGAGGGACCTAAGTGTAATTACCTATACCTCTCTAGGGGTTTCTGCAAAATGACCAAGGGGCACGTGCGCAACACGTGCCCTTAGTGGCGGGGGAGGTCCTCTATGAATTGGGGATTCTCTGGGGGATGTCCCTGCAATTGATCAACCTTGCACGTGCCTCGCACATGCTCCCTTGAGCAATGGTGGGCATGTAAGGAATTTCCAGGAGCTCGAGGGTGTTGACTATAAATAACCCTAACGTGGTTGATCACGTGAGAGGCTCCTAGGTATCCTTCTCCTTCGTTGGACCCGAAGTGTAGCGGATGGAAGGCAACCCCCGTAGAGCTGTCGATGAAGGTGATCTCCCAGATGGTGTCGCGGGCGGTCGACGAGGCGGAGAAGCACGAAGAGCGGTGGCTGTGGTGGAACTTTATTGTCGGCGTATGCGCGAACGGAGGTGGGAGACACACACCCAATGAGGAGGTCTGTTGGAGAGGACTGGGCGAAGAGGCCGACACGTGGTGGCAGGGTTCTAATAGAGATGGTATGACCTATTGGTGGGCTCACCCTTAGAGGTTGCGGTCACAGTGGAGTGCTGGTGCAGATGGCCACGCAGAGTCGGTGAAGAGGCGGGGTGCTGTCTACCCTTGTTAATTCGATCAAATTAATGGTCAAATTAAATTTTAAGTTCGTTGCAGTCGGTAATATAAGCTATGTCAAAAATACCACTTTTAATTAATGTTTAGTTAATCACGAGCGGTGGATTTATTTTACTTGGGCAAGCCCAAGGTCGAACTCAGGGAGGAAGCTGTCTCCTTAGGTAAATTTTAAGGGAATTTGGAGGTCAGATTTTTAGGGGAGTATTTTTGGTATTTTTTTAGTAAATTTATGCAATAACGGACAAACAAATGCAATTTCAGGCCAGTTTTTACAAGTTAAATCAGAAATGCGGTCAAATGAAGTCCAAAAATTATGAAACTTGGCCAGAATATGACATGCAATAAAATTAAGCTAACATTTTTTTGGATTTTTCTGACACTTTATGAATTTACCATGAATTAAAAATGAATGCAAGGTGAGTTTTACAAAATTAATTTTAATAAATACCAAAACACCTTATTTCTAGATATAAAAATTATCCTAGATAGATCCAAGTATGATAAATCCAGGAAAACTAATAAACCTAAAATTCTACGTGAATTGGACTTATTAAAAATCAATTAAGGAAATCACCAATTAATTTATTCAGACCCCGTGATGCGTGCAAATGCAATGATTTTTGGATACAAGGTAGAATAAATTATCTTAAGTCTAATGTGATTTTATGGTGATTTTTGGAGCAACAAGAAATTTAATATGAATTAAAAGGCACACAGTGGGCAAAATATGGAAAATTTCACCATCTTAATAATATTAAATTCCAAGGATGTCACAAAATTGAAACATGTCACATAAAATAGAGGACAAGATAAGCTACATCATGCAATTTTTGGAATTGAAAAATAATACCAAATGGACACCTAAATATGCGTGCAAAGACATGAACTAAAATGCAATTACAGAAAATAAAATTACTTAAAATTAAACGTGCTGACAGGGACCTAAATGCAATTACCTATAATGATGGGGGTATATGTGCAAAATGTCCACGTGAATATGTGCGCCTCACGTGATGCTCCTGGCAGGGACTGAATTGCAATTTGGAAAACTTGCATGGCCTCTGTGCAAAACACCCAGACCGCAAGTCAGGTACACGTGAGGTACTAGGTTCGGGAGGCATCGGAGGCTCGGACTATGGCTCGGGTGTGCTGCAGGCTCGGGCGTACTTCGGGATAGCTTCGGGAGCTCCGAGCCTAAGGTCGGGGAAGAGGCTCGGAGGTGGAGATGTGGCGCGATGTGAACCATTGGATGAGCAAGTATCCAACGACTGCTGGAGCTGCTAGCGTGGCACACTAAGGATCATCAGATCGCAATGATCTAATGGTATCGATGTCGTCGACGAGGCTGACTATTGGCCGTTGGATTGAGATGGATCCAACGGGGTCTGGAGCTCGGGGGTAACAACTACGTGGCACAACACATGCTGCTCGATCTGAGTGATCTTACGACCATGGGCTCGAGGCGACGTGGCGTGGCAAGGGCCGTTGGATCGAGACGATTCGACGGTGGCTTCTTGTCGTCTTCTTCGATCCGCCGCCTCCTGCAGCGGACTTGGAGGGGCTTCAACGTCGAGCTCGTTGCTCCGCCGCCTTCGCCCGTGGTCGATGAAGGTTGCTGGAGGGTCCTGTACAGCTCGTAATGGTCGTGTAGGCGTGGCGGAGCGTCCGGGGGTCTTGGATAAAGCTGGGGTGGTCTGGAAGCCAATGACGATGAAGCCCGAGGAAGGTCCGGCGAGTCTTCCGATCAGTGAAGATCAAGTTCCTGCAGGGTTAAATCATACCCAAAAACAGGGGCTCGTGCTCGTGGGAGTGCATGCCTGTGCGAGTGAGACCTGGGGTTGAGCGAAAGGTGGGTGATGGTGGTCCTCCGTCGTGGCGGCAGAGTTAGTGGTCGGAAGTGGCGCTATGCGTCATTGGGTGAATGAAATAGATCGCGAAGATCAGAGCTTTGAGGTGAAGCTCGGCAGATAGTCAGGCGAGAGCGGGAGTGATCGGAGGAGGTGGAGAAATTGCGAGAAAAACGAAGGGAAAGAAGAGGAACATCGGACGAAGGATGGAGGTGTCTACCTGAGGCTTGGAAGCTCAAGTGATGCTTTCGGTCATCGCTCGTGGGACGGTAGAGGGCCCGAGCTCAAGCAGCTCGTCAGAGGAGTTGCGACATGGCATGGCGACGTCGTGGATCTCGCCAGAGGTGAAATCCTGTCTTCGCTCGATTTTACGCCCAATTGTTGTCACCAATGGGTGGCTCTGAGCTCTAGGATACCTCTCGTAATGGCGGATGGGGCCGACGGTCGTCAGAGGCAGGGTATTTATAGAAAGGAGGTGAGGGTATTGGTGACGGGGCGACGAGGTTCGGGGAGGTCGCGGAGCGACATGGGCGAGGTTAATGGAGATTGTGGAGGTCGGCGAGGATGAGGGTGTAATGGGCTACAAGGTGGAGGTGACAGGGGGTGGAGAGGATGGCTGGAGTGGAGCCAAAAATAGAAAGAGGGCTGTGAGCGCGTAAGGTGGGCGACATGGGTGCGGGGGCATCTGGAGGTTGACGACGGGTTCTTAGCCATTGGATCTTGAGATCCAACAGCTCGGAGCAGAGTGCTAGTGAGTGGTTGGGATTAGATCTGAAACGATGAGATCAAGGGGCGTTTGGAGTGCCACGTGGCGCAAGGAGGACACGGCCCTGGGGGGCGGTTCAGATCACATCTGGAGGGCGATCGAGCGGTGTAGGCATAGCCACATGGCATGCTGAGGGCGAGGCACTGACCAACGACCTAGATGGACTGAGAAGGTTGATCGGGTGGTTGATAGCGGAAGCAGAAAGAACGGCTGGGATGGAGGTTCTCTGGGGATGATCGTGCAGTCCGTGAGACACCACCTGGTGAGCTAAGAATTAAGCGGAGATGGAGGGCTATGATGAAGCCCAGGCTTTGATCGAATGGCAGGGATCAAAGGCGATATGAACGGTGGTGATGAGGAGAGAAGGAAGGCCATCGGACGGTGGAGAGGATATGACGTGTGGTGGCCTGAGGGAGGGGCGCTAGCGGACGACCATGATTTGATCTGGGCTTGACCGGATGGTTGACGTTGGTTGCAGGAAATAATGGCTGAGATTTGAAGGATCCAGACTGCAATTCAACAGCAGTTGATCCAGGCACATGGCGCAAGGGGATGCGGGCCGCGTGGCACAACCAGAGGGCGCCACGTGGCCTACTCTGGATGGCTGAAAGAAAATGAGGAATAAGAGAGAGAAGATGGCCGAATTTGGGAAAACTCAAAACATGAAAGTTGTAGATCTCGATGAGATCTATAAGTTTCATGTCAAAAATGAAGTTGAGGTCAAATAAGATACACAAATTCAAAGGTACAAATATACATACATATAATACACAATGGGGTCCCAAAACCCATTTTTTGCATACGAGCTCCGATTTAAATGAAATTGGTCTCATTTTGAAGATCTCTGAATATGTAGTAATCTAAAAGTTAGTAGACCTAGATCGAAGGTTATATGAGGTAGATATTTGCATTCTAAGGTCTGAGGTCTCCAACTAGTTTTGGGATTTTATTGGGTAATTTTACAAGCTAAGAATTTTTGTCCTTTTCCTTATATTATTAGTTAGTAATATACACAGTATAAAGATGGTTTTATTGACTTTGGAGTGAGTATAAAATACAAATAAATAGGTGAATAATTGCAAGTGAATTGGGCTTCTTATTTTATGCAAATATGGATGCTAAAATGCATATATTATGCATGCATGTATGAATGCTAATTGTGCAAGATAAGAGGAAATATGCTGCTATTTACTCAGGAACAAGACTCTATTTTCAACTTTAAGAGTGATGAATCACAGATTCATCAGGTGCTGGCGCGCAGAGGCGGTGCTGGGCACAAGGGACAATGAGCGGGGAGGCGAGAGCCGCGACTGTGATGCTACTAGGCTGGAGATGGCATTTGCAGTAGGGGGATGTCGTGAAAGGGAACATGCAGTGGCTAGCTGTTTTAGGGTAGAAGGTGATTGTGGAGAGGGAGATCTAGATTGCTGAGGAGGAGGGTCGGGGAATGATCGAGTTAAAGATGATGGATCAGAGAAGATTAAAATGAATGATAAGAAATAATCGGATGAGGAAGGAAGAGAGACATATAACATGGGAAAAGATGGGAAAATAGGAAATAGAGGAAGCAAATAGAGGAAGAAGACGCAAGAAAAAGGAGGAAGAATTTCACCCGGGGGTTTCGCCTGGAAAGATGGAGCTCATCGGAGTTCCATCATCGCCTCAATGGAGCCGGAAAGCTCCAGAAGTTCGTGCAACATATGAGGTTGTAGAAGCTGCTTCAAGGTCCAAAATGGAACCTTGGATCATGTCTAGGATCTATATGCCGGTCGTCGCCTACAAGCACCAGGAGAGTTGTCACCGAACCTGGATCGAAGCTAGGTCTCTCATCCTCATAGATGGCAAATGCTGGTTTGGGTAGCTGATGATAGGTTTAAATAGAAGGGGAATAGAGGGGATGAGGCTAGAGGGTCAATGACGATAGTACGAGGATGGGGGCGGAGGGTGCGAGATCATTGGGAGAGATAAAATTGGTTTGAAGGGATAAGGGTGAGGAGTTGGTGGTTCGACCGTTGGGAGGAGAGAAAGGCGGAGCATCCGGTGAGATGCGGTTGCGATGCAGAGCACAACAGAGGAAGAAGAAGCATGTCCTGGGTACGTGCGGTGGAGACACGTGACCAACACGTGATAAGCTTTTATTATTTTTTTATTTTTTAAAACTTAATTAATTAAATTTTTTATTTTTAAATAATAATGCAGAAAATGAGTGACATGTGGCCGCTCCAGAAGCTGCCACATGTCACTCCCAGAAAATTCAAAAAATAAATTAGAAGATAAATAGAAAAGAAATAGAAAACGACCTTGGATCGATAAATTTTCTGCACAAAAGTTGCTCGTCTTGATGAGATCTACAACTTTTATGAAGAGATAAAAACCAAAATAGGTCCTTTGTACAAAATGATATTTTTGGGGGTACTCTATGTACGTAGAACACCGATGTTTTGGGTCTTTGTAATTTTTTTGTGATTTTTAATTAAGATAAAAATTAATAAAAATAGATAAAATAAAGGTAACATATTTACACATAACTATATATTTTTTGGATTTTTAACAAATAGAAAAATAGGAAAGTAAATAAAATGGGAAATGGGAGATATTTGTACAGACTCACAAGGGACACTCAGACTCGGTCAATTTCTTTGATTTCAGTCTTATTTTGGATTTAGATTTTTGTGAATTTTAATAAAACTTTAATTAAATAATATAAATAAAAAAGAAATAAAATAAAAAGGGTTAAGTATGTACGTAAAGTATCAGGTCAAAGATCGCTAAAATACACAATGCACAAAAGAGGCCCAAAACCCAACTTTCACATATGAGCTCTGATTTTTATGAAATTGGTCTTTTTTTGAAGGTCTTTGAATTTATATTACTTTAAAGATGAGTAGATTGAAATCAGACACTGTACGAGGAAGATATGCACATTTTAGTCTGTCCATTCTGAAATTAGGATTTTATCTCACATGCTAATTATTTGAGTTAGCAGTTTTTTTTTATATTTTTCCTTTAATATGGTTAGTAATATGTACTCAGTGGAGGTAGTTTGATGTCAATTGGAGTTAGCATGATCTAATTAAAAATGCATGAAATTAGGTGAAAATGTGAAGATGATTTTGAATGCTATTATACGTGCTAAAATATAGATATTAATTCTAAGTACATGAATGGTAAAAATGCAGAGTGAATGATGAAAATGTAGCTAATTACTCAGGAACGAAGCTCTATTTTCATCTTTTAGTGTGTTAAATTATAGATTCATCATAAATACAAGTTTGAAATTACACTACCGTGTGCCTTTCCTAATTTCGCCACTCAAGTCGGGACCCACCCTCACCAGAGAGTGAAACATGTCAGACACATTATAGAAAATGTCCAGTTTCTTTACACACACAAGAACCCGATCGGGATTCGTTGGAAATGAGCAATTAATGATAGAAAATAAAAAACGTTCTCTCTCCAAAAATAAATTCTTCGTGCGTCCGATCGCTTCGAGTTGTGTTAGCTAGAAAGTCGCTCCAAGTCCACCGAGTACCTCGCATGAAAAACGAAAGATCAAATTTTAGAGAGAAGTTCACAAAAAGATATACACAATAAAAAGATGGAAAAAATACGGAGAAAATAATAGAGAAATAAATATAAGAAAATCAGGGGTTAGACTACCAGGGGTGGAAAACCTAATATCTAGATTTTCTAAAAATAACCTAAGCCGTGACTCCCCAGCAATGACACCATTTGAAGAACCCTCGAACACCCTAGTTAATTATGTGGATTTAACGTTAAAATTTTATTGTAGGTAGGTAATTTCGTATTAATAAAAAAGGCTAAATTAATTATTTGTTTTTTTATCAGTTGTGTCCCTCCGTGATATTGCAATTTCAGTTATGCCACTCACTTTTTGGAAATATCAGTTGTTCCCTCGACTTCTTGTCGTTCTATCACTTGTGCCCCTTCGTTACTTTAACTGTCACTGAGTTGAACTTAACTATGGTCTAATCAAACCATATACAATTATTAGGGGCATATGCGGAGAAAAAATCCCACATCATCCTTTCTCTCTTCCTCCCTCCTCCTCACCCTCCAACCCTTCGTCCTCCTCCGACCTCCTCCTCTTCCATCCCCTTCTCCTCTGTCCTTCACCATCAGTTGCAACATTTCGACAAGAAGGCTGACCATATCCTTCTTCATCCATTCCCCTGCAACTGAGGGGAGAAGCTCGAAGTGGGAGGGAGCGGGAAGGAGGCACATATCGGAATGGGAGGTGTGAGGGGGTGAGGGAAAGAAGGGGCCGAGGGAGAGACGTGGAGGCAGGGGGAGGTACGAGAGGAGGCTCTCTGGGAAGAGAGGGCGGAGGGGGAGACATGAGGGGAGGGTGAGGCACAGGGATGACAGGGGTGGGGGTGGGGAGTGGGGGGAGTAGCTCGGGGTGCGGGGAGACATGGGGGTGAGGGGAGGAGGCAGGGGTAGGGGGAGGCACGAGGGCGGCAGGGGGCAGGTGGGAGGAGCACGAGGTGGAGGGAGGATCTGGGGGCGGGGGGAGGAGGCGGGGGTGGAGGGAGGTACGGGGACAGCAGGGGGGTATAGGGGCGTCAGGGGGGGGGGTACTGGAGCTCCGGGCATGGGGCGAGGGGAGGACCTGGGGGCGAGGGGTGGCGCGGAGGCGGTATGGGGCAGGGGGAGGAAGCTTAGAACATGGGCATGGGTAGGTGCAAGGGCTGGGGGAGGCGCGGTGGAGAAGGGGATAGGGGCGATAGGGAGAAGCTCGGGGCAACGGAGGCGGCGCGAGGGTAGGGAGAGGAAGCTCGGGGCAACGAAGGCGGCATGGGGTAGGGGGAGGAAGATCGGGACCTGGGGGCAGGGGTAGGTGCGAGGGCCGGGGGAGGTGTGGTGGAGGAGGGGGTAGGAGGCGATGGGGAGAATCTTGGGGCAACGGAGGCGGCGCGAGGGCAGGGAGAATGAGCTCGAGGCAGAGGGAGGACCTGGGGGCAGGGGGAAGAGGCGGTGGCTGGGAAGGAGGAAGAGAAGGGGAGGAAGAGGATGGGGAAGGAGGAAGAAGAGGATGAGAAAATGACCTTTTCAACCTTTAACTTTTTATTTTATTCCCATTATGTCCCCAAAGTTAACGTCCGTTTGCGTTTGTAATGAACAACAACTAACCTGAGGGGCACAAGTGATAAAATGGTAAGAAGTCGAGGATACAATTGATATTCCCAAAAAGGGAGGAGCATAACTGAAATTGCAATATCTCAGAGGGGCACAACTGATAAAAACCCATCAATTATTTATCCAATTAAAGCGAACAACCAATTTTTTACTTGAGCAAGCCCAAGGTCAAACTCAGGGAGGCCACTGTCTCCTTAGGTTGATTTTTAGTCGATCTAGAGGTTAGGTTTTCAAAGAGGTATTTTTTGGTATTTTTAAATGAAATTAACGAGTGAAATGCAATTTTGACAAAGTTCGGGGACTAAAATACAACTTATGATCAAATTAAGTCAAAAAATCCTCAACTTGGTCAGAATGTAAAATATGATGAAATTAAGCTACTGTATTTTTTTTGGAATTTCTGGATGCAATATAAATTAATTATGAATAAAATATGTATACTAGGTGATTTTGAGTAAATTAATTTTAATAAATACCAAACATCAATATTTTCCAGAGAGTAAATTATACGAGATAGGTCTATGTGATGGATATCCAGAACAAATTTTGATTCCTAGAAGTACTAAATGTGGAATTAACTAAAAATCAATTACTAAAATCATCATTCAATTTATTGTGGCCTCAATATACATGCATATGATATGATTTTTGGAAAAAAATTATAACACAATTAAATCTACATATTTTGAATTATTGGGATTTTTTCAAGCTACAATTAATTTAATACCAATTAAAGATCATGTAGAGGGAAAACATGCTATTCTCCACAATAATAATTATATTAAATCAATCACTGCTCTTAAAAATTGCAATTAGATATTGACAAGTTCGTATTATGCCCTACTTAATTATGTGAAATTATTCAACATTTAAATTAATGTCGTTTTGTTGTAGGCGGGCAATCAGAATCGGTCAAGAAATAACCACAAATTAATTCAATTTTCAATCGCGTGGTTTTTGTTTATTTTACTTGTGCAAGTCCCAAGGTCAAACTCAAGGAGGCAAAGTAACAACCTAGAATTTTGTCTATCAAAGTTCGTGCACGGTTTTTGAGGTGGTATTTTTTTGTATTTTTAATGTAGTTTTGGATGCAAAATGCAAATGTGGCAATTTTAGGAACTAAAATATAAAGATTAATCAAACGATGTCCGAAAAATATGAAATTTGGCCAAGAGGTAAGTAATAATGAAATGAATGCACGGTAATTTTTTTGGAATGTTTGGATGCAAGATAAATATTTTATGAATTTATGAATGCGAACGATGTGGATTTCAATATTTAATTACAATAAATATTAAACCTATTTATTTTCAAGGGATAAAATTATCCAAGATCTATCACTAGGTGATCGATTTTAGGAAATACTTAAACCTCGAAGATATGAGATTTAATACCTATTAAAATTTAAAGATCGAAATAGGCAAAATGATTTTTACAAGGCAAACTATGCATGCAAATGTTATTCTTTTTGGGCACGATGTAACATATAACTAATTCTACCATCAATGATTTTTTGGTAATTTTCAAGCAATGGTTAATCACCTATGAATTTCCAATCACATAATGGGTAAAATATGCAAAGTTTCACAAAACAATAAATTATTAATTAACCACAGATCACAAAAATGTCAAACATATGCTAAGATGTAGAGAATTAGTTGAAGAACAAAGTGCTATTTTTATAATAAAAATGATGCGAAAATATTGATCAAAATAACAGGGGAATGCAGGGGAATCAATGCAAATTACAATAAATAAATAATAAAGATAATGCAGAACAAGGGCTAAAGTGTAATTACCAAGAGCTAGGGGGTGATTTCTGCAAAATTCCTAGTGGTCACGTGCTAGGCACGTGACTCGTGGGCGGCAAGACTAGATAGGAAATTAGGCGAACTGGCGAGGGCGTGCATGTAATTTACCTAAGTGGTCGTGTACGTAGCAAGTGATCCTTAGGTTCTGAACTACTGTGTAACTGAACAGTTCTTCAGGGGGTTGGATGCAAATGTTCTCCCGACGCACGTGCTCCTAACGTGCGTGGGGGTCTCAGGCCTCCTGCGCCCGGTTCTGGCGTGGCGGATGCGATAGAGACGATAGTACTAGTGGTCGATGGAGCGTTGTCGGTGGAGCTTGGAGTTGTCGGGGTTCAACAGAGGAAGTCTGGAGAGGCGCTGGATGAGGCCTCCACGACAGTGGGATGGAGGCCTTGGTGGAGGTGTGGCAGACTGCGAAGGAGGTACGACGGGCGAAGGCGGAGGAACGTCGAGAAGATCAGGCTCCCTCAGTGGTTGATGATGCATGCAAAGGTCGTCATTGGTCGTTGGATCGACGGAGACCGGAACTGAGCAGGCGTAGGTGACGCGGTTGCAACGAGGCCTAGGGCCTCAGATCTCACCAAGAAGATGGATGAGGGGCTCTGTCACCACCGCCTCCTCCTTGAATCAGAAGCTATCGGCGGATGAAGGGAGATGGGGGGGGGGGAGAGCTGCTGATGGCTGGGGTCAAAGTGGGAGGCGACTGGTGGAGGTTCCTAGCTCCGGACAGGAGGTATTGGCGAAGCTTCTGGAGTTCCTGCACGTGGAGGTGCATCAAGGGGACTGAAAGCTCGACGGTGGACGGTGATGAAGTCATTGAATGTTGGTAACACATGCCGTCGATGAAGATGGAAGCGGACGGAGTAGGTGCGTTGATGAAGGCGTAGTGGTGTATGGAGTCGACCTGGAGGGAGATGCATATGTGGTAGAGTGGAGGAGCAGAGCTTCGATGGTGGAGCGAGAACGTAGGCTTGACGGGGATAACCGGAGCGAAGCAATCGCGCTAAGGTGCTGCAGCGAACCCAGGAGGGCTCAGATCTCGCCGGAGGGAAGTGGGGCCATCAATGGCGCTGTCACCGCTAGGCCGCTCCTTCGACTGCGTGTATCGGCGGATGAAGGGAGAGGGGAGGGGGGGGGGTTTATAGGGTTGAAGGGCTTTGCCGGAGATGGAAAGTCGAAGGAGATTGATGAGGAGATCGTGAAGGAATTGGCTGAGATCGAAGATTGACAAGGTTTGAGGGCCTGAGAGGGAAAGAGGGTGGAGATTGCGCGCGGGATCCACGGAGATTGCAGGCGGCATCGATGGCCCGATTAGGCCGGAGCGGCGGCATGGCAATTAGGAAAGGGGAAGGAAGAGGATGGCGTACAGGTGTTGGCCAATCGGCCGAGATCGAACGACCCTAATGCCTCCACGTGGCGGCGAGTGGGATGGGGTGGAGCACGTGCAGGGCACATGCGTAGGTGGCACGTGCTCCGCATGTGCGAGATTTTTTTTATAAAAATTAAAATAAATAAGGCAAAAAATGGGTGACAAGTGGCATCTCCAAGAGCTGCCACATGTCAACCCCACAAAAATCAAAATTAAATACATTTATAAATACATAAAAAATAGTAAATGACCTCGGATCAAAAATTGTTCTTTACAAAAGATGCTCGAATCGATGAGATCTACAACTTTCAAGAAGGGATCAAAACCAAAATCGATCATCTGTGCAAAGTGATATTTTTGGGGTACTTTATGTACATAGAACACCTTGATTTTTGGGTTTTCTATTTTTTGTCATTTTTAAACCAGATAAAAATTCAGAAAAAATATGCTAAAATCAAAGATAAATATTTACACATTAATATATTTTTTGGATTTTTATTAAATAAGAAAAAGAAGAAATAAAATAAAATATGAAAAACAATTTTTGTACAGACAATTAGTAAAGACTCGGACTCAATTAGTTTCTTCGATTTCAAGCTCAGTTTGGATTTGGATTTTTGTGCATTTTAATAAAACTTTTACTAAAGAAGACAAATGAAAAAGAAATAAAATAAAAAGAGTCAATTATGTACATAAAGTAATAGGTCAAAAAACGCTAAAATACAAAATGTACAAATGAGGCCCAAAACCCAACTTTCACATATGAGCTCCGATTCACTTGAACTTGATCTTGTTTTAAAGGTAATTGAATGTACATTAGTTCAAAAGTGAGTAACATCAAAACAAACACTGGATAAGGAAGATATTGAGGTTTTAGTCCGGAAATCCTGGAACTAGGGTTTGGGTTTTTGGTCCACTTATTTAGGTTAATGATTTTTTTGTATTTTTTATTTATTCTTGTTAATGATATGTACACAGTGGACGTAGTTTAGGCCATTTGGAGTTTGCATGAATTAGTTAAAAATCAGGGAAGTTAGGCTAATTTACATGTCAATTAGGCTGAGATTTTTGGCTTCTTATTTTGTGCAATAATATGTGATAAAATGTCATTCTTATCAAAACATGCATGAATGCTAATTATGCAATATAAATGGAGAAATGCCTATGAATTTTGAGGATTTGTGCTTAATTCATGATTTTTAAAGTGATGAATATGAGATTCATCATCCCCCTATACTTAAACCGTGCTCGTCCCTGAGCATCAAAAGTAATGCAATGAGATGAAATGAGATTGGGTTCCATACCAAGACCATGAGCAGAAGGTGAAAATGAAACTAGACTCGACCTTTGGATTATTAATTTGGCGGAACTTCTTTGAGACTTAGAATTCTAAAATCAGTAGCCTTCAAGTTCTACACATCATTGTCACAGTTTCGACTCTGAAGTCATCTTAGATCGATCCTCCTCCCAAAGCATACCCCATGAACATTGAACAATCGACTCTTGTGTGTGAAAGGTTTTAGCTCTTCCCATCCAGAATGTCGGACTACCATGCAAACCTCCTCTCCAATAACTCATCCTCAGGGAGTCAGGTATTTCCTTCTAAGGCCTGTCGTGTTGTGTTCATAATCGAATATAGGGAGAAGTTAGAAGAAGGAAAAAGAACTGGAGGGTGGCCAGTGTAGTAACCTCTCCTTGTGAAGCCGGTCAGTTTAGCCAAGTCTCCACCAAGATCTGCAGGTTTTCTTGAAGCTTGGATCTTTTTGGTCAAATATTTATTTTGTGGTTGGCTTCTTTGTATTTGGATTTTTGGTGGTTCTGCAAGGATCTTTTTTTCCGTACATATTTTGGGGTCTTAGAAAAAATTATGCCTAGCCATCCATCCCTTTTCCGAAGCTTTATTTCAACCCGTACTCCGGTCTTTAGATTTCCACGCTACCAGAAAAGAAACTCACACAATCTTCCAATACCCCGTTTGAGTTGAGCTAAGTGCCTAGTGCGAGAGTACAAATTAATTACCTATTCCAGAGTCGTACTCAGAATGAAGAGACCAGGTTAGACACTAAGAGTCCAACTCTGCACATTGTCATGTGGAACTCGAAGAATTAAGTCAAAGACCTGAAGTTCTAAAATCCTATTTCTCGGTGAAGTTCCTCTCAAAATTAGGTGGATTAAGGTCAAGTCCAGACCACTCTCGGTTTCTTCTCATAACTCGGTTCAGAACCCAAGGGCTTTTCATAAATGCAAATGAATATAATGTTGGATGAAGTGTAGGTGTGTGAAATGTAGACACAATTTTTTTTACTTTTTTGAATTTTTTTATATTTTTTATGCAAGGATTTTTTTTGAGATTTTTTATGCAAAAATGAATAAGAAGCCATTTTTTTCAAAAATTTTTGGTTGGACACAATCAGTGTTAGTAGCAAAACTATTTTTTTTCAAGTTAGTTACCCACCCCGTAAATACATATACACTTATGCGAAAGTACGTGCTATTGGTAAAATATATACACAGTATATACACACCCCCTATACTTAGCAAGTGTTGTGTCCTCAGAGAACAAGAAGCGTACATAAGACATAGCTCGGGCTAAGTGTAAGAGAGTGAAAAAGAAAAAAAGATAGATCGGCCCGCCCCCCTATACTTAGGCCGTGAACAGTCTAAGTATAGAAGAAGAGTGAAAATGAGGCGGTCGGGATATGCGAATGAGGAGAATATATACAGATGAGCATCGGTTCCCCCTATACTTAGGCTCTGGTCATCCTAAGTATAGAAGAAGGGTGGAAATGAGGTAATCGTGAGAAGGAGGGAATGGTATACACAGACAGCATCGCCCCCCCCTCCATTCTTAGGCCTTGGCCTAAGTAGAGGAAGAAGATGTACAAGGAGACTGATGGGGTTGGGAGGGAGAGTGGGTAGCCGATGAGTAAGGCGATTTTCGACTGATCTTTTTGTGAGCTTGTGGTGGGAGATCATAATGATAAGAAGGAGATGAATCGTATGATTCCCAACCATTATCAATGTTATCTTCAGAGAAATCATGCTGGATAGTAGATGACGCATATGACTCAGATGAAAGATAACCATCATCGGAGTTATCCTCAGAGGAATAGTATTTGAAAGTGGAGGCACTCAGATATTCTTGTCTTTTAGTTGCTTCAGTTGTTTTCTCAGAATTTGATCCTTCATGGCATTAAGCGATTCGTCCTCAGATGATGAATACTCTGAAGCACCAGTCTTAGTAAGCTCATACGAAATTATTCCAGTATATTTAATGAGAGTAGGAGAATCGACTTTAGAGGAATAATAGTGTAGAATGGGAGTCATCCATCGGGAATCGAAATTTGGATCCTTACGAAGATAAGGTTTTAAGACTGCCGAACAGACCTCACTCATGTAGATTATCTTTTCTGGACATGATGAGGGATCATCAGACGTTTCCTTTTCCGGAAGGTCGAAGGTGACTTTCTTATTAGATGAAGGATCGAACATTTGGTTCGTGAAGGTGCTGGTTTTGGGAGTGAGGTGTTGACACTTGAGTCTCCAGATGCATAACCATCGAAAATTTTTTCCTTGGTCTGTGTACGTCCCACGTATTTGTTCTTAGTCTTCTTAACGTTGGTGCACTCCTGAGTTGGAATGAATTGGTCAAGGTAGTCAGAGAAGGTTGACTCAGGGTAAGACCATGCATATGTCTCAGGATCATATAAGAAACACTTTTCTATGGTGAGAGCAGCGGGAAATGGAACATTGGGGAGAGTCTGTGCATGTTGGTTCTCAATTGACTTGATGTTGGTACATTCTTGTGTCGGGTTGACTTGATCAAGGTAGTTAGAGAAGGTTTCGACTGACTCAGGGTGCACCCATGCATACGTCTTAGGATCATAATTAGAGTCATTTCCCATGGCGAGAGAAGCTGGGAATGGAACAGGGGGGAGAATCTCTAAACCAATAGTCTCATCAACAACCTCTATCTCAGGTGTAGCAACATGGTATGGCTCTTCTACTGCTTGATGGTTATGAATGTCGAGGGCTTCATGGGTTGCCTTAGAAAATCATGGTTCCTCAAAGACTTGTTGAGATCGAAGTGCTCTCAATGCTGTAAAATTGATTTCCTGAGTCTCACACTCAATACTTGTCTTAGCTAATGCCAAGAATGGTTTTCCGAGAATGATCGTAGATTGGGTGAATTCTTTTTGATGCTCAATATCAATTAACGTGAAGTCTATTTTGAGTGGAGCACCTTGGAATGTAACGATGATCGAAACAGTTCCTCTCGACCGCTTTATCGATCAATCAACCAATTGAACGATCTCTCGTATCTTCCTGATAGGTCCAAGTTTGAGTTCGTTAAATACAGAGGTATGGAGGATATTGATTGGTGAGTCATCATCGATTCGAGCATGGATAAACATGGTGTCTTTAATTCCACAGTCAAATCTGGGCAACCACTTCACTATGCGGCTCTTGGTTTTTCTCCTCAACACCAAGGAGGTGACCATTCATAAGATATGTCTTTCAGTCTTTGTTCTTATCCTGCCTGACTTTTTTGTCATTAATTTGTTCATTACAAATCCTTTAAGGTCGGGGAGGTGTTCAATGGACTGTATAAATGGAAGTTCAAAAATCAATCTTTTCTCGAGTGCTTCCCGCACAGCAGGATCCAAATTCTCCATATCTTCTTCAGTTTCAATTTTTATGTATTTTTCTAGATTTTTGATTTTTTGGATGTTTTTGAATATTTCAATTTTTTGGTATTTTCTGTGTGATGTGGTGATGTCGTGTTTTCCTTAGATGAGAAGGGGCTTTGATGTTCCGAGTAAGAGTCAGAGTCATAGTCATCCCTAGGGGAGTAATATGCAGAAGTGCCGCTGTCAGAGTCGTCCCTAGGGTGAACATAGTCCATGGGTTTCTGAATATCCTGAGGTTTCTCAACATTAGATCCATTGATTTCATCCTCTACTTTCATACTTGAGCTTCCGTAAAATGAAATTAGTTGGTTTTTGAATTTTTCCTCCATCATTTCATATCTCTTACATATACTCTAAATATTATACTCCAAAGAATTTTTAGGAATATGCTGTGTGGTTTCTAAATTTTGAATTTGAGATCCAGTCATTGCATCTTCCATTTTCATGTATGACTTGGGAGAAGATCTTCCTAGAATATCTAATATATGATCATTAGGCATTTTCTCCTTAAAAATCATGGAAGGAGTCTGCTCAATAGGAGGGAAACCAAATGTCTCTTGGTGTGATTCAGAAATGTCGTGTCCATTCCTATGGTCATATCGGAAGGTGGTATTGTCACGGTTAATCCAAGATGGAAGATTATCAGGTGCGGGCCAATCTTCTTGATATGTTCGGACCTCTATTTTATTCCCAATGGTCAAATCTAGTTGTGGATTTTTGAAATACTGACATGTTCCAATAATATGGTGAGGAGAGATTGAAGTCAGTTGGAGTTGTTGTCTCAGTCGGTCATTCATCTCAAAAGTGGTTTGATGTTCAAATGATTCATGATTTCCGACGAGTAATGGGTCAATCCAAGATGGTAGTTGCTCATTTGTGTTCAAGGGTGTGGAAGGCGGAAGATGTGAAGAAGTGTTAAATTCGATCATGTGGTTAGAATCTCCCATGAATGATGGATTGACATTTACAGAATATGAAGGATGGATTGTATGATCATAATATAAAAGGATTGATATACGAAGAAGTGGAGACCTCAATTGACTGTTTGTTTGTATGATCTGAATACAAAGGATTGTCATTCATGAAGTAGATCGGATTTTTAGAGAGGGTTGGCTCTATTTGAGGGTGAGAGTCTCCTGTGGAAGTTGGATGATGTATAGTTGGAGGAGGGTTTGAAACTTTGGGTCTAACTGAGACGAATTCATTTTTATAGTATAGCTCTGATGGATACTCGGACAAATGTTCCGTCATTTTGAAAGAGCTGACACAATGAATGATGATTTGTATTTGACCGATATGAATTTATTTTCATGATACGGATCTGGAGGGTGCTTGGAAAAAAGTTCCATAATTTTTGAAGGAGATTTATTGGTTGACATAATTGATCTTGGTTAACGATGTTCAAGTACCTAGGATATTCAACAGAAGAAACCTTAACTGTTTCAGATCCAGAAAGGAGAGTGATGGTACAAGTGTGTGGCTTTTGATCTTCGAAATCGATTCACATACACACATACACACAAATAAAATACAAATTAAACCCCAGGTTTACCAACTCACACAATGAAGCCGTAAGAGTTCGACAATTATCTTTTCAATTTTTGTTGGTGATAACTTCAATCATGGAAAAAAATTAGCGAGCTATTAGGTGACAACAATTTACTTAACGACTGGCCCGAATTCTTACGACTTGTTGTACCTACTTTCAACCAGTGTGGGTGTAAGTACGGACCATAAAACTACTACCCTTGTTACTTAAAGACGGAGCCTTACGCAATGTCCTTTAAACTACCCGTAGATCCTCACTGTGAAGTAGGTAATCATTTTTTTAGAATCAGCAGTCAATATGAAAATACGTATTTGGGCTCTAACCTTAAGTGTCATCTCTCACTCACTCAAACAAATAAATGAATCCAAGGTCGGGGTTGCTCTCCCGAAAAAATTCTCGATTTTATGGGATAATTAAAGTTGGTTATATTTAACATTCCCAATTTAATTAGACAATCACGGAAAAATTAAGTGAGCACAAATACATGTCTACCGTCTAGTCCCATTTTTTTAAATTATGTGACAAAACAGGAGGGAGAAATTCAGAAAAAGCAGATGCACATGAAAAACGATGATGTATGCTCAGTTAGAAGACTTACAGTGATTCCTCGCAATCTCCATGCGGGATGCAAGACAAGAATTGAAAGGTTATTCTAAATGAATGCAAGCCGATAAAAATCGCACCTAGCAGAAAGTTCTATTAGCCGTGAAGAATTGATTTGAATTTGACTAAGTTGAACGATCTATTGTGCATTTCGATTAATGTGAAGTGTGGTCCTAGGTTCTACGAGCACAATAAAAAATTCTAGAAGCTCTAATAGCCGTATGTGCAGGTCCATCCTAAGCGCCACTCAAGTCGAGCCCCTCCCTCATCGGAGAGTGAAACAAGACACGACACACTACATAAAAAGTTTGAGGTCTTATTACACACGCGAGAGTCCAAACGGATACTGCTATAAATGAACAATTAATTACAAAAATTAAAATTGCAGAAATAAATCCTAAACTCTATGCTCTCTTACAACTCAACTCGATCTTAATTTAATTGCAGTTTTTCAGGCGTCGGTGAAGATGCGTCGGTTTTTGTGAGAAACCGCTCCACGCATGTCGGGTACCTCGCAAGAAAAATAAGAAAGAGAATGTAAGAGGGTGACTCAAAAATAAATAAAAAACAAAACAAAATAAATGCTAAAAATAAAAAAAATTAAATGCAGGAAAAAATGGGAAATTTACAGTGAAGATTCAGAGATTAGACTACCTGAATAAAGGAAATCGAACACACAAAATTTTAGACAAAATCTAAACCGTTTGCCTCAACAGTAACGAAGCCATGTGACAAGTCCGTATTATGCCCTAGTTAATTATGGGGAATTATCGAGCATTTCAATTAATGTCGTTTCGTTGTAGGCGGGCAATCGGAATCGGTCAAGAAATAACCATAATTAAATAATTCAATTTTCAATCGCATGGTTTTTGTTTATTTTACTTGGATAAGTCCCAAGGTCAAATTAAAGGAGGCAAAGGAACAACCTAGAATTTTATCTATCAAAGTTCATGTACGATTTTTGAGGCAGTCTTTTTTTTTGTATTTTTAATGCAATTTTGGATGTAAAATGTAAATGTGACCGATTTTAGGGACTAAAATGTAAAGATTAATCAAACGATGTCCGAAAAATATGAAATTTTGCCAAGATGTAAATAATAATAAAATGAATGCACTGTATTTTTTTTGGAATTCTTGGATGCAAGATAAATATTTTATGAATTTATGAACGCGAACGATGCGAATTTCAATATTTAATTACAATAAATATTAAACCTATTTATTTTCAAGGGATAAAATTTTCCACGATCTACAATAGGTGATCGATTTTAGAAAAATCCTAAACCTTGAAGATATGAGATCTAATACCTATTAACAATTAAAGATCATAATAGGCAAATGATTTTTACAAGGCAAACTATGCATGCAAATATAATTCTTTTTGGGCAAGATGTAACATACAACTAATTCTACCATTAATGATTTTTTTGACAATTTTTTAAGCAATGGTTAATCACCTATGAATTTCGAATCACACAATGGGTAAAATATGCAATTTTCCAAAAAAACAATTAATTATTAATTAACCATAGATCATAAAAATGTTAAACATATGCCAAGACGTTGAGAATTAGTTGAAGAACAAAGTGCTATTTTTATAAAATAAAATGATGCGAAAATGTTGATCAAAATAATAGGGGAATACATGGGTATCAATGTCAATAAATAAATAATAAAGACAATGCAGAACAAGGGCTAAAGTGTAATTACCGAGAGCTAGGGGTGATTTCTATGAAATTCCTAGCGGCCACGTGCCAGGCTTGTGACCCGTGGGCGGCGGGACTGGATCTGAAATTAGGCGAAGTGGCGAGGGCGTGCGCATAATTTACCCAAGTGGTCACATGCCTTGGGTTTTGGACTGCTGTGCTATTGAGCGGTTCTTCAGGGGGTTGGATGCAAATGTTCCCCTGACGCACGTGCTCCTCACGTACGTGGGGGTCTCAGGCCTCATGTGCCTGGTTCTGGCATGGCAGGTTCGTCGGAGATGGTCGTGCTGGTGTTCGATGGAGCATTCTCGGTGGAGCTTGGAGGCATCGGGGTTCAACAGAGGAAGTCTGGAGAGGCGCTAGACGAGGCCTCCACGGCGGTGGGCTGGAGGCCTTGGTGGAGGCATGGCGGACTGTGGAGGAGGTACGATAGACAAAGGCGGAGGAACGCCAAGAAGAGCGGGCTCCCTCAGTGGTTGATGATGCAGGCGGAGGTCGTTGTTGGTCGTTCGCTTGACGGAGACCAAAGCTGAGCATGCTTAGGTAACGCGGCTGCAACGAGGCCTAGGGCCTCGGATCTCGCCAAGAAGATGGAGTGGCTCTGTCACCGCTGCCTCCTCTTTGAATCTGAAGCTATCGGCAGATGAAGGGAGATGGGGGGGGGGTGGAGCTGCTGATGGCTGGGGTCGAAGTGGGAGGTGACTGGTGGAGGTTCCTGGCTCCAGTCAGGAGGTGTTGGTGAAGCTTCTGGAGTTGCTGCACGCGGAGGTGCTCAAAGGGGACTGGAAGCTCAACGGTGGACGGTGACGAAGTCGTTGAACGTTGGTAGCACATGTCGTCGATGAAGATGGAAGCGGACGGAGCAGATGCATTGATGAAGGTGTAGTGGTGTATGGAGTCGACCTGGAGGGAGATGAGTCGGTGGTAGAGTGGAGGAGTAGAGCTCCGATGGTGGAGCGAGAACGTAGGATCAACGGGGATGACGGGAGCGAAGCAATCACGCTAAGGCGCTGCAGCGAACCCAGGGGGGCTCGGATCTCACCGGAGGGAAGTGGGGCCGTTAATGGCACTGTCACCGCCAGGCCGCTCCTTCGAATATGTGAATCGACAGATGAAGGGGAATGAGGGGAGGCAGTGGAGCTTTATAGGGTTGGAGGGCTCTACCAGAGATGGAAAGTCGAAGGCGATTGATGAGGAGATCACAGGGGATTTGGCTGAGATCGAAGATTGATGAGGTTTGATCTAGCGGCGGGCTTGAGAGGGAAAGAGGGCGAAGATTGCGCGCAGGATCCACGAAGATTGCAGGTGGCGCCGGTGGCCCGATTAGGCAGGGGCGGTGGCAGAGCAATTAGGAAAGGGGAAGGAAGAGGATGACATACAGGTGCCGTTCGATCGAGTGAGATCGGACGACCCTAATGCCTCCACGTGGCGGCAAGTGGGATGGGGTGGAGCACGTGCAGGGCGCGTGCGTAGGAGGCACATGCTCCATACGTGCAAGTCCTTTTTTATAAAAATGAAAATAAATAAGGAAAAAAATAGGTGACATGTGGTGGCTCCAGGAGCTGCCACGTGTCAGCCCCACAAAAATCGAAAATTAAATATATTAATAAATACAAAAAAAAGTAAATGACCTCGGATCGAAAAATGTACTTCATAAAAGTTGCTCGTCTCGATGAGAACTACAACTTTCATGAAGGGATCAAAACCAAAATCGATCATTTGTGCCAAGTGATATTTTTGGGGTACTCTATGTACATAGAACACCTTGATTTTTGGGTGTTCTATTTTTTTTATCATTTTTAACCAGATAAAAATCCATAAAAAATGTGATAAAATAAAAGATAAATATTTACACATTAAGCTAATTTTTTGGATTTTTATTAATTAAGAAAAAGAAGAAATAAAATAAAATACGAAAAAGATAATTTTTGTACATACAATTAGTGAAGACTCGGACTCAATTAGTTTCTTTGATTTCAAGCTCAGTTTGGATCTTTTTGTGTATTTTGATAAAACCTTTATCAAAGAAGACTAATGAAAAAGAAATAAAATAAAAAGAGTCAATTATATACTTAAAATAATTGGTCAAAAACCGCTAAAATACAAAATGTACAAACGAAGCCCAAAACCCAACTTTCACATATGAGCTCCGATTCACTTGAGCTTGGTCTTGTTTTGTAGGTAATTGAATGTAAATTAGTTCAAAAGTGAGTAACATTAAAACAAACACTGGATGAGGAAGATATTGAGGTTTTAGTTCGGAAATCATAGAACTAGGGTTTGGGTTTTTGGTCCACTTATTTAGGTTAGTGATTTTTTTTTGTAATTTTCATTTATTCTTGTTATTGATATGTACACAGTGGAGGTAGTTTTAGGCCATTTGGAGTTTGCATGAATTAGATAAAAATCTAGGAAGTTAGGCTAATTTACAAGTCAATTAGGCTGAGATTTTTGGCTTCTTATTTTGTGCAATAATAAGTGATAAAATGCCATTCTTATCAAAACATACATGAATATTAATTATGCCATATAAATGAAGAAATTCCAATGAATTTTAGGGATTTAAGCTTAATTCATGATTTTTAGAGTGATGAATATGAGATTCATCAGATATCCACATGATAAAGAAAAAGTTGTTCTACAGAATGCAATTTTCAAAATGATAAAATGATGCAAATGATGGTTCAAATTACAAGACAAATGTAGGGGTCTATATGCAAATTACATAATAAAATAAATAAACATGTGACACACAGGGACTTAATGAAAATTATCTAAACTTGTGAGGGTTTTCACGCAAATTCCCCAAGGGCTGCATGCATTGTGCATGATGTTTGTCTGGTGGGGACCCTTGTGTAATTCTCTAGGAGTTCATGGAGTGGCACACAATTCTCTTCCGTCCTACGTGTTGGTCACGTGCTTGGTAGGCTCAGATGTAAAGCTAGCGCTGACCCTCCAGGTGGCGGATGGAGTAGCTTCGAGAGGCCCTAAGCTGGAGGCTCGTAAGGGGGTTATGATAATGACGTATGCATAGGATGTGACTTCCCTTGATCCGCCCGATGGAAATCGAGCGGTATGTGTATGTTGGGCAGAGACAGAGTTCTCTGGCTGCTGGAGAGGAGATTAATGATGGAGCTGCTAACGTCGATGATGTGGCTGCGAGGCGAGGGCGAAGGAAGGGCCCCTGATTGACACACGACCATGTCCCTTCTATAGATGGAATGCAGTGAAGGCTAATCATAGATGGAAGGGGTTGAAGAGCTCATGTGGCTCCCAGATGACACACGCCCGACTGAATCAGCTCGTTGGAAGGACCCTCCTGGAGATGGTTGAGTGCTCGTGGTTTCACCGGACTCCTGCAGATGTTGGCTCAAATACAAGGGGCTCGAGGCGGTCATGGGGATGGGTGTCATTGACAAGGAGAAGAAGACCGAGTGCTGACAAGGGTCGAATGATGAAGAAGCATGCAAGAATCTGATCCGATGGTAGGATGGAGCAATGGATGGCGGAGATGAAGCGATTCAGGAGTGAGGGTACAAAGGGAAGAGGTGACAGTGGAAGAGCGAGCTTCGAGGTGAAGGTGAGAGCTAAGGAGCAGCGGGCGGTGTACGCAATGGTGAAAAGGAGTAGAAATAGGGGAGCACAAGAGAAGCATAGGATAAAAGAATAGAGTGGAGAAGGGAGAAGAAGGATGCCTACGGATGGAGTCAAAATGCCTGGTGGAGGAGCTCAAGCTCGAACTCCAGTCATCGCTCAAGTCACTGGCACTACGACAAGCTTAGTTGCGTAAAGGTGCAAGAACTATAAGGGTGGTGGCCCTCAGATCTCGGCTCAAGAAGGGTAGGGCTCGCCGTCGCTGTCAACACGAAGGCCCTGCTATCACCAAGGGCTTCGTCTGAAGCTAGAGCTTAGGTCTCGAAGGTGGCGGATGGTCGATCATGGGGATCGACGATGGCTTTTATTTGAGAGGGTGGATGTAGACAGCCGGTTGGTTGATGGACAAATAAGGGGAGGTGGTTGGCCGGCGAGGGGATAAAGGGGGTTGTTGTCGATTGAGAGGAGGTGATTGCGGTGGTTGGCATGAGGGATAGAGACGAGGGGGTCAATGGTGAGGGGTGGCCGTTGGAGGAGGGCTTCCGCCGAAGGCGGATAGTCTGTTGGGGGAGAAGGGTCCTCACATGCACTGCACATGAGGTGGAAGGTGGAGAGAGAATGAGTGGAGGCAACTATCACATGCATGCACGTGAGGGAAAAAGGGATTAAGAGAGAGAAAGATGGGGCGGCACGTGGCAACCCCTGGAGGCACTACGTGTCGCTCCAAAAAAATTCATAAATTAAATATAATAAAAAATAAAAAAGAAATAGAAGGAGACCTTGAATCAAGAAAGTTGTTCGTCTCGATGAGATCTACAACTTTTATGAAGGGACTAAGAGCAAAAAAAAGTAATTTGTTCAAAATGATTTTTTTGGTGGCTATTTATGTATATAGAAAACCCCATTTTGGGGTTTAGCAATTTTTTAATTTTTAAATAGGATAAGAAATTGAAAAAAATGCAATAAAATAAAGGTCACATATTTACACATTACTCTATTTTTTTTGGATTTTTAGTAAATACGAAAATAGGAAAATAAAATAAAATGGAAAACAAGAGATATTCGCACAGACTCACAAGGGACACTTGGACTCGGTCATTTTCTTTAATTTCAGTATTATTTTAGATTTGGATTTTTGTGCATTTTAATAAAACTTTCATCAAAGATATAAATGAAAAAGAAACAAAAGAAACATGACTAAGTATGTACATAAAATATATGGTAAAAAACCGTTAAAATACACAATGCGCAAAAGAGGCCCAAAATCCAACTTTCACATATGAGCTCTGATTTTTATAAAATTGGTCTTGTTTTGAAGTTCTTTGAATGTATATTTCTTTAAAAGTGAGTAGACTGAAATCAGACACTGTATGCAGAAGATACACATGTTTTAGTCTGTCATTCTTAAATTAGGGTTTTGTCTCACGGGCCAATTATTTTAGTTAGCCATTTGTTGTATTTTTTCTTTAATCTTGTTAGTAATATGAACACAATGAAGTTAGTTTCATGTCAATTGGAGTTAGCATGATTTAATTAAAAATACATGAAATTAGATGAAAATGCGAAGATGATTATGAATGCAATTATGCCTACTAAAATGCAGATATTAATTCTTAGTGCATGAATGGTAAAAATGCAAAATTAATGGATATATGCAGCAAATTACTCGGGAAAAAAGCTTTATTTTTGACTTTTTGAGTGAGAATCACATATTCATCAATGCCCTATAAAAGAGATGATATTATTATTTATAAGACGTCTAAAGATCTCAATAAATACTCCATAAATGGCACACACATGTGTACATACGTACTTACGTACCTATGTAACCACACACACATGTGTGTATATGTGAGTGTAAAACTAATTTTCAAAATATAAAATGTTTGAAAAACAAATGAGTAAAATGATGCCATTATAATATATACTTAGTATCGCTAATTAATCATTATTTAAATATAACTAGTGTTCATATTTCATGAATATTATATGAATTTAGAAATAAATGTACAAGGTATATAAGAAGCTTAAAGATAAAAGCTAAATTGCAAAAACTAACAACAAAAAAAAAACAACAACGGAGCCTTTTTCTACAATTAAGTATGGTCTGCTACGTGGATTTTTGCCTCCATTCAGATCTATTTTAGGTCATTCTCGGTCTTAAATCCAAATAACTAGGATCCCTTCAGATAGTCTTATTCCAAAACTTCTTGGACCATCCTGGACCTCTTTTAACCGGCTCAACATCCCAAATCTCGCAACGTCTAACTAGTGCATCAATTGACCTCCTTTGCAAATGACCAAACCATCTTAAGTGATTTTCTCTCATCTTATCATCTATCGGAGCTACACCAACTTTCCTTTTGATCGCATCATTCTAAATACGATCTTTTTGTGTATGACTACACATCCACCTTAGCATTTTCATTTATGCTATTGTCATTGTCTCCACATGTCTATGGTTCACATGCCAACATTCTGATCCATAGAGCATGGCAGGTTTCACAACCGCTTTGTAATACTTTCCTTTG
Organism: Ottelia alismoides; assembly: GCA_037367405.1. Classification (NCBI taxonomy): domain Eukaryota; kingdom Viridiplantae; phylum Streptophyta; class Magnoliopsida; order Alismatales; family Hydrocharitaceae; genus Ottelia; species Ottelia alismoides. Next base: position 1,150,658 of record JAZKJV010008857.1, on the reverse strand, counting down.
AGTTTCAAAGAGATTTTCTTATCAGAATGAATAACTGAGGCTTCTCTCCAATTTAACCAACCTGCATTTATTTTATGAATAACATCTCCATCAATTTACCCATCCTGTTGTTAAATAGATCCCAAGTATCTAAAAGGATTTTTCTTCTGAATGGTATCATGTCCAATCTTTACCCCGAGTTCTTCATCATTATTTCCATCAGTTGTGCATTCCATATATTCAGTTTATACCTACTTATACGAAATCCTTTAGTCTCTAAGGTGCGTCTCCCAATCTTTAGTTTCTCATTTACTCCATCTCTTGTCTCATCTATTAATGCAATATCATTAGCAAACAACATACACCAAGGTATCTCATCCTAAATATGACTAGTCAACTCATCCATAATCAAAGCAAAAAGAAATTGACTCAAAGTTGGACCTTGATGCAGACAAATGGTGATGATAAAATAGTCACTCTTCCGAGACTGGATCCTTACACAAGATGAAGCCACATCATATATATATCCTTTATAATGTTAATGTATATGACATGTGTTGTCTCTTCTTCAAAACCCTCCACAATATCTCATGTGGGACTGAAAGCCTTTTCCAATTTAATAAAAATAATATGTAGGTTCTTCTTTGTATCTATATAAATCTCTGTTGTTCTACTTAACAAGTGGATAGCTTTCATAGTTGAGTGACCTGGTATGAATCCAAATTGATTTTCAATTAGTTTGAAAAATTGCCTCAACCTTTCTTTCGATTAGACGCTCCCAAATTTTCATAGTAGGACTAATCAATTTTATACCTCTATAGTTAGGATAATTTGAATGTCACCGCAATGCTCCTCCCCCATTCTTCAGTCATTTTCTTGGTTCATCAAATGACATTGAATAAATTTATGTGCCAAGTCAAATCCTGTTCACCTAGAACTTTTCTATAGGAATGTCATAAGGTCCTACTTATTTCCCATGTTTCATAGCCTTTAAAGCCTCCTCTAATTCCTTCCTTTGTATTCGTCTATAGCCTGCACTATTCACATAACATTCATTACCAACAAAATCTCCCAAAGCAATAGCTTTATTCCCTTCCTCAATGAAAAACTTATGGAAATACTGCTTCATCTAGTCTCTACAAGCACATGTCCTTCCTCATCTTTGATGCATCCCACTTCAAAAAGATCTTTGGTCTTTATTTCTCTTGCTTTGGCCAATCTGAATATATCATTTTGTCCCTCCTCCGAGTCAAGCTTTTTGTACAAAACTTCATATGCTATTGAGTTAGCTTCACTTACATCCTTCTTTTCCTCCTTCTTCGCTATTTTGTAGTCTGTGATAGTTTCCTATGTTATATCCTTATATATAGATTAAAGCAAGCTCTTTAATTTTAAGCTTCTCTTGCACCCCTATACTCCACCACCAAGCCTTCATTTGGCATGTAACTCCTCCCTTAGCATCTCTTTGGCTACCCTTTAGATATAAGATGCTACCGCCTCCTACATGTCGTTTGTACTTCCGTTACAATCCTAAGATAAGTTTTTTAAAACCTTCTCCTTGAAGATTGATTGTTTCAATTGAAGATTCCATCGTTTAGTTCTTATGAACTTGGGAGCTATCCTCTTCTTTGCTAACCCTTTTATTTGCACATCCATGACTAGCAAGCGATGTTGAGATGTCAAGCTCTCTATTGGGATTACTTTGCAGTCTTTGCAATACAACTGATCTCTTCTCCTCATCAGAAAGTAACCTATCTGTGTAGTCATGACACTCTTATAAGTAATTAAATGCTCATTCCTCTCCTTAAAGAGAGTGTTTGCTATGAAAAGATCATAAGATATTACAAAATCCATAATAACTTCTCCCTCTTCATTTCTATCCTTGAGGCCATGGCCTCTGTGAACACTAGCATACCCTGAAGCATCCTTTTTCACATGTCCATTAAGATCTCCATTTAGACAAATCATCTCTCTTTGTGGGTTAAATTGCATAATCTTATTCAAATCCTCCAAAAATCTTGTTTAATCATTTACTCCAAACCAGTTTGCACTTCCAACATCAATTTTAGAAAAATAACCTGATCCTAAATCTTTGCACCTCGACCACACTATCCTTCAATCCCGTGTGAATAACCACTCCAACAACATTTTCACCCATCTCTTTCCCTAAATAACATAATTTAAAGCATCTCTTGTCGATCTTCCTTACTTTCTCTCCAACCTATTTTGTCTACTTTCTCTCCTTCCTATTTTGTCTCTTGGAGACATAGTATATGAATCCTCCTTCTTTTCATTGTCTACTATTTCCATCGATTTATCGGTCGAAGTGCCAATATTCTAACTACATATCCCCAACTTCTTTTGTGGCTTCTTTTCGACTAACATCTGTACCCGTAAACGTCCACAATGCGAGAATCATTTCAAATTTTGGATTGTGTACATTATCCAGGCAAATTGAAAAAAAACCAACTAAGCTAATTAAATTCATGTCCTGTAGACAATACAGCCAGCAAAAGCTTTAATCATTGTAACCGTGCTACTCAAACTTTGAAACATCTATATGGTTTTGAAGACATAATATTAGCATATAGTCAGGTGGATAGAAACTATAACTATACTCTAAGGCCCTATTTGTTGGAGAATAGGCCCTGGAATAAGAGGCCAATTCTCCTCCTGACACAGTTACCAGTGGTATGACTATTCCCCATTATTCCATCTTATTTCACTCTTATTCCTGTTTAACCCAAAAATCGATGGTCTTGAGTTCCACACAAGGCGGGAACTCAGTCGCTGAATCGACCACACGAAATCCGGATTAAAACAACACTTAACCCACAAACAGAATAAAGCAATTAAATCTCAAAAATGTAGAGTTAAAATTTATTATAACTCTACATGTAAATGTGTATAGGTGCAAGCACAAGTAGAGGTCGAACATTGGGAGGCGAATGGTTGTGTGGTGAAATTGAATGCACATTTATTCAATTCTTGGTTCATGTCCAATTCTTATTGTTTTTGTGGGTTTTTAATTTTATATTTTTTAATTTTTATTTTTGTTTTTATAATTTTTATTTTGTTTTTATATTTTATATATTTTTTTGTTCAATTTCTTTTTATATTTTTTAATTATATAATATAGGTGTATATAAAAAGAGATATATATAAGAGAAGAGAGAGAGAGATGTAATATATAGATACATATATATATATATGAATACTCAAAAAATATTAGATATGATATTTTTAGGCGTTTTGTATTTTTCTAAATTTCTTTTATATTTTTCCTGGATTTTACTAATTTTTATGTATTTTTAATTCAAAAAATGTCCCTAATATTGTACTAATTTAATAGGCCGAAAATAATTTGGGTTTTAAAAATATAAAATAAGTCTCAAAATTACCCATATTAATTTTAATATGTTAATAATAATATGAAGATAATTATAAAGTAAGAAAACATTTTTCGGTATTTTTCTAGGGTTTTTATATTTTTTTGTTAGATTTTGGGGCTTTCTGATTTTTATATTTTTCTTTTTTTATTATTTTTAAGAATTTTTTTCTGGACTCAATAGATATATAAATATATCATATATAATTTTTTTGTATTTTTTCAAAATTTTTTTATATTTTTTGGTATTTTATAAATTAGATTAGGATTATTTAGTCTCCTTTCCTTTTTAATAATTACATTAAATGCAAAAAATGAAAAATGGACATAAAAACATGAAACATCTAACCTAATTTTTGTGGATTTTTAGGAGCTGCATAGCTATTTTTAATAAATAGATAAAAGACATAAAAACAAAACAGCCTGGTAGGGGCATTTTTGCAATTAAAAATAAAAATAGGAGCTACGTTGCAAATTGACCAACTAACTAAAACATTTATTTAATATTTCAGCGCAATTTAATAATACACAAAAACACAATGAGTTACATGCAATTTTCACGCGCCTCACGTGGGACTGCACGTGAGGCGCGGAAGGACCAAATTGTAATTAAAGAAAGTTCAGGGGTCCTTTGGCAAAATGACCAATTTATTAACACATGAAATTTATTTTACAAAATTAAAATCTAAATACAAAAAGGTGGGGGTGTGGATTTGCAATTTACCCCCAACGAGGCACGGGCGGACGGTGCAGATTCGTTCACTTATCCACGCGTCAGCTACTTGTGTGACGATGACGCTTCACGGATCCATGGTGGAGATTAGATCATCTGGCGTGATCGGACGACCAAAGCGCGGGCAGATCCGACGGTTGGGCTCGACCTGGGGAAACCTTCATCATCCGACGACGGAGGGTCAAGGGGAAAGAACAGGGAAGAAGGCCGTGACGGCCGAACTTCCTCATCTCCGATCTCGCTTCCCCGGAGTCCTTCGAGGCTTCTGAGGGTCCGCAGAGCTTCCTGGTAGGTGGCTGAACGTGCTGGAGTGGTCAGATCGGGCGGAGGCATGCTGGAGCGCCACCACGAAGTCAGTGAAGACGTGGAGCTCCAGGTGCCTCCGGTGACTTCTGAATGCGTCTCCTGGAGCTTCACTATGCTCCTAACCTGTAGGAAAAGAGTCACATGGCTCGAGGGGAGGTTCCTTGATCGGAATTGAAGCTGCATCAACAAAGAAATTGGGTGGAGTTGTTCGCCAGAGCAGTGGATCTACACTAAAGCCTACGGTCTACTGGTCAAAATAAAGGCATGAATGGAAAGCTAGGATGAAAAACTATCTAAGTAACTAAATTACGCATCTCAAACTTGGCGGTTTGGCCAAGGAGCAGGACCTCCGGTGAAGGTGGTCGTGGGTGCATCCCCCACCTCCTCCGACCGATTCAAGGCGCCAAAAGCCTCCTCCTGTCACAAGGAGGCCTCCAGGACCGAATACGAGGAAGGGAGAATGGTAGAGAATGACCAAATTTGAGAAGGAGGTGGAGGAAGTTTATTTATAAACATTGGTGTGCACCCTTATTGACCATGCGATGGTGAAGAATCTACGCTATATACAACATGTACAAGGTGTGGGCGCGTATGTACAATATGCTAGGAACATTTCTTGTGATGGACGGTGCGCCCGGGAAAAATGGGAGAAGACGCAAGGTTGGACAGATTTGACGGGCTGCAGAGACTGAATTATTTATGATCATAATGAGAGCCCTTATTAACCGACCAAAAATAAGGAATCAAAGCTATATAAAAGGGAAACAAGCCATGGGTGTGTATGTACAAGGTTTTGGGAGTAATTTCTGTGAAGGGACCGATGTCATTGGAACGACGGGTTGATCGGGAAAATTGGGAGAAGACGCAAGGTTGGACAGATTTGACGGGCTGCAGAGACTGGAGGCTGAGTTGACCGGAGGTCAACAGGGGGAACCTTGTCATTGGTCCATGTAGGCCCACTACAAGACAAAACAACAGGGTTATTAAAGAATAATTATTTAAAAATAATAAATGATTTTATTAATTTTTGGATATAAAATAAAAAATGTTTATTATTTTATGTAGTATTTTATTATGATTTTTATTTATTTTTTGATGTATCTTATTACAAGTTAATTATTAGTGGTGTATGTATAGGTATATTTACATGTATATTGTATAATTTATTTTTATTTTATATATTTTCTTTTATTATTCTATTTTCTTATTTTATACATTTCTAGCGTATTTTTGTGAGTATAAATATATACTTATTTGATTTTTATGAATTTATTTGCATATTTAAATAAATAGGTATATGAATTGTATAGGTATAGGTATATGTATAGGTATTTTGCCTATGTTTTATATACTTCTTTTTATTTTAATGTATTTTGTTGGTTTTTATTTTGGTTTTATATTTTTAATATAATATATGTAATACTTACAGTATTATAAAAATATGAAAGAATAAAATAATTAAAGAATGTATTTCCCTTTTATTTATATACGTATAGAACATAGGTATTTCATCTATGTTTTGGCATAGTTTTATTTTATTCTCCTTTTTCTTTTAGATTTAATTCTAATTTTAATGTACACATATGTTATAAATAATGTTTACAAAATTATAAAACTATGAATTTGGAAAAATAATAAGTAATGAATAAATTGAATATTTTAATCGGTATTATGTACAATAAGGGCCCAAAACCTATCTTCTGCATATTAACTCCAAAAAAATATGAAACCACCTGCATTAAATAGATCTTGAAAAGTTATATACAATTAGAGGTGATTTTCCATGTTTTGAGTTTTTATTTGAAAGATATGAGTCTGTGAAGTTTGGTTTTTGACTTTTTATTCTGCGTATAATATGTACACTGTATATTATTTTTATACAAACTCAATTTTGTATTTTTATTTACATTATTATCTACAAATTTTATGTACAAAATTTCTTTATTTGATGAATAAATACTTAGATACAAAATAGGTGTCAAAAATGCATAAATCAAGAATGAATAAATGAGGTTTTTATTGCATTTTTAGCCCTTATCTCCCCCTACTTTATTCCTTGTCAACCAATTCCATTCTGGACTTGGTCTCGAGGTTAGGGTCATAAATTGTTTTCAATATTTTATTCCTTTTTCTTTTCTTCTCTTTATTCTATATATTTGGCATTAAAAATCTTATTCTATGTACACTTAATACAATAATTAATGAATGCTATTATAGACAAATTGATGCCATTTACATGCATTTACTGGGGTTTTTAAGGCCAAAATGATAGAATAAAGGTGATGAAATGGAGATTCATCACCCCCTATACTTGCCTTTGCTAGTCCCTAGCAAATACTTATGCAATAAGTACAAAAAGAATAAAGAATAAGAAGAAAAGAAAAAGCAAAAATAAAGAGTTTAAAGAATAAATTGAATTGATCATGATTATTACACTCATCTGTACAAAATCAAAGTTTGGAGCTCAGGTTAGACCTTGGTGTGAAAATGTGTGTGGAACCTAGTCGGGAACTAAATTTAAAACACAACAGCCTTCGAGAGTCACAGAACTCGGTTCAAATTACCTCAAAAGCCAGGTCAGAACTAGCTTATATCATACGCAAACCCTTATAACTATGAAGCTAACTTGTACGGTGCAAGTGATGGTGGCTCTCCCCAACTGTAATGACAAAGGAACTGACTTCTCCAGAATGACAACCCAAAGATTCCCCAATCCAGCCCTCTACCGTCGAGGAGCGGGGTATTCCCTTCTAAGTTCAAGTGGCATCCAACTCAAGAGGAGGAGGAGGAGAAAAGAATGGATGGTAGCCAGTGTAGCTACCTATCCTGAGATGCAAGACCAGTGTAGTCAAGTCATCCAGCTGCAGGCTCACATGGTATAACTTTGATGCTCAAGCTTGCTTATTTTCTATACAACGTATATACATACTCCGACAGACACTTTATTTTTTATTTACAAGCCTGACCACTTTTTTGGAGTTTTTTTCTCTCTTTTTTTCCAACATACTATTTACAACAGCATTTACATAAGGGCTTTTTCCGCTTGAGCCAAAAGACTATCCCTCTTTTGAAGCTTTATCGCAACCTACACTCTCCTGTCATTCGACTTCATTGAAACTAGACTAGGTTGGGGTGCACTTCCCTCCCTAGATGAGGACGGATGTTTCCACCCGTGTGCTTCTCAGACTGGCAAATCCAACCCCCTCACCACTCCAACTGAGTTGAGCCAAGTGAAAGGAGCAAGTGTCCAAGTTAGGTCACAGTCGACAAAAATCATGCGCGTGTCTCGAAAAGTTCTAGTTAGTCAGTTGAGGTGACTTGAATCCAGCCCTTATTTCTCAAAGAATTAAGTCTGAATAGACCTGAGTACCTTAAACTTAGTTCCCATAAGGTTCTAGTGCAGTTAGGTGCGGTAAGGTCCAACCAAGCTCCAATCTTCGACTTTATTGGAGTAGTTCAATCATCAAGCTCAATAAAAATTTATGAATGCTATGCAAAAGCTATTTACAAATATGCAAAGAATAATGCAATTTTTCAAAGAATTTTAAAGATAAAGAGAAGAGTTTTTACACAAAGAATTTTTGCAAATAAAATAATTTTGGCACTCAAAGTATAAAATACGTATAACTATATACACGGGCATGCCGCTTTATTTTACAGGTCTTAAAGAATTTACAGGTTTTAACAAAGTGATTTATTTAGGTGTATATACAATTGATAACGAGTTTTATGTATTTTATTTATGATTTTTACATTTTATTTAATTTATTATGATGCTTTTATTCCTCAAATTTATTTGAAAATCATTTTGAAAACTATAGTACAAAATAATTTTTGCAAATATATACAAACATTTGAAAGCCATTTTGCAAAGATTTTGCAAATACTATATATATTTTTCAAAAATATTTTTACAAAATGTTTTCAAAACCATTTGCAAGTAGGTTTTCAAAACCTTTATTTCACACAAAGATAAGAATTTTTGCAATCAAAATATTTTTACAAAGGATAAAAATATTTCACAAAAAGTTTTCCAAACAGTTCACACCATTTTTCAAATCATTTTACAAAAAATGTTTTTAACCTGATTTATTAATCAGTATATACAAAAAGAATCCGAGTAATAAGAAGCATTATTAATTAATTTTCAATGAATTATATCATATTTGTAGCCATATTTATGAATAATTATACGAAAGTAAGAGTTATGGCTAAAGTATTTACATAATATATACGACCCCCCTATACTTAGCAGGAGCTATGTCCTCATAGGTCAAAGAGACAAAGAGAAGACATAACTCGTACTGAGTATAGAAAAGCCTATACTACAACGACTGACGAAAGAATGAAGATATAAATGAATAAGAATGTGACCTTCCCCCCTTTACTTAGGATCAAATAATCCTAAGTACAGCAGACTGTACACAACGTAGGGAGGGTCACGGGCGGGAATAAACAGATCAATGAATGAATCAGAGGTGTGGCCCCCCTATACTTAGGACAAAGTACATCCTTAGTACAGGAAACTGACACAAAGGGTCAACACCTTTTCTGTAGATAAAGAAATATGAAAAGAAAAGAAGAAAAGACATATATATATACAGATATATGAGAAGATCGTGTGGAATGTACACATTACTCCCCCTATACTTAGGGTGAGATATCCCTAAGTATAGGCAACAACAGGAGTGACGAAACTGAACGAGGAAAGAACAGCGCAGTGTGTACCCCCTATACTTAGGACAAGGTACGTCCTAAGTGTAGACACAAAGATATGGTGACAGATCTAGGGCACACATAACATGCGGGAGAAAGAATGAACAAGGCACACATATATATAAGTGGTGAAGAACTGGTGAAGTACATGACGGTATCTGACAAGTGGATACCGTACTTGCGCCATTGTCTCCATGTGAGAACATTGACGCACTCAGACAGTGTAAGACACCCGGATAGGCAGTCAGGTGGGTGTCGGCTACCGGGTTGAAATAGATCATGAAATAGATACGGGGTCCGGTAGCATGGAGCAATCAATCAGCTCATAGGGTCAGCATGAGGGAACAGAGCCGATACAATCAAACCGGGAGGAAGAAGGAACAGTACAGATTCCTCCGGTCAATCATAGTCTCATAAGATATGGAAAGGTAAGGAACAAGAGACATCGTGGTATTCGGTGGGCATGAGGTCGGAAGATCACAGGAGACACGCCGAATACCACAAGTCATGGCTCAACCCTGCGAGGGTCGTCAAGGTGAGCAGGCTCAAAGGAGCCGGGAATCATAGAATAATCAGAAGACATGGTCCTAGTGATCTGCAGATCGGATGCACACCAAAAAGGGGACCAAGTACACACAACATGAAACTCGGCTCCGTGCTCCAGCAGAGAGGAGACACAACTAGGGAGGAGACCGAGTACAAAAATCCGCATACTTGACTTCATGCTCCAATAGATAGGAGACACCAGCAGTGAAGCCAAGTACCTAAAGTATGATGTACTCTCCCACAGATAACCCTCGGGGAGTAGTACATGCTAGTCAATGAATAATCAGAATATAGGCTCACCCATGCGAGGGTCGTCAAGGTGAGCGGGCTCAAAGGAGCTGGATCCATCAGATGGATCATAGTAATGGTCTCAGTAGGCGACAGATCGGCTACCAACAGAAGAGACCGTCAAGTCAAGAAAGCGTGGCAATGTCCCTCAGATAACCCTCGGGGAGCGTACTGCCAACTAAGCATCGAATAATCAGAGAAAGATGGCTCATCCTTGTGAGGACCGTCAAGGAGAGCAGACTCAAAGGAGTCAAGTCAACTGGGTCCCAAGATCCAACAGATTGGGTAATCATCAAAGCAACAGGGACCAGAAGATACCTCAGACGACTCGGATTCGTGCTCCAATAGGGAGGAGACACAACCAGCAAAGGGAACCGAGCGTAAAGAATGTGTCGCATTTTCCCGCAGATAGTCCTCGGGGAACAAGACGAACTAAGTCAATCAAGTCATGGGATTGATAGCATCATATCTCAGGTCCTCAAATATGACAAGTCAACCGCACCTCAGGAGGGCATAAGATTATGTGAGGAAGAAAATAATTAGGTGAAGTTCCGAACATCCCTCAGTCAATCAAATCTGGCTAAGATGGCACGAAAGATAACCAGGAATCCTCAAAGTGCCATAGGTGGATAATAGAATTAGGAGATTGGGGACGAATCAAACACGAAGATGAGAGATCATGTGGGTTCCAATCATCGTCACCATGAAGCATATATCAAGATAGTCTTTCCAGCCCAGAAATCAAAGATGGACGAGACCTCAAAATAAATAGATCAATAGAAACATCATGATATCATCCTCAAATCACTGAAGCACATCCCATCCTCAATCCGGTGTGCGAGATCTAAATCATCAATACACAATTACACCTAATCAGCGTTCATCATCAAAAATCCTCAATAAGCTCCTATGCACGTATGAAAGATAAATCCACCAAATCAATCTCAACATCCTCAACATCATGCCCGACTTACTCCAATAATCTCTGTAAATCAAGAATCCTCGATGCGGGCTATCGCTAAAAGCGCAGCAATCCCGGGTAAAAGAAAAGATGATACAGGGAACACGAGGAGGGTGGGTAATAAGAGGAACACAAAGGTCGGGCGAAGTTGATTGAGCGCAAGCACCAATATCATGACTTAATGCAAATGAGGAGGTATATGTATAAGCAAGGCAGAGAGACTCAAAGATGAAAAATGCATGACTCACACGGACGGGACCGAAAACTCAAAGAGATGCAAATGGACACCAAGTCTCAATCAATACACAAAGCAAACCCCTGATTCACCTACTCAACAATGTGAAGACTGAGATGTGGTCTTTTTATCTTGTCGCTTTTAGAGTTAGGTGATCATAAAAAGTTGCACACATCGAAATTAGGCTATGGGATTGGGGCACTAATCCTTAGCATGTACGTAGAAATAAAATGCTCGGACAATGAGGGGGTTGCTCTCCCCAAGACAAGGGATCCATTACACTTTTTTTAGGTCCAGTAGAGTTAGCAGTCCCGATTTTATTCTACTTGTCACTTTTTTTCAATGCACGAGCCTATCGATGTTCCAATTTCCATTAAGCATCCTAGGTTGGCAAAAACAGAGGGAGAATGTCGGAAAAGCCATGCAAGTCGGAAAACGATGATGCATGCAAAGTAAGAAGACTTACAGTGCCTCCAACTCTCTCCATGCGGGATGCAGAACAGAATTTGAAACCTATGCTATATGAGATGCAATATGAGGAAATCGCCCTAGATACATGATGCTATTAGCGTGAAGAACATTATTTAAAAAATAACTAAGTCCCAAATCGTATCTATAGGTACATGCATATATATTAGGGTTTGGGCCTTAGTCTACGTCAAACAATCCTAAGCTAGGGCTCATTCACACAAAGTAGTAAAAATAAAATAAAATCAAAAGCGTCAAAATCATCGAGGCCCCCAAGGGAACAATCCCTCGGGCAATGGACCTCGGGAGCTAGAGTGTCTGAGAGTCCTGTATTATTACAATTTTAGGGTCACTCTCTCACATGAATATACATATAAATAATTAATGCAAAAAGTCAACTGCCTTTCAAAATTTCTCCTCCATCTGCCTCCAATGCTCTCTCCTGCTGGCCGGTGTAGAGAAGCCAACTCTGCCTCGCTTGGGTGCATTGGTCCTCCTAGGAGGTCCTCCTTCGCTTGGCGGTCCCTCGCATCAAAGACAAATAGAGGAGATGGGTCAGCACAGTCTCAATAATCTCAATAATAATCAAATAAATAAATGAATACTGGACATGAGGAAAGAATTAAATAAGTGAATGAATATCCACACAAAATCCGTTGCCTCCCCGACAACGACGCCATTTATTTAACCCAAAAAACAATGGTCTTGAGTTCCACACAAGGCAGGAACTCAGTCGCTGAATCGACCACACGAAATCCGAATTAAAACAACAATTAACCCACAATCAGAATAAAGCAATTAAATCTCAAAAATGCGGAGTTAACATTTATTATAATTCTACATGTAAATGTGTATAGGTGTAAGCACAAGTAGAGGTCGAACACTGGGAGGCGAATGGTTGTGTGGTGAAATTGAATGCACATTTATTCAATTCTTGGTTCATGTCCAATTCTTATTGTTTTTGTGGGTTTTTAATTTTATATTTTTTTAATTTTATTTTGTTTTTATAATTTTTATTTTGTTTTTTATTATTTATATATTTTTTGTTCATTTTCTTTTTATATTTTTTAATTATATAATATAGATGTATATATAAGGAGATATATATAAGAGAAGAGAGAGATGTAATATATAGATACATATATATATATATAAAAATACTCAAAATATATTAGATATGATATTTTTAGGCATTTTATATTTTTCTAATTTTTATTATATTTTTCTGGAATTTTACTAATTTTTATGTATTTTTAATTCCAAAAATATCCCTAATATGGGACTAATTAAATAGGCCGAAAATAATTTGGGTTTTGAAAATATAAAATAAGTCTCAAAATTACCCAAATTAATTTTAATATGTTAATAATAATATGAAAATAAATATAAAGTAAGAAAACATTTTTTGGTATTTTTCTAGGTTTTTATATTTTTTGTTTGATTTTAGGGCTTTCTGATTTTTACATTTTTCTTTTTCTTATTTTTAAGGTTTTTTATTTTCTGGACTCAATTGATATATAAATATATCATATATAATATTTTTTATAATTTTTGAAAACATTTTTATATTTTTTGGTATTTTATAAATTATACAGGGATTATTTTGGCTCCTTTTCATTTTTAATAATTAGATTAAATGTAAAAATGCAAAATGGACATAAAAACATGAAACATCTAACCCAATTTTTGTGGATTTTAGGAGCTGCATAGCTATTTTTAATAAACAGATAAAAGACATAAAACAAAACAGCCTGACAGGGGCATTTTTGCAATTAAAAAGAAAAATGGGGCTACATTGCAAATTGACCAACTAAGTAAAATATTTATTTAATATTTCAGTGATATTTGATAATATGCAAAAATGCTAGGGAGTTACATGCAATTTTCACGCGCCTCACGTGGGACTGCACGTGAGGCGCGGAAGGACCAAATTGTAATTAAAGAAAGTTCAGTGGTCCTTTGGCAAAATGACCATTTTATTTACACATGAAATTTATTTTACAAAATTAAAATCTAAATACAAAAAAGGCGAGGGTGTGGATTTGCAATTTACCCCCAACGAGGCACGGGCAGACGGTGCAGATTCGTTCACTTATCCACGCGTCAGCTGCTGGTGTGACGATGACGCTTCACGGATCCACGGTGGAGATTAGATCATCTGGCGTGATCGGACGGCTAAAGCGCAAGCAGATCCAACGGTTGGGCTTGACCTGGGGACACCTTCATCATCCGACGGCGGAGAGGCAAGGAGAAAGAACCGGAAAGAAGGCCGGGATGGTCGAACTTCATCGTCTCTGATCTCGCTTCCCCGGAATCCTTCGAGGCTTCTAAGGGTCCGCAGAGCTTCCTGGCAGTTGCCTGAACGTGCTGGAGCGGTCGGATCGGGCGGAGGCACGCTGGAGCGCCACCGCGAAGTCGGAGAAGACGTGGAGCTCCAGGTGCCTCCGGTGACTTCTGAATGCGTCTCCTGGAGCTTCACTACGCTCCTAACCTGCAGGAAAAGAGTCACACGACTCGAGGGGAGGTCCCTCGACCAGACTTGAAGCTGCATCAGCAAAGAAATTGGGTGGAGTTATTCGCCGAACGGTGGATTTACACTAAAGGCTACGGTCTACTGGTCAAAATAAAGGCATGAATGGAAAGCTAGGATGAAAAACTACCTAAGTAACTAAATTACGCAGCTCGAACTTGACGGTTTGGCCAAGGAGCAGGACCTCCGGCGAAGGTGGCCGTGGGTGCATCCCCCACCTCCTCTGACCGATTCAAGGTGCCAAAAGCCTCCTCCTGTCACAAGGAGGCCTCCAGGACCCAATACGAGGAAGGGAGAATGGTAGAGAATGACCAAATTTGAGAAGGAGGTGGAGGAAGTTTATTTATAAACATTGGTGTGCACCATTATTGACCAGGTGATGGTGAAGAATCTACGCTATACAACGTGTACAAGGTGTGGGCGTGTATGTACAATATGCCAGGAACATTTCTTGTGAAGGATTCAATTGCGATTGATGGACGGTGCGCCCGAGAAAAATGGGAGAAGACGCAAGGTTGGACAGATTTGACGGGCTGCAGAGACTGAATTGTTTATGATCATAATGGGAGCCCTTATTGACCGGCCAAAAATAAGGAATCAAAGCTATATACAAGGGAAACAAGCCATGGGCGTGTATGTACAAGGTTTTGGGAGTAATTTCCGTGAAGGGACCCATGTCATTGGAACGACGGGTTGATCGTTAATTGGGAGAAGATGCAAGGTTGGACAGATTTGACGGGCTGCAGAGACTGGAGGCTGAGTTGACCGGAGGTCAACAGGGGGAATCTTGCCATTGGTCCATGTAGGCCCACTACAGGACAAAACAGTAGGGTTATTAAAGAATAATTATTTAAAAATAATAAATGATTTTATTAATTTTTGGATATAAAATAAAAAATGTTTATTATTTTATGTATTATTTTATTACGATTTTTATTTAATTTTTGATGTATTTTATTACAAGTTAATTATTAGTGGTGTATGTATAGGTATATTTACATGTATATTGTATAATTTATTTTTATTTTATGTATTTTATTTTATTATTCTATTTTATTATTTTATACATTTCAAGAGTATTTTTGTGAGTATAAATATATTTTTATTTGATTTTTATGAGTTTATTTGCACATTTAAATAAATAGGTATATGAATTGTATAGGTATAGGTATATGTATAGGTATTTTGCCTATGTTTTATATACTTCTATTTATTTTAATGTATTTTGTTGGTTTTTATTTTGGTTTTAAATTTTTAATACAATATATGTAATATTTACAGTATTATAAAAATATGAAAGAATAAAATAATTAAAGAATGTATTTCCCTTTTATTTATATACGTATAGAACATAGGTATTTCATCTATGTTTTGGCATAGTTTTATTTTATTCTCCTTTTTCTTTTAGGTTAATTCTAATTTTAATGTACACATATGTTATAAATAATGTTTACAAAATTATAAAAATATGAATTTGGAAAAATAATAAGTAATGAATAAATTGAATATTTTAATCGGTATTATGTAAAATAGGGGCCCAAAACCTATCTTCTGCATATTAACTCCAAAAAAATATGAAACCACTCCATTAAATAGATCTTGAAAAGTTATATACAATTAGAGGTGATTTTGCCATGTTTTGAGTTTTTATTTGAAAGATATGAGTCTGTGAAGTTTGGTTTTTGACTTTTTATTCTGAGTATAATATGTACACTGTATATTATTTTTTTAAAAACTCAATTTTGTATTTTTACTTACATTATTATCTACAACTTTTATGTACAAAGTTTCTTTTTTTGATTAATAAATACTTAGATACAAAATAGGTGTCAAAAATGCATAAATCAAGAATGAATAAATGAGGTTTTTATTGTATTTTTGGCCCTTATCTCCCCCTACTTTATTCCTTGTCGACCAATTCCATTTTGGACTTGGTCTCGGGGTTAGGGTCATAAAATATTTTCAATATTTTATTCCTTTTTCTTTTCTTCTCTTTATTCTATAATTTTGGCATTAAAAACCTTATTCTACGTACACTTAATACAAAAAATAATGAATGCTATTATAGACAAATTGATGCTATTTACATGCATTTGCTGGGGTTTTTAAGGCCAAAATGATAGAATAAAGGTGATGAAATGGAGATTCATCAATTCCTATCTTTATCCCACCTTACCTACCTTTATTTCACCTTATTCTCCTTATTCCTATCCTCCAGCCGAAAAAAGAACAAACCCTTATTCTCCTTATTCCCCATCCTTATTCCTGCTTATTCCCGAACCGAACACACCCTAAGGGGACGTTCGGTTCTAGAATAAGCAGGAATAAGGATGGGGAAAAAGGAAAATAATGGTCTATTCTTTGTTCGGCTATAAAGATGAGGAATGAGGAGAATAAGGTGGAATAAATATAGGAATAAGGGTGGAATAAGGTGAAATAATGGGATGTGGATGGGAATAGCCATACTCTTAGGAACCACACCGGACGGGGAATTAACCCCTTATTCCAATGCTGATTCTCCAAACGAACATGGTCTAAGTAAAGAGTACCAACTACAGTACTAAAAATATAGGAGAGAGGAGAAAATGTGCCTATGTTCTTTTATTCTTATAAATATATAATGCTAGTATATGAATTTAGAAGCCATTGTGTTACTACCTTATACCGTTTAAAAAGTCCATAAACATGAAAGAATATTTAACATAATATGTATTATTATTTCCTTAATAAATTTATAACAAAGTGGCCAAACTTCCATTATGTGTACAAATAGTCAAGATGATCAGTAATGAGATTCCTCCGTAGTATTTAGAGAAGGTGGTCTTACAGATCATGGAGGGGAAGGACGAAAAGCACCAGCTAAGTAGTTAAATCATATGACCACATCAATTAAATATTGGTCTCCCACGTGTTTATTTATTTATTTTATATATGCACACATAAATAACAATGTAAAATAAATTAGATTTGCCATCCAAAACAGATTGACGGCGCAACTTGTTGCCTGTCTCCCAACAGTTTCTTTGTAATATGTCCTAATCTTTTCTAATGTTTACTTAACAAAAAAATAAATTTTTTATATCAATATCCATGTTAATATATATTAACTACAATATTTGTAGGATCATTTATTAAAAATGCCTTTATCTTTGTGTCTTGTTCGACACGTGAAATCTATTTTGTTAAAAGAAAGGATGATTAAAAAAAGAGTATGAAGAGAATGGATATTATAAAATTAATTTTCTTATTAAAAATATTAGATTTAATGATATTGCTTAACATCACAACAATGGACATGGATTTCCATATACCTAGGTTTTTTTTACATTATAGATAAACAGATATTTAAGCAAAAAATTGTAAGTACTTTACAAGAGGATTTTTATAAAAAAAAACAGCTTAGCAAATATTATAAAAAGAGTATGAAGAGAATGGATATTATAAAATTAATTTTCTTATTAAAAATATTAGATTTAATGATATTGCTTAACATCACAACATCGGACATGTATTTCCATATACCTGGGTATTTTTGTTTACATTACAGATAAACAGATATTTAAGCAAAAAATTGTAAGTACTTTACAAGAGGATTTTTATAAAAAAAACACCTTAGCAGATATTAGTGTCAAATTGTTTGAAATCATTTGCCTTAAATTATACAACTAATCAAATCCAACAAATATTGATAACTAGAAAATAAACAATAATTGCAAATCAAATTAAATAAATAACATATGGATAGTTTTTTTTTCTGTTAGTAAGAACACTCAGGTTTCATCCTTGACAATAAGGAAGAGGATTACCATGTTGGTGCAAAGAGCATGTGAAAATGTTCGAGTTTTGGTGTAATATATAAGAACTAGACCTAACTGAGAAGTCAACAAAGTAGAGTATTTTTAAGAGCTATGTCGAGTCCTTTGTGTATATGTGATTCCGTGACCCCTCTTGCATGTTTTCGTCGTATTCTTTATCTGATAGCCAGTGTTTTGATATGTGATTCTTTCCTACCTTCTAATCGGACAATCCCATGGGGGGAAAATACGGAAAAGAGTGAAAAAGTTGAGATCTATGCTCTTAGTAATCAACAACCATCATCATAATCATTAATGCAAGTCAACAAAAGCTCTGCTAAAATTCCACAGAGTTTTATTAAAAACATAAAGTCCGGTTCCCATCCAGTAGTGGGTTAGCTTCGCATGCTGTTTAGTAATCCTCGTCTAAAGAATTACGGTTAGAACCCTAGTAATTACAGTTCGAAGATGCCTCAGACATTTCGGATGAATGGGAACTAGTCCAACTCAAATGATCAGAAAAATTCGAAGATTATGAAACGCATCCACCAAAAATCTTAACGATTCTCATCCAGGCCCTTGCAAACATGCACCAAGTTCTGCGTGGAATACATGCTAGTTGATGCAACATATAAGAACTCCCAGAAAGTTTGTTTGTCTCAACTACTCAGGCAAAATCATTGAAATTTCATATGTAGAACAGACCCCATTCTTAAAATGTTGAGGAAGCTGGACTTGATATATGCTGTCAGCTGTCTCCATGGGGTTGTAGCTCGCAGAAAAAGTAACAAGCATTCAAATCTCATAGATTATCTTTTTTCTCATAAAGATCGTCTCCAGATGGAACTTACTCAAGAAGAAAGAAGTTTGACTTCAAGGAGGACACATGAATGGGCAATAAAGTATTATATCGTGGAATCTGAAATTGAATGAGACGGAGGACAGACAGATAAGCCTATATAAACCTATACTACGTTAATGACAGAGGGGACAAAATAAAAAAACCACTTTATGCAATCGATGACCTATGATGAGCTGTTCTGATGCCCACTTGAAAACAGCGCTCGATCACGCCACCTTCCTCCTCTCCGTATCCCTCGTGTTGGGAACATATTCTCCGTATAGATCGAATCGTGGGAAAATTATCAAAGTTGATGAGTAGATCCTGCACAGTATATCAACAACAATTATGGAAGAAAATTTCAATCACAGAAAATCATCCACAGATGCATGTACAATTTTTAAGGTGGAAAACCCTCAATGTGAGGGGAAAAACCACGGGGCTGATCGCAACCTAAAACTAAGAACTATAATCGGAATAATCTCCCATGAGAGGCTTACAAAAGGCTGACCCTCTATACGGTGCTACAAATTAACAAATAATGGAGAATAGTAGAGAAGAGAAATATCGCCAAAATGATGAATCTGTCGCCAAATAGTAGGGAAGAATGCTGGAAAAAACTGCTCCAAAGATTACTCCATCCAAATTTTGCGGCAACCACGAACCTTCCTTCTTCTCCCCCCCTCTCTCTCTTATTTCTTTCTTGTGCTAGGAGAGCTTGTGTTGAGATGATCCTGGTATGCACCCCATATTCTCCATTTATACTTCATGGCAATAAGGAAACATGAATTCCTACTTTCAATCTACTTCCAATATAATTAGGAAAAGATGACTCCTAATCCTAAAAGGTAATTGATCTCCTTCAATTAGTAATTGATTTTTCCTTTTCCAAATAGGACTACCAATATCCTATATATATGGACTAGGTTCCTACAAGGAGGGAAATCTATCCAATAAATCTTCCCCTCACCGACGATATGGGAACTGCTCCGAACATGCGAGGGAACAACATCTCTTGAACTTTTCAAGCGGCAAAGTCTTTGTCATCATATCATCATCATTATTATCTGTGTGGATCTTATCAAGTACAAGCTGCTTCAATTCTAAAACATCACGTATCCAATGATATCTGACATCGATGTGCTTCAATCTTGCATGGAATGTAGAATTCTTGCCAAGGTGCATAGCACTCTAACTATCACAGTAAAGTGCATACTTGTCCTGATGAAAATCAAGTTCCTGCATGAACTTCTTCATTCACAGCAACTCGTTGCACGCCTCTGTAGCTGCAACGAACTCAGCCTCTTTAGTAGATAAAGCAACATACTTTTGGAAATGAGACTGCCAAGAAACTGCACCACCTGCAAAAGACATCATGTAACCTGATATGGATCTTCTCCCATCAATGTCACCTGCCATGTCTGAATCTGTGTATCCAACAAGAATAGGCTTCTATGCTTCAACGCAAAGAGAGTAACTGCTAGTACCTCGAAGATTTCTCAAGATCCCTTTAACTGCTTTCCAATGTTGTTTCCCTG
This sequence comes from Ottelia alismoides, assembly GCA_037367405.1. Lineage (NCBI taxonomy): Eukaryota > Viridiplantae > Streptophyta > Magnoliopsida > Alismatales > Hydrocharitaceae > Ottelia > Ottelia alismoides. The sequence continues at coordinate 1,130,335 of JAZKJV010008857.1, read as the reverse complement.
GATTTAAGATGAATCTACTAACAACTCCAACTGCATGAGCAATATCATGCCTCGTACAAATCATGGCATAAATAAGACTACTTGTGATGGATGCGTAGGGAATCTTCTCCATCTCTTTCTTCTCTGCACTGTTTTGTTAGCTATCTTTGGAACTTAACTTGAAATACGCTCCAAGAGGGGTGCTAGCTAGCTTTGTCTTCTCTATTTGAAATCTTTGAAGTACTTCTCAATGTACTTCTCTTGTGAAAGCAGAATCTTTCTTGCTCATCTGTCTCGAGAGATCTTCATGGCCAGTATCTGACTTGCATACCCCAAGTCCTTTATAGCAAAGGACTTGCCCAACTCCTTCTCCAAGTCAGAAATTCTCTCTTCATTGTTTCCTCCAATTAGCATGTCATCAACATAAAGCAACAAAATGATGAAATCATCACCTGAGAATTTCTCTAAGAACACACAACGGTCTGAAGTGATCTTGGAGTAACGATGCTCCCCTACGAACGAGTCAAACTTCTGGTACCATTGCCCAGACACTTGTTTTAAGCCATATAGATTCTTTTTTAGTATGCAAACACAGTCTTCATTACCGTTGACTGTAATCCCTCAGGTTGCAACATGTAGATTTCCTCCTTAAGGTCACCATGGAGGAAAGCTGTCTTTACATCCATCTGTTCAACCTCCAGATCAAGACTAACTGCCAAGCTGAGAACCACCTTGATAGAATACATCTTCACTACAAGAGAAAATATCTCTTCAAAGTCAACCTACTTCATTTGGTTAAAACCTTTCACAGCCAACCTATCTTTGTACTTTAGGTTTGCAGAGTATTCATCTTGTTTCACTTTATAAATCCACTTGTTTCTCAATACCCGCTTGCCTTTGAGCAACTTGACAAGCTCAAAGGTATGATTGTCATGAAGGGACTCCGTTTCCTCTTTCATAGCTTCTACCAATTTCTCCTTATTTACATCTTGCAAGCTTTTTTCGTAGCATTCAGACTTGCTATTGTCTGTGAACAAAATGTACTCATGTGCAGAATATTTTGTGGAGGGTCGCCTCTCCCTCACGAGTCTCTGTGGTGGGAGAGCCTCAGAAGAAGAAGAGCTCTCATCATCCTTTCCACTATCATCACCACCGTCATCTATATCATTGCATCAGGAGTGGAGATCTGTGATACACCCTCCTCATGTCTTGCATCTGTCTAAAGGACATGGGAAGATCCTTAAGCGCATCACGGAAGTGTGAGGATTGCATCGTATGCGATCAGGAGCGACTAGTCGCACTAGTTGCTCGAGGCAACGAAATTTAAAAAATTTTCATGTGTTGAAACCAGGCGATCCAAGAACACTTCTCGGATCGTTAAACCACAAACAAGTATTCGGGTTACCTCTTGAAGCGTGGTCGCGATCGAGTCTCTAAACGTAGAGACCTCCTATCTCAAGTCCGATCTGACGGAGGAGACGCTTGCGAGCACGTTAATGAAACGCGTGCTCCTCGCAATCCATTGATGAATCCCTGATTCTAACTCTTTATTATTTTATTTTAGCTATTTATCTTGGCAAAACATCATGTATATACCTGTAAATACCATAACATAGCATTTAGCATGCATTTGTTAATATTTCATAATTAGCATGTTTTTGTGCAAAAAAAGAATAAAGAAAAAGAAAAAGGAAGGAGGTATTTAGAATAAATATAGAGTGACCCAAACTCCAAGAGAAGGTCAAGCCTTGACCTGATCGCAAAATAAAAGAAGTAGAGAGAGATAGGGTCTACATTGTGTTGCACATATCTCCTATGTATATAAATAATTATTTTTGACAAAATTAAAGTTATTTATTAATTTTTTACCTCCTTTTATATATTTTTATAAAAAAATAAAAATAAACTATAAATCAGAAAAATAAAATAAAATAAAAATGAAATCCTCCTTTTATTGTACAAAACACATGTATATACCTCACATTCACTATTTATTATATACTTGTAAATAATTTGTAAAAATATAATAAAAATTATTTTGTATCCTTAAAAATATGATGAAAATAAATAAAATACAAAATTGGGTATTTGTTTAAAAATAACAAAATAAAAAAATTGTACATAATACATAGGTATACTATACCTGTATATAATACCATATATTATATATACACTAATTAATTTTTCATAAAAATAATTAAAAAATTATAGAAAAAATTCCTTGAAAAATAATAAACATTTTTATTTTATTCATTTATTAATTTAAATCCATTTATTATTTTAATTCATTTTCTTTGTTTTTCTTCTCTATTTTGTCCTGTAGCGACTTTTGTCTTATTTCAGCTCGTTTCTGATTAGACTAGCAGGGATTCATTGACCTCGGTCACTAGTTCCTGCCAGCCCCCTTTTCGCCAGACCAGGTTTCGCACCGACTTCACCCCATTTTCCCCACCTGATCCGATCGCCTCTCCATCTGATATCTTGCCCTGATTAGAGAGCTCAGATCCCTAATCCACGTCTGATGCCAAATCTACGGATTCGCGCCTCGATTCGTGTGTCATGCCTCCTTCTTTATCGGACCTGGAACACTATATAGAGCACCTCTCCACTCCCTTTTCCGCCACCTTTTGGCTGCGCCACCACCTCTTGCGTACCCATCCACCTTTCCCAGAGTGACAACGAGTGAGAGGGAAAGCGAGGGAAGCTTTTTGGAGCGTGAAGCCCTAGGTCCGACAAGGATTCATCCTCAGCTCCGCTGTGAGGAGAAGAGCCTCTGATTGTGCCGACCATCGAGGCCAAGACCACCGTAGACCTCTTTCTCCATCCTGATGCGCCCTCGACCATCTTCAAGTACCAAATTTCCCGTTCATCTTTCATTGAATCCATTGTTCCATCGCCGAACAGAGCATCGCCGACCTTCCTCTGTTCTTCACATATCTGCCGTACTTCGACCTTCACAAACCTCGCTCCGACTTCCTATTGTTTCTTTGTTTTCTCCGCAACCCACCATCATAGCTCCAGTCATCGGGTTGGATCTCCCTATAAATCGATTCCTTCGCATCGCTAGAGACCTGCCCGTTCACCCTCCATCTTATGCTCTTGGTTATATGTGACGCTCTAACCCTTGTTGGAACCACCCTCCAAGCATCTATCGTATCCTGCAGGGTTTGCGTGCAACCCAACCTCATCTAGAGGTCTTGGGTACATCCAGGAGACTCCAGGACGACTACACATCCCTAGGACCCTTCTCTTGGTCCTGGGCTCTTCTGAGCCTTCCTACAGCTGTAGAGCATCATCACTGACATCTTCCATATCCTAGCAAACTGTGACGATGTCGGAGCCATGCGCTAGAGCCGATTGAAACTCGTCGGAGGCGAGTTCTTCCCCGATCTTCCAGGCATCGCCTCTACCGTCCGATCGAGGCCAACTCCAGTTCTAATCGTGATCGTTCATCTACCAGAGAGCCTTCGTCGTCAGATCCATATGAGGATCTCATCTCTGCCATCCATTACCGAAGGAGTATCCTTGCATCCTGACCATTCGATCATAAGTGAAGCATCATCGGTTATTGGATCGCGCCAAGGGGTAATTTATCCTTAGGCCCCTCTCTATTTTGCTTTTCTTATTCAGTCCTGTAAATATTTGTCATAGTTTAAAATAGTCTGGTTATTTTGCATATGGACCCTAGTTGTTTTTGATATTTGCATTTCAGTCCTGTTCGTGTGAACTCACGTGCTGTTTCATGTGGTTTTCTGGGTTAGTTGCGTGTTATATTCTGAATATTTGAGTGTTATGATTTGAATGAATATTTTCTGATATTTGCAAATCTGCCCATGTACGTGGTGTATCGTGCATGTACATGAATTCACCGGGCTTTTTGCATCCTTGGCCCTAAGCTTTTTGTTTGTGTTAATATTTGGCCTGTGAACTTTCTCGTAATTGCAACTAGGTCTCTGTAATCTGTGTGACATGTTTGTAATTAAGTAATTACCAAATTAATTCTAAAAATGATATAAATATTAGTGTTAGCTCCTACTAACATGTACTATTTATTGTGATTTTTGGGATTAATGTTGTTGAGTATTTTATTTTCTAAAAATCAAAACCCATAAAAACTGTTCTGTCTATTTTATAAAATACATAAGAAATATAAAAATTGTTTTAAAAATTCCAAAAAATTAGCGAGTGTTTGTTTTTGTGTATTTTGCTTCTAGTACCTATTTTGTTTCAAAAATTACTATAAAAACTTAAAAATTACTAAAGACTCAAAAAAATCTAAAAATCATAAAAAATCTAAAAACTAGAAAAATACAATTTCAATCTCCGTTGGTAGCTCTTTTTATCTAGTTTTTCATAAAATTCATAACCAGGACATTATGGTACTTTTAAGTATTTTTAATTTGCAATTTCATCCAGACTGTACACTTTTTCCTTTTCAACCCTTGTTTGATTTTTATAAAATCACAAAAAATTCATAAAAATATCATAAAATCACCAAAAAAACCTTAATATTTGAAAAACCCAAAAATTTTTTTAACCTTAATTTTGGAGCATTTCTGGCCTTAAATAAAAATTCAATTATCTTGTTGGTTGCTTTATTTCTTTATTTTCCTATTTTGTTTATTAATTAGAAATTATAAAAATTTGCAAAATTTAAAAATAATAAAAATATGCACTTTATTGTATGATTTCGACTACTTCGAAGGTTTTCTAGTGCTCCTTGATTTCGACCCTGGTCGCTATACCAGGTTAAAATAAATAGCGGAGACCGCTAACATTGTTTTGAGTGATTTATCTTTTGATTGTGTGGTTCTCTGTTTTTCTTGTTGAGCTTCGACCTTGTGATCCAGGTCGCAACGACCCTTTGATTATTTCCCTACCCATGTCGCTCAGCCGCCTCATAATCCATGTTGATGATCTAAACGACGAATCTCCAAATCTCCTCACAGAGATACGACGTCTTCTTCATAAGTGAGGCAGACCAAAGTAGACGGAGATCCATGAGCAAACAATCCGGCAGCATAATGACAACACTGCAGCGATGGAGATCTCTCTAGGGCTCCATGGCGGACGACCGCAATGAGAGAGAGAGGACATGTAGAGAATGAGAGAGAGAAGTTGTCGTTGTTGTCTTTGGAGAGCGAGGGGTGCCTCTTCTTATATAGTATTTGGGAGCCCATGGATCCCAATCCATGTGCACATAAATTCAATGTATAAGATTGATTGGTGTTTCTTTCAATGGCCAAGATTTGTTGTAAAAATACAATAGTAATTAATTTAATTTAGATTAAATATATATTGAAAAATCAATAAAAATTAATCCCAAATTAAATTAATCAACCATGGAGATTATGGAATGAAGATTGCCTCCTTCCATAATATGGGAGTTGGTGGCAATCTCATGTAATTTCATGAGATTACATTATTCCATGGAAATCTCCAAGATTTAGAACAACACTTGTTGCAAATTATTCTACAAAAATAATTCATAATTATTTTGTGAATATTGCAATCTTGTCATTGGAAAATTATGAATAACATTCATAACCCAAAATAAAATGTAAATTACATTTTCAATTAATTGTCCAGTGTGAATCCAATTCACATCAACATTTAACTAAAAAATATAAGTTATAAATAGCTCTCTTATATATTATAAATCACATTTGTAATATGCAAGATTAATATGGATAGTGTTATCCACATTATTCAATATCTATGATAATTAAATCACATTTAATCACCTTGCATCTCTATTCTCATGTGCCCAAATAATATGAATCACATTCACATTATTTACATTTTTGATAATCAAATCACATTTAATTATCTTAGATAACTCTCCATATAATATGAATTAAATTCATATTATTCATGATAATTAAATCACATTTACTTATCTATTTTCTCAATGCTGGGATACATATATCAACAATGAAATTATCCATGAACTCTTTCAAGGATAATGCACTTTCTTTACGGATACTTTGAGATAAGGACATGGCGATTGTATTGTTCCACGTATAATGACTTGGATATTGAGATCACATCTCAAATCCAAATCTTACGGACCTCCCATAGATGCTTGATTAAATCCAAGCCGTCGATCCAATCTTCTCATTGCATCTGAATCACATTCAGATCATTGTCCGACACTTCGACCAAGATTAGATCACTTCTCTACTAAGAGGAGTCACTAAAATCCAGACCCATTTCATTGCTCCCTAGGAATAAAAGCGTCATGGTTATACAATCATTTATGATCACATTACCATCAGGTATTCCTACTGTACATCCTGTATACTGGAAGACCCATAGTAAAATCGAAGTATTAGATCAATTTTATACTATCTACTTCAGGTTTTATCACTAAGTTTCTCATTCGATCATTGAGAGTCGGTATCGATCATATACTTTCCAAAAGCATATATCATACCTAGGTGTTAATAATATACTTTCAAAAAGTATATATCAAACCTATAAATTAAGTCAAGCTTCCAAAGCAAGACGATCGTGCACAGAATTTGATTCTTCCCAATATCTCATGAGTGAGCTCATGTCTTCCGGTTCAATAAATGAACTTGTATAATCCCTTTGAGAGATCGTATTTACTCATATGCCCTTATATGCACACCAACACACCGGTGTATAGACCTTGATTGGGTCATCAACCTATTGTTATGCCAAATGTACATACTCAGACATATAGTAATACATCTGTCTCTGGTCATAGGATGCATGCCTATATCGTGACAACATACGACATAAGACTTTGGTTATCTTGATCTCGTTAAGTCAACTCTTTGACCTAACTTATCTAACACATCCGAATCCCAATTCCTAAGTGATGAATCTCCATTTCATCACCTTTATTCTATCATTTTGGCCTTAATAACCCCAGCTAATGCATGTATTTGTACAAAATAGCATTCATCAATTGTTGTATTTATTGTATAAATAATAAGATTTTTAATACCAAAGTTATAGAATAAAGAGAAGAAAATAAAAGGAATACAATATCGAAGATATTTTATGACCCTAAATACCAAGACCAAGTCAAGAATTGAGTTGGTCGACAATGAATAAAGTAGTGGGAGATAAGGGCTAAAATGCAATAAAAAATCAAATTTTGCTATTAATTGATAATCCATTTTTGATACCTACTTTATTCTTTATTCATTAAATAAATAAACTTTGTACATGAAAGTTGTAGATAATAATGTAAATAAAAATATAAAATTGAGTTTGTACAAAAATAATACATAGTGTACATTTTATACACAAAATAAAAATCCAAAATCCCAACGTCACAGACCCATATCTTTCAAATAAAAACTCAAAATGTATCAAAATCACTCTCTAATTGTATATAACTTTTCATAAGCTATTTAATGGAGGTGGTTTCATAATTTTTGGAGTTACTGTGTGAAAGGTAGGTTTTGGACCCTCATTGTATAGTAGACCCGAATACAATATTCAATTTATTAATTCCTTATTATTTTTAAAAATTCATTTTTTATAATTTTGTAAGTATTTTTAACACATGTGTATATTAAAATCAAAATAAAACAAAAAAAATAAAATATAAAATAAAATAACCCTATATAAATATAAATTCCAAATATCTATATACCTGTATATAAATAAAAGGGGAAACTATTCTTTATTCATTTTTATTTTTATACTATTGAAAATATTATTCATATTTTATTAAAAATATATAAATAAAAAACATATAAACTACTTTAGATAAATAAAATGTGTATAATGCATAGATGAAATACCTATAAGTATACCTATATAATTTACATATCTATTTATTTAAGTGTACAAATTGTATCATAAAAATATAACAAAATATATTTATTCATATAAAATAAGCTATAAATATATGAAATAAAAGATTAAAATAATAAAATAAAATATAAAAAATAAAAATAAAATAGCTAAAATATAGGTAAATATACATATAAATAAACACATAAAAATTAACTACTAATAAACAACACCCAAAAAATAAATAAAAATCATAATGAAATACTCTATTAAAAAAATACTTTTTATTTTATATGAAAAATTTAATAAAATCATTTATTATTTTTAGTTATTTATTCTTTAAGAACCAGCTTGTTTTGTCCTTATTCTGGCTGACATGGCCCAATGAGGGTGCCCTGATCATTGACCACCCGATCAACTCACCCTCCAGCTGCTGATTTGACGCAGACCTATCTTTTCCCGCATCTTCACCTCTTTTTCCTGGGCATCTCTTCCATCCACTTCTCCCATTTTTCATGCCTCGCTCAAGATCAATCATCCTACATACACGCCCAACCTGTAAATCCATCGTACATAGCTTTGATTCTTTCCTAATGGTCGGTCAATAAGGGTGCACATTTCATTGATAAATAAGAACCTCCATCCTCCATTGATATTTTGGCCATCTCCAAGCCCTAAAGCCTCCACATATCTGCCAAAGTGCATATCCTCGTGACAGGGGGAATTCCATGAGGTGCTGAAAGCTCGCGGAGGAGGAGGTGCACCCAAGGCCACCGTCGCCGACGACCTCTGCTCCCTAGCCAATATACATGCATGAGATGCACATTTTTACTCTTTCTAGATAGATTTTAATTCTGTATTTCATTTCATGCATTGATATTAGCTTGTACATCTTAGTTTTGGCTAAATAATCCCTAATTGTAGTTTGCCAGAGCTAGCCTCTGGGGAACCTTATTCCGTTGTCTACTCCCGTTTCTCGACCCGCTTTCCACCCCAACTCAAAGCCCTTCCAGTTCTCCACACTTTGTCACCCTTCATCAGCCCAGGTTGCCCTTTGACCAGGCCCACCGTGCTCCTTCCCCCACCCTCGTCGTAGCACACCTCCATTTGCCCTACCCTCGCGTATTCCACGTCTAAGCGAGTCAAGGCAGTTTGCCCTCGACACGTGTTCTTTTCTATGCAGGACAGAAGCCCAACGGAGCCCTCTGGGGCTCAAATCGTCTCAACTTGAAGCTCTCTAGGTTGTTTCTTCTCAAGCATCTAGGGGCCTATCGATGGCCTCCAGATCTATCTGAGGCATCTGGAGCATTCACCGGACCTGCAGGAACATAAGGAGCTTGTTGGAGGTGCATGGCAATGTCGGAGGAGCCCACAATGATCAATTGAAACTAGCCTAGGGCGAGTTGCTTCCCCGTTCTTCCACCTGCCTCAAGAGCCATCCGATAACTAGTCGTTCTCCAGACGCTCTAGACGACGTCTGATCATCGCACGCCTCAGCCATTGGATCACCTCCTGTGATCTAATCACATACGTCCATCAGCAAACTGATACGGGCCGATACGATTACTCTACCTGGGTAAGTGAAATACCCGTAACCATCCGATCGCGCATGTTATGGGGTAATTTACACATCTAGCCCCACTTTTAATATATTTAATATTTAATCTGTAAGTTAAAATTAACGTGTAAATAAATTAGGAATTTTGTAAATGGGCCCATGTTTGTATCTTTTATTACATATAGCTCCTTCCCAGGTAGAGTCACATGTAGTCCCACGTGATGGGTAATTTGTAGATCGGCCCTAGAAATTCTTGTATATTGTCCAGTAGTTCATAAATATTAAATAAATGTTGTTTATTTAGGCATATTTGTAGATGAACCCCTGATTTATATGTATATTGCAAATATGCCCCTGCTCGGACTTATAATTTTGTGCTTTTCATCTCTTTATTATATATAGTTAATGTACTCCTAAAAATCCAAGAAAATAGGATTAGATGCATTTTATCTTGTATTTTAATGCCCTATATTTGTTTGGCAAATTTATGCATTTTATCCATTTATTAAAAATGAAATGAGCACTATATATTCCATATTTAACTTATAAAATACCAAAAAAAAGAAAAAACATCTTGAAAAATACCAAAAAATATATATAGTTTATATACTTATTTATTGAGTCCAAAAAATAAAAACCCCTAAAAATGGAAAAAGAAAAAGCATAAAAATTGAAAACCCCCAAAACTATTCATAAAAATCTAAAAATTCATGGAAAAAATCCAAAAATTTAGTTTTTTATTTTATAATTTTCTTTGTATAAATATTTACATATTAAAATTGATTTGGATAATTTTGGGACCTATTTACTATTTTTAAAATCCAATTCAATTTCGGCCTATTTATTTAATCCTTTATTTGGGGTATTTTTGACTTTAAAAGTCCATAAAAATTAGCAAAAATTCCTAAAAATTACAAAAAATTAGAAAATAATAAAAAGCACAAAATATTTTATTTATTGTATTTTGACTATTATATATATATATCGTATCTATATATACCTTATAGTCTATCTATACATTTGTATATGTGTATCTTATATATTTAAATGAAAAGGAAATATAAAAATCAGTTAATATAAAAAGAAAATAAAAAAATATAAAATCCTGAAAACAATACAAAAATATAAAAATATTAAATAAAAATATATAAATTTAAAAACCCACAAAATAATAAAAAGACAAGAGATAAAAGATAAATTTTTGAGCATCATTTTTTCCTCATACCGTGTGCTCCTTGAGTTCGTCCTCTACACATACTTACTATACACATTGTTGTAGAGTTGTAATAAATTTTTACTCCACATTTTTGTTATTCATTGATTTATACATATTGTAGGTTAACAGTTGATTGATTGAGGTTTATTGAGTGGTCAACACATAGATTGCGATTTTGTCTTGTGAAACGGTACGTCCCATATTAAACCTCAGTTATCACTATGTAGAAGACTTGTATCAAGAAGTCGGTTAGATACCAACCTTTATAGAAAGGATTGCCATCTCCTTCTTAGGTTGGAGATCATCTCTTAATAATCATTAATCATTTGACGGTGCTTGATGAGTCCTCAATCTAACTCTTTAGATATTCATCATATCACCAGCCTCTATGATTCAATAATTGAACAACAACTGTATGATCATCAAGATGGACATGTTACATAACCCTAATTATACTAAGTGACCTATTATGCAAATTAGTTATTCTTCATTTCAGATCAGGGAATGGTATTCGCAATAACATTTATTGCATAATGGCTCTCTGTGGGATCACATGTCTAACACTGGCACCTTCTCATATACATCATCTATAGCCACATGTGGAGCACTCTACATAGGGACTGGCTTCACATCATCTGGTTGATAACTGCTCAAAAGAGAGTCCTTAGCAGCCTTCCGGATGTCCTCAATGGTTTGATCTTCGGAGAAGTTCGCATCCCTGCTCCTCACCGGCTTCTTATCAACTAGATCATATAACCTGTAACTAAACTCATCGTGTCCATATCTCAAGAAATTTTACTACTTCATCTTTGCGTCCAACTTGGACCTTTCATCCTTGGAGACATGGACAAAAGTGTGACATCTAAAGACCCGCAAATGATTGTAGGGGACATTATTTTCATGCCAAACCCTGTCAGGAACATCACCATCTAAAGGTACACGTGGAGATAGATTAATAACATAAACGACAATATAAAATGCTTCACACCAAAAAGAGTTAGGCAACTTAGCTTCAGAAAGGAGACATCTGACTCTCTCCGTCAATGTCCTGTTCATTCTCTCTACTATGCCATTCAACTGTGGCGTCTTAGGTGCTTGATACCATGAGATATGCAATACTCATCAAATGAATCAATATACTCACTATCATTGTCACTGCGGTTGCACTTAGGTTTTTTTCTCAGATTGTCGCTCCACTAGCACATGGAAGTCTTTGAAAACACCAATGACTTGGTCCTTCCCCTTTAAGGTATAGACCCAAAATTTCCTTGAGAAATCATCAATGATTGTAACAAAATAAAGTGCACCACCAAGAGAGCTCAAAGGACCACCAACATATGTATGAACAAGCTTCAATGGTTGCATCTTCCTAAAGGTGGATGGCTCTTGAAGGAGACTCTCGTCTGCTTCCCATCCAAATAGTTTGTGCATCTCTCTAGCTTCTCTTTCTTGATATCTGCCAGCATATTCTTTCTTACCAAACACTGCAGTCCCTTCTCGCTCATATGCCCCAATCGTCGATGCCACAAGTAAACGGATTTTGCATCTCTAGTCTCAAATGCAACATCATGGGAAATGGATACATTCATGATATAAAGATTGTTGCTATACTTCTTGTCACGAGCAACAACCAAGGATCCTTGGGTAAGCTTTCATTGTCCGCCACCAAAAGTGTTGAGGTATCCTTCATCATCAAGCTTTCCTGTAGAAATGAGATTTAAGTGCATGTCTGGTGCATGCCTCACATATTTAAGCGTCAACAACGCTCCATTGGCATTCTTCAATGCAATAATGTCAATGCCAACAACAGGGGACAAAGAACCATTCTCCATCTTCAATGTGCCAAAATCATCAACTATATATGAAGAGAAAAATCCTCTCTGAGATGTAACATGTAAAGCAGAACTGCTATCAACAAGCCAAGAAGTAACATTCTGTGCGACATTCACCATCTCCTCATCACAGACAATGAGGAGTTTATGTTGTGCAGCTACAACACCGTTGTCATTCTTCTTTTCTTGCTTGTCACCACCATTCATGTTCTCCCTCTTAAATTGGAAGCAATACTTCTTGATAAGCCATTTCTTCTTACAATAGTGGCACTCCATGTTGTAATATCTATACTTGTACTTGCTCCTGTTGTTATCTCCACCCTTATCATTTTTGATCCTGCTCCACCCCTATTCTCTATGACACGAACCTTTGATTGTGAAGAGCTTCCTTGTTTTTTTCTCTGCATCTCCTCATTAAGAATGCCAGACTTGACAACCTCCAAAGAAACAACCTTGTTAACTGTAGAGTTAGTAAGTGAGACTCTGAAAGTCTCCCAAGAATCTGGTAGAGTAGAAGTAATAATAGTCCCAACATCCCATCTTCAAATTTTATTCTCATGCTCATCAACTGACTTGTAATTCCTTGATATTGATTCAGAAAATCTAGCACAAAATTACCCTCCTTGAACCTCAAGTTCACCAGTCATTTGAGAAGAAATAATTTGTTACTTCCCATCTTGGAGGTATAAAATTTTTCCAACTTCAATCACAAGCTTCTAGCATGGCTTTCATCTTAGATGTGGTTGTAGACATTCTCATCAACAAATTATCTTATGAAGCCACAAACTTGCTCATGTTCAAATTCCCATTCCTCATCGATTTTGGCTTCAGACTTCCGCATGAAGGTGCATAGTATTCACATAAAAGAGATCCTTCATCTTATTCTTTCACAAATTGTAATTAGTCCCATTAAGACTAATCGTCCGGCTCGAATCAAACTCCATCTTGTAATCTGTTGTTAAATAGGCTATGATACCACTTGTTAGGAATAGATTCCTTGTATAGATCGAGTCGCGGAAAAATTATCAGAGTTGATAAACAGATCATGCACATTTTATCAACAACACTACAAAAGAAAATTTCAATCACAAAAATCAACCACATATGCATGGAGAATTTTAAACGTGGAAAATCCTCTACGTGAGGGAAAAAACCACAGGGTTGATCGCAACCCGAAATCAAGAACTATAATCAGAATATCTCCCGTAAGGGCTTACAAAAGGCCGACCCTCTATACGGTGTTATAAACCACCAAACAATGGAGAATAGTAGAGAGGAGAAATATCACCAAAATGATGAATCCGTCTGTAGGGAAGAATGTTGGAGAAGAACTGCTCCAAAGATTACTCCCTCCAAACTTTGCGGCAACCATGAGCCTTCCTTCTTTCTTCCTCTCTCTCTTTTCTTTCTTGTGCTAGGAGAGTTTGTGTTGGGATGATCCTGGTATGCACCACATATCCCCTATTATACTTCATGGTGATGAGCAACTAAGGAAACATGAACTCCTACTTCCAATAGGATTAGAAAAAGATGACTCCTAATCCTAAAAGATAATTGATCTCTTCCTTTAATTAGTAATTGATTTCCTTTTCCAAATAGGACTACCAGTGTCTTATATATATGGACTAGGTTCCCACAAGGAGGGAAACCTATCCAACACCTCGTGCATGCATGAACAACTCTCGATTAAGGATGATGGGTTTCTTTGTCTAAGAAAAATAATCACCCAATCCATGTTCTAGTACTCGAGTATGTATAGAGGAAAGAAGAAATCTCTCTCTGTAGAATTCTAATTGAGGGGTAAACTGTAATATTTTATTAATAGATTGCATTACATGGTCTCAATCAGATATCAACTTGCGCCCGTTAAAATTGTTGTGGGTAGTCGATCAGATCCTCTACTGTGCAACAGAGGACTGTTGTAATCCATGAGCATGCACGAGTCGCTCAATCAAGATCGAGTGGTTCGTACGAAATCCATGTTTTTGTGTGACCTTACCATGCGAACCGCTCGATCTTGATCGAGCGGCTCGTACGTGCTCACCGACTACTGTACAACAGAGGATCTATTCCCGAGTAGACCAAGAGTAAGTTCTAATTCAGTTGCGCTACAAAAATAAAGGATGCTCTTTTCCATTTGATGCAACTGGTTGAGAAACAACCAACAACTAGAGATGAGCACTAGGTCGGTCTGGCCCAACTCAGTCCCAAACCGGACCCTCTTAACCGACTCAACCCAAGCTCAAAATTGAATTGGGTCGAGCCTGGATCAAAATATAGGTCCATAGATTTTTCCAATCAGGCTAGGGATGAGGTTAATCCAACCCTCTAGCTAATCCAACCCTCTAGCTCAATGTGATATAAAAATTTAAATATATATAATATGAAGATTGATATTGTTTTTATTATTCTCTTAGCAAAATCTTGTGGGTAATTTGTTCTTTATCCATTTTAAATTGCTTGATTAATGTGAACAAACTACACAATGTTGAATGGGAGTGTGGTTCATGAGGCCTTTTCTATAAAAACTTTAAGCATAACACTTACCTAAAGCCCTTATATGATATTATATGAGAGTGTTGAGGCTTAACCCTTTGCAATAACAAATAACTAGAGAAGATTTTAATGGTATTATCATTGAATGAGGAACTTGAGAGATCATTAAGTATTGTTATTAGATGTGTAGGTAGTTTTGGCAGCCCGACCCTAGCCATAACCATTAGTTTCGAGGCAGACTTAGGCTTGATCTAGACTTTGATAGATTTTTTGGACATCTGCCCGAATCAAAGCATCCTATGTTAAATGTTCTTGGACTTGGGCCCCACACAACTTGCAAGGTTTCGACCCATTGCTCAGCTATCAACAACAAACAAGAACAAAAAGGATTATAAAAATCAAGAATTATATACATTCCTTGCTTGCGTTATATACATATATGACAATATATTTGCATATAAAAGCAGATATAAATTAGGATAAATTATTGAAGAGGTCGTGTCTTTAGTTCAATTCTGATCACGTTAAGACCTCATCTTTAAAATGTTGCAAAAAGACTTTCCCGTTAGTATTCTGTCAATGGATAAAGAATTTTGAGGTTATACTATGTAATGATTAAAAAAATCTTTAAAATCGATAAGTAGGTTATGCATGAACATGTGTGGTAGTTGTCTTTAATCGAAACTTTCTTAGGATCATGTCCAATGAATGGTTTCCTATTGCTTGAAGATGAAATCTTATTGTGTGCAAGGGAATGTGATTCTACGACTTTTTTCCTTAAAGCTGAGCTGTTAGAATGTCTTGAAGATGCGAGATCATTGATGCGGCATGCAACAATCAAGGGAAGAGGATTGAATTGGAATCATCTTTCTTAAGCTTAGGATTTAAGGAAAAGGTGCATATAAATTCTTAGCGTTATAATTTTGTTTTGTGGATGTATTGATGTTATGTCAAGAAGTTGAAGATGGAGCAAGTGGAATTCAATGGCAGGAGCTTCGAGGAATATGAATATGTGGAAAAAGAATATAAAAGAAGCCATCAAAATAACAACGATTCGATCGAGTAAGAAAGCAACATTTAACCTAATTGCTCGATGAACAAACTGAATGAAGGTATATAGTAACCATAAAAAATCGAGATAAAGAGACAGTTGGAGTGAGGGGAGATAGTTCAAATCTTTAAGCGTATATGCTCTCCACTTCCTAAAATAACCAAAGAACACCAAGGGTGGAACCATTTGCATAACTCGATCACAAGCAATGCATGATGAAGTGGACCACGCACCACCTTCCTTTGTTAAGGGTAAGAGCATGGAGAAGCTCTTGAAATGTGATAAGGAAGGTTCAAATATGGTGAGGAATCAACTTGCTAAAGGAGGTGGGGAGGCCTAAGTTTTGTGGCAACATTCAACATGCTAAGAGAGGAGGAAGAATGACAAGGTGTCAAAAACCCTTATCCCTTGCTAGAGAAGGTCAAAAAGGAGAATGAAGATGGGATGTTGGGGGTGGAATTGTGTGGGGAAATGGGGACATGTGTGGGGGAATTTTGGTCAACCTGCAAAAGGTTATAACGTTAACTAACATTGTTAGATACTTCACTCATGACTTTAGCAATTAGACTCTTGTTTATCAAATTTTAAAGATGATATCCCAGCATGGGAATTGACAAAAACTTCAACCATTTTTACATAATTTATCATATAATTTATTCAGGTCAATGGTTCACTTTATTAAGATCAACAAGTAAGAAATTAGCTGAAAAAAACACCTGAAAATTCCACAAAAATGATCCATCTTCAAATACGACATGTAATAGAATACTACAAAGAAGAAAGTTTGAACAATTATTGCGATCGAAGCATTCACAATGGAACTTCTTAGAGAAACAATATTCCTTACAATATCAGCACGTACGGTTTGGCAAATAGCCAATTGTTAATAGAAACAAAAGTCATGAGAAAGAGGAAGTCTTTATCTACGTGAATTTTGTAACAACAAACCCTCAGTTACACAAGAGTCAAGAGGCAAACAAATGTATGTCAATTGATTAATTTAAAAAACATATTGATTTCCATAATGGATCTTTAATAAAATGACCGTGATCCAAATTGATCTCTCAATCTTGAGCTTGAGCCTAAACCTAGAGCATGGAACCAGAGCTAGAGAATGTGCAAGTGCACGAGAATTTCCATCCATATACCCTTTGATCTATTAGATGGGGGAAAGACACACATATACCCACTAAAGTTTTAGCGCCAAGCAATATGGCACTCTTAATTTTTACATACATGATACAATCATTTATCAACCACGAATTCCCAAAATAAAAAGCTCAATTGATACCCCATGGATCTAAATCCACATTCCCCCTGTGAATTCACCATTGAATAAACATCTCATGAAAAACATACATCTCTCCACTGCCACACTTTTCTTTTTCGATATATTTACTTCTCAATTCAAACATCTATATGAGTTTTCTAAAGCAACGAACTATATCATAAATGTTAACTTATGTATGGGAAAGAATATTAGCAACAAACTGTTATTCTTGGTAACAATCTCCTATTTATGGTGTTATTAATGATAATGTTCCTAGTCTTGTTTTCATGAGTGCTTTCAAGGAATAATCCAATAACTATGGCCTACAAAGACCTACATAGATGACATTCTTCAAGGATGTAACTGCTCAGCTGATAGATGCAAATTTAAATATCAAGCCACTATACAAGGTCTATATAATCTTTGTAAATTTATGTCTAAGTATCCACAAATAATAGACATGTTTTATTTGGATTAGGACTCGTACATCGAGAAATTTATAATCAAGATAATAATTATTATTATCATTGATAATTTATATAGGAATACACAAATATGGTCCACATAATCAGAATATAATTTATTTTAGAACTTAAGTAAATGTAGTTCACATAACTAATTAATGTAGACGTGAATTAGATTCACATTATCTATTATATAAAAGTAAATTGGATATATATATTATTTTGGACGAATAAATTTCTTTCATTAATTTGTAGGATGGTTTTATAACTACCTTAAATAACTAATAAAAATCATTGAAAGAGAAATTTCCATAATTATTGAAGACCAAATCCAATTTGGACTTAAATTAATGTATAGTTTATTGAAGGAGAAAAATCTCTCTAATAATCCATGTTGGTCACTAGTATAGAGATAAAAAGAGAAATCATTCATTAATTTAAATTTAAATTCAAATGTGAATCATACTTCAAGTTGAATTGAATAGGAAATAAATTAGAGAGTGGCCATCCCTATAGACTATATAAGGAGAGGCTTGGCCTCTCTTCTAACTCAATCCAATACATGAGTGCTATCTAGTCCTATTAGCAGGAGAAGAAAGCAATAAGAGAATAGTTCTCTTCTTATTTTATTCTTAACCATGCCTTCCTACCCCACCCTCTCCCTTTGTGGTCGTCCACCACCATACCTCTCCTCTCTCCATCGTGTCATCCAATTACAAGACTGCCTTCCTTCTATGTGCTTCATTTTTTAAAACTTTTGAAAAGTTCAAAGAGTTCATGGCTTTTGTTGAGAACCAAACATGAAAGAAGATAAATATGCCCCAGGGCTTTATGGCTGAGGAAGGAAAAGTGTGCAAGCTGAAGAAATACATCTATGTGCTCAAACATGCTTCTCATAACTGGAACATCATATTTGATGAAACCATAAAGAGTTAAGATTTCTTCCATGTCGCATATTTAGCTATGCAACCGTCAGTTGTGGGAATGTGCTCTCATTGGCTATTGCGATGAAAAATCCATTACTAGGAGTCACAAGGTTTTGCTAGAAAATAACAGATTTTTTGAAGTGATTGGATTAAGTATCGCAACATAGGATCCATTTCCATTTCTATCATCAAGAAATTTGCAAGATGAAATCAAGAGTTTGATGATTAAATAACTCTATGAATATTCTCCGATGAAATGAAGTGACTGAAGGAATTCATAAGATGAAATCAAGAGTTTGATGATCAAAATAATTTTGAGTATTATCTACTGTCCCATACTAATATTAAAGAGAATAAAGAGAGATACACAATCGTTCAAAAAAATCGGATTTTTTTCTAGTTTCGGTTCACAAGATATTCACTTTAGAAGCAAGGGGTATATTTGTAATAAGAATACAAGAATAATAAATACACCTAACTTTCTAAGGACTTATGCATAAATATGAAATCATGCTAGTACTTATATGCAATTGTCCCAAGAGACGGGACCTTCATAAATCTCGAAAGATCAGGGGTGCATGCAAATAGGCCAAGTCACTTGCATATTGCAATATGCACATGATCGGGCCTATTGGATTGAGCGGCTACGAAGGGATTGATGGTGGGGCTACAATACACCCACGTCTTGTGCTGACTAACGCTGTCATAGATGATCTGATGGATGTAAATGAGCGGCTTCAGATATCAAACAGTTCTGGAATGAAGTAACCATGGATGTTGAGATCAAGAGTTGATCTTGATTGTAGGGTTGTTGTATGAAATCCCTTTGTTCCTTCGTTGTACTCTTCATTGGTTCCTGTATGCGAGATGTGCTCCCTTTATCTTCTGTAATTGATGAAATGGGTTGCTGTAACCCAAGGAAGGGTCCTGATGTTCTCCTGACGAGGTGCCTCTCGAGGTCGACATACGATCCGTCAAGGCTCTACATAAAGAGTACTCTGACGATGGGGCGATGGTCAGTGTTTTGTGTGGGTAGAAGATGAAGTCCTATAGCACTTCTCTGAAGACCTGTAAGAAGGGTAACTTGGCCATATGTGTTAGCACAGACGAAAGGGACATGGATGGAGTGTTCCAATAGCTAGATGGGCAGAAATGGAGCTGCCTCGGTGGAAGGTTGTGATGTATAGAAGTAGCTGTAAAGGGGGATGTTTATGATGGTGTGATTTTATTGATGGCTGGAAGGGGCGTTGATAAACCCAAAAACCGAATGGTCTTGTATTCCACACAAAGCGGGAACATAGTCGAAGGTTGACCACTCAAAATCTGGATTTAATCAACAATTAACCCACACTATAGATATCAAGCAATGACAAGCAATGTAAAGTTAAAATTTATTTTTAACTCTACATAAATGGTGTATAGCAAGCAAGTATGCAGAGAGTTCGAACAGAGGGAGCAAACAAGGCAGATCAAACAAATGTGTGTGTGTGTGGATGTGAAGTGTTGTCTACACTAATGCAAAGCAAAGATTTTTGTGGGTTTTTAATTTTTTTTATATTTTTTATTTTAATTTTTAATTTTGTATTTTGATTTTTAATTTTCTAATATTTCTAATTTTATATTTTATATTTTTCTATTTTCTTTTTCAATATTGGAATATGTATACAAGGTAATAAAAGAGGTGCTACAATATTTATAAAATATGCAAAAATAGCCAAAAATTCAGAAATAAAATCTTTTTGGTATTCTTATGAATTTTTACTATTTTTGTGATTTTTGGGTATTTTTCAAAATGTTTTTGGTATTTTTAAAATATAAAATAAATGAAAACAGTGAGTAAGCTACTGGCTGTGAGTAAAACTATGAATGAAAAATATCAAACAACCATCAAAATTTTCCAAACCAATTTTAAAACAAAGATAATAAAAAGAGGAAACTACAGAACTTGAGTTTGCATTTTTTGGAGTTTTCTAGAATTTTTTATAATTTTTTTAAAGTTTTTTTGTATTTTCTAATTTTTAAGGGTTTTCTTTTGAGATTTTTAGAGATTTTTGAACTGACACTAAAATAGGTTAAAATAGACATAATGTAATTTATTTTGGAATTTTTCGAGGTATTTTAATATTTTTTAGGTATTTTCTAAGCTAGACAGTACTGAAAATGGCTATTTTTTATTTTAAATAATTAATAAATAAATACAAAAATAAAATCTAAAAATATGGCGTTAAATACAAGTTAACAGGAGCTTAGCATAATTTTTGTGGAATTTTTCAAATTAAAATGATGCCTTAAATAAATCAGACAAGTTCACAAAAATGTCACAGCCTAATAGGGGTATATATGCAAATACTACAACATCCAGGGGCATCCAAGCAATTTTTCCACAAAACTTAACACTGAATATTCAAATTTATGGACTAAACACAAATGAGCAGACCCGTAGGGGTATCGGTGCAAAATACCCACCAGGGCGCGTGACTCGCACGCGCTTGGCAAGGACCCAAAAGTAATATCAAAATCCCCCGGGGGCTTACATGCAATATTCCCAAAAGTTTAACATTTAAACTACAATTTCCGGTACTGAAACGAAATAACCAAAGGGTCGTGGGCCTCCTGCAAAATGCCCACACCTCACGTGAACAGGTCATGTAAGGTGTCGTGGCAGAGGACCTATGTGTAAATATAGAAAGTTCGAGGGCCTACTTGCAAATTTTACAAAAAAATTTAAACTACTAATTAAAGTTTCAGGACTAAAAGAAAATTACAAAAGTCGTGAGGGTATACTTGCAAAATTCCCTTGCAAAGGCGATCGAACGGTTGTGGGACGTTCACTTGACACGTGGCGCGCCCTGCACGCGCGATGACGCTTCGGCTTGGACGGCTGGGATGAGATCCTCACGAGAAGATCCGACGGTGGAGACCGGGCTCGATCCAACGGTTGCTGCACGAACTGGAGGGTGCTCCCTGTTCCGACGGTGTAGGCGCACGGAGGAAGAACAAGGAAGAACGCCGGTGAGGCGATCTTCCTCGCTCCAGATCTCTGCACTCCGACAAGCTTCGGGCTTCAAAATGGGGCTGCGGCCTCCTGAGGTCGTCCTCTAGCTGCTGGAGGCTTCAAAAAGCCTCGACAATGGCCGAGGTGCTCGCGGGAGGGTGGCGGAGCTGGGGGGCTTCGCGAACTCCGGCGAGGCTCCATAATCGCCTCCAAGTGCGAGTCAACGCTCTTTGACCTGCAAGAATGGTTAGAAGGTCCAGGGCAAACTGCCTGGACCTCGCAATGGCGGAGATGTAGCGTGGAACGGTAGCTGGGAGTACGGTCGGAGGTGCGCTCCGGCGAGGATGATCAATCGGGTGATTCACGCGATGGATTTCAAAATTTCTAGAGGGGTTTTAATCTACGACTAAGGCTAAGCTAATGCATGAAAAATTAGAAGGGGAGATGGCTTCCTCGACGGTGTAGACCGGAGGAAGGGTACCTCAACCGTCGGAGTTGCGGGAGGTGGTGGAGACGCCTCCGACTTCCTCTGCTCTGGCTGAATGCACCCGCTGGAGCTGTCACCTCCAGGAAGGCTTGGAGCACAAGCGGGGCGAGGAAGGGTGGACCGAAGGTGTTCAAAATCAAATCGAAAGTCGGGTGCTCCATATATTTGGTTTGACCCCGTGACTGGCGAGGCTCCTAGATCGATGATTATATTACAAATCTTGGGTCCAAAGGCCAAGGTTATTCATGGGCGAGCTAGAGGGATCAACGAGGAGCAATGTTGCAGAAGGATGCAACACCAAAAGGTGAAAGAATTGGCCTCGAGAAATCCGCAAAATCGGGTCAAAAACGAGGCTGTCAAAGTCCACAGGGGTCTAGGACACCTAGTTGACCATGGTCAACTAGGGTTTGCGCCTGGTTGGTCCACGTGGACCAACCATGAAAAACCCTGGTTAAAACTTTTATTAATTCATTTAAAAATAGAAAAAGGCCAAATTAAATTATGATTATTTAATAAAAATTATTTTTTATTTTATGCAGTATTTTATTCTGATTTTTAATTATTTTTATGGAATATATTTTTACAAGTTTACTTTTACACCCCTTATAGGTATATTACCTATATATTTTTTTGATTAATTTTTATTTTGGTATTTTTAATTTCTTTTAATTCTGTTTATTATTTTATAAAATTATAACATACTTTTATACATGTAAATAAATTTTTATTTTATTTTTCTGAATTGTTTGGTATATTTAATAAAATATAAGTAGGTATCATATAGGTATATTTATAGGTATAGTACCTATATATTCTATATACATATAATTTTATTTTGTATTTTCTTTAAGTTTTTATTCATGTTTTAATGTACTATTATTATAAATAATATTTATAAAATTATAAAAATATAAAATTATAAGAATAATGAATAAAGAATAAATTGAATATTTTAATCTGTGCAAGTATACAGGTAGGGTCCAAATCTCAACTTTAAAACCGTAGCTCCGCCAAATGCGAAACCACCGCCATTAAATAGATTATTTTATTCTATATACAACTAAGGGGAGTTTGCTGCATTTGGAGTTTTTATTTGTGAGATACAGGTCTGGGAAGTTGAGATTCTGGATTTTTATTCAGACCATAACTTTTTACATGTACATTATTTTTCAATGAAATCAATTTTGTATTTTTCTTTATTTAATTATCTACAACTTTCATGTACAAAGTTTCTTTACTTGATGTATAAAAAGCAGAACCAAAAATAGGTCCCAAAATGAGTAAATAATGAAGAGAATAGTATAGGTATTTGACCCTTATCTCCCCCTATTTTATTCCTTGTCGACCTATTCATCAAGATGCCTAGGTCTCGGGGTTTTGGGTCCTAAAATATTTACAATATTTTATTCTTTTTCTTTTCTTTTATTTATTCTATTATTTTGGCTCTAATTACAGTATTTTATACACTATTTGCAGGTACATACATGAATGCTAATATGAGGTATTAAATGCTATTTAGAAGCATTTGCTAGGGTTTTTGAGGCCAAAATGATATAATAAATATGATGAAATGTGGATTCATCATCCCCCTATACTTTACCTTTGCTAGTCCCTAGCAAACACTTATGCAATAAGTGCAAAAAGAAAAAGACAGAAAAGAAAAAGAAGAACCTGGATTTAGTTTAATTATCAAACTTGTCTTCACAAAATCAAAGTTTGGAGCTTAAGTCGAACCTTTGGAATTTTAGTGCGGGCGGAACCTTAATGAGAACCGAATTTGAAATCCAACAGTCCTTGAGAATCCCAAAACTCTGCTCAAGTCTCCTCAATAGCCCGGTCAGAAATATCTCAATTCATACGCAAACCCTTACGACTATGAATCTGACTCGTACAATGTAAGTGATGGTGGCTCTCCCCAGCTAGAATGGCGAAGAAACTGACTTCTCCAGTACGACAACCCAATGATTCCCCAATCCAACAACTCCATCCTCGAGGAGCGGGGTATTCCCTTCTAAGTTCAAGTGGCAACCAGCTCAAGAGGAGGGGGTGAAGAGAAGAATGGACGGTAGCCAGTGATACCTATCCTGGGATGCAAGACCAGTGTAGTCAAGTCATCCTGCTGCAGGCTCACATGATATGACTTTGGAACTCAAGCTTGCTTATTGACTTGACAACATTTGTACATACTTGCGGGCTTTTTATTTTTTTGTACATGCCTGAACATATTTTTTTTAATACTATTCACAGCAGCATTTACATAAGGAGTGTTTCCTCTTGAGACAGTAGACTATCTCTCTTTTGAAGCTTTATCGCAACCCACAGCCTCCTGTCTTTAGACTTCCTAATCACTGGACGGGTTGGGGTGCACTTCCCTCCCTAGAGGAGGACAAATGTTTCCGCTTGTGTGCATCTCATACCGGCAAATCCAATCCCCTCACCACTCCAACTGAATTGAGCCATGTGAAAGGTGCAGGTGTCCAAGTTAGGTCATTATCAACAAGAGCCGTGCGTGTGCTCCGAAATACTCTACTTAGGCAGTCAAGAATCCATTGAACCAAGTCTTGTGATCCTCAAAGAATTAAGTCAACTAGACTTGAAGTACCTCAAACCCAGTTCCTATAAGGTTCCTGTTATTAGGTAGATTTTAAGGTCCAATCAAGCTCCAATCTCCGGATTTTACTTAGACTTGTTCAACTATCAACTCAATTCGAAAAATGCTCATGCTATGCAATGCTATGCAGAAAATATTTTTGTGATGCACTTTTCAAGATTTTAAACTTTTTATGGATTTTTGAAAAGATGATGATGATGCATATGCATTTTTTATATTTTTCACAAAGATTTTTCAAATGTTTTTGGATTTTAGTTTTGCAAATGTTTTTGGGATTTTTGAAAACAAACTAAAAGTTTTTGGCTAAAAGTTAGGTGAAAACTATGTACACGGGGGTGCTTCTTATATAAAAAAGAAGTGGATTTTAAGAATTTACATGTTAAGTGATCACTTTTATCAGTATATAGTGGATTTTGGTGAGATGTTCATATATTCCTCAAACTTATTTGACACAAGTTTTTCGAAGAATTTTTGAAAACTATAGTCTAAAATAATTTTTACAAACATTTTACAAACATGTACACACATTTGCAAATCATTTTGCAAGGGTTTTAAAACAGTATATATAGATTTTTCAAAATATTTTTTTGCAACCATTTTTCAAATCATTTGCAAATCATTTTTCAAACATTTTATTTCACACAAAGAAAGAAATTTTACAAACCATACATTCTACACACATTAAAAACATGTAACAAAACATTTTCAAAATAGTTTTCAATAGATTTTCACAGAGATTTTCAAACTATTTTTCAAACATTTTGCAAAAAAAACGTTTTTGCCTGATTTATTAATCAGTATATACAAAAAGAATTTGCGGAACAAAACACCTTTTTATTAGGGATTTTAATGAATTTTAAAGAATTATTAGCCATATTATTAAGAAAATACGAAAGTACGAGTTATGGGTAAAGTATATACACAGTATATACGACCCCCCTATACTTAGCTTGAGCTATGTCCTCATAGATCTGAGAGAAGAGAAGACATAACTCGTACTAAGTATAGACAAGTCTAAAGAATAAATGAATGAATCAACGAATGAGAAGTTGATCGTCCCCCCTATACTTAGGATCAAATAATCCTATGTATAGCAGACTGTACACAACGCAGGGAGGGTCAAGGGTGGGAATGAACAGATCGTACTCAGATTGTCTCCCCCTATACTTAGGGTAAAATATCCCTAAGTATAGACAAAAGAGGAGACAATGGAGAGGATCGAAAAACAATAGGAGAAACTCGGGGTGCACACCCCCCTATACTTAAGACAAAGTACGTCCTAAGTATGGAAAACTGTCTACAAGGGTGGCACCTTTTTGATAGATAAAGAAAATAGAAGAGGAAACGATGAAAAGAAGAAAAGAAGAAAATAAATCAACATATGAAAGAGTGATATGAACAGATGGATCTGTACAGCAGAAGATGGAATTGATCACCATGTATGAGATGCAGATGATATGAGTCAAAGAACACATCTCATACCAGAAGAATGGGGGCAACGTCAATGGTCGACGGATCATGATCTAGATATAGCTTCAGGCGTTGACCATTGACGCGGAAGGTAGAGGAAGATGACGGTTCGGATATGTCGATGCTGCCATTGTCATGTACCTTCCTGACCACATATGGACCTTTCCACTTGCTCTGTAATTTTCCTGGAAATAATTTCAGCCTGGAATCAAACAACCATACTCTCTGATCTGGCTCAAACTGTTTATGGCTGATATGGGAATCGTGCCATGTTTTCACTTTTTCTTTGTACTGTAGACTGTTGGATAAGGATGTGTCTCTCAGTTCTTCCAGGGCTGTCAACTCTACTCTTCTCTATTCTCCTATGCTCTCGGGATCTAACAGTAACTCAGTGACTACCCAAAAAGATTTGTGCTTGATTTCCACTGGCAAATGACACGGCTTGCCATAGACGAGACGAAAGGGAGATGTCCCCAATGGATTCTTGAAAGAAGTTCGATAGGCCCACAAGACCGAGTCCAAAAGTTGTGATCAATCCTTTCGGTCTGGGCGGACAACTTTCTGCAAGATAATTTTTATCTCCCGGTTCGATACTTCGGCAAGACCATTAGTCTGAGGGTGATATGGTGTGGCAACCCATTGGTCAATGCCGAACTTGTCTGCAAGGGCCCTAACCTTGTCATTGATGAAATGAGACCCCCCGTCTGAAATCAAGACTCTGGGTACCCCGAACCGTGAAATGATATTTTTCCTCAAGAATTTGCACACGGTTTTAGCATCTGTGGCTCAGGCGGGGATGGCCTCAACCCATCGGCTGACATAATCAACAGCGAGATAAATATGCTTGAATCCCTGACTCTTAGGAAATGGGCCCATGAAATCAATCCCCCATGCATCAAAAACCTCACAAATGTGAATGGGTTGCATGGGCATCATGTCTCTCTGTCCGCAGGTTCCCATCTTCTAACAGTCAGTACATCTCTTCACGAACTCATCAGAATCCTTGAAGAGAGTAGGCCACCATAGGCCGGATTGAAGCACCTTCTGTGCTGTCCTTTTTCCAGAATGATGTCCTCCTGCCTCAAGCTTTTGGCAGTATGTGAGGACGCTATGCTGCTCTTCTTGAGGAATGCACCTCCTCCAGATGCTGTCCCCTCCTTCATGATAAAGGACGGGATCCTTCCAATGGTAAAACTTGGCCTTCGCCAGGAAGGTCTCGAGTTTCTGCCTGGGCCAACCTTGTGGGACCGTCTTGGCAACAAGATAGTTCACAATGTCGGCTACCACGGGAGAGAGGTGATAGCCAAGATCGCCTCATCTGGAAACGTCTCTGTGATAGGTGCGCTGGGCTCAGATTCCTCAAGATTCTCCAATCTGGAGAGATGCTCCGCCACCACATTTTTAACTCCAGGCTTATCCTTAATCTCAATATCAAATTCCTGGAGCAGAAGGATCCATCTAGTAAGGTGTGCTTTGGCATCCTTCTTGGCCATTAAGTACCGGATGGTGGTGTGATCTGTGTAAGTAGTCACTCTAGATCCGAGAATATAAGATCGATACTTATCCAAAGAAAAAACTACGGCCAGCATCTCTTTCTCAGTCACAGTGTAATTCCGCTGAGCAGCATCCAATGTTCGGCTGGCGTAGTGAATGGCAAACGGTAAACCATCCCTCCTCTGTCCAAGCACAGCCCCAACGGTAAAATCTGAAGCATCCGTCATGATCTCGAATGGGAGAGACCAATCAGGTGGCTGAAGGACATGAGCTGAAACAACCATATCTTTGAGAGTCTCAAAAGACGCGAGACACTTATCATTGACAATGAACTCAGTGTCTTTCGTCAGCAAATCAGTCAGCGGTCGGGCAATACGACTGAAGTCCTGAATGAACCGTCGGTAGAAACCGACATGCCCCAGAAAAGACCGTAACTGACGTAGATTGGACGGTGGATTGAGTTTTCTAATGATATCCACCTTGGCCGGATCGACCTCCATGCCCCTGTTGGAGACGATATGACCAAGGATCGTCCCTTGAGTCACCATGAAGTGACTCTTCTCCCAAGATAAAACAAGATTGACCTCAATGCAGCACTGAAGCACACGGTCTAGGCAGTCAAGACAAGCATCGAACCTGACACCATAGATCGAGAAGTCATCCATGAAGACCTCTAAACAGTCACCCACCATGTCCGAGAAAATGGACAACATGCACCTTTGGAATGTCGCCGGAGCGTTACATAGACCAAAGGGCATCCGTCTGAAAGCATAAGTCCCAAACGGACAGGTGAATGTCATTTTCTCTTGGTCTTTGTGCGCAATGGCCACTTGATTATACCCGGAGTACCTGTCAAGGAAACAATAATGACTCTTCCCAGCTAGCCTCTCGATAATCTGATCAATGAATGGCAGCAGGAAGTGATCCTTCTTGGTGACCTCATTCAATCGTCTGTAGTCCACACAGATCCTCAAGAAGTGGGCACTCGGGTAGCGATCTCCTCTCCTGACTCATTGACAATTGTAGTGATACCCGTCTTCTTGGGTACCACATGTAGTGACTAACCCATTTGGAGTCGGAGATGGGGTAGATAAAATCGGTGCTCCAACACCTTGAAATTTCTTTCATGACTATGTCTCGAAGATTCGGGTTCAGCCGTCGTTGGAACTCACGCGACGGCCTAGCGTCATCTTCAAGATAGATGTGGTGGGAGCACAGAGCCGGACTAATCCCCTGGAGATCAGCTATACTCCAACCTATCGTCTTGCGGTTTCTTTCAAGAACCTCCATCAGATGAGATTCTTGTTCTCCAATCAAACCTGCTGAGATAATGACTGGGTGCATATCTGGTTCACCCACAAGGAATATACACTTCAGCGACTGCGGCAGAGGCTTCAGTTCTGGACTACTGGGATGTGGTAGCTCTGGCTTCTGATATGTCTGTGTGAAGGCGACCAGGTCTGCATGGGAGAACTCTCGCTCTACATGAATCTCTGACGAAGGGCGGCCCGCTGAATCATCAATAAACTGCACTGGCTCGCACTCTGTCATGGCTGTTGGCTCAGAAGGAATCAGACAAGGCAAATAATCATCGAAATCATCCCAATCAATGTCTGAATCCGAGGGATCAGAAGAAATGAACAAGATTGGAAATCATCATCACCACTTGTCCCAACACTGTCAGCCTCAGGTGTATCCTCATCCAGGGGTGTGCTCTCCAGGATCTCGACTGCCATAAACTTTAGATATAGTAAATATGTAGGCAAGGCGAGGGTCGGTGCTACAGGATCTGTCCAGTTAGATTCATCATCTGTCATCAGAAAATCACACTCCTGGTGGATGTCTAGCTCTTCCTCTGTCATATGTGCGGCTTCGCTGGACTGCTCCGAGCATTCAAGTTCTCTGGCTCTGGTTTCCTCGATCGTCTCTATTTGTATGTTTTCGCCCTCTACGCGAAAACACACCTTCCCACTATCATGATCGGTCACCGCCTTGGCTGTGGCCAAGAATGGACGTCCGAGTATGATGGGGGCATCGGTTACCGACTAAGGGATCTCCATGTCCAACACAAGGAAGTCTACGGGGAATTTCAGGCCCTGAATGGTTACGACCACGTCTTTCAATAACCCCTTCGGCCTCTTAGTCGACCTATCAGCAAACTGAAGGACTAACCTACTCCTAAGAAGAGGACCAAACTCGAATTGGTCGAGTAAGGCTGCCAGAAGAAGGTTAATTGAAGAGCCGCTGTCTAACAGAGTACGATCAAGCTACTGCTCTTGAATCTCGCATCTGACATAGGGAGCTCCTGCATCTGGTCGCTTGGCTGGCAGTTTGTTCTGAATAGTGCAACAAGTGGAATGAGTGAGCACATGGATCTGATCTCTGTGGTTCCTCCTCTTCCTGCGGACTGTAGTTTTCTCCTTCAAGTTCTTTTTGAAGAGGGGGATGTGTTCAAGTGCTTCTTGTAGAGTCAGCTGAATATGGAATCTGTCTATCATCTGATTGCTGAACTCTACCTGCTGATCTTTTTTAGGATTTTCTCTTTTATTCCCCTTCGCCCGACGAAGTGCCTCAGGGAAGGGGATGGTAGGGGCTTCCTCAGATGGAGGACTAGGAATGGGTACCTGTGCCTGTGAAGGATTAGAATCCATGCAATCATCATCATTCAACACATATGGATCCGCAATTTGAACAGAAACCTTTCCTTTATTCATATTTTTGTTTTTCTTGTTACCACAGTCCATAGATACAAAAGGTGGTAACATCACAGAGGGACGCTCAACAAAAGTGGATGTGGTGGCCTCAGTACCACCACCGACACCTGTCTTCACGGCATCAGCACTGCGCTCTGGCTCTGCATCCAAAATGGTGGCATCAACACCACCGTCTGCATTTGGTCTTACGACAGCCTCAGTACTGTCGTCTGAATCTCCATCATTGGTGGCCTCAGCATCACCATCTTCAACATCATCATTAGCGGCATCAGCACCGCTACTCTGCTCCTCTAGCGCTCCTATTCCTGCATGTGGTTGTCGCTCAGAAGAGGCGCTACCGGCTGGCATCCTACCGCTTCTAGTAGTAACAAAATCAGCATCATACAAAGAAAGAGATATGTCACTCAAATAGTCACTAGGAGAGGTATCTTCTGTAAACTCTACCTTCTCAAACTTCCTTTTCAGATTGTTCGGGTTAGGTTTAATATGAGCGGGTATGGCGGCCTTGCCTTTGATGATTTCCCTCATCTCCTGCCGGAATTCATCCATTTCTTGCCTGAAGGATGCTCGCTGTTCGGAGAGCAAGCGGGCAAGATCATCGAGAACTGGGTTCTCAAAAGCGGGGGCTTGAGAATCGGATGGGTTCCCTTGCGGGAGATGAGGCTGTTGTTGCTGCTGGTACTGTTGGTACTAGGGAGGATGTGAATAAGACTGCTGAGGCTGCTGACGCTGCCTCTACTGTTGTCCCTGATAAGCGGGAGGAGGACCCTAATGGTACTATTGCGGCTGGGCATACTGGGACTGTTGGTGTTGCTGTGGCTGCTGGCTGCTCTGTTGTCCTTGAGCTGGATTCTGCTGTTGAGACGAGGAGCCACCGTTGCCCCAACGGAATCCGGGGTGATCACGACGAATACCGGGCTGAGTGTACCGGTCGTACCAAATCCCATTGACATCCTCAATGGTTCCTGCTCGAAGGAGGGTGGAGGAAGAACTGCCAGTGGCTTCTTCGGCTGATATACCACCATCTGAGTGTCTTGAGATGGCAGCTGCACTGGGTAGTACTGTAGCAACGGGATCGGCTCTGCCTGGATGTGGTTGACCTGGCGGTATGAGACAGAGGGTTGAGATGAGTTGCTACTGCTCGGATCAGCATGTGATCTGGGAGGCTCTGGGAAGAAGTTTGTGCCTCCTGGACGCAAAGGATCTGCGTCTTCAGGTCACTCATTATCTTGGCAATCGGGTCCATCTGGGCCATGCCTTGCATCTGCTTTTTCTCGAGGATCTCGAGACGGTTTTCTCTCAGTTTTCTCTCATCTGTGCAATTTCTCTCATCTGTGCAATTTCTCTCATGAGATCACCCATTAAGGTTCCCTGGTCTCGAATCTGCCTCTGCATGGTCTCTAGGGATGCTAGAAGTGAATTGTTGATGGCGGCTTGATCAATGAAGAATGGCGGGTGCTCATGATCATCAGGATGCTCTCCTCTGTCAGCCATGTTCGGGTTCTATGAAAAAGCAAAAGAACCCATCTCAGGTGCCGTCAAATGTTCTGAGCTCTGCGATGCACTAAAATCTGAGACTCTTGGACTGATGGAAGGGGAATGAGAAGGGTGGTTGAGGGGGAACAGGGTGGAAGTAAACTCAGGCTCGAAGAGCGGACTCTCCGAGGTCGTCCTAGATGAATGAGGAGGAGTGCTGGATAGCGGTGCCGACAAAGTCGGCCTAAGAGACCTCCGTCCCATCATCTTGATTATTGAGAAGAGTAAGGTGAATGCAAAATGAATAATAAAGAAGGGAGATGCAAAATTGCGCACAAGTGTGCTGTGTTTTTGATCTTGACCTAAATATAACTAGTAATCAAACGCAAAACAGGGGTGAGTTCACCAACTCAGCACATGAAGCCATGAAGGTTCGGCTTTTATCTTGTCAGTTTTAATCTTGAATTTATGAATTTATCTTTTCACGAGTCCTTAGAGCGCTACGCCTAAAGGAGAGAGAGTACTGCCGGAAAAGTATTCCCGTACTTGTCCTCCTCCTGTGTAACCTGTAGCTTGCGCTTTTTAAGGTCCTTGTAACCCTTCTTGGATCCCTACTTAGCCAAAGAATAAGAGGGAGGAAGCCGATAGGCGAAACCGATACTTCAGATCTCGCTCGCAACGGAATCACCCGTGAGCGTGCAATATCCTACTCAGACGCAGACGGTGAGACAGACACACCCGTGAAGGCGTGGCCTATGCTCGGTACTTCGGACGAGGTCGGTGCTCACACAATAGTGAGTCACCAATGGCGACCAAGCCCTACTCGCCTACGTACGATAGTAGTGCCAATACTTCGGTAATCCAGGTGATACACAAGGCAGCCACAAGCTGGGATTTGGGCTCTAATCCTTACGAAGCACTCTTCTCACTTGGAAGGAGACCTTCCCATGCAACCTGAATACGAGTGAGGGTATGACTCTCCCCAATCAATGAATCCAATTACCAATTTTATTTTTGGTCAAGGTTTTCTTAGCAGTCCTTTTTTTAATTTTTTTGGTGTTATCACTTCTTTTGAGTAAATTCAAACAAGCGCCTAATGATTTTTGTATTTTCTTGATCCTACTTTGTCCAAAAACAGAGGGAGAATAGAGTCGGGAAAGCCAATGCAAGTCGACACCAAGGTGGAAATCTCACCTTTGTGCCTAAATGATGGATGCAAAGTAAGAAGACTTACAGCAGATCCCAGCTCTCTCCATGCAGGATGCAAAGCAGAAATTTATAAACCTAGACTACATGCCGGTATGCAATGCGGAAATCGTCCTAAGATAGGCAACTGCTACGTGAAGAACAACAAGTCAACCACTAGCCCCCAATCCTAATGTTCGATCTAGGCTCACCCCTCCTTCTCTCGACACATCGAGTTTAGGAGAAGCGCTTGGCGGGATGAGCTCGCGGTGCGCGGATCGAAGACTGATGACTAACTGTTTAATAAGACTAAGTCCAAATACGATCTATAGGTGCATGCAAAGGTTATTAGTGTGTTTGGACCTGATCTAATCGAACAAGCAAGCCTACAGCTAAGGGCTCAATCCACAAAAGAAATGAAAATGAAAACAAAACCAGAAAATGACAATCGGAAAACGTGATAAAAACCGCGGTGAGCCCCCGGGTGAACAAACACCCTGAAATTAGGCCTGAAGTGTCTGAGAGTCCAAGTCCCTGTATTATTACAATTTAATAATCACTCTCTCACAAAAAGAAAATGCAAGCTAATCTAATCACTCTCTCACTCCTCCTGCTCTCTCCTGCCGGCTTGGCTTAAGAAAAGCCGGCTCTGCTTCACGTGGTTGCTCCAGATCCCCTAGGTGATCCGCCTCGCTCCGCGGTCCCTCGCAAGAAGACAAAGAGATGGTCAGAAAAGCTCAATATATATCAAAAACAAGAGAGATAAAAGAGCAAGCAATAATGAAGACAACAAACACAATCAAGCAAAATATGAACTACTCGCTGTTGCTCCCCGGCAACGGCGCCATTTGATAAACCCAAAAATCGAATGGTCTTGTATTCCACACAAAGCGGGAACACAGTCGAAGTGTTGACCACTCAAAATATGTATTTAATCAACAATTAACCTACACTATAGATATCAAGCAATGACAAGCAATGTGAAATTAAAATTTATTTTTAACTCTACATAAATGGTGTATAGCAAGCAAGTATGCAGAGAGTTCGAACACAGGGAGCAAACATGGCAGATCAAACAAATGTGTGTGTGTGAATGTGAAGTGTTGTCTACACTAATGCAAAGCAAAGATTTTTGTGGGTTTTTAATTTTTTTTATATTTTTTATTTTAATTTTTAATTTTGTATTTTGATTTTTAATTTTCTAATTTTTATAATTTTATATTTTGAATTTTTCTATTTTCTTTTTCAATATTGGAATATGTATACAAGGTAATAAAAGAGGTGCTACAATATTTATAAAATATGCAAAAATAGCCAAAAATTCAGAAATAAAATGTTTTTGGTATTCTTATGAATTTTTACTGTTTTTGTGATTTTTGGGTATTTTTCAAAATGTTTTTGGTATTTTTAAAATATAAAATAAATGAAAACAGTGAGTAAGCTACTAGCTGTGAGTAAAACTATGAATGAAAAATATCAAACAGTATCAAAATTTTCCAGACCAATTTTAAAAAAAGATAATAAAAAGAGGAAACTACAGAATTTGAGTTTGCAATTTTTGGAGTTTTCTAGAATTTTTTATAATTTTTTTAAGTTTTTAGGTATTTTCTAATTTTAAGGTTTTTCTTTTGAGATTTTTAGAGATTTTTGGATTGACACTAAAGTAGGTTAAAATAGACACAAGGTAATTTTTTTGGAATTTTTCGAGGTATTTTAATATTTTTTTGGTATTTTCTAAGCTAGACAGTACTGAAAATGGCTATTTTGATTTTTAATAAATAATAAAATGCGATAAAAATAAAATCTAAAAATATGGCGTTAAAGTACAAGTTAACAGGAGCTTAGCATATTTTTTTTGGAATTTTTTCAAGTTAAAATGATGCCTTAAATAAATCAGACAATTTCACAAAAATGTCACAGCCTAGTAGGGGTATATATGTAAATACGACAACATCCAGGGGCATCCAAGCAATTTTTCCACAAAACTTAACACTGAATATTCAAATTTATGGACTAAACACAAATGAGCAGACCTGCAGGGGTATCGGTGCAAAATACCCACCAGGGCGCGTGAGTCGCACGTGCCTGACAAGGACCCAAAAGTAATATCATGATCCCCCGGGGGCTTACATGCAATATTCCCAAAAATTTAACATTTAAACTACAATTTCTGGCACTGAAACGAAATAACCAAAGGGTCGAGGGCCTCCCTGCAAAATGCCCACACCTCACGTGAATAGGTGACGTGAGGTGACGTGGCAGAGGACCTATGTGCAAATATAGAAAGTTTGAGGGCCTACTTGCAAAATTTACAAAAATTATAAACTACTATTTAAAGTTTCAGGACTAAAAGAAAATTACAAAAGTCACGAGGGTATACTTGCAAAATTCCCTCGCAAAGGCGATCGAACGGCTGTGGGACGTTCACTTGACACGTGGCGCGCCCTGCACGCGCGATGACGCTTCGGCTTGGACGGCTGGGATGAGATCCTCGCGAGAAGATCCGACGGTGGAGACCGGCTCGATCCAACGGCTGCTGCGTGAACTGGAGGGTGCTCCCTGATCCGACGATGTAGGCGCACGGAGGAAGAACAAGGAAGAATGCCAGCGAGGCGATCTTCCTCGCTCCAGATCTCTGCACTCCGACGAGCTTCGGGCTTCAAATGGGGCTGCGGCCTCCTGAGGTCGTCCTCTAACTGCTGGAGGCTTCAAAAAGCCTCGTCGATGGCCGAGGTGCTCGCGGGAGGGTGGCGGAGCTGGGGGGCTTCGCAAACTCCGGTGAGGCTCCAAAATCGCCTCCAGGTGCGAGTCAACGCTCTTTGACCTGCAAGAATGGTTAGAAGGTCCAGGGCAAACTGCCTGGACCTCGCAATGGCGGAGATGTAGCGTGGAACGGTGGCTGGGAGTACGACAGGAGGTGCGCTCCGGCGAGGATGATCAATCGGGCGATTCACACGATGGATTTCAAAATTTCTAGAGAGGTTTTAATCCTACGACTAAGGCTAAGCTAATGCATGAAAAATTAGAAGGGGAGATGGCTTCCTCGACGGTGTAGACAGGAGGGAAGGGTACCTCAACCATCGGAGTTGCGGGAGGTGGTGGAGACGCCTCCGACTTCCTCTGCTCTGGCTGAATGCACGCGATGGAGCTGTCACCTCCAGGAAGGCTTGGAGCACGAGCGAAGCGAGGAAGGGTGGACCGAAGGTGTTCAAAACCAAATCGAAAGTCGGGTGCTCCATATATTTGGTTTGACCCCGTGACTGGCGAGGCTCCTAGATCGATGATTATCTTACAAATCTTGGGTCCAAAGGCCAAGGTTATTCATGGGCGAGCTAGAGGGATCAACGAGGAGCAATGTTGCAGAAGGATGCAACACCAAAAGGTGAAAGATTTGGCCTCGAGAAATCCGCAAAATCGGGTAAAAAACGAGGTTGTCAGAGTCCACAGGGATCTAGGACATCTAGTTGACCAGGTTCAACTAGGGTTTGCGCCTGGTTGGTTCACGTGGACCAACCAGGCAAAACCCTGGTTAAAACTTTTATTAATTCATTTAAAAATAGAAAAAGGCCGAATTAAATTATGATTATTGAATAAAAAATATTCATTATTTTATGTAGTATTTTATTCTGATTTTTAATTATTTTTATGGAATATATTTTTACAAGTTTACTTTTACACCCTTTATAGGTATATTACCTATATATTTTATTGATTAATTTTTATTTTGGTATTTTTAATTTCTTTAATTCTGTTTATTATTTTATAAAATTATAACATACTTTTATACATGTAAATAAATTTTTATTTTATTTTTCTGAATTGTTTGGTATATTTAATAAAATATAAGTAGGTATCATATATGTACATTTATAGGTATAGTACCTATGTATTCTATATACATATAATTTTATTTTGTATTTTCTTTGAGTTTTTATTCATAATTTAATGTACTTAATTATTATAAGTAATATTTACAAAATTATAAAAATATAAAGTTATAAGAATAATGAATAAAGAATAAATTGAATATTTTAATCTGTGCAAGTATACAAGTAGGGTCCAAATCTCAACTTTCAAACCGTAGCTCCGCCAAATGTGAAACCACTGCCATTAAATAGATTATTTTATTCTATAGACAATTAAAGGTGAGTTTGCTGCATTTGGAGTTTTTATTTGTGAGATACAGGTTTGGGAATTTGGGATTCTGGATTTTTATTCAGACCGTAACTTTTTATCTGTACATTATTTTTCAATGAAATCAATTTTGTATTTTTCTTTATTTAATTATCTACAACTTTCATGTACAAAGTTTCTTTACTTGATGTATAAAAAGTGGAACCAAAAATAGGTCCCAAAATGAGTAAAGAATGAATAGAATAGTATAGGTATTTGACCCTTATCTCCCCCTACTTTATTCCTTGTCGACCTATTCATCAAGATGCCTAAGTCTCGGGGTTTTGGGTCATAAAATATTTACAATATTTTATTATTTTTCTTTTCTTTTATTTATTCTATAATTTTGGCTCTAATTACAGTATTTTATACACTATTTGCAGGTACATACATGAATGCTAATATGAGGTATTTAATTCTATTACAAGCATTTGCTAGGGTTTTTGAGGCCAAAATGATAGAATAAAGATGATGAAATGTGGATTCATCAGGCGCCCACTTAGGGATTTTGCTATGAAGGGGGAAGACCAAGGTGGCAGAGCTTGACAGAGTGTTTGCAAGTCATATATCAGTGTTGTGACTTTTCCTCATGGGTATATTTCATATCCCAAGATAGGCTCAATCGCCTCTGAGGTTGAGGTATGTAAATGCTTAAATTCAAGCAAAACAAAAAGTCATTGTATGTTATATATTGTTGTTATTGTAATAAGAAAATGAAGATATTGCTCATGATCCTTGAAATTGGAGTGCCCATCAATAAAAAAATTACATTTTGAACTACAATCTCATTATGTATCGTAAGGGATCAAATTTGGAAAAATAAGTCTAATTGTATAAGTGACATATGAATCGTATAACTAAATCCGAAACTATATGGACACAGAAATTGTTTCTGCACATTTCACGAACCACGTGAGACATGAATTAAAACTTCGATGTGTGTAGTATATAAAGAAAGAGACCCCCTGCATCAAGTCTAATATGACAATACTATGACTCATGGATGTGATAATGAATCGTGATCCCGTTACAAACTTAAGAGTCAATTCCCTCTACTACTTTCCCATGCCAAAAGTAATCTAGATGAAACACTGATGAACCTCTGGTTAATCTCTTTTATTGTTAAATTGTCCTTAATTGTTAAGACAAACACACTGAAATCTACTTAAAATGATGAGGTACAAAATAATCTCTTGCAATAAAAGTAGATCAATTAGAGAAAATTAACTCATCCTGAAAATCATAGAGAAATTCACATAAAATGATGAGAAATTTAAGTTGATATGATTATACAATTATCTATATATATTGTACTAAATTCTAATATTTTTAATAAACCCATACTAATTCCTATCGGCATAAAATAAACATCATTTTTTAGATATTACTAACATCATTCCATGAAAATACTAACCCCAAAAATTTACAATAAAAATCCAAATCCTAATTTCATGACAGAAAGCCATAAAGATGCATAACGTTCTCATACAATGTTGGATCATACTCTCCTCACCTTTGTATTAAAGCACATTCAATTCTCTACAAAGCAACATCGAATTCAAAGGAATCAGAGTCGATTTGTGAAATTTTGATTTTGGACCTAATTGTGCATTGTACAAAATCAACTAACTTAACTTCATTATTTTATTCCAAAGCGAGACGACCGTGCGTACGGAATTTGATTCTTCCCAATATCTCATGAGTGAGCTCATGTCTTCTGGTTCAGTAATGAACCTGTATGATCCCTTTGAGAGATTGTATTACTCATATGCCCTTGCATGCACACCAACGCGTCGGTGTATAGACCTTGATTAGGTCATCAACCTATTTGTCTACCAAATGTACATACTCAGACATATAGTAACGCATCTGTCTCCGGTCAGAGGATGCGTGCCTATATCATGACAGCATACGATATAGGACTTTGGTTATCTCGATCTCGTTAAGTCAGCTCTTTGACCTAACTCATCTGACACCTCCAAATCTCTACTCCTATGTAGAGGACATGCATCAAGAGGTCGGTCAGATATTAGCCTTACTGAGATAGGATTTCCATCTCCTACTCAGGCTGGAGATCATCTCTTAACAATCTTTTGACGGTGCTTGATGAGTCCTCAATCTAACTCATTAGATATTCATCTATGCACCAGCCTCTATGATTCAATAATTGAATCAACAACTGTATGATCATCAAGATGGCCATGGTACATAACCCTAATTGTACTAAGGGACCTATTATGCAAATTATGTATTCTTCATTTCAGTAGGGAATGATATTTGCAATAACATTTATTGCATAATGGCTCGCTGTGGGCTCGCATGTCCAACAAAATCATCTCAAACTCCTAGAGATGGAGGTGCGGCTCCTTGATGGCAAGCCCATGGAACTTGGACAGGAGCTGAATGGTCTGAAGATGAAGCTCGAAATCACCCAGGATCTCTGGGAGCTAAATCTAACAGTGGGTGAGAGTTGCACCAGGGTTATGCAACTGCCTCATCGTTCGTGGTGGCCTCGACTCTGGCTGATCGTCTGGACGTCCGTCTCCTCCTCCAGTTGTGGGTATCTCTCCACCAGGTGGTCTCTACGGCTCTCCTCTGGCAGCTCTCATCTCTGTCAGCTCTCGACGCACCTCTGTTATTAATGCTCGTTGGTCTCTATTATGGCGTTGCATCATCTCCAGGGAGGCTAAGAGTGTGTTATTGATGGTTGCATGGTCATGTACGTACGTTCATCCTTGTGGCTACTCAGCAGTGCGTCCCTCACTGTTGGTGCCATCAAATGAACATACAATTGTGTTGGCCTATGCTCGGGCACCACAAGACTGGAAGAAGGGTGGTCGAGGGGGAACAGGGTGGTAGCAAACTCAGGTTCAGAGAGCTAGTTGGGGCTCTCTGAAACTGACCTAGATGAATGGAAAGGAGTGCTCAAGAACAGTGTTGTCAAAGGAAGTCTAAAGGACCTCCTTCCCATCATCATGATGTTGGGATTTATGACGATGAGATCTAGAATGCAAACAAGATCAGAAATCAAACCCCCAATTCATCTACTCAACACTAGAGCTGATGAACGTAAAAGATCGGTTGTTAATCTGTCAATTTTATTTAGGTGAAAAATCAAGATATCAGAGCGATTAAGCGAGCTGTTGGGAACTTGATGCTCCTAGGAGACTAGCCTAATCCCACAGTTAGTATTTCCCGGCCACTATGGGTGCGGACTGTTTACCAGCTACCTGATCTACCCAATTTGCTATGGAAGTCCCGGACCGATTATCGGCTACCCGGTGAAATCCTCACTGGAGAACAATCAACCACAAGACCAGTAGTCTGAAAGGAGTTCAAGTATGTCTCTACCTACTGTGAGGGTCACTCTCTCATTGCAGATAAATCAACCAATGAGGGGGTGACTCTCTGATAACTGAGATTTGTTAAGGGTCGTATTAATCCACAAGGCAGATCAATGGTCGATGCGTTGACCGCTCAACAAATCTCAATTAGTCAACAGATAACCCATAATATGAATAAAGCAATTAAATCACAAAATTATGGAGTTAAAATATATTATAACTCTACACGCAAATGTGTATAGCGTGTAAGCATGTGTAGAGGTCGAACATTGGGAGCAAACGGGAGAAGGAGGAATGGGAAATGCACAAAAATTCTGTCTTTTGTCTCTTGTCCATTTTATTATTTTTGTGGGTTCTTAATTATATATATATTTTTATTTTATTTTTGAGTTTTATAAATTTGTGTTTTATTTGTATTTTTTATCTTTTTATAATTTCTTTTTCTTTTATATAAACAATATAGCCTATATAAGGCTTTATTTACACAATATATAGTAATTTGTTTATAATTACTAATAAATAAAGATAAAATTCAGAAAATAAATTATTTTGCGGTTTTTAATATTTTTCGAATGCTTTTGTATTTTTCCAGAAATTTATGCTAATTTTTTGTATTTTCAAAGTAAAAAATATCCCAAATATGGGATTAATAAATAAATCGAAATTAATTGGATTTTAAAAATAATAAATAAGTCCCAAAATTACCCAAATTATTTTAATAGGTAAATAATAATATATAGATAATTATAAAATAGAAAAACTTTTTTTGGTATTTTTGTAGAATTTTCATATTTTTTGTTGGATTTTGGAGCATTCTGATTTTTTAATTTTTTATCTTATTTTTAGGGGTTTTTGTTTTTTGGACACAATAGATATAAAAATATACCATATATCATTTTTTGGAATTTTTCAAAAGTTTTTTATATTTTTTTGGTATTTTATAAATTAGATAGGGATTATTTTGGCTCCTTTTTAATTTAAATAAATAGATAAAATGCAAAAAATGCCAATTAAAAATATGGACGTGGATTTAAAAACACAAAGCATTTATCCATATTTTTTCGTATTTTTTAGGAGCTCAGTAGTTATTTTTAATAATTAGATAAATAACATAAAAATATATGTCTTAGTAGGGGCATTTTTGCAATTAAAATAAAGTGCAGCGGTCTCAGTGCAAAAACACCATGAAAATACTACGTTTATTTAATTTTTAATGACTAAATTACAATTACAAAACCCGCTAGGGCACTCATGTTACCCATCACGTGGGACAACACGTGATGCATGATAGGAAGGACCTAAATGTGAATACAGAATGTTTGGGGGCCTTCCAGCAATTTTCACCAAAAATATATAACATGATTTAAATTTTATTGGGATTTTTATAAATAAACAAACCTGTAGGGATATACATGTAATTTCGCCACCTCACGTGGGACGACACGTGAGGTGACGTGGACTGGACTTAGATGCAAATAAAATAAATACAGGGGCCTAGTTACAAAATATCCAAATTATTTATAACGTTAATTTTTATTTACAGGACTAAATAATAAATACAAAAAGTTAGGGGTCGAATATGCAATTTACCCCTAATAAGGCGCGATCGATTGGCGCTGAAGACTTCACTTGACACGTGGCGTGATCCTAATGGCCCGGACTGCTTTGCAGATGGACGCTGGCGATTAGATCACTGGAGATGATCTGACGGTCAAAGCGAGGCTCCATTGGATAGCTGAGATCAAACTGGAGTGGGGAGCTCCATCGAACGGCATCTTCTCTCCACGAAGAACAGGGAAGAAGGGCTTCTTCCTCGAACTTCGTCCTCGATTTCCTCCCTCCTTCGGCATTCTTCTTTGATGGCGATAGGCTCTACTCGTCCGGGGAGGCGATCCGCAGCTAATGGTAGTCAAACGGAGGTCCGGGAGGCTGTGTAGAGGCATGGCGGGCCCGGTTAAGCTTGGATCTCCAGGAACCTCCTTTCCTGTAAAAATCGACTCCCTTTGGAGTCCTTCGGCCCTCTAGACCCTGCATGAAACTCATCAGACAAAACTAAGGGGCTGGGGGCTCTCATTTGTCGAAATGGATAGGAAATCAGCGTGACGGAGGTCTTCGGTGAGGGTGTTGGAGGTGGAGACATGATCTTCAGATCTAGTGAGGATGCGTGAGGCGAAGGGAAGCGAGAGGGGAATGGAATGAGGTTGAAAGCGACGGTCGAAGACAAACGAAACACGGTGAAATGTTCATCGGAGCGGAGCTCTGGCAAACTGCGAAATCGCTAAGCTATGCTAATACACTAATTAAAACATGAAATTAAAAGCAGGAAATAAAAAAGCGGGATTAAAAACTACCTAGAAAGCAACTAAAATGGCTCTTATACCTGCCAATGAAGGAAGGGAGCAGGGCT
This sequence comes from Ottelia alismoides, assembly GCA_037367405.1. Taxonomy (NCBI): domain Eukaryota; kingdom Viridiplantae; phylum Streptophyta; class Magnoliopsida; order Alismatales; family Hydrocharitaceae; genus Ottelia; species Ottelia alismoides. The sequence continues at coordinate 1,087,411 of JAZKJV010008857.1, read as the reverse complement.
ACGCCGGAGCGCCGTCGTGAGTCCAGTCCTTCATCCGTGAGCCGCCTCCAAGCTCTAGGGGACCTCCCCTTGTCACGAGGATGCACGCTTGGCTGGAGTAGAGGGGTTTTAGGACATAGAAAGTGACCTAATTTGAGAAGGACAAAGGAGGTCTTTATTCATCAACATGTATATGCACCCTTATTGTCCGGTCGAGATTAAAGAATCAACGATATGTGCAGGGGCTCTAGGATCTCAGCGTGAATCTCGGATGAACGATGGTGATTTTTCATAAAGCACGCGAAATAGAAGGATAGAAGAATCAGCTGGGAAAATTGCATGAAATCATGGGAAAAGACAGTCCTGACAAGAGTCAAAGGTTGGAGGGTGAGTTGACCGAAGGTCAACTCTTGACGTGCCACCAATGGGCCACATCGGCCCGCTAAAAGACAAAACTGCAGATTTAATCGAAAATAATATTATAAAATAATAATTGATTTTATTAATTTGTATGTATAAATAAAAAATGTTTATTATTTTATGTAGTATTTTATTATGATTTTTATTTATTTTTTGGTTTATTTTATTACAAGTTTATTTTTAATGGCTTATTTATCAGTATAATTACCTATATTTTGTACATTCTTATTTTTATTTTGTATATTTTACTATATTATTTTATTCTTTTATTTTATATATTTATAACTTATTTTTATGAGTATAAATATATTTTTATTTTATTTTTATGATATTATTTGTACATCTAAATAATTAGATATGTATATCATGTAAGTATATTTATAGGTACTTTACCTGTGTTTTATATGCATCTTTTTATTTTTAATGTATTTATTAGGTTTATTTTGATTTTTTATTTTTAATATAATATAGACAATATTTACAATATTATAAAAATATAAAGAATTAAAGAATAAGTTTCCCCTTTTATTTATATATAGGTGTAATCATAGGTGTTTTGCCTATATAATTACATAGACTTATTTTATTTTCATTTCCTTTTAAGTTTTATTTCAATTTTAATATACACAATTGTTATAAATAATGTTTACAAAAATATAAAAATTTGAATTTATAAAATTAATGAATATTGAATAAATTGAATATTTTAATTGATAAAATGTACAATATGGATCAGAACCTAACTTTCACACAGTAACTCCAAAAAATATAAAACCACCACAATTAAATAACTTATGAAAATTAATATTCAATTAGAGTGATTTTGCAATGTTTTGAGTTTTTGTTGAAAATATATGGGTCTGTGAAGTTTGGTTTCTAGCTGTTTATTTTGTGTATAAAATGTACACAGTTTATTCTTTTTATACAAACTCAATTTTGTATTTTTACTTACATTACTATCTACAACTTTTATGTATAAAGTTTCGTTATATGATGAATAAATAATAAAGAATAAAATAGGTGTCAAAATGAATAAATAATGAATAAAAGAATTTGGGTTTTGTTGTATTTTTGGCCATTATCTCCCCCTACTTTATTTCTTGTTGACCAACTCAATTCTTGAATTGGTCTCGGGGTTTTAGGGTCATAAAATATTTTCAATATTTTATTCCTTTTTATTTTCTTCTTTTTATTCTATAATTTTGGCAATAAAAACCTTATTTTATACACAATAAATGCAATAAAAATGTAATGCTATTATGCATAAATTAATGCTATTTACATGCATTATCTAGGGTTTTTAAGGCCAAAATGATAGAATAAAGGTGATGAAATGAAGATTCATCACCTCCATATATTTGCCTTTGCTAGTCCCTAGCAAACACTTATGCAATAAGTATAAATAAAGAAAAAGAAGAAAAAGAAGAAAGAATAAAGAATAAATGGAATTGATTTTGATAAATAAACTTGTCTGTACAAAATCAAAGTTTGGAGCTCAGGTTAGACCGTGATGTGAAAGTGTGTGTGGAACCTCGTCGGGAACCAAATTTAAAACACAACAGCACTCGAGAGTCACAACACTCGGTTCAAATCACCTCAATAGCAAGGTCAGAACTAGCCTACATCATACACAAACCCTTATGACTATGAAGCTGACTTGTACAGTGTAAGTGATAGTGGCTCTCCCCAACTGAAATAACAAAGGAACTGACTTCTCCATAATGACAACCCAAAGATTCCCTAATCCAGCACCCTGTCCTCGAGGAGCAGGGTATTCCCTTCTAAGTTCAAGTGGTATCCAACTCAAGAGGAGGAGGTGAAGAAAAGAATGGACGGTAGCCAATGTAGCTACCTATCTTGGGATGCATGACCAGTGTAGTCAAGTCATCCAGCTGCGGTCTCACATGGTATAACAATGATGCTCAAGCTTTCTTATTTTCTATACAACATATATACGTACTCCGGCAGACATTTTATTTTATTTTTTATTTAAAAGCCTCTCCACTTTTTCGGAGTTTTTTTAAATTTACAAATAATATTTACATCAGCATTTACATAAGGAGTTTTTCCTCTTGAGCCAGAAGACTATCTTTCTTTTGAAGCTTTATTGCTACCCACACTCTCCTATCATTCGACTACATTGTAACTGGACCAGGTTGGGGTGCACTTCTCTCCCTAGACTAGGACGAATGTTTCCACCCGTATGCGTCTCAGACTAGCAAATTCCAACCCCCTCACCACTACAACTAAGTTGAGCCAAGTGAAAGGTGCAAGCGTCCAAGTTAGGTCATGGCCGGCAAGAGTCATGTGTGTGTCTCAAAAAGATCTAGTTAGTTAGTCGAGGTGACTTGAACCCAGCCCTAAGTCTCAAAAAATTAAGTCCTATTGGACCTGAAGTACCTTAAACCAAGTTCCCATAAGGTTCCAGTGCAGTTAGGTGCGGTAAGGTCCAACCAAGCTCCAATCTTCGACTTTATTGGACTTGTTCAATCAACAAGCTCAATTCGAAAGCATATGAAAGATATGCAAATGCTATATGCAATGATGCAAAGAGTGATGCAATTTTTCAAAGAACTTTAAAATCAAAGTATCATTTTACAAAAAGAATTTTGGAAAAGAATTTTGGCACACAAAGTATAAAATATTTACAACTATTTACACAGGCGTGCTTCTTTTTATTTATTTACAAGAATTAAGAATTTATAGGATTTATAAAAAGTTATTATCACAGGTACATATATACAATTGATAAAAAAAATTATTTTGATTATACACACATTTTATTCCTATTTTAATGATACATTCATTCCTCAAATTTATTTGAAAACAATTTTCAAAATTATAGTACAAAATAATTTTTACAAATATTTACAAACATTTGAAAGCCATCTTGCAAAGATTTTTCACACAGTATATATACAATTTTCAACATATTTTTACAAATATTTTCAAAAACAATTGCAAATAGGTTTTCAAAACTTTTATTTCACACAAAGAAAAGAATTTTTGTAGTCAAGATAATTTTATAAATGATGAAATATTTCACAAAAATTTTTCCAAATGGGAATCATTTTGCAAAAATATTTTTAACCTGATTTATTAATCAGTAAATACAAAAACAATTTGAGGAATGATTGTTGTTATTAAATGATTTTAATGAAATATATATGTATATATAGAGTATATTTAGCCATATTTATTATTAATTATACGGAAGTACGAGTTATGGCTAAAGTATATACAGAGTATATACGACCCCCCTATACTTAGAATGAGCTATGTCCTTATAGATAGAATAGGAAAAGAGAATACATAACTCAAGTTAAGTATAGAAAAACCTATACTACAACGACCGAAAAAGGAATGAAAGAATGAAGAGATAAATGAAATAGAAGGGGACCGTCCCCCTATACTTAGGATCAAACAATCCTAAGTATACCAGACTGTACACAAAGCAGGGAGGGTCAAGGGTGGGAATAAATAGATCAAAGAATGGACATATCAGGGGTGTAACCCCCCTAAACTTAGGACAAAGTACGTCCTAAGTACAAAAAACTGACACAAAGTATGCTTTTTATGTAGAGATCCCTAAGTATAGGCCATGACAGGAGTGATGATACACAACGAAGGAAGAACAACATGGTGTACCCCATATACTTAGGACAAGGTACATCCTAAGTACTGGCATAAAGATATTGCGAAATATCCGGGGTTCACATAACATACGGGAGACAGAATGAATGAAAAACAGAGCACATATATACAAAAGGGTATAGACTGTTGAGGTACAAGACAGTATCTGATAAGTGAATACCGTACTCTTGTCATCGTCTCCCTGTGAGAACGAGGGCGCAGTCTGACAGTGAAAAGGCACCCGGATATGCACTCAAGTGGGTGTCAGCTACCGGTGAATAGAGATCGAAAACCAAAGGAAGGATCGGTAGCGTGAATCGGATCATAAGCTTATAAGTAGTGAATGAGTGAGCGGAGCTAATACTGTAAGACTTGGAGGAAGCGAGAACAGAACAGACTCCTCCAATTCAATCATGGTCTCCAAAAGACATAAAAGGTAAAGAGCAGGATATAGCGGTGTGATGTCCGGTGAGCATAGAGTCAGAAAGTCACAGGAATACACCGAACAACACCATACATGGCTCAACCCTGTGAGGGTCCTCAAGGTGAACAGGATCATAGAGTAATTAGAAGACTCAGCTCCGTGCTCCAACAAAGAGGAGACACAACCACGGAGGAGACCGAGTACCAAAATCAGCAAACTTGGCTTCGTACTCCAACAGATGTAAGACACCAAGAGGAAGTCGAGTACTAAGAAAATGATGTACCCTCCGGCAGATAACGCTCGGGGAGTAATACATGCTAGTCAATGAATAATCAGAATAGAATCTCATCCTTGCGAGGGTCATCCAGGCGATAGGACTCAAAGGAGTTAGATCCATCAGACGGATTAACAGAAGCGGTCTCGGTATGCGACAAATCGTCTACCAGTATAAGAGACCGACAAATCAAAAAAATGTATATAAAATAAAAAATGCTTATTATTTTATGTAGTATTTTATTATGATTTTTATTTACTTTTTTGGCATATTTCGTTACAATTTTATTTTTATTGGCTTATTTATAGGTATAATTACTTATATTTTGTACATTCTTTTTTTATTTTGTATATTTTATTTTATTATTTTATTCTATAATTTTATATATTTATAACTTATTTTTATGAGTATAAATATATTTTTATTTTATTTTTAAGATATTATTTGTGCACTTAAATAAATGGATATGTATATCATGTAGGTATATTTATAGGTACTTTACTTGTGTTTTTTATACTTTTTTTATTTTAATGTAAATTATTAGGTTTTATTTTGATTTTGTATTTTTAATATAATATAAACAATATTTACAATATTATAAAAATATAAAAAATTAAAGAATAAGTTTCCCCTTTTATTTATATACAGGTGTAATCAAAGGTGTTTTGCCTATATAATTACATAGACTTATTTTATTTTTCATTTTCTCTTTGATTTTATTTCAATTTTAATATACACATTTGTTATAAGTAATGTTTACAAAAAAAATGAATTTGTAAAAATAATGAATATTGAATAAATTGAATATTTTAATCGGTAGAATGTACAATATGGGTCAAAACCTAACCTTCACATAGTAACTCCAAAAAATATAAAACCACCACCATTAAATAGCTTGTAAAAAATTATATACAATTAGAGGTGATTCTTCTATGTTTTGAGTTTTTATTGAAAAGATATGGGTCTGTAAAGTTTGGTTTCTGGCTGTTTATTTTGTGTGTAAAATGTACACAGTGTATTATTTTTGTACAAACTCAATTTTGTATTTTTACTTACATTACTCTACAATTTTATGTATAAAGCTTCTTTATTTGATGATTAAACAATAAAGAATAAAATAGGTGTCAAAATGAATAAATAATGATTAAAAGAATTTGGGTTTTATTGTATTTTTGGCCCTTATCTCCCCCTACTTTATTCCTTGTCGACCAACTCAATTCTTAACTTGGTCTTAGGGTTTTAGAGTCCTAAAATATTTTCAATATTTTATTCCTTTTTCTTTTGTTCTCTTCATTCTATAATTTTAGCATTAAAAACCTTATTTTGTACACAATAAATACAATAAATATTGAATGCTATTATGCATAAATTAATGCTATTTACATGCATTAGCTTGGGTTTTTAAGGCCAAAATGATAGAATAAATGTGATGAAATGGAGATTTATCACTCTCCCCAAAACAAAGTTTTTTAGATGAGGTGTATTTTAGGGTCCCATTTGCAATAGCAGTCCTAATTTTTTTTTCTTTTACTTTTTATGTATTTTTCTGATAAAGATAATGCCTAACCAATTTTTCGATTTCCTTCGTTATTTTGAGTCTAGTAAAACAAGGGGGAGGAAGTCAAAAAAGTCGATGCACGATCAAACACTATGATGCATGCAGAGATATAAATGTGTACCTGTCTCTGACGCTCTACATGTAGGGTGATCCGCGCATAAGTTAAAAGATAAAAAATATACTAACTAAATGATGCACGAAGAATTCGACCTTATACGAACAACTTCTATTGATGGTGAAGAATGGACAGCTAACTAATCGGAGAAAGAGGCCTGAGTCCGGTCTCAGAGGTTGATCGGTGTCTGCCACAACGGATCCTGCACGTGATGTATATGACCTCTAGGGACATGTGGCCTCTCAAATGATTAAGTTAACTTTTTCTTATTAGTTATTAGCAAGGTCCAATTACGTTCTATAGGAACAGAATGACCAATAAGGTGTGGGGTCTTAGCTAATTATGTAACAATCAACAAAAGTCCTAAATCTAAGAGCTAAAACTTCGTGAATCAAAATAAAATAAAGGCGATCAAAACAAAAACCGCAAAAAATCCGATGAGGTCCCCCAAACACACCGTTGCTCGGTGAAATAGACCCCGATGAGTCAAAATCCAAAGAGAGTGTCCAAGTGTCCAAATAGTACAACAATAATAAGTCTGCAGAAAAGGAAACTACTCTATCTACTATAACTATCTTCTCCTGCTCTCCTGCTCCTCCTCAGATGCGGGTACTCCAACAGAAAACCAAAGCGTCCTCGGGTGGTTCCTCGCACAAAAAGCAAAGCTGAGATGCGTCAGAAAACAATTATATAAAATAGAGAAAAAGAAATAAGAATAGTGAAATAAAAGAGAAAATGACTACTAAATTGTGCTCTCTGGCAATGACGCCATTCTGATGACGTGCCAGCACTTGGGTTAAGTAATATCAAGGGTCGTTGTGACCCGAATCACCAAGTGTTGGTCAACAAGAAAAATCAAATCACTCAAAATAGATCAAAAACAATCAAGCACTGATGTAAGCAGTTTCGCTATTTATTTTTACCTAGTATAGCAACCAGGGTCGAACACAAGGAACATGAGTAAACCTATGAAGTAGTCAAATCTCAGAAATAAAACAACATACTTTTAGTGGTTTTTAATTTTGCAAATTTTTTATTTTTAATAAAGGAACAAAAACAACAAAAAGAAGGGAAAACAAGGAAACACATAAGTCTTTTTTGATTTTTCTTTAAGGTTAAAAATGCTCAAAAAATCAAGCTAAAATTATTTTTGGGTTTTAAGGTTTTAAAGTGTTTTTGTTATTTTTTTGGGATTTTACAAATGTTTTATGATTTTACAAAAATCAAACAGTGACTAAGAATTCAAACAGTGTACAGCAAAGATTAAATTGCAAGTTAAAATACTTAAAATGCCTAAAATCTGGATAGCAATTTTATTGAGATAATGAAGAAAAACCTATAAATAGGAACTGAAATGAGGAATTTTGTTTTTTCTTGAATTTTATATGATTTTTATAAAATTTTAAGAGTTTTGTAATTTCTAGGTTTTTGTAAGGAATTTTCAAACAAAAATTCTACAGTAGATGAAGCACACAAAAATGCACCAATAGGGATTTTTTTAATTTTTGAGACAATTTTCGAATTATTATGGATTTTAGATAGAAAGGATACTTTTTATATGTTTTTATTTTTAAAAAATAATAAATGCTCACAAATTAACTCAAATCACACTAAATATTACACACACACAGGAGTTAGAGGTAACTTTTAGGTGATTTTTCGAAATAAAATGCTATTTATTAAATTAAATAAAGACAAGCAGTTTGAAGGGACATGTATGCAATTAAAAAAAGTTCTGGACCTAACAATAACACACGGGATAAGTACGGGGTCGAACTTGTAAAAAGTCCAAGCACGCACGTGCACAACACGTGAATCAGACTCATAGGGGTATAAATGCAAAAAGTTGCCATTCAATTCACAACATCCAAAATGTGCAGGGCATACAATGCAAATAACCCAAAAAGTCACGTGGGACAACACGTGCTACACACAAAGAGGGACTAGAATGCAAAAAAATAAAAACATAGGGTCCAATCCGCAAATTGTTTCAAGTACAACTTTTATTTATTAGACTTAAACTAAATACGGAAATAAACGAGGGTAAAAGGGAAATATACCCTTTGGAGGTTCGTATCGAGCATGTGAGGACATGTGGCGGGCTCGGGTGCAGGCGCTGGCATACGGGCCTGATCTCCTGCTGCTGCAGATCTGACGGTCAGAGAATATCGGGGACGTGTGGTTGGATGGTGTAAGACCTAATGGTCGGAAAGCTGTTGTGGTCAGCGGCTGAGATGGAATCTGGCAAAGGGAGTTGATCCAACAGTGGGGAGGAGGTCTGCAAGAACTCCTCCTGGGCGAACTTCAATCAAGCAAGGGGAACGATCCACTGACCTGATGGAAGATCTGAAGGGTCCGGCAGTGTCGTGAGAGGTTCCCTCACCCGATGGGAGGCTCTGATGGTGATGGCATCAGTCGGATGAGCGTGGTGATGGGGGGGACCTAGAGCAGCTCCGCCTGAGTAGCTGGTGGGCCAAATGCGCAAGCCAAAGCCTGCAAAGGATACACTACTCGGAGGAGAAGCTCCGACGATGTTTATTGAGCGCAAAACAAGGGAAGCGAGGGTGAATGGAGCTTTGGGATTCTGACGAGGATGGGGGGAGGAAACCTGAGCCTAATCTCACCCGGATGGTTGAGTATTAGGATGATCAGACTGCGAGGGAAGGTAAGATGTTCATCGAGAGGTTGATCTGTGTGGTTGGGAATGGATGACGGAGCTCCAGCTGGATGGTTGGAGCTAAGGTGTGTGCGGCAGAGTAAAATGACAAGATCAGTTCGGATTATGGAATGCGAGGGATAGATGCGATACCTTAAGCTACTGAGGAGCTCAACAAGGTCAGGAGAATGTGGGAGATTGGGTCTTGGCCTCAACCATGATGCGGTTGGTCGGGAGGCTTCACGCGGCGGAGTTCTGGCCATGTCGTGAGCTACGAGTCACCAGGTGCCTTCCGACGATCTGAAAGGTCTCCACCGGTTGTTGTCACTTCAACGAAGGTGTCTAGAAGGGAATGGGGATGCGAGGGACGAGCTACGGTACTAGGAGGTGGAAGAGAGGATTTTATAGAATGCTCTAAAGGCTGGAAGGATCGAGCAAGAGTGCGCAACCCTAGGAAGATCCGCGCCATCCTAAGGATCTGTGAGGATCACGGATCCTAGGAGGAAGTTCGGGCGAGAAATAGGGGCGCGATGCAGATGGATTCGGGCAATGAAATGGGGAGAGAAGGTCCGGTGAGAAGGATTCTCGTTTGACCCGGCTGGAAGGAGGCGTTGACTGAGTCAACCAATCCTCTTGGACCAATCAGAAGCGGGCGAGAATGCGACCAAAATTGGCTAGAGGATAAAATAGGGAGAAAATAAAGATAATTAAATTAAAAGTAATAAATGAATTTAAATTAAAAAGTGTATAAAATAAAAAATATTTATTATTTTTCAAGGTATTTTTCTATGATTTTTAATTATTTTTATGAAAAATAGATTAATGTATATGTAATATATAGTATTATATACAGGTATAATATACCTATGTATTATGTACAAGTATTTTTATTTTATTATTTTTACACAAATACCCTTATTTTGTATTTTATTTATTTATAACATAATTATAAAAGTATAAAATAATTTTATTTTATTTTTAAAACTATTTAAGGGTATATAATAAATAGATTATGTAATATATACATATGTGTCTTGCACAAGGAATGAAGGATTTTATTTTTATTTTTATTTTGTTTTTCTGAATTTTATTTTATTTTCATATTATTTATATATTATATACAAGGGTATAAAAGGGGTAATTTAATTTTATTTGACAAAAATAGTTATATAAATAATATGTACAAATATAGGTAATATATACAGTACATAGTGAGCCCTATCTCTCTCTACTTATTTATTTTGCGATCAAGTCAAGGCTTAACCTTCTCTTAGGGTTTGGGCCACTCTGTATTTATTCTAAATACATCATTCCTTTTTCTTTTCCTTTATGCTTTTATTTTTGCACAAAAACATGCTAATTATGTAATTAATACAAGCATGCAATTTGATAAGTTATTGTATTTACACGTATTTACATGATGTTTCCTAAGAAAAAGAGCTAAAATAAAATAATAAAGAGTGAGAATCGGAAATACATCAGTAATCATTACATGAGATGTAAAGTAACCAACCTTAGTAATATATCAATGTTTATAGATCATGTTGAATACCATATAGGAGATATATCTTGTTCCTTACGTAGTGCAATTAGCTCCTTTAGACGGCCTTCATTGACCACAATCATGTTGACTTTGTTATGTGATCTATGGAGATTGTTTCTTTGATCTCCTAAGTTGGTATGCTTATCTATATCATTGTACATGGCCTTCATCGACCACAATCAATCATGAATTCAATAAGTTCTCCAAGATAACATCCTTCTTCCGGCACTCGAATACTTACTACATAGGTCAATGGACTCCTAAGAAAGAGAGATCACCCAATGGACTATCACTTAGATATCAACTTTAATAGGAAGAGCAATCACATCCTCCAAAGTTTTAAATCAAACAATTCATTTTAAATATTCAAAGTTTAATTAGATGAGCTTGTATGGAGCTTTATCCTTTTTCCATTAAAAAATGGCAAATCAAACAAAATTCATATCCAGGCAAAAAAGGCATGGACAATGAAACTTGTTATCAGCAATAGAATCATCTTATAAATGCCATATACAATATGAAGCAGCATTAATTTATGAACCGATCATCGAACATCAGTTAAAGCAACTAGAAACTATTGACTTTGGTCACCAAATTGAAGCCCTTAATGGGGGCATCAAGCATTGCACAATCTGGTTGTTTCTCGTAAATAATTGTCATGGACTTTTTCTTAGTAGGTTTTTATTGTTAACATAATCAAATATTATATAAATAGAAGTGCAATTGCATTGTGCTAATGGTGTTATTGGATGCAAGAAAACCCACCCAAATCGTATTGAATTTAGGGAATAATGCAAAAGTAATCTAGTATATAGGTGATTAATCTCCATTTCATCATCTTTATTCTATCGTTTTGGCCTTAAAAACCCTAGTAGATGCATGTAAATAGACTTTAATCGTGCATTTTATCATTCATCCATTATTGTATAAATAGTGTACAAAATACGATTTTTAAAGCCAAAATTATAGAATAAAGAAAAGAAACAAAAAAGAATAAAATATTGCAAATATTTTATGACCCGAAACCCCGAGACCTAGGCATCTCGATGGCTTGGTCGACAAGGAATAAAGTAGGGGGAGAGAAGGGCCAAAAATTCAATAAAAATCATGTTTATTTCATTCATTTTCCTTCATTTTTGGGACCTATTTTTAGTTCCACCTTTTATACTTTAAATAAAGAAACTATGTACATGAAAGTTGTATATAATTAAATATAGAAAAATAAAAAACCAATTTCACACAAAAATAATGTACAGATAAAACGTTATGATCTGAACAAGAATCCAAAATCCTAACTTCCCAGACCTGTATCTCTCAAATAAAAACTTGAAATGTATCAAAATCACCTTTAATTGTATATAATTTTTAATAATCTATTTAATGAAGGTGGTTTCATATTTTTTGGAGTTACGGTTTGAAAGTTGAGTTTTGGAACCCTATTGTATACTTGTACGGATTAAAATATTCATTTTATTTATTATTTACTTTTTATATAATTTTATATTTTTATAATTTTATAATTTTGTAAATATTATTTATAATATATTTACATATTAAAACTAGAATAAAATACTAAAGAAAATATTAAAATAAATTACTTGTATAAAATACATAGGTATAATACCTATAAGTATACATATATAAATAATACATCTATTTATTTAAATGCATATAATACATCATAAAAATAAAATAAAATTATATTTAAGTGTATAAAAATTAGTTATAAATATATAAAATAATAAAAAAATTAATAAAATTAAAAATACAAAATAAAAATAAAAGATTAAAATATATATATGAATATACCTATATAGGCCTTAAAACAGAACTTGTAATTCCAAACCTCGAAAAAATAAATAAAAATCATAATAAAATAATTTTAAAATTAATAATTTTTCGTTTAATAACCTAAAATTAATAAAACCATTTATTATTTATAAACGAATTAACAAATCATATATCCAAGCTTTTTCCTAGTTGGTCCACGTGGACCAACTAGGAGGGCCGAAGAGTTGACCTGCGGTCAACTCTCTGACCCACGCCTGCCATTTCGCCAGAATCATATTTTTCACCATTTTCATGGATTTTTCGAGGCTCTCTTTCACCCATTCGTGATACGTTCTCCACAACTTTTTCTCCTTGTGGATCCACCTTACACGCCTGGTGTTTCCCTTGAGGATTGAATCACTGACACGCTCGATATCGCTCGATCTTGGAGCCGCGTCCTTCACCTATTCAAAAACCCCTGCAACTTTCCCTTGATCTTTTGAACCCTTCTTGCCCTAGCCTTGGCTCCTCTGGATTGCTCAGGATCGTGGCCGGTGACAGGGGCCACTCCAGCTGCTTTGAGCGCATCGAAGCGAAGGCGGATGATCTTCTACCCATCTTAGGTCATCTTGGCCGTGAGGTCTTTATCTCAGTAGCTACCTGCCTTCGAGGTATGTTTTCCCTTTGCTTTTCTTGCATTTTTAGATTCACTTTAGTCATTAGATTAGATATGTGCCCTCCTCTTTGAATAACACCCAACCGTTCAGCTCGTTACACCCTTATCGGAGCTCGCTCTGACGAGTCTCTATTACGTCGTTCTCCACCGCCTTTTGCCTACTAGTAGGTCGCGGTAGTTTGCCCATGACTCCCTTAACCTCTTTTTGCAGGTCTGTGCATTCAGAATCGCCTGGAGCTCATTTTGATCAATCGCCGGGGCACATGGAGTTCGCCCGCTCCGCCTATCTCGCGCGCACCCTCTGGGACATGTCAGTGACTTTTGTAGTCTCCAGCCAACATAGGATCATACCTGGAAACATCTCGGCCATTTTGGAGTCCTTCAGCTCGCCAGAGGACGGAGATTCAGCCGGGAGAACGTCGGCATGCCAGTGTTCCTCTCAGTTCTTCCTCCTGCGTCCTCCGCCATCGGATGAATGCCGGATCTTCCAGACGTACAGCAGCCGTCAGATCTGCCTCGCCCTCAACTGTTGATCGCCATTACTTGATCTAATCTCATCTGCAGGATCTCGAAGCGGTATCGGCATCTCTCGTACAGCCACGTGTGAAGACAATCGTTGTCGGCCGTCGGATCTGCCTTAGGATTGGGTAAATTGCAGAGCCACCCAAACATTTTTTTAAATATTTATTAATACTTAATCTTTCCTTTGCTTTTTTAATGTTTTTGTAATATTTGTAAAAAGAACTCCGAACTTTCCATATTTGCATTTCTATCCCTGACCACGTCACCTCACGTGTCTGGTGCACATGAGGGCTGACATTTTGCACCAGGGACCCTGGGCATTTCTGTATTTCTAAATAGTCCTTATAATATTTATTGCAGTAATATTATTTTTGGTTAAATTGCATTTTAGCCCCCCAAGTTTTTTAAAATTACATACAGGTCCATGCTAGTCACGTGTCTGTCATGTGCAATTTTGGGAATTTTGCAGGGATACCCCAGGGAAATTTGCAACTTGACACCCGGACTTTTATAAATTTACGCAAATACCCCTATCAGGGTTGCATTTTCTCTTTGTTTCTAGTATTTAATTCATGCATCTATAAATTTCGAAAAATCCCCCAAAATAGGCATAAGTCCCTGTTACATTGCTCTACCACGCCATATTTTTATTTTACATTTTTCCAGCATTTTAATATTTATACAAAAATCAAAAACATGCAATTTCTTCATATTTGCATTAGAAAATACCTAAAATTATAAAACCTTTTGAAAAATTCCTAAAACAATTATTTTATATATATTTAAGTACTTTACAAATTCAAACCAAAAATCATAAAAAAATATAAAAGAAATCTCCTAATAATAAAAAAACCCCTAAAACATTTAGAAAAATATAAAAAAATCATTAAAAAATCATAAAAATATAGTTTCTATTTCTTAATTTTCTATATTTTATTATCTTTAATGTAAAATTAACTTGGAGAATTTTTGTTACTGTTTACTATTTTTTATCTCTAATTTAATTTCAGATTTATAATTTATTCTCTGATTTGAGTATTTGTGACTTTACAAATACCAAAAAAATAGCAAAAATATAAAAAAAATCAAAAAATAGTAGAAAATTATTAAAAACTAAAAAAATTAATTTTTCTATATTTTTTATTACTTTTACATATTTATATATTATCTCTCTATTGTAATTATATATCTTATCATATAATTTAAAAGAAAAAGAAAATATAAAAAAAGAAAATTCTAAATCAGGAAATTAAAAATCAAAATATAAAAATGTAAAATTAAAATAAAAAAATAAAAATTAAAAACCCACAAAAAATAGCATAGATAGACGAATTCATCACAGTCATTTTTGTGCATTTATTGCCTTGATCTACCTACTTGCTTCGTATGTTGGACACTCTACACATACTTGCACCTATACACATGTTTGTTGTAGAGTTATAATAAATTTTAACTCCGCATCTTGTTTTTTTCATTGATTGATTCTGACTTATGGGTTAATTGTTGTTTCAATCCGGATTTTGTGTGGTCGATTCGACGACTGTGTTCCCGCCTTGTGTGGAACGCAAGACCGCTCGATTTTTGGGTTCATCAAATGGCAACGTTGCCGGGGAGCAACAACGCTTAGATTGGGATTATTTGTACTTGTGATTATTTGTCTATTTTTGTAGCTTTATTTATTTTTTTTATTTTGATATAATTCTGGGTCGAGGGAGGCACTTCACCCTAGGCGCCTGCGCACCCACGTTAAGGTGGTGTGAGCATCTGACCTGGCATCAAAGGAGGCTTGGAGGACTTTGAGAAGACAGTTGCATTTTAAGCATTTTATTTTATTGTATTTATTTTTTAAAATTTGAAGTAAGAGAGAGACATTTATTGTAATAACTTAAACAAGACTCTCAAGACTCTACCACACTTCACGAGGTCCAGTGCCCGAGGGATTGTTCCCTTGGGGGCCTCATCGGTTTTGTCGCAGTTTTTGTCGCCTTTTTCCTTTGTTTTCCAGTTTTGTTTTCTTTATTTGTGTGATTGAGCCCTTAGATCTAGGAATTTCTTGTCGATAGCATTAGGTCCAAACATATAATTTATATGCATGTGATCTAGTCAAATTTTGAAAACTGTTCTTCACGATAATAGCAATTTCTGAACTTAAGGTGATTTCATCGGCTTGCATCTTCATGTAGTTTAAGTTTCAATTCTGTTGAGCATTGTTGCATATGCAGTGCTGGAGGAAAGGTGAGCATTTACTCTTTAGCATTCATCATCGTTTGCCGCTTGCATTGCTTTTTCACTTCTCTACCTCTGATTTTGATCACCTAGGTGCTTAAAGGAATAGACTCCTCGTTAGGCTCGTGCATTTCTCACTAAAAATCCAAAAAAGTGATAATCAATAAAATTGGGACTGCTAACATTACTCGACCCTAAAATCAACGAAAAAAGAAAATATTGTCTTGGGGTGAGTAATCCCCTCATTGTCTTCGTTTTACATTGTTCGCGCACCCACTAAGGACGAGTGCCCAAATCCCATTCAGCCCCTAAATGTTTGCGCAATTTTTGACTTCTCACCTAACTCTAAAATAGACAAGATAAAAAGACCGCATTTGCGATATTCATGGAGTTGAGTAGGTGAACTGAGGGTTTGTCTTGTTTTCATTTTTTTTGTGTTGTTTTGTGGGCATCCTAGATCGCCTCTGCACATTTATGCCTTTTTTCTCACTCTCTTGATTTGACCTTCGTGCTCTCTCGATCACTTCCTTTTGTTTTTTAGATGGACCCCTGAAGCGTATTTTATCCGGACTTTGCGGATCCCTCGTTCACTCCAGTCAGTCCACCTCCCTTTTATCAGAAGGATCCTCCTCCTATTTTTTTTTATTTTTGTACATATCCACCTCAGCCACAATATCAAACCCTCGGACTTCTACCCACATCCACCACCACCCTCATGTTTTCCACCTTCACATCCACCCGAGACTGATCTATTGGAGTCACCTTTCATGGAGTCCACCCTTGAGCACTTGACCCAGATGATGGATCATATGAGAAAGAGGATTGACAATCTCACTAGCGTAAATAAGAGTAACCATGATATTCCACCATTTGATGACATGGGTTCACTCGAGTACTTAATGAGAGCTTGCAATCGCCCAAAACACAAAAAAAATGATAAAAATTTAAAAACACAAAAATATTTCGGGAGAGCCATGGTTGATTCAAACTGTGAGGAGAGCACCCACTTGCCAGATCCCTTGATCACGCATCCACTCACATCATGTCCCATCTCTGACCTCGAGGATGCCATTGTATAGACTGCTCTTTGCATTCCTCATGGATATGATGATTCTGACTTCCTCCCTTGTATGGAGGAAATCCAAAAATTCAAAAAAATGTTGACTGAACCAGAAGTGTTGGCTACCATTCTTGAGATCATTCGTGCCTCACTTCAGTAGGCCATGACCCAATTATCTGCTCCTCATAAGAAGAGAAAGCGGAGGAGAAGATCTGAGCGTCACATTCTGACCATGGCCACTGCCCACGCCATTGCTCATCGTCCATCTTCTAGGAAAAAGAACACGGTCACACCTCTTGTGAGTTGCACGATCTCTGATCATTTATGTGATAACACTCTCCTCGACGGCGGTGCTTTTATCAATATCAAACCCTTCTCATTGGTACAGTCTATTCATCTTGGGCCTCTCAAGAAAACCAGGATGATAGTGCAATTTGTTGATGGATCAATAAAGAGGTTGAAGGGTATTCTTGAGAACATCGTCATTCTGATTCAGGGCATGAGCTTCACGACAGATTTTATTGTTCTGCCCATGTAGACCTCCACTGTGGAGTGTCCTCCAATCATCCTGGGATGGCCATTTCTCACCTCTGCGAGAGACGTTATTGATTATGGATCTGGAGAGATTCGCTTCCGTTCTGATGTTGGGAGCGATGTGTTGATCATCAGACCTACCACGGACCAGAGACTCGCATCCCATAAGAGTGTGCCTATGTTAGCCGACCATGAGCTCTATGATCTATATGAGGATATCAGAGAGACTTTCTTTATGTTCGATGATGAGACCCGAGAATTCCTCTCCAAGAAGGAAGACTCGAAAAGCATAGACCTTGGTGTTTCCTCTTCCTGTGATTGGCGATGTGTTGATGACATCCGTGGGATTTACACGATTGACACCATTGAGCAGAGGGAAGATTTGGAGACCAGACATGACGGACATGACTCGACTACTTTCATCGATGAATCCGCTCATGTTCATTTAGATTCAGATGAGACCAAGGCCGAATTTGATTTGGTTGCTTTTATTCATAAATTCGGGCCTTTTGATGAAAAAGACAATTCGGTTGAGATTGTAGAGGACGAACATAGTTCGACTACTTCCAATGATGAGTTTGTTCCTTTTGGTTTTGACCTGGATGAGACCTCGTAGGACGACACTGACTACACTACTTCCGATGATGATATGTTTATCCCATTTCACTTCGATATCAGCGAGACCCCTAAGGCTAGACCTAGAAGCACTTCTTCCACTGACCCGTCTGTGCCTCCACACCCTAGGACCATTGAGGATCTTCACCCTATCGACCCAGATCGCTTTTCGTCCATTGTGGACCTCGATGTTGACTTGCGCCATACCAGATCCATTCCTCAGTGATCCCGCAAGAAGGTTCGCTTTCTACCTTCTTAATCCTGTGTACATCCATCATGTTGTATATTCATTCATTTCCCTCTGTCTATCTCCCGTATTGCTCATCCATCCCATTCTCGTGTTTGCCTTACTTAGGGCGTACTTTGTCCAAGTATAGGGGGTGGACGAGCCGAGTGTTCATCGTTCTATTTCATCACTCCTGTTGTTGCCTATACTTAGGGCTTCTTTCACCCTAAGTATAGGGGGAGTGATGTGTTCATTCTTCCATCCTCTTCTATCCTTCTTCCATCTTCATCTCTTTTCTTCTTTTATTCTTTTCTTCTTTTCCTTTTCTATCTTCTTTTTCTGCCAAAAAGGTGTCGCTCCTTGTTGTTAGTCTTCTATACTTAGGACGTACTTTATCCTAAGTATAGGGGGTGTGCACCCTGAGTTCTTTCTATTCTTTGATCCTCTCCACTGTATCCTCTTCTTGTCTATACTTAGGGATATCTTACCCTAAGTATAGGGGGAGACAGTCTGAGTATGATCTGTTCATTCCCACCCTTGACCCTCCCTGCTTTGTGTATAGTCTGCTATACCTAGGATTATTTGATCCTAAGTATAGGGGGTGGTCAACTTCTCATTGGTTCATTAATTCATTCGTTTATTCTTTAGATTTTCCTATACTCAGTACGAGTTTTGTCTTCTCTTTTTCTCTCTGATCTATGAGGACATAGCTCAAGCTAAGTATAGGGGGGTCGTATATACTGCGTATATACTTTATCCATAACTCATACTTTCGTATTTTTATTAATAATTATGGCTAAGTACACTATTAAATTCATTAAAAATCTGAATAAAAAGATGTTATTATTCCTCAAATTCTTTTTTGTATTTACTAATTATTAAATCAAGTGAAAATGTTGTTTGCAAAATGTTTGAAAAATAGTTTGAAAATCTTTTTGTAAAATCTTTGAAAACTATTTGCAAAATGTTTTGTTCAATATTTTCAACCTTCGAAAAAATTTTTTATTTTGAAAAAAATTATTTTCTTTGTGTGAAATAAAAATGTTTGGAAAATAATTTACAAATGGTTTGAAAATGGTTGCAAAAATATTTTGAAAATCTATATATATTATTTGAAAAACCTTTGCAAAATGATTTTCAAATATGCCTACATGTTTGTAAATTGTTTGAAAAAAATATTTTGGACTATAGTTTAAAAAATTGTTTGAAAAACCTTTTTCAAATAAGTTTGAGGAAATATACATTACCTTAAAATTCTTTATTAAGTATATATACTTACAAAATTGACCACTTACCCTTGTAAATTCTTAAAATATACTTTTTATAAATATAAGATGCATCCATGTGTAATATTCTAACCTAGTTTTTAGCCAAAATCTTCTCTTTTTAAAAATCCCAAAAACATTTGTAAAAGTAAAAATACCAAAAACATTTGAAAATATTTTTGGAAAATACAAAAAAAATTGCATATGCATTATCCTTTTCAAAAATCCATAAAATGTTCAAAATCATTGAAAAATTGAATTACAAAAATATTTTTCTGCATTCTGCGTATCATGGCATTTGCATTTTTCGGATTGAGTTTGATAGTTGAACAAGTCTGAGTAAAATCTGGAGATTGGAACTTGGTTGGACCTTAAAATCTACTTAATAACATGAACCTTATAGGAGCTAGAATTGAGGTACTTCAGGTCTAGTTGACTTAATTCTGTGAGGATCACGAGACTTGGTTCAATGGATTCTTGACTGCCTAAGTAGAATATTTCGGAGCACACGCACGACTCTTGTTGATAGTGACCTACCATGGACACCTGCACCTTTGACTTGGCTCAACTCAGTTGGAGTGGTGAGGGGGTTGGATTTGTTGGTATGAGATGCACACAAGTGGAAACATTTGTCCCCCTCTAAGGAGAGAAGTGCACCACAACCCATCCAGTGATGAGGAATTCTAAAGACAGGAGAGTGTGGGTTGCGATAAAGCTTCAAAAGAGGGATAGTCTACTGGCTCAAGAGGAAAAACTCCTTATGTATATGCTGCTGTAAATAGTATTTCAAAAAAAAACACCAAAAAAGTGGACAGGCCTGTATAAAAATAAAATGCTTGCCGGAGTGTACATATGTTGTATAGTCAATAAGTAAGCTTGAGCTTCAAAGTCAAATCATGTGAGCCTGCAGGTGGATGACTTGACTACACTGGTCTTACATCCTAGTCTAGGTAGCTACACTGGCTACCGTCCATTCTTCTCTTCACCCCCTCCTCTTGAGTTGGTTGCTACTTGAACTTAGCAGGGAATACCCTGCTCCTCGAGGAAGGAGTTATTGGATTGGGGAATCATTGGGTTGTCATGCTGGAGAAGTCAGTCTCTTTGTCATTTCAGTTGGGGAGAGCCACCATCACTTACACTGTACGAGTCAGATTCACAGTTGTAAGGGTTTGCATATGAGTTGAAGTATTCTGACCTGGCTATTGAGAAGACTTGAGCAGAGTTTTGGGATTCTTGAAGGTTGTTGGATTTCAAATCTGATTCCCATTAAGGTTCCGCCCGCCCTAAAATTCTAAAGGTCTGACTTAAGCTCCAAACTTTGATTTTGTGAAGACGAGTTTGATAATTAAATTTAATCCATCTTTCTTCTTTTTCTTTTCTTTGTTTTTCTTTTTCTATGCTTATTGCATAAGTGTTCTCTAGGGACTAGCAAAGGCAAGTATAGGAGGATGATGAATCTCCGTTTCATCATTTTGGCCTTAAAAATCCTAGTAAATGTGTGTAAATAGACTTAAATGATGCATTTTATCATACATCTACAAAATACGATTTTTAAAGCCAAAATTATAGAATAAAGAAAAGAAAAGAAAAAGAATAAAATATTACAAATATTTTATGACCCGAAACCCCGAGACCTAGGCATCTCGATGACTAGGTCGACAAGGAATAAAGTAGGGGGAGATAAGGGCCAAAAATTCAATAAAAATCCCTTTTATTTCATTCATTTTTCTTCATTTTTGGGACCTATTTGTAGTTCCACTTTTTATACTTTAAATAAAGAAACTTTGCACATGAAAGTTGTAGATAATTAAATACAGAAAAATACAAAATTGATTTCACTTAAAAACAATGTACATATAAAAAGTTATGATCTGAACAAGAATCCAAAATCCCTACTTCCCAGACTTGTATCTCAAATAAAAATTCGAAATGTACAAAATCACCTTTAATTGTATAATTTTTAATAATATAATTAATGAAGGTGGTTTCATATTTTTTGGAGTTACGGTTTGATAGTTGTGTTTTGAACCCTATTGTATACTTGTATCGATTAAAATATCCATTTTATTTATTATTTACTATTTTATAATTTTATATTTTTATAATTTTGTAAATATTATTTATAATATATGTATATGAAAACTAGAATAAAACGCTAAAGAAAACATTAAAATAAATTACTTGTACAAAATACATAGGTATAATACCTATAAGTATACCTATATAAATAATACATCTATTTATTGAAATGTATATAATACATCAGAAAAATAAAATAAAAATATATTTAAGTGTATAAAAATGTTATAAATATATAAAATAGTACACAAAAATAATAAAATTTAAAATACAAAGTAAAAATAAAATATTAAAATATATAGATGAATATACCTATATAGTCCTTAAAAGGGAACTTGTAATTCCAAACCTCGAAAAAATAAATAAAAATCATGATAAAATAACTTAAATAATAATAAATATTTTTCATTTGATAACCTAAAATTAATAAAATCTTTTACTATTTATAAACGAATTAACAAATCATTTTTCCAGGTTTTTTCCTGGTTGGTCCACGTGGACCAACTAGGAGGGCCGAAGAGTTGACATGCGGTCAACTCTCTAACCGCACCTGCCATTTCGTCAGAACCTCGTTTTTCACCATTTTCACGGATTTTTCGAGGCTCGCTCTTTTACCCGTTCATGATATGTTCTTCACGACTTTTTCTCCGTGTGGATCCACCTTATACGCATGGTGTTTCCCTCGAGGATTGAATCACTGACACGCTCGATATTGCCCGATCTTGGAGCTGCTTCCTTCACCTATTCAAAAACCCCTCCGACTTTCCCTTGATCTTTTGAACCCTTCCTGCCCTAGCCTTGGCTCCTCTGGACTGCTCAAGATTGAGGGCGGTGACTGGGGCCACTCCAGCTACTCCGAGCACGTCCAAGCGAAGGCGGAAGAGCTTCCACCCATCTCTGGCCATCTTGGCCGTGAGGTCTTTATCTCATGCGCTACATGCCTTCGAGGTTTGTTTTTCCTTTGCTTTTCTTGCATTTTTAGATTTACTTTAGTCGTAGGATCAGATCTGTGCCCTCCTCTTCGAATCACAGCCAACCGTTCACCTCATTACGCACTCATCGGAGCTTGCTCCAGTGAGTCTGCATTACGCCGTTCTCCACCGCCTTTCACTACTGGTGGGTCACGACAGTTTGCCCTCGACGTCCTTAACCTCTTTTTGCTGGTCCGTGCATTCAGAATCGCCTGGAGCTCATTTTGATCGCTCGTCGGGGCACTTGGAGCTCGCTAGCTCCGCCGGTCTCGTGCGCGCCCTCCTGAACACACTGGCGACTTTTGGAGCCTCCATCCAACGAGGACCATACCTGGAATCGTCCCGGCCATTTTGGAGTTCTTCAACTCATCGGAGGATGGAGATTCAGCCAGGAGAACGTCGGCATGTCGGTGTTCCTCCTAGTTCTTCCTTCTGCGTCCTCCGCTATCGGATGAAGGCCGAATCTTCTAGACGTACAGCAGTCGTTACATCAGCTTCTCCCTCAACCGTTGATCGCCATCGCCAGATCTAATCCCGGTCGCAGGATCTCGAAGTGTTATCGGCATCTCTCGTGCTGCCACGTGTCAAGTCAATCGCTGTCAGCCGTCGGATCTGCCTTAGGATTGGGTAAATTGCAGAGCCGCCCAATCATTTTTATTAATTATTTATTAATACTTAATCTTTCCTTTGTCGTTTTAATGTTTTTATAATATTTGTAAAAAGGACCCCGAACTTCCCAAATTTGCATTTTCATCCCTTGCCATGTCACCTCACGTGATTGGAGCACGTAAGGGCTAACATTTTGCACCAGGGTCCCTGAGAATTTTTGTATTTCTAAACAGTCCAGAAAATATTTATTGCAATTATATTATTTTTGGTCAAATCGCATTTTAAACCCCAGGTTTTTTAAAATTACATACATGTCCCTGCAAGTCACGTGTTTGTCGCGTGCGATTTTGGGAATTTTGCAGGGATACCCCTGGGCTTTTAGTTATTTCTGATTGGTCCAGAATTATTTTTTTGTTTAGTTATAATTTTGTGGGAAAATTGCAACTTGGCCCCCAGACTTTTATATATTTAGGCAAATACCCCTACCAGGGTTGCATTTTCTATTTGTTTCTAGTATTTAATTCATGAATCTGTAAAATTAGAAAAATCCCAAAAAAAAACGCATAAGTCTTTGTTGCATTGCTCTATCATGTCATATTTTTATTTTTCATTTTTGCAGCATTTTAATATTTATAAAAAAATCAAACATGTATTTTCTTCCCTATTTGCATTAGAAAATACCTAAAAATTATAAAAACCTTTTTGAAAAATTTTAAAAAATATATTTAATATTTATTTAAATATTTACAACTTCAAACCAAAAACCATAAAAAATATAAAAGAAAACTCCTGAAAATCGAAAAACCCCTAAAACCTTTAGAAAAATATAAAAAATCATTAAACAATTAAAAATATAGTTTCCATTTCTTAATTTTCTATATTTTATTATATTTAATTTAAAATTAATTTGGAGGATTTTTGTTATTGTTTACTATTTTTATCTCCAATTTAATTTCTGATTTATATTTTATTCCCTGTTTTGAGTATTTGTGAATTTAAAAATACCAAAAAAATTAGCAAAAATATAGAAAATCACAAAAATAGTAGAAAATTATTAAAAACTCAAAAACATTTATTTTCTATATTTTTTACTTTTTTAACTATATATATTTATATTATCTCTCTCTTGTATATATATATCTTATAATTTAAAAGAAAAAGAAAATATAAAAATATAAAAAACAAAAAATATAAAATCGGAAAATTAAAAATCAAAATATAAAAATATAAAATTAAAATAAAAAATTAAAAATTAAAAACCCACAAAAAATGGCATAGATAGACAAATTCATCACAGTCATTTTTATGCATTTATTGCCCCGATCTACTTGCTTGCTTCCTGTGTTCGACACTCTACACATACTTGCACCTATACACAACTTTGTTGTAGAGTTATAATAAATTTCAACTCCACATATTGCTTTTCATTGTTGATTCTGAATTGTAGGTTAATTGTTGTTTTAATCTGGATTTCATGTGGCCGATTCGACGACTAGGTTCCCACCTTGTGTGGAATGCAAGACCGCTCGATTTTTGGGTTTATCAATAGGCATATGAGTGTTTCTTTAAGAGAGAATTTAAGGCAATATTGTAGTTCGGGACAAATTTTTTCTTTTGGGAAGACCTGTGTATATTGTGGCTTTTCTGTTATGGTGCGGAGTATACTTGCATATAATTGCTGAGAAAAGTTGTCTATATTACAGGTTTTGCTGCAAAATTAATCATAAATAGAGTTGTAATTTGGTCACCATTAAATCCTTGCGAGCCCTGGTTCAACACATTGGATTGTTCCTCATGACAGGGGGATCAATTATCACGCTTGGCCGAGCTCTAGGAGCAAGGGGGTGCACCCACGGCCGCCGTCGCTGGCGACCCTGCTCCATGGTCAGCCCAGTTATAAGAGTTGTGTCTTTTTCATTTACTTTGCTTAATATTGATCTTAGCTTTTATTTACAATGGTTAGTTTAGCTGCTAGATAGTTAGATTAGCGTAATTTAATCTGCCCGTACTTCGCTGGAGTTGAGCTCCGGCGAGCTCCTCCGCGTGCCATCTCAGCCGCTCCGTCATCCATTCGCCCCATCATTCTCTCTAAGCTTCCCTTCGCCCCAGGAACTCTCGTTCCCCCAGATCCCTAGTGGATCTGGATATCCACTTCTCTAACTCCTCCGTTCGCCAGAAAAGTGCCACCCACTCCACCTACCATCTAACCTCGCCCAATAAGGTGCCCGGACCTGCCTTTTTGCTTTGCGGACTTTCCTTGCAGGTCTTGAGGGTCAAACGATTCTAGATGGAGTCGAATTTTGCAGGATCAAGACACCTGGGACTCTCGAGCTTCATCGTCCTTGCGGAGGAGCTCCGGTCAACGTCGAGGCGCTCCGCCGGCAACAGCATGTGGAGGACCACCGCATGCAAATCTTGGACCATCTTCTAGCTTCAAAGGACGCCGAAGGTGCGAGGGAGGAAGGATCGAAGCTCTCTTCAAGAGAGTTCTTCCCCTGTTCTTCCTCGATTCTTCAGCACCGTCGGATCAGATGCAGATGTTAGGTCACAACAGAGCCATTGGATCACGCCAAGTCGTCACAGTCCAATCAGCTCAGCTGATCTAATCTCAGACATTGATCCACGTAGCGTCATCGGCCGCTGGATGAGCGATACATAGCAAGTGAGAAGACCGGCGTCGTTGGATGGTGCGCATATATGGGGTAAATTGTATATCCTCCCCTATAATTTTTGTATACAATATTTAGTCTTGTAAATAAAAGTTAGCGTTACAAAAAAGTGGATATTTTGCATAAAGGACCCTGAGTTTTATGTAATTACATATAGGTCCAGTCCACGTCACCTCATGTGCATCCCCACGTGAGGTAGCAAAATTATAGGGATGCCCCTGCAAGTTTTTGTAATTATTATTTAGTCTAATAAAATTTAAAGCACATTATATATTTTTTTTGAATTGTGCAGAGACCCTTGAGCTTTTTTATAATTACATTTTGGTTCCTCCGAGCGTATACCACGTGCAGTCCCACATGATGGGTAATTTGCATAGCATACCCTGACAGTTTTGTGTATTGTAAGGTGGTGCTTAAAAATTAAATAAATGTGTTTTTCTGTTGTAACATTTGCACTGTTTCCGTTGGAACTTATTTTATTTGCAAATGTGCCCCTATCAGAACTTGTATTTTTTGTGCTCTTTGCCTATTTATTAAAAATAGATAATATGCTCCTAAAAATCCAAAAAATAGGATTAGATGTCTCATGTCATACACTTTCATGCCCATATTTTTAATTAGCATTTTTTACATTTTATCCATTTATTAAAATTTAAAAGAAGCCTAAATAATTCCTGTCTAAGTTATAAAATAGAGTATATTTTATAAAAATGTTTTGAAAAATTCCAAAAAAATGTATAGAGTATATTTTAGCATTTATTGAGTCCAGAAAAAAGACTCCTAAAAATAGTAGAGAAAATTATAAAAATCAGAAAGCTCCAAAATCAAAAAAATATAAAAATTCTACAAAATACCAAAAATATGTTTTTCTATTTTATAATTATCTATATGCTATTATTTATCTGTTAAAATTAATTTGGGTAATTTTGGAACTTATTTATTATTTTTTAAACCCAAATCAATTTCGAGCATTTTATTAACCCCATATATGGGATATTTTTGGCTTTAAAAATACATAAAAACTAGCAAAATTCCAGAAAAATAACAAAAAATTAAAAAAATATAAAAATAACAAAATATATTATTTACTATATTTTGACTATTTTTACATATTTTATCTATATAATATCTATATATACCTTATATTGTATTTATACGCATACACACACACACACATATATATATATATTACATTTAAATCGAAAAGAAATATAAAAGATGAAAATCTAAACAGAAAATACAAAATAAAAAAATTTAAAAGAAAATAAAAAAATATATAAAATCAAAAAATATATAAAATATAAAATTAAAAACCCACAAAAATATTTACATAAATGGATGACTCAATTGTACACAAATAACCTTAAGGCTACATGTTTTGCTCTCTGTGGTTCGACCTCTACATGCTTGCTTGCTATGCATTTTATGGTAGATATAATAAATTTTAAATTCACTTGTGCTCTTCATTGCATTAATATTATATTGCGGGTTAATTGTTGAATAACCGAGATTTATTGGGCGTTCAACGCATCGACTATTGATCCACCTTGTGAATTAATACGACCCTCGATTTCTCCTCGATTATCAGTATCCCAACTTATACCTTCCTCCCTCCCTTCTTCTTGGGGTTTGTTTCACCGAGTGTTGTGCACTTGGGGGAGCAGGGCACCCACCACAGTTTTCTTGCACCTCGATTTTTCTCCACGGTTTTCCGCAACTTTTCTGAGGATAGGTGGTTGTTAAGATTTCTCGTTTTTTCGCTTCTCTGCGCAATTGTAGATAGATGCTTGCTTAGGTCAAATCGCTTAGATGCTTGTGATCTAGGACAAAAACCAAAAAGACAAAAACATGATTAGACGATTCTATGAAAATATTCAAAAAATGATAACTGAAAAATTAAAATAGGGACTGCTAATTTTATCTGACCCTAAAACGAAACGTAAAGGACTCACTTGTTTTGGGAGAGCAATCCCCAACACACGAATTGCATGTACTCTCCAGATCTGTGAGTGAGAGAGGACCCTTAAGTTAGAGTTAGAGTTTGAACTTCTTTCAGGATACTACTGAGTTCATGCGTTTAATCACTTGCTCTTCAGTGGGGACTCTCGGGTAGCCGAAAACGGTCCAGGTTTCCTTAGCAGAGTGGGAGGTTTAGAGGACACCGCAATAGCACAGTCCTCAAGTAATACGAGTAGCAGGAAATGGTCCGTACTTACTCCCATACTGGTTGAGAATAGGCGATTTCCTGTAAGAACTCAGGATAGTCTACCGGGGAAGTCTCAGGCACCTATCAACTCGCTAATCTGTGAGAAGACTTATTTTCCAAATAACCCAAAAATTGAAAAGATAAACGATCGAACTTTTACGGTCATCATCAAGGTTGAGTTGGTGAATCTGGGGTTTACCTTGCGTTTGATTTTTGTTGTGTGAGTCCCATCTTTTAGATCCAGAATCAGTTACCTATCTTATCACGATGATGGGTAGGCGGTCTCTTAGGCCGACTCTTACGACACTGCTTCCACGCACACCTACCCATCCATCTAGGTCAGTTCAAGAGAACCCTTCTTTGAACCTGAGTTGACTCAATCTCTTCCTTTAATCTCGTCCCCCGGGTCGGTTTGCGAGAACCTCCTATTTGAGCCGGATTCGGGACATCTTCCCTCTTCCAGGTGTGACCTTGACCCTAGAAGCTTCTCTCAATCACTATGTTCTTCTCCACCTCTGATAACTATTACACAACTATATATAGATTTATCAGAGCCAGATATGGATGCATTCTCCTTTCCAAAAATAGTTCTGAGTAGGAAGGGAGCACAAGCATAGAATAATTCGAAGCTTCTAGATCAGGTGACAATCAATGGTAATCTTCTTGCTCCCCTTGAGATTATGCAGACTCAGATTAGGGAGCAAGAACTTGTGATGACCGAGTTCCACACTGAGTTATGACATTTGAGAGAGAAGAGACATATTTCAGAGGATGATGAGCCAGAAAGAGAGGAGACAGTACCTACAGAGCTTGTACGTACGATGAGACAACTTCACACACCCGAAGCTTCTTCTGCTAGTAGGTGGATTAGACTTCCTCTTATTCACGGATCATTTGCTCTCTTCTGAGATTATTCAAACTTATCTGACTTTTCACGGGAAGTTTACTGAGGAGCCACATTCACACCTTCGAGAGTTCGATCTGATTTTTAGTACAGTATATGACTCTCGAGTTGATGAGGATACAATTCGGATGATAGCATTTCCGTTCTCCCCGGATGATAATGCCACGTATTGGTTGCGGTATTTAGGGAGAGTAATTACTGCATGGGAGCAGCTTCATACCGAATTCTTGAGCAGATTCTACACCATCGGACATACGAATGTTGCAAGGTCTCTCATTACCAGTTTCACCATGTTAGGGAGTGAGTCGTTCCATGAAGTATGGGATCGTTTTCGAGACCTGATTGATAGGTGTCCCCACCATGAGATTTCTAAGGAAAGCTTGGTTCAGAGCTTCTTTAGTGGGTTGACATCTGACCTGCAAGGGTTGGCAAATGCAACTTGTGGTGACTCATACTTTTTGAAACATGAGGATGTTGTCTGGGATATTTTCGAGGAGATGGCATCTTATCATGCCACTTTAGCTCAGACAGACTCTTGTACTCAGATGAAGTCACCTGCATTTCTTAACTAGTCTACCGTGGCACAAATTGAGGATCCATCAATGCTCACATCTTCAGAATCTTCGTCAGCTGAAATAAGGATTCTTAACCAGAGATTGGACCACCTAGAGTATACTAAGACAAGATGTCACCAGTTACACAAGTTCGACAAGATCGACGGGCTTGTAAGGAGCATTAGTACCCTGAGGATCCATATTAAATAGATGACATCTACCATATCTTCAGGGTTACCAGCTGATTCATCCTATACACAGTCTCCACCACAACAGATATATTACCTTCAGTCAGAGTCTGCAGCCGAGCCTCATCAGATTAAGACTTGCACTCAATGGATGCCAGGATCTCTTTCTCAGTAGTTACATCAGCAATTTTCAGATTACTCATCCAGTTCTCTAGGGCATTCCTATGAGAACTTGGCTTTAGATGGTCTTGCCTATCGGATCACCAGTCAATATGAGAAGAATAGGTGAGATATGGATGAATTCAAGCAGCAGATAATGGATCTCATGCTAGATCAGACTGCCACACAGACTCAGCTGATATACTCTACATCACCTGATGATGCGAATAATGTTAATTTCATATCTCTGAGGAGTGGTAGAGTCCCAGTTGGTGGTGGATCAGCTATTCCTGATACAGATGCATACCATGTGCATCGCCCATCCTCTTCGATGAAGTCACCACTTTGATCAAGAGGCATACATATCACCATCTCCCATCTCCCCCGTCATTTTCTTTCTTCCTCTTCCTTTCCACATAACCTAAATTTCCTTTTCCTCCTCTGCAACAACGTCGATCTCCGTCGTGTCTGATCCTCGATCTGCATTCGTACCTCAGAGGCTTTTACTCGTAGGTCTATTTTTGTATGAATCTAACGAGTTTATTTTCAAATCTGAATTATTTTGTGGGAATTTTTGTAGAATTTGAAAATAAATTCTAGGGTTTATGTACCAGGTTGCTTAATGCTTGCATTGTTAGTCGATGATATTGTATGGGGCTCTTGTATGTGTTTAGCATTATAAACTTGGGATTGTGCATGCGATTTGTGAATGGATTTGGATTCTTGATTGGGGTTTATATGATACATTTGATTGATTTTTCTGAAATGTTTGACTAGATACTGGATGGATTACTGGTTATGGGTTGATAGGTCTGGGCACTGACTATCTTTGTTGAGATTTATCACAATTCAGAGCTCATGAATTGATTTCATTTGTTTTTAACTTTGTTGTATTTTTAGGTGAAAATTTAAAATCTAGTAATTGAAAACTATTTCAATGATGCGAAGAAGAAGGTGGAGGGTATTATTTATAAACTTTGCTAAGCACCCTTATTGACCGGTGAAAAACAGTGATTTAGGCGTATGTGCATGTGATTAGAGTACATAGCTTGTATGTACATTGATCAATGATCATTTAGTATGAATGTATCTACGTCGATTGATGGATTGATTATCCGTGAAAAATGCATGAAAATGCAGGGGCAGGCAGGCTGCGTCCTATCAGATAGCTGGGGGTCAATTTGACCAAGGTCAACCAACAGAGGGACCCGATTGGTCCACGTTGGACGTTAAACGACAAAACATGGGTTTATTAAAGATTAATTAATTAAAAATAGTAAATGATGTTATTATTTTTTGTGTATAAAATAAAAATGCTTATTAATTTATGCGGTATTTTATTATGATTTTTGTTTACTTTTTTGGCTTTATTTATTAGTAGTTAATTTTTAATTATTTATTGATAGGTATATTCATATATGTTTTGTGCATTTTTATTTTTATTTTGTATATTTTATTTTATAATTTTATTCTTATATTTTATATATTTACAACTTATTTATGTGAGTATAAATATATTTTTATTGTATTTTTAGGATGTTATTTGTACACTTAAATGATTAGGTAAATATATTATGTAGGTATATTTATAGGTATTTTACCTATGTTTTATATACATCTTTTTATTTTTAATGTATTTTGTTGAGTTTTATTTTAGTTCTGTATTTTTAATAGGTTATATATAATATTTACATTATTAGAAAAATATAAAGAGTAAAGAATAAAAGAATATGTTTTCCCTTTTATTTTTATACAAGTATAATCATAGGTATTTTATCTATGTTTTCACGTAGATTTATTTTATTTTACGTTTCCCTTTTGGTTTTATTATAAGTGAAATATGCACATATGTTATAAATAATATTTACAAAATTATAAAAATATGAATTTGTAAAGGAATAAATAAAATGAATATTTTAATCGGTAGAATGTACAATGAGGGCCTAAAACCTAACTTTCACTCAGTAACTCCAAAAAATATGAAACACCATCATTAAATAGCTTGTGAAAAGTTATATACAATTAGAGGTGATTTTGATATGTTTTGAGTTCTTATTCAAAGATATGGGTCTGTGAAGTTTGATTCCTGGCTTTTTATTCTGTGTAGAAAATGCACACTGTGTATTATTTTTATACAAACTAAAATTTGTATTATTATTTATATTATTATATAATACTTTCATGTACAAAGTTTCTTTCTTTGATGAATTAATAATAAAGAATAAAATAGGTGTCAAAAATGGATAAATAATGAATAAAAAAATTTGGATTTTATTGTCTTTTTGGCCCTTATCCCCCCTACTTTATTCTTTGTCGACCAACTCAATTCTTGACTTGGTCTTGGGGTTCAGGGTAATAAAGTATTTTCAATATTTTATCCCTTTTTTCTTTTCTTCTATAAATTTGGCATTAAAAACAGTATTATTTACGTAATAAATGT
Organism: Ottelia alismoides; assembly: GCA_037367405.1. Lineage (NCBI taxonomy): Eukaryota > Viridiplantae > Streptophyta > Magnoliopsida > Alismatales > Hydrocharitaceae > Ottelia > Ottelia alismoides. The sequence continues at coordinate 1,055,136 of JAZKJV010008857.1, read as the reverse complement.
AATATACGATGGATGCTATTTTGTACCAATTAATGCTATTTACATGCATTAGATAGGTTTTTTAGGGCCAAAATGATAGAATAGAGGTGATGAAATGGAGATTCATCACCCCCTATACTTGCCTTTGCTAGTCCCTAGCAAACATTTATGCAACAAGTACGAAAAGAATAAAGAAGAAAAGAAAAAGAAAGAGTAAATGGGATTTCTTTCTGTTGTTAGACATGTCTTTACAAAATCAATGTTTGGAACTCAGGTTAGATCTTGATGTGAGAATGTGTGTGGAACCTGGTTGGGAACCAAATTTAAAGCACAACAACCTTCAAGAGTCACAGTTATCAGTTCAATCCACCTCAATAGCCAGGTCAGAACTAACCTACATCATATGAAAACCCTTATGACTATGAAGCTAACTTGTACGGTGTAAGTGATAGTAGATCTCCCCAACTGAAATGACAAAGGAACTGACTTCTCCAGAATGACAACCCAATGATTCCCTTATCCAGCACTCTGTCCTTGAGGAGCAGGGTATTCCCTTCTTAGTTCAAGTGGCATCCAACTCAAGAGGAGGAGGTGAAGAAAATAATCGACGGTAGCAAATGTAGCTACCTGTCCTGAGATGCATGACCAGTGTAGTCAAGTCATCCAGTTGCAGGCTCACATGGTATAACTTTTGATGCTTAAGCTTGCTTATTTTTATACAACATATATACATACTCCGGCAGGCATTTTATTTTTATTTTCTGGCTTGTCCACTTTTTTGGAGTTTTTTTTCAAACATACTAATAACAACAGCATTTACATAAGGAGTTTTTCCTCTTGAGCCAGAAGACAATCCCTCTTTTGAAGCTTTATTGCAACCCACACTCTCCTGTCTTTAGACTTCATTATAATTGGACAAGGTTGGGGTACACTTCCCTCCCTAGACGAGGACGAATGTTTCCACCCGTGTGCATCTCAGACCGGCAAATCCAACCCTCTCACCACTCCAACTGAGTTGAGCCAAGTGAAAGGTACAAGTGTCCAAGTTAGGTCACGACCAACAAGAGTCATGTGCGCATCTCGAAAAGTTCTAGTTAGTCGATTGAGGTGACTTGAACCCAGCCCTGAGTCTCAAAGAATTAAGTCCTATTGGACCTGAAGTACCTGAAACCTAGTTCCCTTAAGGTTTCAGTGCAATTAGGTGTAGTAAGGTCCGACCAAGCTCCAATCTTTGACTTTATTGGACTAGTTCAATCATCAAGCTCAATCAAAAGAATATGAATGATATGCAAATGCTATGCACAATGCAGAAAAATGATGCAATTTTTTCAAAGAATTTGCAAATGAAAAGAATTTTTACACAATGAGTTTTGCAAATAAAAAGAATTTTTGCGCACACAAAATATAAAATATTTACAGCTATTTAAAGGGGTTTGTTCATTTTTATTTATTAAGAACTGTCACGAATTTACAGGTTTTAACAAGTTATTTTATAGGTATATATAATTGGAAAAGAATTTTATGTATTTTTATTTTTAAGTATATATGTATTTTATTGATGCATTGATTCCTCAAATTTATTTGAAAACAATTTTGAAAACTATAGTACAAAATAATTTTTTGCAACTATTTCCAAACATTTGAAAGCCATTTTTAAAGATTTTTCAAACAGTATATATACATTTTTCCAAATATTTTTACAAACATTTTCTTGCAAATAGGTTTTCAAAACTTTTATTTCACACAAAGGAAAGATTTTTTTACAAATCAAAACATTTTACAAAGGTTGAAAATTGTTTACAAAAAGTTTTCCAAGCAGGTCACACCATTTTTCAAATCATTTTGCAAAAACATTTTTAACCTGGTTTATTAATCGATATATACAAGAAGGATGGGTATATACAAAAATATTTTTGTATTTATATGTTTTTGAGTTTTTTGAAAATGGATACATATCTTTACAAGGAGATATATCTTATGTATAGAAGGGTTTTGGTTCTTAAAGGATTTACAAGGGATGATTGCTCACTTTTATACATGTATAACGACTTTTGAGTATAGTGTGTACACTCCTCAAACTTATTTGAAAATCATTTTGCAATAGTTTTTAAACTATAGTCCAACATAATTTTCACAAATGGTTTTTACAAACATTTACACATATTTGAAAATAATTTTGTAAAGGTTTTTTAAACAATATATATTTCTCAAAATATTTTTGCAACCATTTTTCCAACCATTTGCAAATCACTTTTCAAAATTTTTATTTCACACAAAGAAAATATTTTTTTGCAAACAAAAAAATTTACAAAGGTTGAACACTTTTTACAAAATATTTTCCAAACAGCTTTCAAAATATTTTTCAAAAATATTTTCAAACTTTTTTCAAACATTTTGCAAAAAGCATTTTTGCCTGATGTATTAATCAGAATGTACAAAAAGAGTCCAGCTACAAACATCTTTTTATTAGAAGATTGTGACAAATTTAACATTATTTTTAACCATATGTATTATTCAAAGTACAACAGTACGAGTTATGGCTTAAAGTATATATATAGTATATACGACCCCCTATACTTAGCTCGAGCTATGTCCTCATAGATCAAAGAGAAAAAGAGAAGACATAGCTCGGACTGGGTATAGAAAATTTTAAAGAATGAAGGAATGAGGAGATAAATAAATGAACAGGAAGTTAATTGTCCCCCCTATACTTAGAATCAAATAATCCTAAGTATAACAGATTGTATACAAGGCAGGGATGGTCAAGGGTGAGAATGAATAGATCGTACTCAGATTGTCTCCCCCTATACATAGGATAAGATATCCCTAAGTAGAGATAAGAAGAGGAGACAATGGAGAGGATCAAAGAATGAAAGGACTCGGGGTGCTCACCCCCCTATACATAGGATAAAATATGTCCTAAGTGTAGAATACTGACAACAAGGGGCGACACCTTTTTGGTAGAAAAAGAAATAGAAAAGGAAAAGAAGAAAAGATCAGAGGAAAAGTTTTTGAGGTGTATTTTATGAATCTTTTGATGCTGCCAGTGTTGTGGATGTATCTTCAGAGCGTAGTACCTGGATTGAGTCGACAACAGCCAAGAAAGTATCATGCTCAAGGTAAGGCTTCAGTAACTGACCGTTGACGACTAATGGCGGTGCGTCAGGAGACAATTCTGATACGGCAACACTTCCATTGTCACGTACTTCACGAACTTGGAATGGTCATGTCCATTTGCTTTTTAGTTTGCCCGAGAAAATCTTTAATTTTGCATCAAATAACCACACTTTCTGTCCAGCTTCGAAGGTTTTTCGTCTGATATGCCGGTCATGCCAGCGTTTCACCTTCTCCTTGTAAATTAATGTATCATCGTATGCATAGTCTCAGAATTCCAGGAGTCTGTTCAGATCATCTTTTCTTTTCTGACCACTTTTCTGTGAGTCCAAATTGCACATATTGATTGTCCACAAGGATTTATGAATTAATTCTACGGGCAGATGGCATGGTTTTCCATATACAAGACTATAGGGTGATATGCCCAAGGGAGACTTGTAACCGGTTCTGTATACCCATAGGACGGAGTCCAAGAGTTGGGACCAATTCTTTCTATCTGGCCTCATAAGCTTCTGAAGAATCGTCCTGATTTCTCTGTTCGATAATTCTGCCATGCCATTGGTCTGGGGATGATAAGGACATGCGACTCGATGGTCGATGTCGTATTCCTTCATTAATTTCTTGACCTCTTTATTTATTAAGCGGCTTCCCCTATCTGATATCATAATCTTTGGAATCCCGAACCGTGAAATGATATCCTCTCTTAGGAATTGGCACACTGTCCGGTTGTCTGCGACTCGAGCGGGGATAGCTTCAACCTAGCGACTCACATAGTCTATGATAAGAAGGATGTGCTCATATCCCTGACTATTAGGGAAAGGTCCCATGAAATCGATGCCCCATGCATCAAAGACGTCTGCTATCTGAATGATCTTCAGTGGCATCGAGTCCTTCGTTGTAAGGGTGCCTTTTAATCTTTGGCAATCAATGCATCGTTTGACAAAGGTTGCTGCATCCTTGAATAGTGTGGGCCACCATAAGCCACACTGAAGTACTTTTGATGTTGTCCTATCTCTAGAGTGATGTCCACCAGATTCGAGCGAGTGACAATGCTCGAGGACACTATGAAGCTCCTCCTGAGGAATATACATGCACCAAATGCAATCTGCCCCTTCCCTGAATAAGAGAGGATCTTCCCATTGATAGAAATGGATTGTTGACAAGAATTTATCCTTCTGAATCTTCGTCCAATCTGACGGTACTACCCCATAATCAAGGTAATTGATAATATTAGCATACCAAGGGAGTGAATCCACAGCCAAAATCGACTCGTCAAGAAAGGTTTCTGTAATGGGTGCACTATTTAGCGGAGGTTCTTGATGCTCAATTCTGGAGAGATGATCTGCTACCACATTCTGAACTCCAAGCTTGTCCTTGATTTCCAAATCAAATTCCTGGAGGAGAAGGATCCATCTGATCAGTTTGGGCTTGGCATCCTTCTTCTGTTGTAAATATCTGACAACAGAGTGGTCTGTGAAGATGGTAACTTTCGATCCAAGAAATAAGATCTGAACTTTTCCAGGGTGAATACCACAGCCAGCAACTCTTTTTCTGTTACAGTGTAATTTCTTTGAGCTTCATCTAATATTTTGCTGGCATAATGAATGGCATAGGGCACCTTGTCTTTCCTCTATCCTAAAGCATCCCCAACTGCAAAGTATGACGCATCTGTATTGATCTCAAAAGGGAGAGATCAATCCGGCGGCTGTAGGACTGGAGCTTGAGTGATAATCTCCTTCAGTTGATTGAACGAAAGGAGAACCTGCTGATCAACATTAAACTCGGACTCCTTGCATAAAAGTTCTGTAAGAGGTCGGGCGATGCGGCTGGAATCTCGGATGAATCTTTTGTAGAAACCTACATGCTCCAGGAATGACCTCACATTCTTTACTGTCTGAGGTGGCTCAAGATTGGCAATCACATCCACCTTTACCTGGCTGACTTCCATGCCACGTTTGGAAACGACGTGACCCAGTACAATTCCCTATGTGACCATGAAGTGGCTCTTTTCCCATGATAGCACTAGATTGACTTCACGGCATTTCTGAAGTACTCTATCCAGGCGCTCAAGACAAGAATCGAAACTATCACCATAGACGGAGAAGTCATCCATAAACACCTCAATAAAAATGCCCACCGTCTCGGCAAAGACTGCAAGCATGCATCTCTGTAATGTCGCTGGTGCATTGCACAATCCAAAGGGCATTCTTCTGAAAGCATAGGTGTCAAACGGGCAAGTGAAGGTATTCTTCTCTTGGTCCTCAGGGGCGATTGCCACTTGGTTGTACCCGGAGTACCCATACAGAAAGCAGAAGAACTCCTTGTCGGCTAGTCTGTCCAAAACCTGATCAATGAATGGCAAGGGGAAGTGGTCCTTCTTTGTTGTTGCATTAAGACGGCGGTAGTCAATACACAACCACCAGGACGTCGGTACCCAAGTAGATAACTCCTCTCCTCTGTCATTTGTAACCACAGTAAGCCCTGACTTCTTTGGAACTACATGCAAGGGGCTTACCCATTTTGAATCGGAGATGGGATAAATGAGCCTGCATCACACCATTTCATGATTTATTTCATGATGATGTCCTAGAGATTTGGATTCAGACTTCTTTGGAATTCACGGGACGGCTCGGCATCTTCTTCCAGGTAAATATGTGGTGAACACAATGTAGGATTTATCCCACGGAGATCTAATACATGCCAACTAAGTGTCATGCGGTTCTTTTCTAGAACCTCGAGGAGTAAAGATTCTTGCTCCGGAGTCAGCCCATTGCTGATGATGACCATGTACATATTTCCTTCACCCGCAAGGAAAGCATACTTCAGGCCTGCTGGAAGTTGCTTGAGTTTTGGTTCTGATCTGGCTAACTTGTTAGTCACTTCGAAGATTGTACTGGTGGTAGGATGTGCTGCTTGAACTTTGGTCGAGCTACTGCCCTCAGTACTTTGTTGAGATTCTGGTACTTTCGGGCCGGAGTGAATCATTGGGGTCAAAAAGGTGCATCAGGACATTAGATTCTATCTCCCAAACATCATCAGAGCATGTGTCGACGGTGCTTTCCAAGTCCTCCTCTAGAGAGATGATTTATTGGGTCCATGGATCGTCCAAAGAGAGTGGTGTATCTCTAATTTCAGCATAAAGTCACAGTCTGCTGCACGGCTCTCATCAGTCATGACTTTCGGCTCGCTGATCATGTCTATAGTGATTATCTTGCTACTCGAGCTGAATGTAATCTTGCCAGACCCATGGTCAACCACAGCTTCTAAGGTACGCTAGAATGGCCGGCCAAGGATGATAGGAGTCTAGATTAAGGGTACGGGGGAGTCCATATCAAGGACTACAAAATCAACTAGGAACTGCATTTCCTGCACCTTTACCACAACGTCTTCCAAAAGACCTCTAGGTCACTTGATAGATCGGTCAGCGAACTAAAGGATCATACGTGTCTTCTTGAGCGAACCTAGCCCAAATTCTTGCAGTAATGACAAGGACAGAAGGTTGATAGAAGAACCGTTGTCAAGCAGAGTGCGCTCGAAGACTTGATCAAAAATCTCGGAACTGATAAGAGGTGCTCATTTATCATGCTTCTTCTGTGGGAGGTTGATGATGGCGGCTACAGTGGCCATGGTGAGAATGTGCTTCTCAAAATGTTTGTGTCTATTCTTTCGTCTGGGCAACGCTTACTTGTACATGCCTCTTTCAAACCTTTCTTCATAGCTGGCATGTACTCCATGGCCTTCATCAGAGGAATCTCAACAGTCAAGTTATTAATGATATCCACAAATCCAGGATCAGATAATGCACTTTTTCTTTTTGTATTTTTTTGTTTTTTCTATTGCATCAGGAAAAGGAATATGTACATTGATGGAATCCAAATTAGAGTTCTATTTACAACAAAATCATCGTCCACAAAATGTTGTACATCCGAGTTACAAAAAGGTGTACAATCTAGAAGCTGAGGACATGGTGCTGGTGAACGGGCAAAAAGTAGGGCCTCCGCTCCGTCGGGCTGGCGTGGGATTGGTTGTCGCTGGCGGCTCCTCCAAGGCTGGGGCGATTTCACTTCAACGATGATCTTCTTTTTGTTCCTTTTGTTTTTGCTGATTTTTTGTTTTTTTGTTGATGCAGATGGTGGTAAGTGGCAGCTGGAATGGCTCCTCCTTCTTCTTCTTCCTCACCCGTCCCTGTAGCTGGCACGGTTGATGCAGAAGATGACGATTCACTTGAAGCTTTATTCTCCCCTTTGTTGGTGGCAGGCGGAGGCAAGTCCCTACTGCTTTGAGAGTTGCATCATTAGATAAAACAATAGTACAATTGACTCTACATGCATAGATGGGACATCACATTCTACCTGCTCCTTTTTGAAGTAGTTGGGGTTAGCTTCGACATGCGTCGAAATAGTAGTTTTTGTGGCAATCAGGTCATCCAACTTCCTTGTCATGTCTGCTAGGCCTTCGATGAGCTGGGCCAAGCAATCCAAGGTCGAGTTCACGGGATTTGCCTCACAAGATTCAGCGTGCAGACTATGTTGTTGTTGCGGATGCGGGAGCTGAGGCAACGACTGCTGGTGGTGCTACGGTGGTGGAGGAAGCTGAAACTGATTGTAGGAGGGAGGAGGATATGGCTGATACCGAGGGGGTGGGGCAGCCGCATACTGATGATAAGGGGGCTAATGGCGGTACGGCTGCTGATGGTAGTGTTGGTTCTGCCTCCATTGGTTAGCAAACTTGAGAGGCTGGTGATATTGAGGCGGCGGCTGGGACGACTGCCCAAAATGACCACCTTGTGGTTGGCGGTATTGTCTGTTGGCTTGTAGCTAGCCTTGAGGGTGTTCGGTAAGATGGGTCGACTGTGCATCATTGCTCTAAACCCCATTGAATTCTTGAATCAGAGGTGGTGGTGGGAAGGCTGGATCGGATGCTGAAAGGAAATATGGCTTGTAAACCACCATCTGTTATTGCGGCTGGCCCTGGTCGGGCGCCTGCACGTAGTATACATGCTAGACTGCCGATGGTTGCTGGCTCGGTTGAGTCTGATGTGGCGGTGACGGATTGTCCTTCTTCTCAGCTGGAGCATCTGAAGATGGTGTTGCCGACTGGACAGAGTTGATGGTGCCTACCAGCAGCTCCAACTGCTTGGTAATCTGATCCAGATTATCGAGATTATGCGTCCTCTTCTCGATCACAGCGAGTTTCTCAAGGTATTGTGATCTCTTCTCAATGATATCGACTTTCGAGAGATGGCCCCCAATAATGTTAAGGTTGGAGCTCTCATCTCTTTCTGTCTCTCGGGACTGCCATGTGTACTTGCTTCTGGAGGATTTGGGGTTGCTTCTGATACTCCTTGGATGAAGAGAGGGTGGCCTCTCCTTCTGCCATTTCCTCAAAAATTTGCCATACGACGTCTTCATCCTTATTAAAATGTGAGCCCCCACATGTTGTGTCAATGAGCCTTTGACTCTCTACATTCAGGCCCCTGAAGAAGTGTTGGACCAAGCTAGTCCTTGGAATATCATGGTGAGGGCATTTCTCCTGCAGATCTGTGAATCTCTTCCATGCTTCGTGGATACTCTCATATGCACCTTGAGAGAAATTGTTGATTTGGGCTCGCATCTGATTGAGCCTACCGAGAGGGTAGAACTTGCCTAAGAATGCGGATTTCAGCTCCTCCCAAGTCGTCATAACCTTCCCTAGATGATTGACCCAGTAGAGGGCCTTGTCATGTAGACTGAATGGGAATGCCATCATCTTCACTATGTCTAGAGGGACATTCGGGTAATGAGTAGTACGGCAGATGCGTGAAAATTGCTGCAGATGAATGTATGGCTCTTCATTGGTGTTCCTGTGAAAAGAAGGGAGAAGAGCAAGAAACTGAGGCTTTAGCTAAAAATGATCATGCACCGGTGGTATACGGATCCACTCAGTCATCTGGCTGTCTCCAGGATTGTATGTCTCTTTCAACGTGGGTTTGGCCCTTCCTTGTTCAGGCTCTTCCTTGTTTGGGTTATCACGAGGTCCTCCACCTCCTCCTTATCTGCCTCCTCCTCCTTCAGGTCTATTCATCACATCATTCAGCATTTCCTGAAATGCAGTCTGTGTGAGGGCTTGCTCTGTCAGCTGTTGCTGGATAGCTTGGATAGATGTCAACAACTATGCATTGACCTGATTCTGATCGGGCATCTGTCCATTCTCTGGCTGAAGGGGCTACTGATCCTTGCCCTTTCCTTGAGGAGCCATCTCAGGATCTGAATCTGAGAAAATGAATTCTGGATTGGGATCTAGGGCTTGGTTTGTCATTTATCTAGAAGATGAGAAAATCCCAATCAGACCACTTGCAATTGAATCCCAGCTGCCATGATGAATCTGGAATTAAGGTCAACTCTAGAGTGTTGTGAATGAAAAGGATATGGAATGTAATTGACTTTCACTCACAACGGTGAAAGTGGGACAAGAGTGGTCCTGGTTTATTGGGTGGTCAAGAGAAGGGTAGAAAACGAGGAGTCTAGAGATCGACCCGCAAGGTTCGGATTGGGTTCTCGGGAATCGCCTCAAATTATTAGCGAGGTCGGGTCCATGGAATCGATGTGGGTGTCAGCGGGATCCCGACTAAACCATCCATGGATCTCCCTCGCGAAGCAAGAGAGGAGTAGATATGGGAAGAAAGATACGGTGACCAACGAGGAATAAATTGGAATGCAAAATAGTAGAAAGGCTCAAACTGAACAGGGGTCAAAGGGAGAAACATATGACAAAATTTTGCGCAAGTGTGCGGGACTCGATCTTTGAACCTTAATCTGGATCCATACAAACATAATACAAAATTGGGTTCACCAACTCATGCCATGTGAAGACATGAAGATTCAACTGCTTATTATCTTTTCAGTTTTAGAGTTGTTATTTCAGGCATATCTTATAACAAGTCCTTAGCACGCTAATCCTATAGGAGAGAGAGTACTGCCAGAAAAGTATCTTGTACTTTTCCTCCTCCTTTGTAACATGTAGTCTGCACTTTTTGAGGTCCTTGTAACCCTTCTTGGATCCCTACTCAGCCAAAGAAATAGAGGGAGGAAGCCAATAGGCGAAACCAATACTTTGGTTCTCGCTCGGAACGGAATCACTCGTGAGCATGAAAGAACCTACTCGGACGCAAACTGATAAGACAGACATCCCCGTGAAGGTGTGGTCTATGCTCAGTACTTCAGACCATGTCGATGTTCCATACAAGGGCGGGAACATCATCGTTGACAAAGCCCTACTCGGTCACGTACGATAGAAGCGCCATTACTTCAGAAATCTATGCGATACGCAAGGCAGTTACAGACTGGGATTTGGGCTCTATTCAATATGGGATGTGCCTCGCTCAATTGAGGGGTTTTGGTCCCCTCCGAAAGTACCTGAAAACAATGAGGACTTTATGAACCCAGAACAATGATTGTCCATTACGGATTTTAATTAAGGTCGAAGTTTAGTTAGCAGTCCCCTTGTTTTAATTTTTGGATTTCACTTTTTTTGAGTCTGTTTTCATACCAGCGCCTAACATTTTTGTATATTTTCATTTAAGTCCTAGGTGCTCAAAATCATAGGGAGATAGCGGAAAAGTCGTGCAAGTCGATTCAATGATGGAAATCTCACCATTGAACCTAATGATGCATGTTGAGTTAGAAGACTTACAGTGCACCCCAGCTCTCTCCATGTGGTATGCAAAACAGAATTTTTAAACCTATCTACATGGCGGTGTGAAATCAATAAAATCGCCCTAAATACTAGCTACTATTAATCGTGAAGAACCAAGTGTTAGTTATTTAGAAATGAGACCAAGGTCCGGTCTCTAATACTGATCGGTGCCTGCTACAATGGGTCATGCACGCGCTGTATACGACCTCTAGCGGCACGCGGTCTTAGATCTGAATTACTAACTTTATTAGTTTGACCAGATCCATACATAAGAGACTATAGGAACAAACATTCTTATTAAGGTGTGGACCTAGTTACCAAGTCAAGCAGCCTAAATCTAGGGGATCCATGCACACAAAACAAAGTAAAATAAGGCCGAAAGCTCAAAATTGCGAGAAAACAAAATAAAAGAAGGCGAGAAAACACGGAAAACTGTGACGAGTCCCCCAGGTGAACAGACAACCGAGCACTGGACCTCTTGTGAAGAGTAAAGTCCGAGTTATTTTACATGCCAAAAATCTCTCTCTCACCATAAATTACATGAATATTTAAATTAAATCTAATCATATTTGCTCTTTTTGCTTCCTTGGTGCTCTCTCCAGCTAGTCACAATGAGAAGACAAGCCTCCTCCAAGCTTGGTTGCTTCAGCCTCCTAAGAAGCCATCCTCGTGTGGCGGGACCTCACAACAAAGTCGCAAAAAGATGGAATTAGCATATATAATCAAATAATCAAATCAATAAATATTTACAAAGGCAATGAATATTTACAACAATAATCAAAGAATTCATTGCAAATAAATTAATGAATATTTACAATCAGTGAATCAATAAATCAGATAAATGACTATACAAAAATGACAAGTGAAAATAGGCTACACTCATTGCTCCCCGGCAATGGTGCCATCTGATAACTGAGTAGAAATTGAGGGTCGTATTAATCTACAAGGTGGATCAAAAGTCGATGCATTGACTGTCCAATAAATCTCGGTTATTCGGCAATTTACCCACAATATAATATTAAGGCAATGAAGAGCATAAGTGTGGTTAAAATTTATTATCTCTACCATAAAATGCATAGCAGGCAAGCATTTAGAGGTCGAACCACAGAGAGCAAAACATGTAGCCTAAGTTATTTGTGTACAACCGAGTCATTCATTTATATAGATCTTTTTGTGGGTTTTTAATTTTATATTATTTGTTTGTGTATTTATTTATTGATTTTATATATTTTTTGTTTTCTTTTTAATTTTTTGATTTTGTATTTTCTTTTTATATTTTCATCCTTTTATATTTCTTTTCGATTTAAATGTACTATTTATATATATGTATATGTATATGTATAAATACAATATAAGGTATATATAGATACTATATAGATAAAAATATGTAAAAATAGTCAAAATATAGTAAATAATATATTTATGTGATTTTTATATTTTTTTCTATTTTTTATATTTTTCTGAATTTTTTGCTAGTTTTTATGTATATTTAAAGCCAACAATATCCCAAATATGGGGTTAATAAAATGCCTGAAATTGATTTGGGTTTTAAAAATAATATATAAGTCCCAGAATTACCCAAATTAATTTTATAGATAAATAATAGCAAATAGATAATTAAAAGAAAGAAAAACATTTTTTTGGTATTTTTATAGAATCTTTATATTTTTGTTGGATTTTGGAGCATTTTGACTTTTATAATTTTCTTTTACTGTTTTAAGGAGTTTTTGTTTTCTGGACTCAATAAATGCTAAAATATACTCTATATAACTTTTTTGGAATTTTTCAAAATGTTTTTTATTTTATAATTTAGACAGGGATTATTTAGGTCCTTTTAAATTTTAATAAATGGATAAAATGCAAAACAAATGTCAATTAAAAATATAGGCGTGAAAGTGTATGACATGAAGCATCTAATCCTATTTTTTGGATTCTTAAGAGCATTATCTATTTTTAATAAATAGGCAAAGAGCACAAAAAATACAAGTTCTACCGGGGGCACATTTGCAAATAAAATAAGTTCTAGGGGTAACAGTGCAAATGTTACAACACATTTATCTAATTTTTAAGCACTACCTTACAGTACACAAAACCACTAGGGTACGCTATGCAAATTACCCATCACATGGTACTGCACGTGGTATACGCTGGAGGGACCAAAATATAATTGTGAAAAGTTCAAGGGTCTCTGTACAAATTTCACAAAAATATATAACGTGATTTGAATTTTATTGGACTAAATAATAATTACAAAAAACTTACAGGGGCATCCCTGCAATTTCGCGACCTCACGTGGGTCGGCACGTGAGGTGACGTGGACTGGACCTTTATGTAATTACATAAAATTCATGTTCCTTTATGCAAAATATCCAAATATCCACTTATTTTGTAACGTTAACTTTTATTTACAGGACTAAATATTAAATACAAAAATGGTGGAAAGGATATACAATTTACCCCATATATGTGCGCCATCCAACGGCACTAGTCTTCTCACTTGCTACGTGTCGCTCATCCAGCGGCCGATGATGCTTCGCAGATCAATGTCTGAGATTAGATCAGCTGGGTTGATCGGGCGGTGACGACTTGGCATGATCCGACGGCTCTGCTGCAACCTGGCATCTGCATCTGATCCGATGGTGCTGAAGCATCGAGGAAGAACAGGGGAAGAACTCTCCTGAGGCGAACTTCGATCCTTCCTCCCTTACGCCTTCGGCATCCTTTGAAGCTCGAAGATGGTCCAAGAGTTGCCTGCGGTGGTCCTCCATGTGATGGTGCTGGCGGAGTGCCTCGACGTTGACTGAAGCTTCTCCACAAGGACGATGAAGCTCGAGAGTCCCAGGTGGCTTGATCCTGCAAAATTCGACTCCATCTAGAGTCTTTTGACCCTCCAGACCTGCAAGGAACGTTCGCAAGGCAAAAAGGTAGGTCTGGGCGCCTTATTGGGCAAGGTTGGACGGTAGGTGGAGTGGGTGGCACTTCTCCAACGAACGGCGGAGCTGGAGAAGTGGATCTCCAGATCCACTAGGGATCTGGGGGAACGAGAGTGCATGGGGCGAAGGGAAGCGTAGAGAGAACGATGTGGGGGCAAAATGGATGACGGAGCGGCGGAGATGGCATGCGGAGGAGCTCGCCGGAGCTCAACTCCGATGAAGTACGGGCGGATTAAATTACGCTAATCTAATTATCTAGAAGATAAACTAACCATGGAAATAGAAGCTAAGATCAAGATTAAGCAAAGTAAATGAAAAAGACACAACTCTTATACCTGGGATGACTAGGAAGCAGGGTCACCGGCGACGGCGGCCGTGGGTGCACCCCCTTGCTCCTGGAGCTCGGACAAGCGTGACAATTGATCCCCTTGTCACGAGGAACAATCCGAGGTGTTGAACCAGAGCTCGCGAGGGTTTAATGGTGATGAAATTTGAAAAAGGAGGCAGAGGGTATTATTTATAGACTTTGCTAAGCACCCTTATTGACCGGTGAAAAACGGTGATTTAGGCATATGTACACGCAATTAGAGTGCATAACATGTATGTACAATGATCAATGATCATTTTGTATGAAGGGAGCTACGTCAATTGATGGATAGATCATCCACAAAAAATGCATGAAAATGTGGGGGCAGACAGGTCGCGTCCTATCAGACAGCTGGGGTCAAGTTGACCAAGGTCAACCAATGGAGGGACCCGATTGGTCCACGTTGGACGCTAAACGACAAAACAAGGGATTTTATTAATGATTAATTAATTAAAAATAGTAAATGATTTTATTATTTTTTGTGTATAAAATAAAAAATGCTTATTATTTTATGTAGTATTTTATTATGTTTTTTATTTACTTTTTTTGCTTTATTTATTAGTAGTTAATTTTTAATAACGTATTTATAGGTATATTCATCTATGTTTTGCACATTTTTATTTTTATTTTGTATATTTTATTTTATTATTTTATCCTTATATTTTATATATTTTTAACTTATTTTTTTTAGTATAAATATATTTTTATTTTATTTTTAAGATGTTATTTGTATACTTAAATAAATAGGTATGTATATTATGTAGGTATATTTATAGGTATTTTGCCTATGTTTTATATACATCTTTTTATTTTAATGTATTTTGTTGAGTTTTTTTTAGTTTTGTATAATAGGCTATATATAATATTTACATTATTAGAAAAATATAAAGAGTAAAGAATAAAATAATACGTGTTCCCTTTTATTTTTATACAAGTATAATCATATGTATTTTATCTATGTTTTCACATAGATTTATTTTATTTTGCATTTCCCTTTTGGTTTTATTATAAGTTTAATATGCACATATGTTATAAATAATATTTACAAAATTATAAAAATATGAATCTAAAAAAATAATAAAGGATAAATAAAATGAATATTTTAATCGGTAGAATGTACAATGAGGGCCCAAAACCTAACTTTCACCCAGTAACTTCAAAAAATATGAAACCACCACCATTAAATAGCTTGTGAAAAGTTATATACAATTAGAGTGATTTTGATATGCTTTGAGTTTTTATTTGAAAGATATGGGTCTGTGAAGTTTGATTCTTGGCTTTTTATTCTATGTATAAAATGCATACTATGTATTATTTTTGTACAAACTCAATTTTGTATTTTTATTTACATTATTATCTACTACTTTCATGTACAAAGTTTCTTTATGTGATGAATGAATAATAAAGAATAAAATAGGTGTCAAAAATGAATAAATAATGAATAAAAGAATTTGGTTTTTATTGTCTTTTTGGCCCTTATCCCCCCTACTTTATTCTTTGCCGACCAACTTAATTCTTTACTTGGTCTTGGGGTTCGGGGTCATAAAATATTCTCAATATTTTATCCCCTTTTTTTATTTTCTTCTCTTTATTCTATAATTTTGGCATTAAAAATAGTATTATTTACACAATAAATGTAATAAATGATGGATGCTATTTTGTACCAATTAATACTATTTACATGCATTATCTAGGGTTTTTTAGGCCAAAATGATAAAATAAAGGTGATGAAATGGAGATTCATCAGATACCCTAATGGGGCCTCTTCCTAAAAATAGTTTACTATTTTTATTACAAAAATTACAGCTAATCAGCTTTGCGGTTCTGTCTCACGTGGTTCAACCTGTACTGCACAATTCAGAAATAAAAAGCCATGAGGTTAGAAAAAGAAATAAGAAGATGGCTAAAAGAAGCCCTAAACCTAAAGTCTACGGTACCCTAGCGCCACCTCCCCGGCAAGGCGCTATCTGAAAAACCACCTGATCTACTGTTCTAAAAGAAGAATAATGTCGTTGAATCGGTCAAATGAAATTTTTGCAGAAAAGATTAATTTTTAGTTAATCTTTTTATTTATTTTATTTATACTCCTAAACTTTGATATATAGTCAAAGCACGGGAGTGTCGAACTAGGGGAGGCAAACTATTGGAAACTAGGGTTAAACTATAGACAAATTAAGGTAAACGGGTTCCTAATTTTTATTTTGTTTTTAAAGATTTTTATCGATTTTTATTTGATTTTTAATAAATTTTGTGTTGTTTTTGTGATTTTTTTAGTAATTCATGATTTTTTATTATTTGTTAGAAGATGTTTTGTAATTTTTATTTATTTTTATTTTATTATTTTTGTTTTTATTTTGTTTTTCTGTTTTTAATAAATTTTAAGAGGTTTTAAGTATTTTTATAGCTTTCGGTGTATTTTTAATATTGAAAAATTAATTTTTATAGAAAATTGATTTTTATTGTCAATTTTTAAAATAGTAAATAGCATAAAAATATTCTTATTTTATTTTTATTTAAAAGTAGCAAAAACTATCTTTAAAATGATATGGTATGCGTATTTTTGTGATTTTTCTTGATTTAGTTATGATTTTTACAAGCTTTTATGTATTTTTATTTTTTTTATGGATTTTATATTTAATTTTTATTTTGTTTTTAGTTCATTATGTAAAATATGGCAAAATATACTACAAGAAATTTTTGTTAGATTTTTAGAGGTGTTTTTATATTTTTATGAATTTTTAAAGTTTGTTATATTTTTTGATGTTTCAAAAGATTTATTAATAATAGAAAATATTTTTACTTTCAAAACTTATTTAATATTGTATATATTATATTATAAAGTATTAATATGTATTTTTATTGTACTTTTTATGTTTTTGTATTTTATTTATGAAGTGTGTATTATGTATAGTATAGTGTATACACTAGCAGGGGTACGGGTGTAATTATATAGAAAATGAGGGGCACGTGTGTAAATGGCAAAAGATAGACGGTTTTCTGCACAAAATTTCCCAGATACACATGCACTTGCACGTGCGATCTTCAGTCGGCTGGACCTGTACATAGAATCGAATACTGTCGAGGGTATTCGTGCAAAATACAAAAGAAAGAACATGCGCTCACGTGACTTGTACAGCTGCCAAGAACCTGTTGATGAACGGGAAATCCACCTCTTTAATAATCGATAACTGTAGTATAGGAGACGAATTTCGGTCGATCAAAATACCACAATCTGTGAATGTTGTGGAAGAAATTTTACTTGGCAAGTCTACCAAAGTCGAACATAGGGAACGATGATTCTTAGTTGCATGGTCTTAAATCAAATTAAATAATTAATAAATGATGCAAAGAACATAAACAGAAAGAAGTATGCCCCTGATCTGCGATTTTTAGTGATGTTTAATCCGAATAAAATTAACCAATATCCTCGAAATGAAATCACAGATCAAATAATATTGAATTCAGCAAGATGTATCAAATTAATTCTTGACTCCAGCAAGAGTGAATAGATATCAGATTAATTTTGCAATGATTTTATCAAAACAATTCTAATTTTATTCTTGAGAAATGTTTGCAGTCAATATCACAGTCACTAATAAACCTCCTTGATTTAACACCTGCAAAAATTAAGTCCTCAGATATGAAATCGATTCCCTCGTTTTCTAATTCAAATCCCTGCAAAATAACTCGTGAATCTCTTAATAGGGTACAAATATGTTAAACTCAGCCTGCATATCTCAACAGAGCTCCTCAAATAATAATTAACACTAAACAACATCGGATCATTCGCAAGTTATGCTAAATGATAGAGCATGAAAATAGCTTCAAAATGACATATTATATGCTCAAAACGGAGTTTGTATGAAAAAGATATGCTAAAACAAAATTCCAGGGAATAAAATGTAAATAAAATAGTTTTTCTTGCAAAGAGGTCCCTAGGAGGACTTATCTGTAATTAATAAAAGTTTGAGGGACCTTTCTGATATTTACCCATGTAGGGCTATTTTTGCAAATTCTGAAAGTAGTAGGGACGTCTGTGCAATTTTGCCACCAGCACACGTGCGTTGCACGTGCGCCCAGAGGCTCGGGGCGGACCAGGAGGGTCGGCGGTCCGGAGTTGCGGTTCGGGGACCCGAGCCTATGGTTTGGCCCGAGGTTGAGGCCCGGGCACCGAAGCGGTGGCTTGGGCGGGGGGCGGCGTGGCTGAACAGGGGCCGTTGGATCGAGGGCCTCCTGCCCGATCCAACGGCAGATGGAGGGAGGAGCATCAAGGCGACACCTAAGGCAGTGAGGGCAAGTGGTGGCGGAGGCACGTGAGCGACCCGGTGACGACAAGGCCACGGCCGGTCGACACACGACTGGCGAGGCCTCGGAAGCGGTGGCGAGGCGCGATCTTGGTGGAGGAAGGAGACGATGGAGAGGGTGCTCGGGGATGAAGGTCGTGACTGAGCATGATCGGCGAAGACGATGTTGAGAGGCTGGCGAAGGCGGAGCGCGGAGGAGCGGAGGCTTCTCTGTTCCTGCAAACAAAGCACAAAAGAGGGGGTGTGGCGAAGGGTTCGCTCCAGGTGGTGGCACGCGGTGGACGACGGCGAGGGAAAAGGGGTCCCAGCCTTTGCAAGGCCGGCAGAGGGTGGATTTGACCGGAGGGCGAGGCGGTGTACCTGCAACGAAGGAGGTGATGAACTTCGCCTGGGGAGGAGAGCCACGAGGCGCCGCTCTCAATGTCTGCTTCAATGCCGGCGTGCGTGAAGCTCAACTGCCTGAGCAGCAGCAAGGTGTTAGCTGGACACCTTGGATCACGCCACCAGAGGTTACGCTGCTGTCACCGGCAAGCTTGGAGAAGGGCGGATGGATCTGATAGCTTGCGAGGTGGCGGAGCTTTATATGGGAGAGGATGGTGGTGGTTACGCGTGAGGGAAGTGAACGGAGGCGGCGCGCATAACGGTTGGGTGTCGCACATGGTGGAGGTGTTTAATGGCAGGAGAACAGCTGCAGGGAAGGGGAGGCAACGGCTGGGGAAGATGACCAGGGTCACGTGCCTAGCACGTGACCCGGGTGTGGCCTGGAGTGAGAGGAGGTCGTGTGCCATGTGGCACGCCCAGGGGCTGCCACGCGGCACCCCAAAAAAATCAAAATTAAAGGTAAAGAAAAATAGAAAAGAAATAGAAGGAGACCTCGGATCGAAAAATTTTCTTCACAAAATTGTTCGTCTCGACGAGATCTACAACTTTCATGAAGGATCCAGGAGCAAAAGAGGTCACCTGTGCGAAGTGGTGTTTTTGATGGTTCTCCATGTGTATAGAAAATCGGGTTTTTGGATTTTGTATTTTTTGGTGGTTTTAGAGTGGATAAAAATTATAGAAAAAATATGATAAAATGCAAGAAAATTAATTACATACTAATCTAATTTTTTTTGGATTTTTAATAAATAAGAAAATAGGAAAATAAAATAAAAGTACGAAACACACAACTTTTGTACAGACTCGCAACGGACACTTGGACTCGGTCAGTTTCTTTGATTTCGGTTTTAATCTGGATTTGGATTTTTGGGTTGTTTAATAAAACTTTCATCAAATAAAACAAATGAAAAAGAAATAAAATTAAAAGGGTTAATTATGTACATAAAAATTGAGGTCAAAAATAGCAAAAAAATCAAAATGCGCAAAAGAGGCCCAAAACCCAACTTTCACATATGAGCTCCGAATTTTACGAAATTAGTCTTGTTTTGAAGGTAATTGAAAATAGAGTACTTTAAAAGTGAGTAGACCAAAATCGGACACTGTATGTGGGAGATATGCTCATTTTAGTCTGTCAGAGATGAAATTAGACTTTGGGATTATTTGACACTTATTGGGGTTAGTAATTTTTTTGTATTTTTTAATTATTAAGGTTAGTAATATCTACACAATGGAGGTGGTGGTTTGGAGTCAATTGGAGTTAGGATGAATTAACCAAAAATAAGAAAAGTTAGTGGCTTTTTGGGCTAATTTACACTTGGGATTTTTAATGCAATTATGCATGATGAAATGCAAATGTTATTAACACATGTATGAATGCTAATGATGCTCTGTTAATGATTAAATGCATGTGAATTTTGGGGGAATCAAGCCTAATTGACCAAATTTAGCATGATGAATACGAGGTTCATCATACCCCTATACTTAGACCATGCTCGTCCCTGAGCATGAATGAATGAATGACTTAGTCGAATACAATCCTGACTGTGCATGTGAATTTTCAAGGCTCATTTCATAGAGGACCCTTAATTTGAGTGATCCTAAAATTCTGGGCTCAACCATGCTTTAATCAAAAGGAATCCAACTTCTCTAATTTTCAGACTCTCTGTTTGTACATATAATATAAGGATGTGATTTTTAGTGTACTGCATTCATGAGAGTCAAGTCTAGACATCACTCAAAGTTCTAATCCAAGAGACTCTCCTCTAGACCTAATCCTCAATACTAGGGAATAAGTCTATTCTTGCTTCAGTCAACCGTCTCATTAGTTTGTCAGACTTGAAAGTGTAGATGGACGACCAGATGATGGAGGGCATAGGATTGTGTCTGATTTTCTCTCCCTTACATTGGAACAAGGTGCCTCTCGAGTGCCTATTTACTCAACACAAGTATATTTTTATTTTACTGATTAATGTGTTCGTCAAGAGAATTTGGAGTCGTCTGCACTTGTTTTTCTGGGAGTACACCGGGGTGTGTCTTTTTTGAGTATCTAAGATACCTTCGACACCCAGACTTGTATCGCTTACGATGCAGAGCCCTTTTATGGTGTCAGCCCGACTCCTTGGTCCTAATTAGCGTTTGGTCCAAGTGGACACTTTGAAAATGTTTGGGAGCGCTCTCCATTGGTGGAAGCTCATTTGGAATTTGACTTTGGATGATAGAGCTTTTCTTTGACATTTCTTTTTCTTTTCTTTTGTTGGCTAGCTCCACTGCTTTTACCAAAAGTTGGCGCACGCTGATCAACAGTTTTCATTAGTTTCATCACACCCTGGCACTTAGGTTATTTATCAAAAAGATAGCATATGAATCTTGTTCACATACTGGCTAGGGTTTTGCTGACACGCATGTTTTCTACAACCTTCATTAACTTTATCCCATCCTCGAATATCATCAGACTGGGTCTAAACTCAAATCTCTAGTCCTAGTTCCTCAAGTGATATCTCAACTCATCTCATCAATCATGCAGTTGTGGGAGTGATTGTGCTGATCATATTGTTTTTTTGAAGGTAGAGATAAAGAGTGCAATATAGTGCTCAAATCTTTCAAACTAGAGAAATGTGGATTATTATGTTCAAAAACCTTAATGACTAACTAACTTAGAATCTCAAGATCTCAGAAATAAAGTGTCCTCAAAAATCTTCAAGCCTTGAGTGATGGTAAATACGTCGGGAATATATCAACCAAGGAATGCATGAAATGCTTGATGAAATGCAAGACCCTGAGTGATTTTTTTAATGCAAAAAGTTTTTTTCGGTGTTTTTTGTCTTTTTGTTTTTTTTTGTTTTTTTTTGAAAAACATGTATTATACACATAATATACACTACTTGTACCCATCCCTGATGTTAGATAAAAACAATTAAAGCACGAGCTATGGATAAAGTAGGTAAAATATATACAAACACACCCCCCTATACTTAGCTTGTGATATGTCTTCATGGCACAAAGTGAAATGTAGACATAGCTCGTACTAAGTATAGATGGGTTAAAAATAAAAGAAGAGAAGTGATGTATAATCAATGTTACCGATCCCCCTATACTTAGGCTCAGGTTAGCCTAAGTATAATCGAATAAATACAGATGGGGAACCAGATAGATTTGCGGATGTACAAGATCAAGGAGGTTTGCGACGGACCTTGTTGCGGGAGTGTGGAGGGAGATAGTATGGAGATGTGGAGGGCAATGAAGAGGAGGCTGATGAAGAAGATCAGCCATCGTCGGAGTTGTCCTCAGGAGAATAGTAGTCGTCTACAGAGGATCTCCAACTTTTATCGATCAGAGGTAAGTGCCCTTGGATCAGAGTTGTACCTATTGCGCTTATCTGATGAACCACATCAGGATCGGACGAGGACTCTTCGGAAATCACCTGGTGTCTAAGGTCGAAGGTGACTTTCTTGGTCGGTTTGTTTCCTTGGGAAGTATTGGGAGGAAGTTGGACAGTCTTCATCTCCCTGTCTTGAGTAATCGATGTCGCATTCGGTGAATCCCCGTAAAAGTTGACCAATTCTTGAAGGGTCATGCGCTGCTTCGGTCGAGGGAGATTGTTCCTGGTGATTTTGTGGTTTATGGGTGGGGGTGTTGATGTCACTTCCGGATGATCGTGAATTTTGATGACATTGGATGTTTCCAGAGTTGTTTCCTTATATGGTTCAAGTATCTCATGAATTACTGTCGACTCAAAGATTGGACCAGTCAAATAATCGTGGTGATCTTCAATAATATGGTCCAATTCTTCATAAGCTCCAAAATCTTGAATTTTCCTAGGAGCAGTGATAGGGTGGTGAGAATCCGAAGTTTGCCCAACAGTCAATCTTTTAGGTGACTCTCCTAAGGTTTGTATCTGTGTGTCATGCGGAGATGTCTGTGAAATATTTATTTCTTGATCATAACTATTAGTTTCAAGTTGGTTTTCCTCAGAGCAAGGCGTGTCATTGGGGGTTTGTTCATTGTGGTCCGAGTTTGGGAACTTGATTTCCTGAGTCTCGCAATTGACGATCGCCTTAGCGGAGGCTAAGAATGGCTTTCCTAAAATGATAGGAGACTCAGACATCCTTCCGAGGTGCTCAATATCAAGGACAATAAAGTCTACTTTATGTTCTTTACCTCGGAAATTTACGACGACAGAAATGATCCCCCGCGGTCTTTTGGTAGATCGATCGGGTAATTGAATGATTACCCTAGTCTTTTTGAGTTGTCCGAGTTTGAGTTGGTCAAATATGGACTTGGGGAGGATGTTTAATGTGGAGTCGTCGTCTAACCGAACATGAGTGAATGTAGAATCCTCAATTTCACATGTGATCCGAGTCAATTGCTTGACTTTGCGGCTTTTGATTTTATGATTCATCATCAAAGAACTAGACATAGATATGATATGATATTCATCCTGGATCGTTTCTTTCCCGACTTTTTGGGGTTCAGTCGACTCTTCACAAATCTCTTATGATCGGGCACATATTCTATGACTTTAATCAATGGAAGCTCTAAGATCAGACTCTTGCAAAATGCTTCCATTTCAGAATTGTCCATTTTTTTTGAATTTTCAAATTTTTAATTTTTTTGGTATTTTCTGTAATATAGTCAGTCGGGGGGTCAGAGGTCAGCGGTGGTTGTGCCTGATTGTGATGATCTAGTGGTTCGCATGGTGGTGGCCTCACTTCTTCTGAATTTTGCATAGACTGGATGAGATCATATATTCTCTCAGTTAAAGTGTCTGCTCTATGATTAATCTGAGCAATCTCATCCTCAAACATCTCATGACTAGTGATTGAATAATCATTCTCCATGTGTCGTGATTCTGGCATGTAACCTCGAGTAGAGTATTGATTATTCATAAACATTATGGTCTGGTCATGAGTTATATTTCCTTGACTTTGATTTTCTAGTGGATTGTCGAAGGAAAATTGATTGTACTCAAGAGGATGGTTTAAGAGGTTGTGAGATCGTAGTAACCGGAAATCGTGTTCTACTGTCAGTATCGGTTATTCTATTGTTCATCCTTAATTCTGGTCTCTCTCTCATGTCCATAAGATACTCAGAATGTGAGAGAGTGCTATTCCAAGAAGAAGTGTGGTCATAGGGTGGGATGTATGGGCGGGAAGAGAATGATGGCTGAGGGGAACTTGAATTGAAGATCAGGTTATCCTGAGGAGTATGAGAACAAGGATATCAGGACAAGGTCGTGGAGATCGGAAAAGAAGACCACTGTGCCGACATCTTCTCAAGAGGGATGAAATGATTAACGAATCACGATTTACTTGCGATTGCAAGGTCTTTGACGCACACAAATCAAACACAAAATAAACGCGTAGATTCACCCACTCAACACTGGTGAAGGCACGTTAGGGTTCGGCCGCTTATCTTTTCAGTTTTAATTTAATGATAAAATAATCTTGAAAATTAAGGGAGCTGTTAGGTGCCGAAATATTTCACAAAGATTGTCTCGAGTTCATACAACTAGTTGCACCTACTTTCAGCCAGTATAGGTGTAAGTAAGAACCATTTAAACGGCTACCCGTATTACTTGAGGATGAAGACTTCCGTAGTATCCTCTAAACCACCTACTCTGCTAAGGGAAG
This sequence comes from Ottelia alismoides, assembly GCA_037367405.1. NCBI lineage: Eukaryota > Viridiplantae > Streptophyta > Magnoliopsida > Alismatales > Hydrocharitaceae > Ottelia > Ottelia alismoides. The sequence goes on along the minus strand of JAZKJV010008857.1, from coordinate 1,030,757 downwards.
TCGGACCGTAAAGGGCTACCCGAGACCCTCACTGAAAAGTAGCTAATTGTTTTTAAAATTAGTAGTCCGAATGACGTACTTCGGTTTTTGGCTCTATCCTAAGGTGTACGATCTTGTCCTTACAAACAATGAGTGGGTTTCTCTCCACCAAATACATGTTAATTTTAGGTCAGTTTATTTATAGTCTCCTTGATTAGCAGTCTCAATTTTAAATTAAGGTTATCACTGAAGTTTATGTGAGCACAGAAATTCACGCCTAACGAACAGTCCCAATTCCTTTAACTCTTAAGTTGTAAAACTTGAGGAAGGAAACCGAAAAAGCCGATGCAAACGTAAATCAATGATGCATGCTTAAGAGAAGGACTTACAGTAATCTCACGTTCTTCATGCGAGATGCAAGACAAGGAATTTTAAAAATTACACTAAATGATATGCACAGATGAAAGACGCCCTAAGCAGAAAGTTCTATTAGCGGGAAGAATTGATTTAAAAATTTGGCTAATGTTGAACAATCTACAGTGCGTATAGGTAGTGAATGTGTGGCCTAAGAATTACGAGCACAATCAAATAATTCTAATCTAGCGTATGTGCTCCTAAATTCTACGTCATGCCACAGAGAGTCCAATCCTGAATATTACAAATTAACACGGTACAAGGAGAGAGGGACCCTGTGAATAATGTAGAAAAGTAAACCTAGACTAAGCTCTCTCTTCACAAAATTAAAACTTAATCTCCTTCCTTGCAGATCCTTAAATTGAATTCCAAAATGTCGCTCCTAGTAGTTTCTACAAAGAGAGAAATTGCGGTGAGTATCTGAAGTAAGAGAGATGCAGAATAAAATGCAGAAATTGACACAAAAATTAATTTTACAAAAACTAATTATAAAAAATGATTTAAAACCGTAAAAATTCGTCGTTCCCCGGCAACTACACCATTTGATGAACGTGAAATCCGCCTCTTTAATAATCGATAATTGTAGTATATGAGACGAATTTCGATCGATCAAAATACCACAATCTGTGAATGTTGTGGAAGAATTTTTACTTGGCAAGTCTATCAAGGTCGGACACAGGGAACGATGATTCTTAGTTGCGTGATCTTAAATCAAATTAAATAATTAATTAATGTTTGATTAATTCTGTATCAGAAAATGTACAATGCAATGAGATGCAACGTGATGCAAAGAAATAAACAGAGAGAATTATGCCCCTGATCTGCGATTTTTAGTGATGTTTAATCCGAATAAAATTAATCAATATCCTCGAAATGAACTCACAGATCAAATATATCGACTTCAGCAAGATGTATCAAACCAGACTCCAGCAAGAGTGAATAGATATCATATTAATCTTGCAATGATTTTATCAAAACAATTCTAATTTTATTCGTGCGAAACGTTTGCAATCAATATCACAGTCACTAATAAACCTCATTGATTTAACCCCTGCAAAAATTAAGTCCTCAGATATGAAATCAATTCCCTCATTTTCTAATTCAAATTCCTGCAAAATAACTCGTGAATCTCTTAATAGGGTACAAATATGTTAAACTCAGCCTGCATATCTCAACAGAGGTCCTCAAAAAATAATTAACACTAAATAACCTCGGATCTATTTGCAAGTTATGCTAAATGATAGAGCATGAAAATAGCTTCAAAATGACATATTATATGCTCAAAACGGAGTTCGTATGAAAAAGATATGCTAAAATGAAATTCTAGGGACTAAAATGTAAATAAAATAAAGTTTTTCTTGCAAAGAGGTCCCAGGGAGGACTTATCTATAATTAATAAAAGTTTGAGGGGCCTTTCTGAAATTTACCCATACGGGGGTATTTTTGTAAATTCTGAAAGTAGCAGGGGTGTCCGTGCAATTTTGCCACCAATGCACGTGCGTTGCGCGTACGCCCGGAGTCTCGAGGCGAACCTAGAGGGTCGGCGGTCCGGAGCTGTGGTTCGGGGACCCGAGCCTATGGTTCGGCCCGGGGCTGAGGCTCGGGTGCCGCAGCTTACGCTCGGGCGCCGAAGCAGTGGCTTGGGCGGGGGCGACGTGGCTGAACAGGGGTCGTTGGATCGAGGGCCTCCTGCCCGATCCAACGGTAGATGGAGGACGGAGCGTCAAGGAGGCACCCACGGCGGTGAGGGCGAGCGGCGGCGGAAGCATGTGAGCGACGCGGTGACGACGAGGCCACGACCGATCGACACACGACCAGCAAGGCCTGGGAAGCGGTGGCGAGCAGTGGCGAGGCGCGATCTTGGTGGAGGAAGGAGACGATGGAGAGGGTGCTCGGGGATGAAGGTCGCGACCAAGCGTGATCGGCGAAGACGATGTTGAGAGGATGGCGAAGGCGGAGCGCGGAGGAGCGGAGGCTTCTCTGTTCCTGCAAACAAAGCGCAACAGAGGGGGTGCGGCGAAGGGTTCTCTCCAGGTGGTGGCGCGCGGTGGACGACGGCGAGGGAAAAGGGGTCCCGGCCTTTGCAAGGCCGGCAGAGGGTGGATTTGACCGGAGGGCGAGGCGGTGTACCTGCAACAAAGGAGGTGATGAACTTCGCCTGGGGAGGAGAGCCGCGAGGCACCGCTCTCGATGTCTGCTTCAACGTCGGCGTGCATGAAGCTCAACTGTCTGAGCAGCAGCAAGGTGTTAGCTGGACACCTTGGATCACGCCACTAGAGGTTACACCGCTGTCACCGGCAAGCTTGGAGAAGGGCGGATGGATCTGATGGCTTGCGAGCTGGTGGAGCTTTATAGGGGAGAGGATGGCGGCGGTTACGCACGAGGGAAGTGAATGGAGGCGGTGCGCGTAACGGCTGGGCGCCGCGTATGGTGGAGGTATTTAATGGCAGGAGAACGACTGCGGGGAAGGGGGGAGGCAACAGTTGGGGAAGATGACCAGGGTCATGTGCCTAGCACGTGACCTGGGTGTGGCCTGGAGTGATAGGAGGTGGGGTGCCACGTGGCACGCCCAGGGGCTGCCACGCGGCACCCCAAAAAATTTTCAAAATTAAAGGTAAAGAAAAATAGAAAAGAAATAGAAGGAGACCTCGGATCAAAAACTTTCTTTCACAAAAGTTGTTCGTCTCGACGAGATCTACAACTTTCATGAAGGCACCCGCAGCAAAACAGGTCACCTATGCGAAGTGGTATTTTTTATGGTTCTCCATGTGTATAGAAAATCGGGTTTTTGGGATTTGTAGTTTTTTGGTGGTTTTAGAGAGGATAAAAATTATAGAAAAATACGATAAAATAAAATAAAATAAATTACACACTAATGTAATTTTTTTGGATTGTTAATAAATAAGAAAGTAGGAAAATAAAATAAAAGTAAGAAATACACAACTTTTGTACAGACTCACAACGGACACTTGGACTCAGTCAGTTTTTTTGATTTCGGTTTTAATCTGTATTTGGATTTTGGGTTGTTTAATAAAACTTTCATCACAGAACACAAATGAAAAAGAAATAAAATTAAAAGGATTAATTCTGTACATAAAAACTGAGGTCAAAAATAGCAAAAAGTCAAAATGCGCAAAAGAGGCCCAAAACCCAACTTTTACATATGAGCTATGAATTTTGAGAAATTGGTCTTGCTTTGAAGGTATTTGAAAATGGAGTACTTTAAAAGTGAGTAGACCAAAATCGGACACTGTGTGGGAGATATGCTCATTTTAGTCTGTCAGATGTGAAATTAGACTTTGGGATTATTTGACACTTATTGGGGTTAGTAATTTTTTGTATTTTTTTATTATTAAGGTTAGTAATATCTACACAATGGAGGTGGTTTGGGGTCAATTGGAGTTAGGATGAATTAATCAAAAATAAGAGAAGTTAGCGGCTTTTTAGGCTAATTTACACTTGGGATTTTTAATGCAATTATGCATGATGAAATGCAAATGTTATTAACACATGTATGAATGCTAATAATGCTCTGTTAACGATTAAATGCATGTGAATTTTGGGGGAATCGAGCCTAATTGACCAAATTTAGCATGATGAATATGAGATTCATCACCTGTTCAGAAAAATAATAAATGTTTAGGGGATGTTCTGTTATTCGCCCAAAATATATGAGTTCTTTATGTGCGAGGCACGTCAAGCGGTGGGGCGACAATGGATGTGGTGTCGACACATGGAAAAGGAAGTTGCGGTGGAGCCGCTCTTCGAGGAGGCGTGTCGGCAAGTGAAGGAATGATGAAGGGCAACTCGCTGTGAAGCTCGATGTCTGAGTTGACGAGGTGCTGCTTCAGATTCTTCGAGAACTTGGGAAATCATGCAATACTCAGGTGTTAGATCAACTCCAGATGTTCATGTGCTTCAGGTTGCGAATCACGTCGATGTCGAAGAAGCTTAGTTGTCGGCATAGATCTCAGGACTCTTATCGTCTGTTATTCAAAAATTATTCAGATTTAGAAATTCCAGCTCCTGTAAATTAAGATGCCCTTCTCGATTCATTTGAATCGGAAACTCACAATAGAAGTGAAATCCGATATTTATGAGATAATCAATTCAAGGATAATACCACACGCCACCAATTTCAGATCTAATTTTCCCAACTCAACTTTCAATGATTTAGAGATCGAATCAGTTCCGATTACTTTTCAATCACAAAACCCACACATAGGAATTTGGCTTTATTCAGTACTCATCAAATTAGCGTAAATTTAAGTTTTAGAACCCCTGTTAGATGATGATAAATCTAAGCTGATTCGACATAAAATAAGCAATTCATTCTAGTCGATGGTTATCAGCATCAAGCCATGAGTGAATGATGGATCCATTGGTGAGTGAGAGAACGGGATCGAAAACTCAGATTCGATAGATCAGAGAGGGTTAGATAGTGTGGAAATAGCGGAGAAGTGAAGGTGTTATGCGTGGTGAGGTGATCGGGTCAAAAACAAATCAAAGAGGAATGAGAAGGAAGAGAAAAAGAATGGAGGGGGAAATGGAAGAGAATGGAGAAGAGAAACAAAAGAGGAGGAGAAGCTAATGAATCTAACCTGTACAGAACCAGGATGATGTTCTCGCCTGGGATCGGAGATCGGAAGATTTCCGAGGATTGTTGCCTCAACTCTCGGTGGGGGAGGAGGCTCCTCGCGATGGAGCATGGCTGCACGTCGGCGATGGATCTCGCCGCTCCTCCTCTCTCTTGCTCGATGCGCGATGGAGATCTATGTCACCGATCTCTCTCTCGCGCGCTCCAGAGCTTCGGAAGGAGGTGGAAGTTATGGCGGATGAGGCTGGTGCACAGGGGGTCGGGTCCTTTTATAGGAGAAGAGGAGTCCGGTCACCACCAGCGGTGGTGGCATTGTGAAGGAGTTGTGCAACAACAGGCCGTTGAGGTAGTTGGAGAAACGGCGCAAAGGTAGGTGGCGTACATCGATGGAGGAAGGGAAACCTACGGGGGAGGAGAAGGGAATCGGTAAGTAAGAGTGAGAAAGGAAAAAAAATTAATTAACTTAATTAATATAAGTAATAATAAATAGAGTAATAATTAAATTTAATTAAGATATAATTAACTTATGTAATTACGTTATTATTAAAGAAATAATTTATTAAGTAATTAGTAATATAATTGAATAATTAATAAGTAATTAAATGATGATAGATAAATAAATAAATCATTACATAAATTAATTAATATTTAACTTAGTGAAATATTATTTATTTTAATTTAAGAATAAAGTATTGATATGTTACATAATAGTATAAGTTACGGTACATTGTACAATATACCAATACGATCCCGAAATCCACATTTTGCATATGAACTCTGATTTTAGCAAAATCAGTGTCATTTTATAGATAATTAAATAATATGAATTTTAAAATTGAGTTTACCCAATTCGGAGTCCGTACGGCCGAGTTATGAGGTCCGGAAAATTTAGGTTGCGGCTTCATGGCTTGGGGCTTATTGGCATTTTGACTTAAATTATATTTTTATATTTTTATATATTTTATAGAATAGTTTTGGAAAAGAAATTAAGTTAATCGGGTTTATGATTAATTAATTAAAAATCTGGGAAGTTTCTATATATATTATATATATACAACGGGACTCAAATGCCAAAACTCACCGATTTTATTTTTTTGATATTTTTAATAAATAGCATTGAGTATAGAATGAAATTTAAAAGTAAGTTTCATCCGTTTGGAGTTTTCTATAAATAGTTATAGACCTCGAAAGTCAACTTTTGCAACTTTTTCGGTTCATTGTGATATTTTATTTTTGTGGCGGGTTATTTTTCCGATATTTTCATAAAATAAAATATATTTTTGTGAACAACTTTTATAAAAGAAGTGTTTTGATTTGGGATTTTCTAAGTGTTAAATAAAATAGGTGAAATATTTACAAGGTGGAAAATAGATAATATATATTTTTGGTCTTGGTTTTCTTGATATTTTTATAAATTATTATCCTTATCTCTCTCTACTTATTTATTTTGTCGACCAAGTCAATATTGACCAGGTCTCGGATCTAGGATCAGCCTGTATATATTACATATCTCCAGCCTTCTTTTCTTTTATTTTTATTTTTCTCTTTATTATTTTATTTTGGATAAAATAAGTGTTACATATATAATATTAATATTCGTTGTTAGAATGTTAATTAGTTAGAATTAGTGATTATTTACATGTATTTTACCAAGGATTTTAGCCGGAATGAAAGGATAAAGGTGATGAATCATGGATTCATCAATAATCAGAATAACACGTGAAGATCACATGTGCATGAGCTACATGGGCATACATGTAATTATCAGAGTTATTCTTCAATTTTATTAATAAATGAAAGATTGCGGAACTAAATGTGCAAAATTACCACTTAGCATGTGGTATACCATGCGAACACAGTACACATGGGCTATTGTGCAAATAAAGAAAACTTCAAGGGCATTTAGGTAATTATTTCAAAACGTTTATATACAATGGATGGACTGAACTACAAATAAATGAAATGCAGAGGTGGAAATGCAAATTCACCAAAGAAAGCTTGTGCAACACGTGAGGTAGCGTGTGACTGTAATCGGTCAACTAGATTTGATCATGATATGCAGAATTAGGCGCCTTTGGATAGTTGTGATTCAATCTGGAGCACCTTCTCTTGATCGAACATTTTTTAGGATTTGAGGAAGAACTCGGATGAAGGCTCCTCTAGGCGGTCTTCAATAAGCAATATCTTGCTCGATTTTGCTTTGATTGTCACTCTGAAAGGTTGTAAGGCTAGCTGGAGGAAATCCACATTGATCTGAGGTGAACGCAAGGTCCAGATCTCGTTGCAAAGAGATCTAGCGGTACTACTAGTGTTGCGTGCTACTAACCTCGGTCAAGGCTCCAGATCGCCTCTCCGTGTACCTGCAAAGGTAATTCAATGGCTCAACGCCTTATAACCTCGACCAAACGTTATTTACCAAAGAAAGAGGGGAGGAATGGGTAGATCTCTATGTGAATGTAGGAATGAGACCTAAAGTCTAAGATCTGAAGATATGAGTTGATCAGATCGTGGAAGAGGGTTTGAAGAAGCGCGTGAGGTAAGATGATGTGATGGTCGTAAATCGGAGGATGAAATTGGAGGTGAAGGACCTCTAATTGTGATGACCGGAGGGCGGATCTGATGTCATGCTACTTGATCTAGAAATCGAACGAAAAGAAAAACAAATTGAAATCTAAATTACATGATGGAGGAGGCTGCATGGGATGAGGATCAGAGACCCTCGAGGGTCATTGCCTTGATGACACGACAAGGATCGAAAGCGACAAAGGAAGACATGACTCGTGATAGGTGTAGAAAAGTGAAAAGAATCATATACTCCAATGACTCAAAGAATAAAGAATAAAATGAATAGAAGTCGGTCATCGCCCCTATACTTGGGATCAAATAATCCTAGGTATAGAATATTGTACAAACAGGGATAATCAAGGAAAAGAATGTACAAACTCAACGACTCGACTTGTCTCCCCCCCACCATACCTAGTGTAAAATATTTGTAAGTATAAAGAGTAAGTATAGAAGAGAATATCAACAATTGAGAGAATAAAATGAAAAACAAGATGAAAAGAATGACATCACTCCCCATGTACTTAGGGTAAAGGATCCCTGGGTATAAGTAACAACAGAAGCGATGAAACAATACAAAAATAGAAAAATTTGGTGTCTATACCCCCCTATACTTAAGATAAAGTACATCCTAAGTATAGTGACAAAACAAAAGAAAGATAGAACTACAAAGATGAAATATGTATGTACAAAGTGAACAATGTTGAGGTGTCTCTCAACAAGCGTTAAAGTTTACACTCCTAGCCAGGAGAAAGGATCGGACAAAGTAGTATTGACGTTTAGGACGACATCTATAAGGTGAATGTCGTACTCTCATCGTCCTTGTCGGTGTGAGAACAACAACGAAGTCAACAGTGTAAAATATGACACCCGAATAAGCACTCAAATGGATGCTTGCTACTTGGAGAATAAAAGAGAAAATTAAACCAAGAAGTAGCATCTCAAATGATATCATCGGCTCGAGAAAATAGTGAAGTGAATAAATAGAGCTAAAAATCAAATGTAGAGAAAGAAGGATCAGTCATAGAATCCACCACATCAATCACAGTCTCAAAAAGGTACAAAAAGCCAAGATCAAGAGACTCTCTAATAAACAAATTCAATGTCAATAATGGAGAAAAATTAGAGAAATCATTGAATATCTCAATGCATGGCTCATCCTCGCAACGATCATCAAGGAGAGAAGACTTGGACTCAGAAGAAGCATACGAGTCATCTCAATGATCCGACAGATCAGATGCACACCCAATAAGTGAAATTGAGTGCAAAGAAAATGTTGCATCCTCCCGCAGATAATAGTCAGGGAGAAAAGAAAACTCGTCGATGAAGAATGAAGCATCATTATCTATATGTGAAAGTGCACTGTTGTCGGGCACACACTCCTTGTACCAAATTGTCTCAACAACTGTGGACTACCATTGAACATTCTGAAAACTAGAAGTGATACGGGTCAACAACTCAAATGCTTTAGAAGTGTTTGAAATTGATCCTCGTGTTGTGGCAATGCTGGAATCATCCGGTCCTCATGAAATGTATCATTCTTCTGTATCAGAAGGACTAAAGGCTCATATATGGGACTATCTATATCTGCATATCAAAATGGTGTCCCTCATCTAGCTCCACCTGCTGAAATGATCCAAAATATCCATAAAATTTTGAGAAGTGCCTCTAAGGAATCAAATATGGTTGGTTATGACATGGAAACTAGAATGGCCAAAAGAACGATTGAAACAATGTTTTGGTCTTGCACTTCTTTGGGGGACTCACTGAGAATAGTCAACACTTGGTTGACGTCACTTACGGAGGTTCACATTTAAACAAAGTTGAGGACACGGTAAATATTTGAGGACATGGCCAAGGGAGAGGTCGTACTCTCCTCTTCACGTTCTTTTCATGTACAACCTCAGATCCTCCACAAATATGTCAATATGGCGGATTCTTAAGATGTGGGCATGTGCAAGAACTAAGATCTCAGCAACATTGATAGTCACCTATCCAAGGTAGACATTATTGAAAAGCGAACACAGGACTTAGAGAAGCTAGTGGTGATCAAACAAAGAATGAATGGCTTGGACAAGCTAGACATGATGACCAGCTTGAGTTTTTGGTAAATATCATCAGTGCTTGCGACTTCGTGGAAGCCACCATCGACACTCTTGTTGAGCAGAAGGAGCCTACAGTGCAACATCAGCCTCAACTGAGTTCCAGTCATCCCTAGGTCCAGCACGTATGCTTCGTGCAGGCATCCGAGCAGCCGCAGCCGCGGTCACAGATGGTAGTTTATCAACCCGAGCCACAACCCCAGTATTTTGAGAAGTGCTTCCCACCTCCACCACGCATTCAGAAGGTAAATGGCATGCAGAACAATGATCAACTGACCCATCCTTAGGGACAACCCTAAGGTCATAGCACAATCATCAGGCCATTTCACCAGTATCAAGGAGGGAGGAAATTCCAGCCCAGCCAGTCTCATCACTAGCAGCCTCCGCAGCATGGTTATACTTTGAGGCAGAACTACTAGCAACCAGGGTTCCAACAGTGGTATCATCAGAAGTCGGTAGCTCACTACCAAAACCAGTACTCCTCTTCTCAGTACCAACAGTATTTTTCTCCTCCTTCACATTTCTCTAAGGGTTACCACCAGCAGCCTTCCCTGTACCAATAGAGCTAGTGGACACATCAGGACGAATCATCCGAGGATGTACCGTTCAACTTGGATCTTGATTTCTTGGCCCAACTCATCAAAAACATGACCGAGGTGAGTGAGAAGATCGACGACCTGATAATCGTCAAGATTGCCATTTCGTCTCAGGTTGAAGCGAATCTGAATAACTTCTGTCACAAGGAGAAGGTAGCCTACAATGCCCCTCCCGATTCAGGTGAAAATAATATTGCTTTATCTAATTCTTTAACTCTCAGGAATGGTAGGACACTCCATGCATCTAAGATAGTGAATGGGAAGAACAAAGCATCTGATGGCGAGTCGTCAGCCAGGCCAACAGACAGGGCTAAAGACTTTTTGATGCAGCACCTGATATAAAAATACAAAAAATGAAGAAAACCAGAAAACACAAAAGAAAACATCAAACAAGGTGAAGCCATGCCAGCAATGGAGAAGCAAGCATCCGCATCCGAACCAGAGCCAGACGATGGAGTCGAACCTACAGTTCATTTTGGTCAACAAGATGTAGTTGAATTTATAAAATTTTGCCATTTACATGTACATAATGATATGGAAAATATTAAAGAATAATATTTTTCTTGTTGTACATGTTCAATTTCTGGAGGTAATTAAATCAAAATTGGTAAAAAAATTGAAAAATGTTTTATCTGATTCTAGCATTGTGGAAATTTTGCAAATATTATGCTTGAAATGTCATTTCTCAAGGCCATGTAGTACATGGCTATGGTGAAAAAGGGTATTGAAAGAAGCATGTAGAACAAAGAATCAGCCCCGCAAAATCAGACGTACGAAGCCTAAGAAACACATTCTCACCATGGCCACTATGAATGCCATCAATAATCTCCCAAACAAAAAGAAAGACATAGGAGCTCATCTACTCAGATGCTCGATTTTCAATCAAGAGTACGAGCACACATTGCTCAACAATGGATGGTCTATCAATTTACTGCCTTCCTCCCTACTCACAGAATTCTGTTTAGATCCACTCAATCCAATCAAGATGATTCTGCAATTCGTGGATAGATCGGTTAAGAGACCCAAGGGCATGTTGGAGGATGGGATCGTCACAGTTGAAGGGATGCAATTTTCTGTTGATTTCATTGTCCTGGACATGGACACCTCCACACCTCTACTCCACACTCCAATTATCCTTGATCGGTTGTTCCTTCGAATAGTCAAAGCAGTAATGAGTTATGGCACTAGAGAGTTCACCTTCTGCTCCAACAGTGATAAAGTGTCAATAGAGATGGTTCCAGAGTCGAAGCCAACAGAAGTGGTATATGTGATGAGAGAGCTTGTGCCACATGGACCAGAAGAAATGTGACTTTTTAGTGGAAATCAGAGATACAATTTTTTTCTTGGATGATAAAGAAACACAGGAATTCTTCTCCACTAAGGAAGGACTGGATAGCGCAATCATTCTCACCGATGTCTTTGATGATGATATTTTTGATAATGGATTTGCTGCAATAATCGAACATCCATCCGTGTCTGAGCAAGAAGACTTTATCGTCAATCTGTGTGGTGTCTTGTATTCTGATTCAGAAAGTTCAATGGTGGACAATAGACAATTAAAAGATCTGACACCTGCTACAGTTGCTGAAGTTGACATCGAGTTGATGCAAACCTCACAAGATCTCAAGCCTTTGTCCTCAAACATGAAGTATGCCTTCCTTACCGATGAACCTGATATGTATCCGGTCATTATAAATTCCCATTAGACCAAAGAACAAGAATCTCAACTGCTTGAGATTCTTGCAAGAAACTACAAGGTGATAGGCTGGAATATAACGGATCTCCATGGGATAAACCTATCACTCTGATTGCATCACATTTACCTAGAAGAATACAACAAACCCTCTTAAGAATTTCAGTGCAGATTGAACCCTAACCTCCGGGAGGATATCATGAAAGAATTTACTAAATGGATCAAAGTAGATGAGTCCCTTGTACGTAGTGCCAAAGAAATATGGGATCATCATTATAACAAATGATAAATGAGAGGATATTCCGACTAAGGTACCGACCTCTTAGCATGTCTGTGTTGAGTATAGATGCCTAAATCCTTCGACCAAGAAGGGCAACTTCCCACTTTCCTTCATCGACCAGATAGTCGAAAGACTGGACGCGAATGAACATTTCTGCTTCTTGGATGGTTACTTTGGATACAACCAAGTTGCTATCGTGCATGAAGACCAGGAGAAAACTACTTTCACCTATACGTTTGGAACTTGTGTCTCCAGAAGAATGCCCTTTGGATAGTGCAATGCACCAGCTACATTCCAAAGGTGCATGTTGGCAGTATTTGCTGATATGGTTGGTAGTTTCCTTGAGGTGTTCATGGATGATTTCTCGATCTATGAGGACAACTTTAATCAATATTTGGGATACTTAGACAAAGTTCTGAAGAGGTGTTGTGAAGTTAATCTTGTGCTCTCGTGGGAAAGAATCACTTTATGGTGACTAAAGGAATCGTGCTTGGTCACGTTATCTCCAAGCATGGCATGGAGGTTGACCCAGCTAAGGAGGACGTAATTTCCAAACTCGAGCTACCAAACAATTTGAAGCATGTTTGATCATTTCTGGGGCGAGCGAGATTTAATAGAAGATTCATTAAAGACTTCAATAAGATTGCTCGATCATTAACTGAGCTTCTTGGAAAGAAGATCGATTTTGTCGTGGATAATCGAGTTCTCTAGTCCTTGAATCTACTAAAGGACCTCATCACACATGCTCTTGTCCTACAACTACCTTATTGGTCTCTTCCTTTTGAGATCATGACGGACACCTATGATTATGCAATTGTTGTTGTTCTTGGACAAAGATGAGATGAACTTCCATTTGCCATTCATTACGCTAGCAGAACACTTGATGAGGCACAAAAGAATTACACTGTCACCGAGAAAGAGCTATTAACCATATTCTTTGTGCTAGAGAAGTTTAGATCACACTTATTGGGATCCAAGGTTATAGTCTATACAGATCACTCTACCATCCTTTCCTGAGAAGGATGCTGAGTCTCATCTGATTCGATGGATCCTTCTACTCTAGGAATTTGGCTTAGAAATCCGAGAAAAGCCTAGAGTCAAAAATGTGGTGGCAGACCATCTTTCCATAATAGTGGAGATTGAAACTCATGAGCAGAATTCAATTCCCATCACAGGGACCTTTCAGATGAGGTAATTTTGTATGTGTCCTTGCTCCCTTGGTATGATGATATAGTGAATTACCTTGTCTCTAAGAAGACTCCGTCGGATTGGTTGAAGATCAAAGTTGATAAATTCTTATCAGACATACATTTCTACCAATGGGAGGATCCTCATCTATTCCGTGAGGGAGCATATTATATCTGGAGGAGGTGTATACCTCAGGAGGAAATTACATGTGTCCTAGAACATTGTCATAAACTTGAAGCTGGTGTACACCATTTTGGAAAGAGAACAGTAGCTAAAGTGCTTCAATGTGGCCTCTGGTGTCCAACACTCTTTAAGGATGCAGCTAAATATGTAAAAAGATACACTAGTTGTCAGAAATAAGCAGCACAATCAGTTCAAGAGATACAATGCCTCTGAAATACATTCATATATTGGACACATTTGATGCATGTGGCATTGATTTCATGGGCCCATTTCCAAATAGCCAGGGTTTTGAGTACATCATGTTGGTTATTGATTATGTGAGCCGTTGGATGGGGGCTATCCCTGCTCGAGCCTCAGACAGTCGGACTGTTTGTCGATTCCTTAAAGATTATCATCTCACAGTTCGGAATACTAAAAATTCTGATATCAGATGGGGGAAGCCACTTTATAAACAAAGAGGTCAAGAAACTGACCAAAGAATACGGTAACGGACATCGTGTTGCCGCATCGTACCACCCACGGTCTAATGGCTTAGCTGAATGTTCAAACAGGGAGATAAAGATAATTCTGCAAAAGCTTGTCGGATAGGAAGAACTGGCCACAACTGCTCGATTCAATTCTTTGAGCTTATCTCACTACGTACAAATCCCCTCTAGGCATGTCTCCCTAACGCCTCGTCTATGGCAAGCCATGTCATCTGCCCATGAACTCATTCATAAATCATTATGGGAACTGAATATGTGTAACTTGGATTCCAAGAAAGCAAGAAAGAATAGAAAAGTTGATCTGAACCACCTGCTTGAATTCATAGATTAAGCGTACGACAATAGCCTAACGTATAAGGAAAAAGTCAAGAGATAACATCATAAGCACATCCGTATGAAGATTTTTGAGCCTGGGCAGAAGGTGTAGCAGTTTGACCAAAGATGAAAATATTTCTGGACAAGCTGAAGAGCAAATGGACAATACCTTTCTTAGTGAGAACTATGCATGACAATGGAAGCATATTGATATCTGAATTGTCATCTGATGCACAACCTTTTGTGGTGAATGGACAGTTGTTGAATCCATACCCACAACATGATACATTCCGATCCATGGTAGATTCGATTCAAGTAGTATTTCAAGAAGAGCTTATAGATACATATGGATCGGACACTTAAGCTCAAAATCTGATAAAAAATTATTTTCTTCTTTTATCTTTTCCTTCTCTCATTTCTGAATCTTTCGAAACGCCCCCGTTCCTTTCATCACTACTTTACTTAGGATATGCTTCATCATAAGTATAGGGAGATGAGTGCCCCGAGTTGTTCATTCTTTAATCCCTCACTTGTCTCCCAACTTGTTGATAATTTATCTATACTTAGGGATCTCTTATCCTAAGTATAGGGGAATATAGGACAAGCCGATGATTTCGTAAATTCCCACCCTTGACCCTCCCTGCTTTGTATTCAGTCTGTTATACTTAGGATTATTTGATCCTACTATAGGCTTAACTATACTTAGTACGAGTTATGACTTCTTTTTCTCCCTGATCTATGAGGACATATCTCAAGCTAAATATAGGGGGTCATATATATGTTGTATATACTTTAGCCATAACTTGTACTTTCATATTTTTAATAATATGACAAATTAATAAAATTTTAATACACATAATTCATTGTAAACAAAGGTGGGTTCAAAATGTTTTACAAAATGATTTGAAAAATGATTGAAAAATATCTTGAAAATCTCTTGAAAAAAATGTTTGAAAAACTTAAGTGAAATATTCTCAGATATGTGTAAAAACTTTTTGTTTGCAAAATCTTTTTCATTTGTTTGAGTATGATTTTGAAAATTGGTTTGCAAATGATTTGGACAATGGTTGTAAAAATATTTTAATAAATCTGTATATAATGTTGGAACAATCTTTGCAAAATGATTTTCAAATTTTGTAAATGTTTGCAAAAATGTTTGTTAAATTATTTGCAAAAATAAGTTTTCAAAATGTTTGTGAAAATGATTTCAAATGTTTTGAAAACCTTGTATAAATAACAACTCAAATAAAATCTCTTACAAAAGTTGTATAACCCGTATATATAACTTGTAAATAACCATTTACATTTAACTTGTAAATTCCAGTGTAAAATACACCCTAACTTTTGCAAATATTGATGCACTCCCATGTAAATATCTACACCTAATTATTTCACTAACTTTTATTCGAAAATCCCTAAAATTTTCAAAATCCAAAACTCCTAAAAATAGCAAAATCTTTTCAAATATCTGCATAAAAATTTGCAAAACTTTGTTTAAAAAATCCATAAAAAGCTCAAATAGAAAATGGTTTCAGAAAATATTTCTTTTTCAGTGACCATAACATTTGCATTTTTCGGAATGATCAAGATAACTGATCGGGTCTAAAATAAAATCTGAAGATTGGAGCTTGGTATAGACCTTAACCCACTTAACTTTAGAGGAACCCATTACGGACTGGAATTGGGATACTTCAGGTCACCTTGACTTAATTCTTTAGATTCCATGAGACTATGTTCATGAGTCAATTCATTAGGTCTAACTAGAACTTTTCATATCATCCGTATGACTTTTGAGACAGTGGCTTGACTAGAAACCTCACACTTAACACGTAGCGCAACCCATATGGATTGTTGAAAAGTCTTGGAGTCTAAGTTAGGACGATGCTAGGCCACTTCGTCAAGGGTGGCTCAAGAACCATTCTTGGGCATTGTTGAAACCAGTACTCCAACCCACTTCTTCTGGTAGCTAGGATATCTAATGACTAGAGAATGAATTGAGACAATGCTTTGGATTAAGAATGGTCTGCTAGAGTAACTTTTCCAAGACCCCAAAACATGTGCGGACCAAAAGATTCTATATACGTCGGGGTATAAACAAGAATGTAGAGCAATGCAAAGCAAAGAAAAAAATCCCAAAAGAAGAATACACCAAAAATTCCACAAAAATATGGAGCTTCCAGAGAAAGTCTGCTTCTTAGTAAAGACTCAGTTACATTGACCGAGCTTTACAAGAGAATGCGACTACATCGGTCCATTCCCACTTCTTTTCCCATTCTTCTAGCTTCTCCCTTTCTTAATTGTGAAACTCGCGGCACCTGATCTTAGAAGGAAATATTGATCTCCACGAGGATGAGTTACCAGAGGAGCGGACTCTTTGATAGTTCAGTTATTTGTCTGGGAAGAGCTAGCAAATTCACACACTTGGTTCTATCATTTCAAGGTTGCAAGAGTATGGGACTGAGATGATGGTTCTGACCAGACTATGAATTGAACAGAATAATAGGATTATGGAACACAAGGGTTGTTATGTCAAATTTCCTAACCTTGATGCTACTCCAAACAAACCAAGAATCCAAAGGTCTTAACTGAGCTCCAAATTTTGATTTTAATAAGACAAGTTCAAGAGTCAAAAATGTTTCAAGTTCTTTCATTGTCTTTTCTTTATTTTTATTTTTCTGCACTTATAGGCATTAGTGTTTGCTAGGGACTAGAAAATGCAAGTATAGGGGGTGACGAATCTCCATTCCATCACCTTTATTCTCTCATTTTGGCCTTATATCCCTAGCTAAATGCATGTATATATCATTAATTTGTGAAAAATAACAATCAATAATAGGTACACAAATATTGTATAAAATAATGTATTAAATGCCAAAATAAAAGAACAAGGGAAAGAAAAGAAAAAGAATGAAGTTTTAAAGATACTTAGTAACCTAAACCCCAAGACCCAGTCATCATGATGACTTGGTCAATAAGGAATAAAGTAGGAGAAGATAATGGCCAATAATTACATAAAAACCCTAATCTTAATTAATCAATAATAGGTTTTTGGCACCTATTTTATTCTCCAATTTTTAAACTTCAAATCAATAAACTTTGAACATGAACATTATACATAAAAATATAAAGAAAAATACCAATATTATTTCATTGAAAAATAATGCAGAGTGTGCCAGAGACACATATAACAAAAAGGCACAAAGAAAACTTCACAGATCTGTATCTTCTCTATGCAAATTCAAAATTCACCAAACTCATCTTTATTATTCATAAAATTAAATTATATATTTAATGAAGGTGGTTTCATTCAATTTGGAGTTAAGATGCAAAAGTTAGCTTTTGGGCCCTCATTGTGCAATATACATGTATATAATATTCTATATATTTATTCTTTATATTTTTCACATTATTATATTTTTATAAATTTGTAAATATTATTCAAAGTTCATATACATAATTAAAATAAAATAAAATCATCAAAAATAAAATAAATAATATACTTTAATATATAACCAAATAATGCCTATATATTACATATACTTAGTTATTTAAGTAAATAAATGACTTCCAAAAAATAAAATAAAATATGTATATATGTATTTAAATAAGTTGTCAATATAAAAATAATTCATATAAAATAATAAAATATAAAATACAAAATAAAAATCAAATACATCATATATAGGTAAATATTATATATGTAAAAATTAACAGCAAATAAGTTAACTTATAAAAATAAATAAATATCATAATAAAATAATATATAAAATAATAAATATTTTTTTATGTTTTGATAAAAAATAATAAAATCATTTACTATTTTAAATATATTTAATAAGAGATTTAATCCTTATTTTGTCTCCTAGAGGTTGACGTAGACCAATGGGAGGCGAGTCCACGTTGACCTCGGTCAACTCCTCGCCCCCCAAAGGTCTGTTTTGTCAGTGACTAACCACCTCGTTTCTCCCAATTTCTCCACCCGATGCTTTCACCAATTCTGCATGCTCCCTTCTTTACTTTTGTTCCTCGATCCTTGCCCTTTCATGTATGCACCTCTCCTCGATCGATGGATCACTATGTCGAAAATCGGATTCATAGTAAAACTTGTACATAAGCTCCTCCTCTTCCCCATTTTGAACTTGATCCTTCTATGGCTCCCAGAACCCTCAGATCCCTAGCAAATCGAGTAGAGCTTAGTGACAGTGACTCCCTCGTGGATTTGTGGTGCACAATAGGGGGAGGAGATGCGATCCAAGATCGTCGAACCTCCTAGCATATCTTCTTGTGCTCCTGACCATCCTACGATAGGTGAGCCCTCTTTTCTTGCTTTTTTAGTTCCTAGCCCTAGCAGTAGGATAGAATAGATTTTTATTTTGTTTACTTTCATCTCGGATTCTGTAAATTACAGAATCGAGTTTACCGGAGCTTCGAGCTCCGGCCTATGTTCATCGTCTTCCGACCATCCTCCGACTTCTCTAACCACCTCATCACCTTGCCTCACCATGTTATTCTGCCACAATGCATCATCACCTCATATCTTTTACATAAATGAAAGAGCCACGCTCATCCTCCGCATCTTGCCGGAGCACTTCCGCCCTTACTCATCTCACCATCTTTTTGGCCTGGAACATGCCCGGACCCTCGGTTTTTGTTGTCAACTCTAACCCTGCAGGTCTAAGGAGTCCAGAGCCTCATTCAAGGCATTTTTGCAACTAGGGGAAGCTCGCAGGTCCTTCGAGCTTTCACAAGATGCCAAGACCCCATCGATGGGTCTAGGACCATTCTGATGGCGCCAGCAGGAGCGGAGGAGCTCTAGCTCCATTTTGAGCCCCATGCGGGCCTCTCAAGTGGCCGAAGCAGCGAGATCTAACCCATTAAAGAAGCCATGTGCATCAATTATTCATTGTTTGTCCTGGGTCCTCTTAGTCGTTTGATCGTGCGCCTACGCTAGTTGGAGTAGCTGTTATTGAATGGAGTAGCGTCAGAATCATCAGATCTTCACTGGAGATCTAATCCCAAGCATTCATCCACGAACCGACATCCACTGTCCATCATGGGCCACATGTCCAAGTGAAAAGATCCTCAGTTGTTGATCACTGTGTGAGGGGTATTTTGCACACTCTACCCCTCAATTTTTGTATTTACTTCTTATCCCTGAAACATTCATCTACAATTTAAATATTTTTGTAATATTTGCATTTTAACCCTTGCTTTTATTTTATTTTCACTTTAGTCCAATCCACTCAACCTTACGTGCTTATGTGTGTGAGGGGACTAGGTATTTTGCAAGGACACCCCTTCGGGTTTGTATTATTATTTGGTCTAAAGAATCTAAATGCTAGTGTTATATTTTTGTGTAAAATTGCAACCATGACATGTAACTTTTTAGATATTACAAAAATACCCTTACCAATATGTTTAATATTGAAATAGTTGGGATTTTTGCATGTATACCCCTTAAATTTTTTAGGGTGTTCTTAAATACATTAAAACTTTGTTTAAATTGCACTTAGCCCTTTATCGGCACAATTAATTTTATTTCTTGTATTTTCATTATTAAAAATAGCATTTTGCATGTAAAAGTTTACGAAAATTATCTTAAGTGTTTGGAACCATTTTAAATCACATATATTTTTCTTAATGTAATTAAAATTATTTTCCTATTTATAAAAATACAAAAACAATGTATTTTTCTTATATTTGCATTTAAAAATACATAAAAATTATAAAAATGTTTTACAAATTTCCAAAAAAATCATATGTGTTTATTTATGCATATTTGATTTTCTGGTTTTTTATTTTTTCAAAATATTATCAAAAACTCTTAAAAATTGATCAACCCCAAAAATCATTAAAAATCATTAAAAATATAAAAATCGACAAATATTTATTTTTATCTCTTATTTTTATTTATATTATATATTGTATATTAAAAGGAAAAAATGGGGTTCCCCCCACCCCATTTTCCACAAATTTTTATTTTTTTGAAAAATATCACCTTGTATATTCATCCCTTTATCTCTCATATATGTCATTCGAATTTCATCAGAAATAGAGACTCCTATGCCCTCCATCTAGAACAGGTAATTTCAACGATCTTAGAACTGTTCTAATCGTACATGTTCTAGATGGAGGGCATAGGAGTCTATGTTTCTGACGAAATTCGAATGACATATACAAAAGATATAGGGATGAATATGCATGGTGATATTTAAAAAAATAAAAAAATTGATGAAAAATGGGGCGGGGGCAGCCCCATATAACCTATTTTAATATAGTTTTGGAAATATTTGAGATATTTATTTATTTTTAAATTCCAAACTAATCTGACCTATTATTATAATTCCCTATTTTCACATTTTTAATCTTTATAAATACATAAAAAATAGCAAAAGTTATAAGAAAATTTACAAAAATAGAGAAAAATATTAAAAACAGAAAGATGTTCTATTTTGTAAGTGTTGAGTATTTATAGTTATATATATAAATAAATATAAAATATTATAAATAGCTTATATAAATATCATGGCTATATACTACTTATAATAATTATTAAGATGTATAATCCATATAAATATTTAGAAACCCTTAAAAATAAAAAGGATTGTTCCTATTTGTATTTTTCTGGATTTATATATATTTCATTATATATAACATATATAGTGCTTATATTATACCTCTTATATATATCTCCATATATATTTATTATACCTTTATACACTAAAAAGAAAACTAAAAATCATGAAAATATAAAAAGAAAATAACAATTATAAAATTTAATAACATAAACATATAAAACATAAAGAAATCTAAAAAATATAAAATATTAAAAACACACAAAAATTAGAAAATCCCTATAAGACATAAAAAACAATTGTCTATTTTCTTCATAGTTAGTCATTTTTTTGTGGCTATCCCCATTACTCTTTTGTGGTTCGACACCTACACTTACGTACTATACATACTTATTTGTAGGGTATAATAAACTTCATCTCACTTTGATTTATTGCTTATTGATTCAGTGGGTTGGTTGTTGATTGACATGCTTGAATTGGTTTGAGAGCTATGAGAGGCACCGATTCAACGATTATCGGATCCGACTTGTTAGACACCCTAAGCCCTCCAAGACCGGACATTAGACACCTCAGTCATCCGTGTTCATCAAATGGCACAGTTGTCAGGGAGCAACGCTTAGGGTTGATTTTGCATGCATTTTTCATCTATCATTCTCTAGTTTATTTTTCTTGATTCAAATCATTATTTATTTGTGCTAGTACATCTCCTTTGTTGACTTTGTTGCGAGGGACCATGAATTGAGGGCAATCTTCCTAGAAGGGTTGGTGCACCCGAGTCACATGGATATCAGCTCCTTCTTCACGATCCAGTTGGAGAGGCAACTTGTCTAGCTTTGGAGATCTGAATTAGCATAACTTTAGATTAGCATTTTATTTTATTTTTGTGTGAGAGAGAATCTACTTATTATTGTAATAATACATGTGAACACTTGAACTCTCGGGCCTATTTTACCAAGTGATTGTTCATTTGGGGGCTCATCGATTTTCTCACATTTTCACTGCCTTCTACACTTGTATTCTCTCTATTTTACCAAGTGATTAACCCTGCTCTATGTCCACACCATATATATCTTGAGTAAAATGCCTAGGCCTCCCATGAATTCCAGCGTATACAAAATCAAAATTTAGGAGAAGTAGTTGAAACGGATATAACGAAATGGTGTGGAGCATGATTCATTTATCCCATCTCGAGCTCCAAGTGGGTGGCACCCATACATGTCGTCCCGGAGAAGTCGGGACTCCATATCATCACCAATGAGGAGGGAGAGGAGATCATGACATGAGTACCCGCGTCGTGGTGCGATTTTGTGGATTACATACACTTGAATGTCGCAAAAAAAGGATCACTTTCCACTGCCATTTATTGATAATATTTTAAAGAGAATGGTGGGAAGAGACTACTTCTACTTTTTTGGATGGGTGCTTGGGCTACAATCAAGTAGCCATCACCCTCGAGGACCAAGAAAATATAATATTTACTTGTCCCTTGGGTACGTACGCATTCAAGTGCATGCCTTTTGGGCTTTGTAATGCCCCTTGTACTTTTCAGCAGTGCATGATTGCGGTATTTGCCAAAATGGTTGGAGATTTCCTGGAAGTTTTTATGGATGACTTCTCGGTCCTTGGTGATTCATTCAATGATTGTCTCACGCACCTGGACTGAGTCCTCGAGAAATGTAGGGAAGTTAATCTGGTGCTTTCTTGGGAGAAAATCATTTCATGGTAAAGGAGGGCATCGTGTTGGGGCACGTCATCTCCAATAATGAAATGGAGGTTGACCCAACCAAGGAGGATGTGATCAAGAAACTCGATCCATCAACCAACGTGAAGTAAGTGCAGTCTTTTATAGAGCATTTCGGATTTTGTCGGATATTTATCAAGGATTTTTCAAAATTTGTCGGACCGCTGGCCAAGCTCTTAGGGCAAGACACAGAGTTCATTATATATCATAAGTGTCTTGAGGCCTTCAAGTTGCTGAAAAGAAAGATCAAAAAAACTCTCGTCCTACAAGCCCCTAAATGGTCTCTTCCCTTAGAGATCATGGCCAATGCATCTGATTTTGTAGTAGGGGATGTGCTAGTATAGAGGAGAGATGGAGTCATGTATGCTTTTCATTGTGCAAGCAAAGTTTTGGATCCAGCTCAGAAAAACTATACTAAGATAGAAAAAGAGATGCTTGACACAGTCTTCACCTTGGAAAATTTCAGATCCCTATTTCTTGGGTCGAAGGTTACACTGTTTAAAGATCACTAAGCCATCTGATATTTAATGACAAAGAAAGACGCAAAGGCATGTCTCCTTAGATGGATTCTCCTCCTCTAGGAATTTGATTTGGAGATTAAATATAAGTCTAGGGTGAAGAATGTGGTGGATGACCATCTTTCCTGGATTGAGCAAAATAAAATCCCTAAGTCAGAATCAATCGTGAATCGTTCCCAAACGAGCCGATTTCTATTACTCTCTCCCATGGTATGATGACATGGTTAACTATCTTTTCTCTAAGAAAGCTCCTCAAGATTGGCCCAAGAACAGAATTGACTGACTGAAGTTGAAATCCAAACACTACCATTGGGAGGATCCGTTCCTTTCTTTGAAGGACCTGATTGTATATAGAGAAGAAGCATTCATCAAGAGGAATACCAAAGTGTCCTTATATTGTGCCACACCTTGTAGACAAGAGGACACCACTCCAGGAAAGAGGGCCACTGAGAAGATATTACAATGTGGATTTTTATTGGCCGGCCTTGTTTAAGGAAGCCTACAATTTTGTCAGGTCATGCCAGGTATGCTAGAGAATGGGAGGGACCATTGGTCCCAAAGATGTCATGTCCATGCAACCAGTGGTCATCTATGATGTATTCGATGCATGGGCATTGACTTTATGGGCCCATTTCCCAACAACCAAGGATTTAAATATATTCTTCTTGCGGTAGACTATTTATCAAGGTGGGTGGAGGCTATCCCTATTCAAGTCGTAAACAGCAATATCGTATGTAAATTTCTAAAAGATCATATTATTTAGAGGTTTGGGATCCCTAAAGAACTGATATATGATGGGGGTAGCCACTTTGTCAACGAAGAGGTGAAGAAGTTGACTAAGGACTACATCATTGAGTACAGTGTCGCTAGAAGTTACCAACCACAATCTAATGGCAGGCAAAGGTGTCAAACATGGAGGTCAAAGGAATTTTATAGAAGTTAGTCTGCCCTGACAAGAAGAATTGCTCCCAACTCCTGGACCAAGTTCTACAGGCTTACATGACGGCTTACAAGCCCCCATTGGGCACCTCCCCGTTTAGAATGGTATTTGGCAAACCATGTCATTTGCCCATAGACTTAGTACACAAACCAGAATGCAATCAGAAAGGTCATCTGGAATTGTCACCACAGAAAGAAGAGCAGATTTATGGACCTAAATGAGCTCTTAGAAATCAAAAATCATGCATATGAAAACAACGTGATCTACAAGGACAAAGTGAAGAAATGTCATGACATACACACCAGAACAAAGAACTTTGTCCCTGGACAAAAAGTGTGGTTGTTTATTGCAAGGTTAAAGATTTTTCAAGGGAAGCTAAAGTAAAAGTGGACAGGACCATTCATCATTAGGGAATTATATAATAATGGCATTGTTGAAATTTCTAAAACAACAAACATCGCACACACTTCCCTAGTCAATGGACAACTGCTTGAGCATTTCATCAAATCAAATGAGCAGTTGGTTCAAGTTGAGCAGATCTCATTCACAAGGAGCGCAGATTCAGACGAAAGATTTCCTTGACCTGTGTGAAACCTTGATACAAGAATCCATCCTCTTCGGTGCAGCTGGAAGATTCAGCCGATCACTTGTACATCCATCTCAGATCTACTCCGTCCTTCACCTATAATTACTCCTTCATACTTAGGTTGACTTTAACCTAAGTATAGGGGGGCCGATATTGTTGTGATTATGTCACTTCTATTCTTTTTTCTCACCCTCGACTGCCTCATTTCTTACTCTTCTGCTATGTGCATGCCCTCAAAGCCTAAGTATAAAGGGGCGAGTCAACTTCCTATTTCTTTTCACTCAATTATATTTGATACGAGCTATGTCTTTATTCCACTTTGTGCTATAGGGACATAGCACGTGTTAAGTATAGGGGACATGTATATTGTATATATTTACTTTACCCTTAGCTCGTACTTTAACTATTTTCAAATAAAAAATTGGGATTGGTAAGTTTTGTGCATGATATGTAGACTGTACAATTTTTTTATGTATATAATACATGTTTGAAAAATTTTTGTAAAAATTAGGGGTATAACAAAATTTAAAAAAATCTTTTAGTGACTATTCTGATTACTGTTTTAAAGATGACTAACTACTTTTCAGTGAGGGAACTACGATTTCCCTTAGCATATTGGGTGGTTAAAGGACAATGCTTAAGGCATCGTCATGTAGTAATATGGGTAGCTGTTCTACAATCTGTACTTACACACATACTGGACAAAAGTAGAGGCAACTAACTGTATGAGTTCATGCTAGTCATTATGTCACTCTAATATTCTAAATAAAAAACAAAAAACCAAATATTATTTTCTAATAAAAATGGCTTCTTATCATTCTCACATAAAAAGAAAAAAATTCATTCAAAATAAAAATGCACTTAATTCATGTGCATTGCGTTACATGTATGCATTTCATTAGTATATCATACATATGCAATGTGAAAAGTTAGAGGGTTCTGAATCGAGTTATGAGTAAAAATCGAGAATGGACTTGACCTAACCTTAATCTACTTAAATTCTAGAGGAACTTCATTGAGAAGTAGGATTTTAGAAAGTTCAAGTTATAGACTTAATTCTTCAAGTTTACAAGGCAGTGTCTAGACTTTGACTCTTAGTGTCTAATATGGTCGTCTCATTCTGAGTAGACTTTTGGATAAGGAATTAGTCTGTACTCTACACCGCGCACTTAGCTAAACTCAAATGAGGTGTTGGAAGATCGTGTGTCTTTTTCTTTGGTAGCATAGACATCTAAAGATCGGAGTACTGCGTTGAAATAAATCTTTGGATTAGGGATGAACTGCTAGCACAATTTTTTTCTAAGACTCTAAAACATGGGTGGAACAAAAGATTCTATATCTATCGGGGCATAAAAGATCAATGCAGAGCAACCACAAATTCTACCAAAAAGAAGCCAATACAAAAAGAACAATATTTTACCACAATGGCCCAAGGTTCAGATAGCCTGCAGATCTAGTGGAGACTTGGTTGCACCAGCTAAGCTTCACAGGAGAACTACCTACACCGGTCACTCCCCACTTCTTTTCTCCTTCTTCTAGACTTCTCCCCCACTCGTTGTAAACTAGCACATTCCTGAACTTAGAAGGAAATACCTGACTTCCCAAGAACGAGGTACTGGAGGAGGAGAATGCATGTTAGTTCAGCATCTTAGATGGGAAGAGCAAACACCCTTCACACATCAGATACAGTTACTCAATGTTCATGTGGGATGCTTTGGGAGGAGGTTGATATAAGACGACTTATGAGTTGGGTCCGGATGATGATTTGTACAACTTGGAGAATGTTATTCTCAAAGCCCTAATTCTCATAAGGAGTTCCGTCACATTATTAATCCAAAGATCGAGTCGAACTCTATTTTTGCCTTTTGTTCATGACCTTGGTATGAGCCTAATATCATTTCACTTGTGCATTCCATTTTAGTTTCTCAGGGACGAGCATGGTTTAAGTATAGGGGTTAATGAATTTGTGATTTATTACTCTAAAAGATGAAAATAGAGCTCCATTCCCAAGTCATTACTTGTATTTATTCATATAATTTGCATTTTTAGCATTCATGCATATGTACTTAATATTCATGTTTTAGCATGCATAATTGCATTTAATAAGAAGCCAAAATCCTTGTTCATTATCATCCATAACTTCTCCTATTTTTAATTATCTTTCACTAATACCAAATTAAATAAAATCAACTTAGTTATGTACACATTACTAACATTAATGAAGGGAAAATGTAAAAAAAATACTAACTTGTATATTTGCCCAATAAAACCCAAGCCTTAATTCTGAGATCAAAAGGCATAATTATTAATATCTCGCCATACAGTCTCTTATGAGACCATGCTTACTTTGAATTAATGTATGTTGAACTATTTACAAAACAAGACCAAATTCAAAAGAATCAGAGTTCATATGTGAAACTTGGATTTTGGGACCTCATTGTATATTGTATATATTGATTGTTTTGACTTTATCATTTTATGTACAAAATTAACTCTTTTTTATTTATTTATTTTTCATTTATTTCTTTGATTTATGCTTTATTAAAGTATGAAAAAATCTAGATCAAAATTGAGGAGCATGAATATTTTGTTCCTCAATTTTGATTTGGATTTTTACATACTTTATTAAAGCATAAATCAAAGAAAATAAATGAAAAATTACAAATAAAAAATAAGAATTAATTTTGTATATAAAATGATAAGGTCAAAACAATCAATATTTACAATATACAATGAGGTCCTAAAATCCAAGTTTCACATTTGAACTCCGATTCTTTTGAATTTGGTCTTGTTTTGTAGATAATTGGACGTTCATTAATACAAAAGTGAGTAGGGCTCATAGGAGACTATATGAGAGAGATATTAATATTTACGGCTTTTGGTCTCAGAATTAAGGTTTGGATTTTACTGGGCAAATATACAAGTTAGTAATTTTTATGTTTTCACTTGATTAATGTTAGTAATATGTACACAATCAGGTTGATTTTATTTAATTTTGTTAGTGAAAAATAATTAAAAATGGGAAGTTATGAATGATAATAAACATGTATTTTCGCTTCTTATTAAATACAATTATGCATGCTAAAACACGAATATTAAATGCATAAGCATGAATGTTAGAAATGCAAATTAAATGAATAAATGCAAGTAATGACTTAGGAATGGAGCTCTATTTTCATCTTTTAGAGTGATGAATCACATATTCATCACCCGTATACTGAGATCGGACAACAAAGTGACGATTCTACTGTTGTGATCGCACAATTTAGGACTTAGTGTGTGGTTAGATGCTAGGTGTTGGATTCGATCGATTAAACGATTACCAGTGGTGATGAATGTACGGATTAGATGAAGCCTTCGCTTCTGATCGATGGTGGTTGAAACTCTCCTGGAACCTCTTCTCTATAGGTGACAACCTCTTCTCTATAGGTGACACGATGATGCTCTTGCAGTCTTCAGTCAGGCGAAACTGGATAAGGTCGATCGGTCGACAAATAACTCGTGCTATTGTATCATCCACACCCCTATCCTTGACACAAGTGACATGAAAAGATGAAGAAGAACTCAGGGATTTGATTCCTGGTTGGCCTTGAAGCACAAAGAGAAGGAGGTGGTGATAGGTTCCTTCGCGTGATGGGAGAAAAATCTGGATCTCCGACAACGAATTGGTCGGAGTTGAGAGGTTGCGTGAGGTGGAGTTAGAAGTGAATGGATCTCAGAGGTAAGGTGGTTATGTGTGGTCGGGTTTTGTATTTTAACAAAAATAAATGGGAATAATACAACAAAGAGGTTCGATGGAGTTGACGATGTACGAGAAAGAAGAAAAAGAAGGAGGAAGAAGAAAGGGTGATACCTATATGAGTTGTTGGAAGGATCGAGGATATGCTCAACTCTTGGTTCTCATCTCCAGCTGTGGGAGAGACACAACAAGGTCCGGTTGCTCGTGGTTATGGTCATTGAAAAGAAGCTGGAGATAGGGGACGACTATTTGGTTGATAGCATTACAAGTGTTACAAGTGCAAAAGATTGGGATTTGGCGAGATCAAATGAGGAATACTGTCAGGTTTCCTCGTTCTCTGGACAGGGGACTATATGTAGGAGAAGAGTGGGGGGTTAGGGGCGTAGAGGGTACTGGTTATGTTGGATATTTCAAATGTAGAGGAGGGAGAAGGATCTGGGAGAGGGAGTGTTGACCCAATGGTCAACTGTAGGAGGGATCCTATTGGCTGGAAATGCATGGGTGTGGGTGTGAATAAGGTGGAGAGTGAATGAGTGAGGTGAAGGAAAATGAGTGAGCGTCATGTGGCTTTTGACTGTTGAGCAGACATTTAAATGTAATGAAAAATAGAAAAGAAATATTGAATGGACTCGAATGTAAAAATGACCAATATGAAATATGTGGGTCTAAGTGCTATCTACAATATTGATGAAGGACTCAAGTGTAAATGGACTCAAATATGCAAGTTGTGAATTTTTGAAGACATTTTACATAATACAAAATATCAAAATTTTTGTGTTTTTTTATTTTTATTTGATTTGATGTCGATGAATCATGCACGCAAAAATTATATGTGGTGCTTATGATGAAACATTAACATTTTTTTTGGATTTTTATGGGTTAAGAATGAGTGAGAATATAATATGGAAGTGGGATATTTAAAGAATGAGTGAGAATATAATACGAAAGTGGGATATTTACAAATGAATATGTCAAAATGAATAAGCTAGAATTAATCTTTTTCTTGAGTTTTCTAATTTCTCGTATTTTTTTACTTTTGTACAATTAGTTAAAACATGCGATGAAATAAAGAAATGGAAAAGAAATAAATAAAAAAAGAGTTATACATGTACATGAATTAATTAGTCAAAAATCAGTGAATATGTAAAATATACAATTCGAATCCAAAAATCAGATTTCACAAATGAACTTTGTTCTTTCAAATTTAGTCTTGTTTTGTAAATAATTAAGTGTACATTAATTCAAAAGTGAGTAGCGTGAAATTAGACACAGTATGTGAGATATATCAACATTTACATCTCTTCAGTTCAAACTAAGGTTTAGGTGTATTTCGCATATACAAGTTAGCATATTTTAGGATTTTTCATTGATTAATATTAGTGATATGTACACAATGGAGCTAGTTTTATGTCATTTGGAGTTAGCATGAATTAATTAAATATAGATGAAATTAGGTGAATATTGATTCACCTAAATATCGATGGTCTAAAGTTCCACACAAGGTGGGAACTCAGTCGTTGAACCGACCATACGAAATCCTGGTTAAGTCAACAATTAACCCACAATATCAATCAAACAACGAGAAGCAAATGTGGAGTTAAAATTTATTATAACTCTACAATAAGTGTGTATAGGTGCAAGTATGTGTAGAGTGTCGAACTCAGGGAGCAAGCAAGATAGATCAAGGCAATAATGCTCAAAAATGTAAAAGTGATCAAATGCCTACAATTTTGCTATTTTGTGGGTTTTTAATTTTTACTTTTTTTATTTAATTTTTGATTTTATATTTTTATATTTTGGTTTTTAATTTCTGATTTTTATATTTTCTTTTTAAATTTTATATATTTTTTATTTCTTTTTCAATAATGGAGTGTATATACAATAAAGGAAAAAGGGGTATAATAGATAGAGCAAAATAGGTAAAAATAGAAAAAACCAGGAAATGATGTATTTTTGGGCTTTTTATAATTTTATGATGTTTTTGTGACTTTTCTAAATTTTTACTAAATTTTTTGTTATTTTTAAAAATAAAAATACTGAAGACAATGTAGAAAATAAAAGTTTGAAGCAAAAATGGAGAACTAAAATAACAAACAGTAATAAAAATCCTCCAAATTAATTTTAAATGAAAGCTAATAATTCAAAGAAAATTCAGAGGCCAAAATTATATTTTTAGGATTTTTCTGGAATGTTTGAGATTTTTATGAAGTTTTTAAGGGTTTTTTAATTTTTTGGGTTTTTACTTTGAATTTTTTAGTGATTTTTGGACATAAGTTAAAAGATATTGAAATACACTAAACGTAATTTTTTGGACTTTTAAATGGGTTTTACTATTTTTTGGTATTTTCTAATGCAAACAGTAGCAAAAATGCATGTTTTTGAATTTTATAAATATGAAAATGAAATAAAAATGCAAAACAAAAATATGGCATGATAATACAATACAACATGAGTTTAAAGTATTTTTTTGGTAATTTTTGGGAATTTATAGATGCATGAAATAAATTGAGACAACAAAGAGAAAATACACTGCTAGTAGGGGTATAAATGCAAATATCCAGAAGTTCAGGGGCCAAAGTACAATTTTCTACAAAATTGATAACTAATAAATCAATTTCCAGGACCAAATGCATATACACAAACCTGCAAGGACTCGCCTGCAATATTCCCAGCCACGCATGTGGTGTGCACGCGACTGGGAAGGACCTATATGTAATTATCAAAAAAACGGGGGGTACTTGCAATTTCTACAAAAATATTACACTTAATTAAAAAGTTCCTTTACTAAAATGAAATATAGAAAACCTCAGGTGGGTCCCTTGAAAAATTTCCACCACCCCACGTGCACAGGTCACGTGAGGTGACGTGGATTGGACCTAAATGCAAATAGTGAAAGTTCAGGGTTCTAAAAGCAAATATTACAAAACTTTTAAACTGCAAATGAAAGTTTTTATACTGATAAATAAATACAAAAATGCTAAGGGTAGACAATGCAAAATACTCAAAGCTAGGCGATCCGACGATGCTGGAAGATTCACTTAACACGTGGCACGCAACGAACGGTCGATGACAGTTCGGCGATGAACGGCTACGATTAGATCTCCATGGCTGATCGAATGGTGGCAGCTGGGGAGGATCTAACGACTGTTGTTCAAACTGGAGCGCGACCTAGATCCAACGACGTTGGGGGCGGAGCAGGTACAAGGAAGAAGCCTCGGTGAGGTGAACTCCCCTGCCCTCGATCTGCGTTCTTCAGCAGTTTTCGAGCTCCAAAAAATGGACAGCGAGCCTCCTGGGGTCTCTCTCTATCTCCTAGGTGCTCCAAAATGCTCCGACGGTGGTCGGAGCTCGCTGGGGAAGGTGGTGGAGCCAACGGGCTCCTGGACCTCCGACGAGTGTCAAAACGAGCCCCAGGCACTTCTGTGGCGCACAAGACCTGCAAAAATGGTGAAGAGGCCAAGGGAATATTGCCTGGGCCCCGTAGCGATGGAACGAGAGCGTGAAACGGCGGTGCGGTAGGGGTGGTCGGAGCTACTCCGGTGAAGGGATATGGTTGAGTGATTTAATGGACGAATCACGAAGATAACCGGGGGGGATATGATCCTAAAGCTACTGGGAATATGAAATGCGAAGTAAATAGAAGAAAAGCGACAACCTCGAAGGTGGTTTACCTGAGGTGGGGGGAGACCTCGACGCCGGAGTTGGCAGAGGTGGTGGAGGTGCCTCTGACCTTCCTCGCCTCGGCTGACGATACGGGAACGGAGATGTCACCTCCAGGTATCCGTGGAGCTCGAAAAGTACGAAGGAACGTGGACCATAGGGACTCAAAAATTGGGTTGAAGGTAGGGGATCGTATTTGAGGAGTTGACATTGTGGTTCTGATGCTCCAAATATCGATAGGGATCACTCGAATCGACGCGCAACCAGGAAAAACCCTGCAAAAAATAATTGAAAATTCATTTAAAAATAGTAAATGAATTTATTATTTTTAGGTTATAAAATGAAAAATATTTATTATTTTCTAAGGTATTTTAATATGATTTTTAATTATTTTTATGAGGTATAAAAATACAAGTTACCTTTTCAGACCTATATAGGTATACACATATATATTAATATTTTATTTTTATTTTGTGTATTTAATTTATTTATTTTGATTTATTATTTTATAAATTTATGAGATGTTTTTATACACTTAAATATATTTTTATTTCATTTTTAGAAGTGTTTTGTACACTTAATAAAATATAAGTGTTAATTATATAGGTATATGTACAGATATTAGGCCTATGTATTATATACAGTTATTTTATTTTTGTATTTTCTCTAGTATTCTATTCTGATTTTAATATACATGTATATTATAAAGAATAATTACAAAATTATAAAAATATGAAATAATGAAAATAATGAATAAATAATAAAATGAATATTCTAATTTGTACAAGTATACAATAGGGGTCAAAAATTCAACTTTCAAACCGTAGCTCTGTAAAATGCAAAACCACCTTCATTAAATAGCTTATTTAAAATTATATACAATTAAAGGTTATTTTAACGCGTTTCAAGTTTTTATTTGGGAGATACAGGTCTGGGAAGTTGGGATTCTGGAATCTTATTCAGAGTATAATTTTGTATCTGTACAATGTTTTTATGTGAAATTAATTTTGTATTTTTCTATATTTTATTATATACAACTTTCATGTACAAAGTTTCTTTATTTGAGGTATAAAGAGTGGAACTAAAAATGGGTCCCAAAATGAATAAAGAATGAATTTAATAACAAAGAATCCTTATTGGTTTCTAGCCTGTATCTCCCCCTACTTTATTCCTGGTCGACCTATTCATTTAGATGCCTAGGTCTCGGGGTTTCGGATCATAAAATATTTACCATATTTTATTCTTTTTCTTTTCTTTTCTTTATTCTATAATTTTGGCATTAAAAAAAGTATTTTACACATTGTTTACATACACATGCATGAATGCTAAGATGCACTAATTAAGGGTATTTACATGCATTTGCCAGGGTTTTTGAGGTCAAAATGATAGAATAAAGATGATGAAATGTGGATTAATCATCCCCCTATACTTTGCCTTTGCTAGTCCCTAGCAAACACTTATGCAATAAGTGCAGAAAAGAAAAACAAAGAAAAGAAAAAGAAGAAGTTGGATTTGGTTTAATTATCAAACTTGTCTTCACAAAATCAAAGTTTGGAGCTTAAGTCGGACCTTCGGAATTTTAGTGCAGGCAAAACCTTAATGAGAACCGGATTTGAAATCCAACAGCCTTCGAGAATCCCAAAACTCTGCTCAAGTCTCCTCAATAGCCAGGTCAGAAATATTTCAATTCATACGCAAACCCTTACAATTATGAATCTGACTCGTATAGTGTAAGTGATAGTGGCTCTCCCCAACTAGAATGACAAAGAGACTGACTTCTCCAGTACGACAATCCAATGATTCCCCAATCCAACAACTCCTTTCTCGAGGAGCGGGGTATTCCCTTCTAAGTTCAAGTCGCAACCGGCTCAAGAGGAGAGGGTGAAGAGAAGAATGGACGGTAGCCAGTGTAGCTACCTATCTTAGGATGCAAGACCAGTGTAGTCAAGTCATCCAGCTGTAGGCTCACATGATTGACTTTGAAACTCAAGCTTGCTTATTTGCTATATAACATATTCACATACTTTTGCAGGCAATTTATTTTTGTACATGCCTGTCTAATTTTTTTTTGAATACTATATACAGTAGCATTTACATAGGGAGTTTTTTCTCTTGATCCAGTAGACTATCCCTCTTTTGAAGCTTTATCGCAACCCACACTCTCCTGTCTTTAGAATTCCTCATCACTGGACAGGTTGGGGTGCACTTCCCTCCCTAGAGGAGGACAAGTGTTTCCACTTGTGTGCGTCTCATACCGGCAAATCCAGTCCCCTCACCACTCCAATTGAGTTGAACCAAGTGAAAGTTGCAGGTGTCTAAGCTAGGTCATTATCAACAAGAGTCATGCGTGTGTTCTGAAATACTCTACTTACGCAGTCAAGAATCCATTGAACCAAGTCTCGTGATCCTCAAAGAATTAAGTCAACTAGACCTGAAGTACCTCAATTCCAGTTCCTATAAGGTTCCTGTTATTAGGTAGATTTTACAATCCAGTCAAGCTCCAATCTCCGGATTTTATTTAGACTTGTTCAACTATCAAACTTAATCCAAAAAATGCTAATGATATGCAAATTTAGAATGCAGAAAATATTTTTGTGATGTAATTTTCAAGATTTTGAACTTTTTATGGATTTTTGAAAAGATGATGCATATGCATTTTTTGTATTTTTTTTCAAAAAGATTTTTCAAATGTTTTTGGTATTTTAATTTTGCAAATGTTTTTGGGATTTTTGAAGGTAAAAAGATTTTTGGCTAAAAGCTAGGTTAAATATTTACACAGGAGTGCTTCTTATATTTACAAGAAATGGTTTTTAAGGATTTACAAGGGTAAGTGGTCAATTTTATAGGTATATATATAATGGATTTTGATGTGATGTATGTATTCCTCAAACTTATTTGAAAAAGATTTTTCAAACAATTTTGATAACTATAGTCCAAAATAATTTTTACAAACAATTTTTCAAACATGTACACAAATTTGAAAATCATTTTGCAAAGGTTTTTCAAACAGTATAGATAGATTTTTCAAAATATTTTTGCAACCATTTTTCAAACCATTTGCAAATCGTTTTTCAAACATTTTATTTCACACAGAAAATAAAATTTTGCAAACAAAACATTTTTACAAAGGTTGAAAACATGTAACAAAACATTTTCCAAATAGTTTTTAAAATATTTTTCACAAAGATTTTCAAACTATTTTTCAGACATTTTGCAAAAAACATTTTCACCTGATTTATTTATCAGTAGCTACAAAGGAATAATCACCTCTTTTTATTAAGATTTTTTAATGAATTTTTATAGCCATATAAAAATTCGAAAGTACGAGTTATGTCTAAGGTATATACGTAGTATATACGACCCCCCTATACTTAGCTTGAGCTATGTCTTCATAGATCGGAGAGAAAAGATAAGACATAACTCCTACTGAGTATAGACAAGTCTAATAAATAAACAAAAGAATGAATGAACAAATGAGAAGTCGACCCCCCCCCCTATACTTAGGATCAAATAATCCTAAGTATAGCGGACTGTACACAAAGCAGGGAGGGTCAAGGGTGGGAATGAATAGATCGTACTCAGATTGTCTCCCCCTATACTTAGGATAAGATATCCCTAAGTACAGACAAGAAGAGGAGACAATGGAGAGGATCAACGAATAGAAGAACTCGGGGTGCACCCCCCCCCCCATACTTAGGACCAAATACATCCCAAGTACAGAAGACTGACAAAAAGGGACGACACCTTCTTGATAGATAAAGAGGATAGAAAAGGAAAAGAAAAAAATAAGAAAATAAGAAAAGAATAGATCACAGCTCAGTGTGTGTACCCCCCTATACTTAGGACAAGGCATGTCCTAAGTATAGCAAATCATAGGATGAAGATGGGGTAGAAGACATAACGGAAGAATGAATGAATGATATAGACATATGAATCTATACAGAGAAAGATGGAAGTGATAATCATGTATGAGAGGCAAGTGATATGAGTCAAAGAGTACATCTCATACCAGATGAATGGGGGCAACGTTAACGGTCGGCGGATCATGATCTAGATAGAGATTCAGGCGCTGACCGTTAACACGAAAGGTAGAGGAAGATGACAGCTCGAATATATCAATACTACCATTGTCATGTACCTTCCTGACCACATACGGACCTTTCCACTTACTCTGCAATTTCCCTGGAAATAATTTCAGCCAGGAATCAAACAACCATACGCGTTGATCGGGATCAAACTATTTATGGCTGATATGAGAATCGTGCCATGTCTTCTCTTTTTCCTTATATTGTAGGCTGCTAGAAAAGGTTGTGTCTCTCAGCTCCTCCAGGGCTGCCAACTCTACTTTCCTTTGTTCTCCTATACTCTCGGGATCCAACAATAACTTTGTAACTGTCCATAGTGACTTGTGCTTGATTTCCACTGGAAAGTGGCACACTTGCCATAGACGAGACGAAAGGGAGATGTCCCTAATGGTGTCTTGAAGGAAGTCCGATAGGCCCACAAGACCGAGTCCAAGATCTGTGACCAATCCTTTCAGTCTGGGAAGACTACCTTCTGTAAAATAATCTTGATCTCCCTATTCGATACTTCAGCAAGACCATTAGTCTGAGGGTGATATGGCATGGCAACACGATGGTCAATGTTGAACTCGTCTGCAAGGGCTTTTACCTTGTCGTTAATAAAGTAAGACCCCTATCTGAAATCAGAACTCTAGGTACCCCAAACCATGAAATGATATTTTTCCTCAAAAAGCGACACACGGTCTTAGCATCTGCGGCTCGGGCGGGGATAGCCTCAATCCAACAACTCACATAATCCACAGCAAGCAGAATGTACTCAAACCCCTGACTCTTAGGAAATGGGCCCATGAAATCAATCCCCCATGCATCAAAAACCTCACAAAAGTGAATGGGCTGCATGGGCATCATGTCTCTCTGTCCGTAAGTACCCATCTTTTGACAGTCAGTATATCTCTTCACGAATTCATCTGAATCCTTGAAGAGAGTAGGCCACCAAAGGCCAGATTGAAGCACCTTTTGTGATGTATGTCTCCTAGAATGATGTCCTTCTGCCTCAAGCTTGTGGCAGTAGGTGAAGACGCTATGCTGCTCTTCTTGAGGAATGCACCTCCTCCAGATACTATCCCCTCCTTCATGATAAAGGATGGGATCCTCCCAATGGTAAAACTTGGCCTTCGCAAGGAAGGTCTCAAGTTTCTGCCTAGGCCAACCTTGTGGAACCGTCTTGGCAACAAGATAGTTCACAATGTCGGCATACCATGGGAGCGGGGTGATAGCCAAGATAGCCTCATCTGGAAATGTCTCTGTAATAAGTGCGTTGGGCTCAGATTCCTCAAGGTTCTCTAAACGGGAGAGGTGATCCGCCACCACATTCTTAACTCCAAGCTTATCCTTAATCTCAATATCAAACTCCTGGAGCAGAAGGATCCATCTGGTAAGGCGAGCTTTGGCATCCTTCTTGGCCATGAGGTACCTGATGGTGGTGTGATCTGTAAAGATAGTCACTCTAGATCCGAGAATATATGATCGATATTTATCCAAAGCAAAGACTACAGCTAGCATCTCTTTCTCGGTCACGGTGTAACTCCGCTGAGCGGCATCCAAAGTCTGGCTAGCATAGTGAATGGCATACGGCAATCCATCCCTCCTCTGTCCAAGCACAGCCCCAACGGCAAAATCAGAAGCATCCCTCATGATCTCAAATGGGAGAGACCAATCGGGTGGCTGAAGGATAGGAGCCCTGACAACCATATTCTTGAGAGTCTCAAAGGACGCGAGACACTTATCATCTACAATGAACTCAGTGTCTTTCGTCAGCAAATCAGTAAGCGGTCGGGAAATACGACTGAAGTCTTGAATGAACCGTCGGTAGAAATCGACATGCCCCAGAAAAGACCGCAATTGACGCAGATTGGACGGTGGATCGAGTTTTCTAATGATATCCACCTTGGCCGGATCAAACTCCATGCCCATGTTGGAGATGATATGACCAAGGACCGTCCCTTGAGTCACCATGAAGTGACTCTTCTTCCAAGACAGGACAAGGTTGACCTATATGCAGCGCTGAAGCACACGGTCTAGGCAGTCAAGACAAGCATCAAACCCATAACCATAGACCAGAAGTCATCCATGAAGAGCTCTAAACAGTCACCCACCATGTTTGAGAAAATGGACAACATGCACCTTTGGAATGTCGTCGGGGCGTTACACAAACCAAAGGGCATCCGTCTGAAAGCATACGTCCCAAACGGACAGGTGAATGTCGTTTTCTCCTGGTCTTCGGGCGCAATGGCCACTTGATTATAACCGGAGTACACATCCTGAAAACAGTAGTGACTCTTCCCAGCTAGCCTCTCGATAATCTGATCAATGAATGGCAGTGGGAAATGATCCTTCTTGGTGGCTTGATTCAATCGTCTGTAGTCCACACAGACCCTCCAAGAAGTGGGTACCCAGGTACCTATCTCCTCTCCAGACTCACTCACAACTGTAGTGATACCCGTCTTCTTGGGTACCACATGTAACGGACTAACCCACTTGGAGTCAGAGATGGGGTAGATAAAATCGATGCTCCACCACTTCGATATTTCCTTCATGACCACATCTCGAAGATTCGGGTTCAGTTGTCGCTGGAACTCACGCGAGGGCTTAGCGTCCTCTTCAAGATAGATGTGGTGGGAGCACAGAGCCGGACTAATCCCCCTAGAGATCAGCTATACTCCATCCTATTGCCTTGCGGTTTCTTTCAAGAACCTCCATCAGACAAGATTCTTTCTCTCCAGTCAAACCTGCTGAGATAATGACTGGGTGCATATATGGCTCACCTGCATGGAATCTATACTTCAGCGACTGCAGTAAGGCCTTTAATTCTAGACAACTGGGAGGTGGCAGATCTGGCTTCTGATAGGTCTGTGTAAAGGCTACCAGGTCTACATGAGAGAGCTCTCGTTGTGCATGAAAAACTGACGAAGTGAACCCTGTTGAATCATCTATGAACTGTACTGGCTCACACTCTGTCCTAGCTGTCGGCTCAGAAGGAATCAGACACGGCAAATAGTCATCAAAACCATCCCAATCGATGTCTGAATCCGAGGGATCTGAACTAGAAGAACAAGAATGGAATTCTGCTTCACCACTCATCATAGAACTGTCAGCCTCAAAGGTGTCCTCATCCAGGGGTGTGCTCTCCAAGCTCTCAACTACCATAAGCTGTAAATAGGGTGAATCTGCGAGCAAGGCGAGGGCATGTGCTACTAGATATGTCCAAATGGATTCATCATCTTTCATCGCAAAATCACACTCCTGGTGGACGTCTCGCTCATCCTCTGTCATCTGCTCGATATCATTGGTTTGATCTGAGCATGATGAATCTCTCGCTCTAGTTTCCTCGATCCTCTCTATTTGTATACTCTTGCCCTCTACGCGAAGTACACCTTCCCACTATCATGGTCAGTCACCGCCTTGGCAGTAGCCAAGAATGGGTGTCCAAGTATGATAGGGGTATCTATTATCGACTAAGGGATCTCCATGTCCAATACAACAAAGTCCACGGGGAATTTCATGCCTTGAATGGTAACGACCATGTCTCTCAACAACCCCTTCGACCTCTTAATCAACCTATCAGCAAACTGAAGGATTGTCCTGCTCCGAAGAAGAGGACCAAACTCAAATCGGTCGAGTAAGGCTGTCGGAAGGAGGTTGATAGAAGAGTCGCTGTCTAACAGAGTACGATCGAATTGCTACTCCTGAATCTCGCATCTGACATAGGGAGCTCCTGCATCAGGTCTCTTGGTTGGCAGTTGGATCTGAATGGCAAAGCATGTGGAACGGGTGAGCACATGGATCTCATCTCTGCGGTTCCTCCTTTTCATGCGAACTGTAGTCTTCTCTCTCAAGCTCTTTTGGAAGAGGGGGATGTGCTCAAGTGCCCTCCTGTAGAGTCAGCTAAATCTGGAATCTATCAATCATCTGGTTGCTGAACTCTACCTGTTGAGTCTTTTTTGAATTTTCTCTTTTATTCCCCTTCGCCAAGTGGAGTGCTTGAGGGAAGGGGATGGAAGGGGCCTCCTCAGATGGAGGACTAGGAAGAGGTTCCTATACCTGTGAATGAATGGAATCCAAACAATGATCATCATGCAATACATATGGACCTGAAGTGGATAAAGAAACCTTTCCTTTATTCATATTTTTGGTCTTTTTTGGTTACCACAGTCCCGAGATACAAAAGGTGGCAACACAACATGTGGGGAGCTCAACAAAAGTGGAAGTGGTGGCCTCAATACCACCAACGGCATCTGACTTCGCGGCATCAGCACCGCGCTCTGGCTCTGCATCAAGTAAAATGGTGGCCTCAGCACCACCGTCTGCATCGGGTGTCACAACGGCCTCAGCACCATCATCTGGATCTCCATCCTTAGTGGAATCAGTACCACCGTCATCAACATCATCATTAGCGGCATCAGCACTGCTACCCTCCTCATATGGCGCTCGTGGTTCCTTGTGTGGGTGTCGCTCAGATGAGGTACCGCCGGCTGGCATCCTACCGCTCTTAGTAGTCACGAAATCAGCATCACAAAAAGAAGATGTATCACTCAAATAATCACTAGGAGAGGTATCCTATGTAAACTGTACCTGCTCAGACTTCCTCTTCAGATTGTTCGGATTAGGCTCGATCTGTGCAAGTATGGCAGCCTTGCCCATGAGGATATCTCTCATCTCCTGCCAGAACTCATCCATTTCCCGCCGGAAGGATGCTTGCTGTTCAGAGAGCAAGCGGGTGAGGGTCATCTGGAGCTGGGTTCTCAAAGGTAGGTGCCTGAGAACCGAAAGTATTCCCCTGCTAGAAATGAGGCTGTTGCTGGTAGTGGGGAGGGGCTGGGAGTATGTCTGGTGAGGCTGCTAACGCTGCCTCCATTGTTGTCCCTGATAGAAGGGACGAGGACCCTGCTGGTATTGCTGGTGGGCATATGGGGTTGCTGCTGCTGCTGGCTGTTCTGATGGCCCTGAGCTGGAGACTGCTGCCGGGATGAGTGTCACCAGTGGTCCAACGGAATCCGGGGTAATCGTGATGAATCCCTGCCTGTTGTGGGTACCGGTCGTACCATATCACATTGACTTCCATCAATGGTTCCTGCTCAACGGGCTGTGGGGGAGAACTGCCAGTGGCTGATCCGGCTGATAGACACCATATAGTGTCCTGAGATGGCAACGGCAAAGAGTAGTGTTGTAGCTGTTGGACCGTCTCTACCTGGATCTGGTGAACCTGGCAGTACGTGGCAGAGGGCTGGTTGAGCTGCTACTGCTAGGATCAGCACGTGAACCTGGGAGGCTAATGAGTGGACGTCAGTGCTCCTGAATGCAAAGAATCTACGTATTCAGGTCACTCATGGTCTTTGTCAAAAGGTCCATGTGGGCAAGACCTTGACGCTACTTCTTCTCAAGAATCTCGATGCAGTCCAACTTCTCTGAAATGATCCCCATGTCGGCAGCGGTGGATTCAGCCTGAGCTACGGCTGCTGACGGAGTGTGTGTACTGGCATCGATGCGTGCAATCCTCTGATATCCAACTGCTTGTGGCGGGAGCTTCGGTTGTGTGTAGACGCAGGCTTGGGCCATGACTGTTGAGTTCTCTGCCATTCCTTCATAGATTTCCCAAACTGCGTCTTCTCCCTTGAGAAGTAAGATCCACCACAAGAGGCATTAACAAGCCCCTACAGCTCCGGTGTCAGCCCACAAAAGAAGCTCTGAACTAAGTTGGGCTTTGATATATCGTGATGTGGACACCGGTCAATGAGCGCTCTGAATCGATCCCAAGCCTCATGGAACTGCTCAATTGGGATCATCGTGAAGTTGTCTGATCATTGCTTGTGTTGCGTTGGTCCGACCGAGTAGATAGTACTTGTTCAAGTACTCACACCGGAGATGTGCCCATGTTGTGACGTACCTTCCAAGATGCTTCAGCCAATAGGCTACTCTACAGCCAAGGAGAATGGGGAAGGCAATCATCTTGATTGTGTCCTCGTCCACCAGTCTGCCGTGGATAGTGCTGCAAATCATCTCAAACTCCTGCAGATGGAGATGAGGCTCCTCGCTGGCTAGCCGTGAAACATGGTCAATAGCTGGATGGTCTGCGGGTGAAGCTCAAAGTTCCCAACAATGGGAGGAAGCTGAATCCATCGGTGAGTGAGAGTCGCGGCTGGGTTGTGCAACTACCTCATGGTCATCGGCGGTGGCCTCTCCTGTTAGGTTCTCCTCCTTCACCTGTTGCTTCTGGTATATCTTCTCCAGCGCCCTCAGGTCTGTCATCTCTTCCCTCTCGCATCTGCGTCAGCTCCCTCGTGATATCACCCATGAATACTCCCTGGTCTCTGATCTGTCTCTGCATGGTCTCCTGGGAAGCTAACAGTGAATTATTGATGGCAGCTTGATCATATATGTACGGAGGTGGTCTCTTCTCATCTAGGTGTTCCTCTTTGTCGTCCATATCTTGACTCTCTGCAAAGGAAAAAGAACCCATCTCAGGTGCCGTCAAATGTTCTGAGCTTTGTGCTGCACTAAACTCTGACACCACTGGACTGATGGAAGAAGAAGGGTGGTCGAGGGGGGACAGGGTAGACGTGAACTCAGGCTCAGAGAGTGGGTCTGGACTCTTCGAAGCTAACCTAGATGAATAGGAAGGAGTGCTCGATAGCGGTGCCACCAGACGTGTCCTAAGGGATCTCCTTCCATCATTTTGATCTTGGAAAAGGGCGGATGAGATCTGGAATGCAAACAAGATGTGAATACAAACCCCCAATTCACCTACGCAACTCTGGAGCTGATGACCGTGAAGGTTCGGTCGTTTATCTTATCAATTTTAGTTAGGTGATCAATCAATCTATCAGAACGATTAAGCGAGCTATTGGGAACCCAACTCTCCTATCCGACTGTCCCAATCCAAATGAGATCTTTCCCAGCCAGTAGGAGTTGCGGACTGTTTATCGGATATCCGATCAACTCCCTCTGCTAAGGACGTCGCGGTCCGCTTTACCGATTACCGGAGAAATCCTCATTGGAGAACGACTCACCAAGACCAGTAGTCAACTAAGATTTCGGGCGTGGCTCTATCCTAGTGTTCGTGTCACTCTCTCGATGCAGATAAACCAACCAAGGAGAGAGTTACTCTCCCAAGACAAATTTTTTAAAAAAAATGAGGTGAGTTTTAAGGTCAAGTTTGCATTAGCAATCTCAATTGTATGATTTTCGCTTTTTTAGTGTTTTTCTAAAAAATAAATACAACGCCTAATGAATTTTCCAATCTCCTAGTTATTTAAGGTCCAATAAAAAGGGGGAGGAAGTCGGAAAAGCTAATGGACGATCAAACACAATGATGCATGCAAAGATAGAAATGCGTACCTTGCTCCAGCACTCTACATGCAGGGTGATCCGCGCATAATTTAAAGACAAGAAATAAACTACATATATGATGCATAAAGAAATCGACCTTAGACAAAAAATTCTACATGAGAAGAATAATAGCTAAATGGTCAACAAGAGGAGTCGGAGTCCGGTCTCTGATGCCGATCGGTGTCCGCCAGAATGGATCATGCCAGCGATGTATACGACCACTAGCGGCACGTGACTCCTCAGGTTACCAAAATAGCTTTTTCTTTTGTGAGTTATTAATTAGGTCCACTTAACGATCTATATGTACAGCAGATTTATTAAGTGTGGGATCCTAATCAATTACGTCACAATCGCCATAAAATCCTAAGTCTAGGGCCAAAACCTTCGTGAATCAAAATAAAAGAAAATCGAAGAAAATAAAATCGGCGAGAAAACCGAGCAAGCAGACGAGGCCCCCAAGGGAACAATCCCTTGGGTACTAGACCTCATGAAGTATCGAAGTGTCCAAGTCCTATTTAGTTACAAATTATGTGTCACTCTCTCTCACAAATAATTACACAAATATATGCAAGAAAATAAACTAGAGCTAAACTACAAAATCTCTA
The DNA here is from genome assembly GCA_037367405.1 of Ottelia alismoides. NCBI lineage: Eukaryota > Viridiplantae > Streptophyta > Magnoliopsida > Alismatales > Hydrocharitaceae > Ottelia > Ottelia alismoides. The sequence continues at coordinate 986,591 of JAZKJV010008857.1, read as the reverse complement.
ATTCCTCCTCGTACGGGGGTAGTAGGTCGAAGCCAGCTTCACGTGGTGCTTAGGCACCTAAGAAAATGTGCCTCCTCGATCTGTGGTACCTCGCACAAATCAACCAAGAGGGTGGTCATATAGCTCAAAATATATATACCAAAATAAAGGAAATAAATGAGGCAGAAATTGCAGGCAAGCAATCACAATCAGTCACAAAATATATGACCTATACGTTGTTGCTCCCTGGCAACGGTGCCATTTGATTAACCCAAATGTCGATGGTCTTAAGTTCCACACAAGGTGGGAACTCAGTCGTTGAACCAACCACACGAAATCCTGGTTAAGTCAATAATTAACCCAGAATATCAATCAAACAATGAGAAGCAAATGTGGAGTTAAAATTTATTATAACTCTACAATAAGTGTGTATAGGTGCAAGCATGTTTAGAGTGTCGAACTCAGGGAGCAACCAAGATAGATCAAGGCAATAATGCTCAAAAACGTAAAAGTGATCAAATGCCTACAATTTTGCTATTTTTGTGGGTTTTTAATTTAAAATTTGTTTATTTAATTTTTGATTTTATATTTTTTATATTTTGGTTTTTAATTTCTGATTTTTATATTTTCTTTTTATATTTTATATATTTTTTTATTTCTTTTTCAATAATGGAGTGTATATACAATAAAGGAAAAATGGGTATAATAGATAGAGTAAAATAGGTAAAAATAAGCAAAAACCGAAATTATGTATTTTTGGGGTTTTTATAATTTTATGATGTTTTTGTGATTTTTCTAAATTTTTACTAATTTTTTTGGTATTTTTAAAAACAAAAATACTGAAGATAGTGTAGAAAATAAAAGGCTGAAGCAAAAATGGAGAACTAAAATATCAAACAGTAACAAAAATCCTCCAAATTAATTTTAAATGAAAGCTAATAATTCAGAGAAAATTCAGAGGTCAAAATTATATTTTTAGTATTTTTCTGGAATTTTTGAGATTTTTATGAAGTTTTTAAGGGTTTTCTAATTTTTAGGGTTTTTACTTTGAATTTTTTTGTGATTTTTGGAAGAAGTTAAAAGACACTGAAATACATCAAAGGTATTTTTTTGGACTTTTTAAAGGGGGTTTTACTATTTTTTGGTATTTTTTAATGCAAACAATAGCAAAAATGCATGTTTTTGAATTTTCATAAATATGAAAATACAATAAAAATGCAAAACAAAAATATGGCGTGATAATACAATACAACATGAGTTTAAAGTTTTTTTTGGTAATTTTTGGGAATTTATAAGTGCATGAAATAAATCGAGACAACAAAGAGAAAATACACTGCTGATAGGGGTATAAATGCAAATATCTAGAAGTTCAGGGGCCAAAGTGCAATTTTCTACAAAATTGATAACTAATAAACCAATTTCCAGGACCAAATGCAAATACACAAACCTGCAAGGACTCGACTGCAATATTCCCAGCCACGCACGTGGTATGCACGTGCCTGGGAAGGACCTATATGTAATTATCAAAAAAACCGGGGGTGTACTTATAATTTTTCCAAAAATATTACACTTAATTAAAAAGTTTCTGGACTAAAATGAAATACAGAAAACCTCAGGGGGGTCCCTTGCATAATTTCCACCACCCCCACATGCACAGGTCACGTGAGGTGACGTGGATTGGACCTAAATACAAATAATGAAAGTTCGGGGTTCTAAATGCAAATATTACAAAACCTTTAAACTGTAAATGAAAGTTTTTATACTAATAAATAAATACAAAAACGCTAAGCGTAGACAATGCAAAATACCCAAAGCTAGGCGATTCGACGGTGCTGGAAGATTCACTTGACACGTGGCGCACAACGAATGGCCGATGACGGTTCGGCGATGAACATTTGCGATTAGATCTCCGTGGCTAGTCGAACGGTGGTGGTTGGGGAGGATCTAACGGTTGTTGTTCAAACTGGAGCACGGCCAAGATCCAACGGCGCTGGGGGGCGGAGAAGGTACAGGGAAGAAGCACCGGCGAGGGAACTCCCCTGCCCTCGATCTACATTCTCTAGCGGTCTTCGAGCTCCAAAAAATGGCTGGTGAGCCTCCTAAGGTCTCCCTCTATCTCCTGGGTGCTCCAAAATGCTCCGACAGTGGCCGGAGCTCGCTGGGGAAGGCGGCGGAGCCAACGGGCTTCTGGACCTCCGACGAGTGTCAAAACGAGCCCCGGGCACTTCTGTGACGCACAAGACCTGCAAAAAAGGTGAAGAGGCCAAGGGCAAATTGCCTGGGCCCCGTAGCGGCGGAACGGGAGCGTGGAACGACAGTGCGGTAGGGGTGGTCGGAGCTACTCTGGTGAAGGGATATGGTTGAGTGATTTAATGGACGAATCGCGAAGATAACCGGGGGGTGTGATCCTAAAGCTACTGGGAATACGAAATGTGAAGTAAATAGAAGAAAAGCAACAACCTCGAAGGTGGTTTACCTGAAGTGGGGGGAGACCCTGATAACTGACATTTTACGAGGGTCAAAATATGTTGTCGCTGAGGCGACCGCTCACAGAACATCGGTTATACAGCAATTAACCCACAATAAAAGAATGAATAGATTAAGTCCCAAAAATGTGAATTAATATTTATTACTCTACCAAAAAATGCATAGTGAACAAGCATGTAGAGGTCGAACCACAGAGAGCAATACAAAAGTGCAGTAGCCTAAGATGTGCATGTACCACAAAGTCATCCTTGTGTCAAGCCTATTTTTGTGGGTTTTTGTCTTTTTATTTTTTTATTGTAATAATATAGTTATGTAATATATATATATATATCTATATAATTTATAGAATATGCATATATAGATATATACCCATAAAGGGTATGTATAAAGCATATAATACATACATATGTATATATTTATAGATATATATATATAGATAATATATATATTAAATTTAATTCTCAGATTGTTACACATTAACAAATACATATATATATGTATATATAATATATCTATTTTTTTTTCAATAAGGGAATATATATAATGTAGAGAGAGGGGTGATACAATATTTATAAAAATATGCAAAAATAGTCAAAAATTCAGAAATAAAGTCTTTTGGTATTTTCATGATTTTTACTGTTTTGTGATTTTTAGGCATTTTTTTCAACAGATTTTTGGTATTTTAAATACTGAAATAAAGCAAAACAGTGGAGTAGCTACTGGCTGGGGGTAAAAAAGGGAATTAAAAATATCACACAGCCACAAAAATTTTCCAAACCATTTTTAAAGTAAAGAGGTTAAAATATAGAAACTACAGAACTTGAATTTGCAATTTTTGGGGTTTTCTAGAATTTTTTATATTTTTTAGAAGTTTTTGAGTATTTTTTACTTTTTAAAATTTTTCTTTTGAGATTTTTAATGTTTTTTGGACTGACACGTAATTATGATAAAATAGACCATAGTTAATTTTTTGGAATTTTTCGAGGTGTTTTACTATTTTTTGGTATTTTATAAGCTAGACAGTAAAGAAAATGCATGTTTTTTATTTTTAATAAATGCAAAAATGCAACAAAATTAAAAACTAAAAATATGGCATGAAAGAGCAAGCTAACAGGAGCTTATATCCATTTTTGCAAAATTTTTCAAGTTAATATGAGGCATGAAATAAATGGACAAAGCATACAAAAATATATGGCATGGCAGGGGCATTTTTGCAAATAAAAATAAACTCAGGGACTTCTGTGCAAAAACACCAAAAATATTACACGTGAACTGCAATTTTAAGGGCTAAAATGAAACACAAAATCCGCCAGGAGTTTGACTGTAATTTTCACGCGCCTCACGTGGGACTGCACGTGAGGCGAGGAAGGACCTAATTGCAATTCTGGAAAGTATAGGGGTCCTACTGCAAAATGTACAACTTATTTACAACGTGCGAATTTATTTACAGTATTAAACATTAAATACAAAAAGTTCGAGGGGGCTCAGTGTAATTTACCCCCTAAGGCGCGCAAATGGACGGCGATGGGCGTGCCACTTATCCACGTGTCGGGCCCTCGAAGCCCGATACCCCTTCGACGATCTTCGGCCGAGATTGCTTCTGATGTCTGATCGAACGGACAAGGCAGCTGCTACATGGACGGCCCAGATTAGATCTGGGGTCGTCTCCTTCATCCGACGGTGGCTGCTGATCACGAAGAACAGGGAAGAACAGCTGGCTTCCCTGGCTTCGATCTTTGATTTCTCCGCCTCCAGACGCTCCTGGTGGATGGCGATGGGTTCCATACGTCCGACGAGGTGGTGCGCACCGTCCGAGGTACTCCAGAAGGTCAGGACCCCCTAGATCGGTTCAACGAGCTCGGAGAAGAAAGGGGGGTCCTGGAACCTCGCAGGGGATCGAATCGAGCCCCAGGGGGCTCCGTTCAGCTTCTAACCTGCACCAAAAGTATGAGGGGCTCGAGGGGGTCTTCCTCGACCAGGGGTTAAGGCTAAAAAGATAGGGAATGACTGGGGATGGCGAGGTCAAGCGAAGCGGAGGAGTTGGACCTCGATTCGCAGAGCTGGAGAAGCTCTGGTTGATCCGATGCGTGGGTTAAGCGTGGAACGCGTAGGGGAATGAAGTGAGGTGAAGCGAGGTCGGATCGTGCGGAGATCAGGGTAGAGAGGTTCGCCGGAGCTGAACTCCGGCGAACTTCGATCTGGGCCTAATCGAGCACCTACGGTCCTACTGGTTACTCTAAAGACTGGATTAAAGATTAAAAATGACAACTAAGCTACAAAACTAGATAAATCAGCTCTTATACCTGGTGGTCGACCAGGGAGCAGGACCTCCAACGAGCGGTGGTCGTGGGCACTTCCTTCGGCTCCTCCAACCGACTGAGACTGCCAGGAGTACCCCCTGTCACGAGGATCCTCTAAGGGCTGGAATTGAGGGTGGAAAGCGACCGAAGGGAGACCAAAATGGGGGAGGAGGTCGAAGGGGTTATTTATAGACATGATATGCACCCTTATTGACCGGGGCACCACGAAGAATCGACAGGTTAGATGGTCGATCTGGGTTGGTGGCGGTAATGTACAATGATCGGAGATCATTTTGTCAGAAGACGTCAATGTCCAACGATGGACGAGTCGAGCGGGAAAAAAGGAGGAAAATGGGGGACTGGACAGGTCTGACAGGAGTCAGAGGCGCAGGGGGGAGTTGACCGGAGGTCAAGATTCCCTGGCCTCTGATTGGTCCACATCAGCCCGAACTTGACCTATTTATTACACGTAACAAATTAATTAGATTTTGCTTAAAAAATAAAAAATGTTTATTAATTAATGTATTATTTATTTATGATTTTTATTTATTTTTTTGATGTATTTTATTATGGTTTTATTTTAATAATGTATTTATAAGTATATTTATATGTATTTATTTTTATTTTGTTTATTTTTATTTTATTATTTTATTTTTCTTATTTTATAAATTTATAAATATTTTTTGTGAGTATAAATATATTTTTGTTTAATTTTTAAGAGTTTATTTACATTTTTAAATAAATAGGTATAGGTATATGTAGTTATACTTATAGGTATTTTACCTATATATTATGTATACTTTATTTATTTTAATGTATTTTCTTGGTTTTTATTTTGGATTTGTATTTTTAATAAATTATATGCAATATTTACATTATGATAAAAATATAGATGAATAAAGAATAAAATAATTAAGTCCCCTTTTATTTATGTACATACTTAACATAGGTATTTAGCCTATGTGTTACATAAGCTTGTTTTATTTTACAAATTCTTTCTGGTTTTCTCTTAATATCAATATGTACCTGTATTATGCACATTATTTACGAAATTCTAGAAATATAATTTGATAAAAATAATGGATAATGAATAAATTGAATATTTTAATCAGGCAGGCTGCACAATGGCGGTCAAAAACCTAACTTTTGCAGATGGACTCCAAAAATTATGAAACCAATTTTATTAAATAGTTCTTGGGAAGCTATATACAATTAAAGGTGAGTTTGGGTGATTTGGAGTTTTTATTTGCAAGATATGGGTCTGTGAAGTTGAGATTTTGGCTTTTTATTCTGTATATAAAATGTACACTGAGTATTATTTTTACACAAACTCAATTTTGTATTTTTATTTACATTATTATCTACAACTTTCATGTACAAAGTTTCTTTAGTTGATGAATAAATAATTATGTACAAAATAGGTGTCAAAAATGCATAAATAAATGCATGAATAAATGAGGTATTTATTGTACATTGGCCCCTATCTCCCCCTACTTTATTCCTTGTTGACCAATTCCATGCTGGCCTTGGTCTCGAGGTTCGGGTCATAAAATATCTGCAATAGTTTATTCCTTTTTCTTTTCTTCTCTTTATTCTATAATTTTGGCATTAAAAACCTTATTTAATGTATACTTAATGCAATGAATCATGAATGCTATTATGTACAAATTAATGTTATTTACATGCATTTGCTGGGGTTTTGAGGCCAAAATGATAGAATAAAGGTGACGAAATGAGGATTCATCAGACCCCCGACGTCGAAGTTGGAGGAGGTGGTGGAGGTGCCTCTGACCTTCCTCGCCTCGGCTGACGACACGGGAACGGAGCTGTCACCTCCAGGTATCCGTGGAGCTCGAAAAGGACGAAGGAAGGTGGACCAAAGGGACTCAAAAATTGGGTTGAAGGTAGGGGGTCTTATTTAAGGAGTTGACACTATGGTTCTGACGCTCCAAAGATCGATGGGGATCACTCGAATCGACGTGCCTCGGCCTAGGAAAGCCTAGGGCGTGAAAGAGGGATGATCGAGGAGCAAAAGTCAAGAAGAGTGTTGCGCGAAATAGTGCAAGAATCGAGCTGGAAAATTCAACAAAAACTGGTGAAAAATGAGGCCTGACAAGGGGCAGGCGGGGAGGACAGGAAGTTGACCGGGGGGTCAACGCTGACTGTCACCTAGTTGGTCCACGTGGACCAACCAGGAAAAACCCTGCGAAAAATAATTGAAAATCCGTTTAAAAGAAGTAAATGAATTTATTATTTTTAGGTTATAAAATGAAAAATATTTGTTATTTTCCAAGGTATTTTAATGTGATTTTTAATTATTTTTATCAGGTATAAAAATACAAGTTACCTTTTCATGCCTATATAGGTATACACATATATATTAATATTTTATTTTTATTTTTATTTTGTGTATTCAATTTATTTATTTTGGTTTATTATTTTATAAATTTATGAGATGTTTTTATACACTTAATATATTTTTATTCATTTTTTTGAAGTGTTTTGTACACTTAAAAAAAATGTAAGTGTTAATTATATAGGTATATGTACAGATATTAGGCCTATGTATTATATACAGGTATTCTATTTTTGTATTTTATCTAGTATTCTATTCTGATTTTAATATACATGTATATTATAAAGAATAATTAACAAATTATAAAAATATAAAATTATGAACATAATGAATAAATAATAAAATGAATATTTTAATCTGTACAAGTATACTATAGGGGTCCAAAACTCAACTTTCAAACCGTAGCTCCGTAAAATGTGAAACCACCTTCATTAAATAGCTTATTTAAAATTATATACAATTAAAGATGATTTTAACGCGTTTCAAGTTTTAATTTGGGAGATACTGGTCTGGGAAGTTGGAATTCTGGAATCTTATTCAGAGTACAACTTTGTATCTGTACAATGTTTTTATGTGAAATCAATTTTGTATTTTTCTATATTTAATTATCTACAATTTCATGTACAAAGTTTCTTTATTCGAGGTATAAAGAGTGGAACTAAAAATGGGTCTCAAAATGAATAAAGAATCAATTTAATAACAAAGAATCCATATTGGTTTCTAGCCCTTATCTCCCCCCTACTTTATTCATGGTCGACCTATTCATCTAGATGCCTAGGTCTCGGGGTTTCGGGTCATAAAATATTTACCATATTTTATTCTTTTTCTTTGATTTTCTTTATTCTATAATTTTGGTATTAAAAACAGTATTTTACACATTATTTACATGCACATGCCTGAATGCTAAGATGCACTAATTAAGGGTATTTACATGCATTTGTCAGGGTTTTTGAGGCCAAAATGATAGAATAAAGATGATGAAATGTGGATTCATCAAATATATACAAGTGAATATATATTCAATATAAAATACTAATTATGCAAATTATTTAGAAGTAGATGGATGCTAATTACGAGTTATAAACACATAAATGCAACCCAGGACAAAGCTCTATTTTAAGCTAGTTAGAGTGATGAATCACATATTCATCAATGACTCCATGGCTTCAGAAGACTTCTACCGTTATCATTTCACGTACTCTTTGAGCATTTGCAACTCGATAAACCCTCAGGGGGTGAATTTGGAGCAACCTCCAAGATGGATGTAAATCATGTGAATTTGGAGCAACCTCCAAGAAGGATGTAAATCATGTGTGGTTGCTCGTGTACGAAATACCGGTACACTTATACTGCCCTCCTTGTTCAATCTTCCAATTAGAAGTTTCAAGAAGTTCTTAAACTTCGAAGTACTGGATGTTCATAATACTGACATATCATGTCCTCTTTCATGTCGAGATCCAGGACTTCGAGAATCTCCCCCCTACATGTTACATTCCCGTTTCGAAACTTTCACTATGAAGTAGCATCCATGGTACCGGACTGCAAGCCACTTAAGACTTTTGTCTATCTGGATGCACGGGAAATAGTGCATTCTTCTCTAGAGTCTGGAGGTGAAAGAAGAGCTGAGAAATTCTACATCCGTCGCAACAAATATATCAGGTACCCAGGTCATGATGAGTCACATTAGAGTAGAGGTAGCAACTACTTGCCACGATTTGCAGTATGGGGAGTGAGAGATATCCTGCCATTTGCTTCATTACCCGCCAAACCTATTATGGTTGAAATCAAAGTCTATGAAATTCTCTCCGAGGATTTCCTTTTACTGTAAAAAAGATGGAATAATCCATGGCATGCAAGAAGATCAAAGGAGCATCAAACTCTGTCGACCCCACCTCGATCACCTCTCCACATGTAGCAAAAACACCAGGTTTGGATCAGTCCTTGTATTGGTATAATCTTAGATAATAGTTTTCTTAGATATATTGGCTTCGAAGTCTGATTCTAATTGCACTTTATATATTTTTTCTGAGGCACTTTATGCTCTTATTCGATTTTATTACTACTACGATTCTAGAGGATTCTTTTCTCCTAATTGTGTTTTAAATGAATAAAAAATTTACTTGGAATTCCGGAGGTTTAAATGGTAGACTTAGTCCCTCCTGAAAAGCAGATATTTGTTGATATGTTGAAAGATATTTGCTTCCAACATCCAAGAATCCTTTTGCTGGGAGATTTTAATATTACTTCTCTCAGTATTACTTCTCTCGATGAGGATAGGTCGTTGGACACGCTTAATAGAAAAGATGCGACGTCTTTAAACTAGTTGATAAGTGACTTGAATCTAAAGGAAACTAAGCCTTCTAACATCAGATATACTTGGGTTGATTGTAGAACTCCCCAGTCCTGGATGAGATCAGACCATCATCTCCACAGTAGTAACAATAACCTATTTTTTGATAGCTCGAGAGGAGACGAGCACGCTGACCACAACCCGATCCTTATCTTCCATAAAGTGATTGAAAAAGTGATCTCCTCCTTCAAATAAAAATATATGGCTAAAGATTGAAGGCTTCAAAAAACTCATTTCTGACCTTTGGCGGAACTACACTCTTCCTTTACACTGGAAATTACGTCATCTCAAAGGTCTGATCCAATCTTGGAAGAATATCAATATTCCTAACCTTAACCTCCAACTGGAATAGTAAAACTATAGGGTTCTACACCAAGGTTCGAAATCTCATTTTTGTTTCGGTGATCCTGTATTATTGAAATTTCGCTGAAATTTCGGAAAATTTCGACGATTTCGGTGGAAATGTCGGAAATGGCTCAAAAAGCCAATTTTTTCAGTTTTTTTTGTAAATTAAGATCTTCCAAGTTATTAGGATAATAAATAACTTATAAATACACAATTGTGTCGCACATATTACTCATTTATACCCCTTATATTGTACATATCGATCATATAGATCATATTGTACAATATGTTAGATATTGCAAATGGAGTAAGTTTGAGTACTTCAAACAATAAAACATAGATATACAAGTATAGGCTTATAGCATATATATCAATCATCTATGACTATGACAGTATGTCACACCACCATATCGATCATATCGTTGTTAATACTTAATACTTAATAACAGAGTAACAGTCTTACAACAAGTAAAAAGACATATATTCACGTAGACTAAATAAGGACATGCACATTAATGATTAATGAAATAAAAGATTAAAATATATTACCTGATGATGTGTTCGATTCAGAACCAAGAGTTCCACGGTGGATCTGAATCGCCCCCCCCCCCTCCTTGTTGTCTCTCACAATGTATCACAGATTCAATGTACTCGCAGTAATTCTTCTATGTCATGTATGAGTTCATGACCTTGTAATCCATCACATATTGCATGTATTGCTGGTTATTGATGCCTATGAGTATCCCGAGATGAAGATAAGCAGCACTAGATTTGATATCACGAGTGGTACGACGAGGCTGTGAAGTACTGGCTTGAGATCATCGAGACGATGACAATAGAGTAGGAGAAGATCTCTACGGAGAAGGAGGAGGAGGAGGCATTGGATTGTACACAAGGAAGAAACCATAACTGTCACCGCCAAAGAAGCTGCACTGGCTCTGCTCAGGTTGGCTACCTTGGTAGTTCTCACTATTGTAGCTAATATATCCCCCATACCCATTGTAACCATATGAATATGATCGAGGTGCGTACGCTTGATAAGCCTCCCGCACCCTTAGTTAATCCGGTCAAATTAATGTCCAAATCAATTAATGATATTCGTTGCAGTCGGATACGAGGGATTAATCAAAAATCACTTAGCTATTAATGTTAAGTGATGTAGTTTTTTTTTACTTGGTGAAGTCCAAGGTCGATCTCAGGGAGGCATCTGTCTCCTTAGGTTGATTACATCAATTCACAAGTGCTCGAGATTCGGGGAACGATTTTTTTTTTTTTTTTTTTGGTCTTTTTAATTACTATGTAGACAATGCAGACAATCCTTAGCCAATTTCAAGTTAGATTTAATTGATATATCAAATTCAGTCCAAAAATTATGAAAATTGGCCAGAAGGTTGCTTATGATGAAAATGACCTACACTAATTTTTTTGGAATTTTTTGACTCAAAATGAATATTCTATGAATTAACTAAACAAACAGTGTGATTTTCAATGTTTAATTTTTAATAAATATCAAAACACAATATTTCTCGGAACTAAAATTATCCTAGGAAGGTCTAATGATCAGGAACCTAGGAAAATTGACAGAACTAAAAAAATGTTGTGAAATGAATTAATTAAAATTAATCAAAGGAAATCACTAAACTATTTATTCAGGCCTCGTTATGCGTGCAAATGATGTGAAATTTTTATGGGATGTTAAAAACAATGTCCTTAAGCTACTGTGATTTTTTTGGTGATTTTTGAAGGCACAGATAATTTACTAAAAATCAAATGGCATCTCTGGGCAAAATATGACTCAAATCAACCAATTAATTCATTAATAAATCAAGAAAACCAACAAAAATACAACACGTGTGCTAACAGGTAGAGGACAAAGTTCTCAACAATATGCAACTTTTAAAATTCAAAAATAATCAAAAATGCATGCTATGGACACGTGCAAACATAGGGGTCTAAATGCAATACTGAAAAATAAATGTTCAAGAAATAAACATGCTGACAGGGACTAAAGTGCAATTACCAAGACTATGCAGGACTTGAATGCAAATTCTCCACGAATCACGTGCGCCTCACGTGATGTCTGCTTCACAGGGACCTTTCTGCAATTTTGGAAACCTCCAGGGGTGTCGGTGCAATTTACCCAGGCCGCACGTGCTCCTCACGTGGGGCGGCCTAGGCTCGGAGGCGTCGGAGGCTCGGATCGAGGGTCGGGGCTTCTGGAGGCTCGGGTTAGCCTCGGATCTGCTTCGGGGGACCCGAGCCTAGGCTTGGGTGCCGAGGCTCGGATCGGGCGACGTGGCGGCCTGAGGGCCCTTGGATCTGGATGGATCCAAGGGTGGTAGGTGAAGACGCGTGGCAGCGGGTGGAGCGTCCGATCCTTGGTGCGATCGACGGTCGAGGACGAAGGCGGTGAAGAGACGCGTGGCGGGACGAGGGCCGTTCGATCAGAAGATCGAACGGTGGCTGCTGTTTCTCCTTCAACGCTCCTCCGCCGCCTGCGGAGGAGGGGCCTGTGCTCCGGTGAAGGGGGCTGACCTCCGCCTGCCTCGCTGAGCTCCGTCAGTGAGCTCTGTCAGCTCCCAGCTAGCTCGGAAGCAGCGGATGAGGACGGCGAAGCCTCCGGTGGTCTCGGATTGGCTGGAGGAGGGCTGGAGCACCTGGTCGATGAAGCTCGAAGAAGGATCCGATGAAGCTCCGGCCAATGATGATCGGGTACCTGCAAGGGTTATGTGGATAGCCGAAGCGTGCTGATACGATCGTGGAGAGGATGGCGTGGTCGGTGAGGCCTGCGGGTGCTTGAGGTGATCGGGCGAGGTGGCTCCGGACAAGCGGCGGAGCTGCTAGTCGACGATGGTCGAAGTGCGGTGAATGGCGAAGTGGAGAAGCCCGCGAGGATGCTAGCACCGTCGCGGAGCTCGTCGGGATGTCGAGGAGGTGTGGAGATGTCCGTGGAAGGCGAATAAAATCGGAGAAGATCGGAAGAAAAGAAGAGGATGATCGGAGAGGGGATGAAGGAGGTTACCTGGGGTTTGGGGCTCGGTTTTGAGCTCCAGGGGTCGTCGCTCCAGAGGTCGGTAAGCCTCGAGCTCGTGCAGCTACGCGGAGGGCGGCTGCGGCACGGCGGTGCACCGTGGATCTCGCCGGAGAAGAAGGTCCTTCGTCGCTCAACAATTCGGCCGCTTGCTGTCACCAAGAGGAAGCTTGGAGCTCGGGGTTCTTTCCTGGAGTGGCGGATGGGCTTGAATGTGGTCGGAGAGGGTGTATTTATAGGTCGAAGGTGGCGGCAGAGCTGGGTGAGTGGCGAGTTTCATGGAGGTGGTGGAGCGAGTGTGGCGGAGATGGTGATGTTCGAGGGTGTTGGCGAGGGAGAGGGAAGAGTGGGGAAGATCGTGGGAGAGTCAGTGGCCGGCGAGGGGGGCTGGAGTGCGGCCGAGAATAGAAAGGGGCGGCCCCTCCCGCAAGGCGGAGATCGTGGGAGAGAGGGGCTGCCCGAGGTAGGGGACGAAGTCCTGGCCGTTGGATCTTGTGATCCAACAGCCAGATGGAGGCGCGAAGCGGGCGGGTGAGATTAGATCTGGAGTGCCCAGATGAAGGGCTATGAGGGTGACACGTGGCGTGACGCGGGCGAAGTGCGAGCGGGCGGCTAGGATCGGGTCTAGGTGATTGATCTGAGGGTCACGATCCGCTGGAAGACGAGCGGTTGTGATGAAGGGATCGGGGGCGCGATCGGGCGGCCTAGAGGTCGCCACGTGGCTCGTTGAGGATGCGGCGCTAAGGAACGGTCCAGATGGAATGCGGGGTGGATCTGATGGCTGTAGAAGAGAGCGGACGTGGTCAGGCCTGGGCCGTTGGATCTGAGGTGCGATCCAACGGTGGAGGGCGCGGGCGGAGCAGACAAAGGGCAGCGGGCCGCGTGGCGCAATCAGAGGGCGCCACGTGGCCTGCTGTGAGTGGTCGAAGGGAAAGACACGTGTAGAAAGAGGAGGAGGCCGAATTTGGAAAAACTCAAAACATGAAAGTTGTAGATCTTGATGAGATCTACAAGTTTCATGTTGACCAAAGACGGAGATGAGGTCAAATATGATACATAAATACAAAGTTACATAAATATACATATGTAGTATACAAAATGACCCAAAAACCCAAGTTCCTCATACAAGCTCCAATTTCAATGAAATTAGTCTCATTTTGAAGGTCTTTTGATATGTAGTATTCTAAGAGTGAGTAGACCTAAGTAGGAGTTTGTATGCGGGCTTTATGTGTGTTTTAATGTACAAGGGTGCTCAGGGTATTTAGGCTCTTTTACAAGGGTGATTTGTGGCTTTCTTCCCTATATTCTTAAGGAGTATATACATATATTATAGAGAAGGAGTTATTTGATGAAGAGGTCTTTTACAGGTGATTTTTGGCTTCTTATTTAAATGCAGATGAGCTCCTAAAATGCATGAATTATGGATGCATGCATGAATGCTATTTATGCAAGATAAAGGGAAATATGCCTCTATTTTCTCGGGAACAAGGCTCTATTTTTGACTTTTGATGTGATGAATCACAGATTCATCAACCCCCTATACTTAAACCTTGCTCGTCCCCGAGCAACTAAATGAAATGCGAGAGTGAAATGATTTTGGGTTCCATACCAAGGTCATGAACAAAAGTTAAAAATGGAGCCTGACTCGACCTTTGGATTAATTGTGTGGCGGAACCTTATTTGGACCTGAACTTAAGAGCTAACAGACTTCAAGTTCCACAAGTCTTCTATTCAAGACGCCTCAATAGCCAGGTCAGAACAAATCCTCAAACGCAAATTTCTGATGACTATGATTCTTACTTGTACTGTGTAAGTGAGATATAGCTCTCCACATCAGAAATGACTCGGAACCAGCCTCCTCTAACAAGGTAACTCAATAACCCGGTCCAGTAACTCTTTCCTCGAGGAGCGGGGTATTCCCTTCTAAGTTCAAGTGCGACCAACTCAAGAGGAGGGGGTAGAGAAAAGAATGGACGGTGGCCAGTGTAGCCACCTATCCCGGGATGCCTGACCAGTGTAGCCAAGTCATCCAGCTGCATTTCTTCGTACTCCGACAGGTAAAAATTTTTTTCTTTGACTTGGACCTGTCTGATTTTTTTTGGAGTTTTCTTGCAATTTTTTTTTTTTTTTTTTTTTTCACTATATACAATGTGCAGCATGTACATCAGGAGTTTTTCCTCTTGAGCCAGTAGACTATCCCTCTTTTGAAGCATTATTGCAACCCACAGCATCCCGTCCTTAGATGTCAACACCACTAGACTAGGTTGAGATGCACTACCCTCCCTAGAGGAGGACGGATGTTTCCACCCGTGTGCTACTCCAAGCTAAAGGATTCTACCTCCTCACCACCTCATCAATGAAGAGCTACGTGCATTGTGCTTGTCCAAGTTAGGTCATTATCTAAGAGAATCCTGCGTATGCACGAAATATTCTACTTAGACTAATCAAGATGACATGTGAACATAGACTTGCGGACTCAAAGAATTAAGTCACTTGACCTGAAAAATCTTAATTCCAGTTCCTATAAGGTCCCTCTGAAATTAGATGGGTTAAGGTCAAATCAAGTCCATCCTCAATATCTACTCATAACTTGGTTCAGAACCCACTAGCTTTTCACTTTGCATATGCAAGATATGCAGATGATGTGCAGATGACATGCTATGAATGAAATGCAAGACTTTTTTTTTTTTTTTTTTTTTTTTTTTTTTTTTTTTTTTTTTTTTTTTGAAAATGCAAGATAATATGCAAGAGTAAATAAGAAGCCTTTTTGTTTTATTTTTCTGGTATACAACAATCTTTTTTTTTTATTATTATTTACAACAATCTTTAGTTGATATAATTTGTACATTAATTTATTATTAATTTTTTTTTTTTTAATTTTTACAAAAGGTTTACAAGTAGTATACAAGTGTACAATTTTTTTTTTCAATTTTTACCCACCCATAATTATTGCAAATATATATATACAAAAATATGCGAAAGTACGAGCTATGGGTAAAGTATATATGTAATATATACACGCCCCCCTATACTTAGCGTGTGCTATGTCCTCAGAGCACAGAGAGCGAGGAAAAAGACATAGCTCGTGCTAAGCATAGGAGAGCCAAAGAGGAATAGAAAGTATAGAAGTCGTCTTGCCCCCCTATACTTAGGCTCTGGCGGCCTAAGTGTAGAAGAAGATCAAAAATGGGGCGGACGAGGAAAGATGGGAATGGATGAATATACAATATGGGCATCGGTCCCCCCTATACTTAGGCTTAGGTCAGCCTAAGTATTGGTAAGAAATGCGTATGAGGACCGATGTGATCTGGAGAATGTACAGTGAAACGAATACTTAGGATCTGGTCATCCTAAGTATAGTCCGAGATAATGATTCGATGATGTGGGGATGGGTTACTAGAATCGTGGAGGTAGAGGAAAGGATATACAGGAATGATGATATATGTACAAATGAGTCGGTCTGAATCTTCTGAAGATGCTGCTGATGGCTGGAGTTCATTGCTGCAAGGTCTCATGCACGGCTTGAGATGTATCTGCTGTATCTGTCTCGCGCATGAATACAATCTCCTCCACATGGACTAACTGTTCATTAGATTCAACGAAGTGCTTCAACAGCTGCCCATTAACCAGGAATGTCGGTGCGTCATCCGCGAGATCTGAGATCTCGACACATCCACTATCATGCACCGTTCGGACTACAAATGGTCCCGTCCACTTGGATTTCAGCTTGCCTTGGAAGGTCTTCAGCCTGGCATTGAACAACCATACCTTCTGTCCAGGAACAAAGGTCTTTCGTCTGATAAATCTATCGTGCCAACGCTTCACCTTGTCCTTGTACACCACACTGTTGTCGTATGCGCGGTTTCTGACTTCCACAAGCTCATTCAGATCCATGTCTCTCTGTTTTTGGCCCAGGTGTGTGTTCCAGTTGACCTTCTTTATTGCCCATTCTGATTTATGCACTAACTCTGCGGGCAAATGGCACGGCTTTCCGAATACCATTCGGAATGGGGAGGTACCTAACGGTGTCTTGTAAGCCGTCCTATACGCCCAGAGGACCTGATCCAAGATCTGAGACCAGTCCTTCCTGTCTGGGCGGACGAGCTTTTGCAGTATTGTTTTTACCTCCCTATTTGACACCTCAGCCATACCATTGGTTTGTGGGTGGTAAGGACTAGCGACACGGTGTTCGATGCCGTAATCCTTCAGGAGTTTCTTCACCTCCCGATTCACAAAGTGGCTACCCCCATCTGATATCATCATTTTGGGGATCCCGAACCTAGAGATTATGTGCTCTCTGATAAACTTACAGACAGTCCTGCTGTCTGCGGCTCGGGTCGGGATAGCCTCCACCCATCTTGACAGATAATCCACCGCAAGAAGGATGTATTCAAATCCGTGGCTGACAGGGAATGGGCCCATGAAGTCGATGCCCCAGGCGTCAAAGACATCACAAATGATGACCGGCTGCATCGGCATCTCATCCTTGGAACCAACGGTTCCTCCCATTCTCTGGCATACTGGGCACGACTTCGCGAAGGTGGTGGCATCGCGAAACAGAGTCGGCCAGTAAAAGCCACACTGAAGCACCTTCCATGCGGTCCTCTTCCCGGAGTGGTGTCCTCCTGCCTCTAAGCTATGGCATAAAGAAAGGACACTCTGGTATTCCTCCTGAGGAATACAACGTCTCCAGACGCAATCCGGTCCTTCAAAGAAAAGGATCGGATCCTCCCAATGGTAGTGTCTAGCATCCGACTTTAGTCGGTCAATTTGGCTCTTGGGCCAATCCTCGGGAACCTTCTTGGAGACAAGATAGTTCACGATATTGGCATACCATGGGAGTGAGTCGATAACAAAAATCGACTCGTCAGGGAAGGAGTCTCGAATTGGGGAAACCTCGGAAGTATTAATATTTTCGAGACGAGAGAGATGATCAGCTACTACGTTCTTCTTTCCAGGTTTATCACGGATGTCCAAATCAAATTCCTGGATAAGTAGAATCCAACGAAGAAGACGCGCCTTCGCGTCCTTCTTCTCCATCAAATATCGTAGTGCCGTGTGGTCTGTGAACACAGTCACCTTGGATCCGATTAAATGCGATCTGAATTTGTCCAAGGCAAACACTACCGCCAGCATTTCCTTTTCGGTAACTGTATAGTTACGCTGAGCAGAATCAAGCACTTTGCTTGCGTAGTGGATTGCAAACGGGACGCCATCTCTTCTTTGTCCCAATACAGCCCCAACAGCATAATCTGATGCATCCGTCATGATCTCAAAAGGGAGAGACCAATCTGGGGCTTGTAAAATGGGTGCGTCCATAATCATTCCTTGTAATAGCTTAAAGGCCGCAAGACACTTGTGATCGACAATAAACTCCGCGTCTTTGCCTAAAAGCTCAGTTAGCGGTCGGGCAATTTTAGAAAAATCTTTGATGAACCTCCGATAAAATCCGACATGCCCGAGGAACGACCGCAACTGCCGTACGTTGGTTGGTGGCTGGAGTCGTCTGATCACATCCACCTTGGCAGGGTCAACCTCCATTCCTCTCTTGGAGATGACGTGCCCCAACACTATGCCCTCCGTCACCATAAAGTGACTTTTCTCCCAGGAGAGCACCAGATTGACCTCACAACATCTTTTGAGGACTCGGTCCAGATTCCTAAGGCAGGAATCAAAAGAGTCGCCGTGGACCGAAAAGTCATCCATGAAGACTTCCAGGAATTCGCCGACCATTTCGGCGAATACAGCAATCATGCACCTTTGAAAAGTACCTGGAGCATTGCATAACCCAAAAGGCATGCGCCTGAAAGCATAGGTACCAAAGGGGCATGTGAACGTGGTCTTTTCCTGGTCCTCTGGAGCTATGGCTACTTGATTGTAGCCCGAGAACCCATCAAGGAAGCAGAAGAATTCTTTCCCTGCTAGTCTCTCTAAGATCTGATCAATGAACGGTAGGGGGAAATGATCCTTCTTCGTCGCGGCATTCAGGCGTCTGTAATCCACACAGACGCGCCACGACGTGGGTACTCTCGTCACGATCTCCTCTCCGTCCTCGTTGGTGGTCGTCTGAATTCCCGACTTTTTCGGGACAACATGGATTGGGGCCACCCACTTAGAGTCGGAGATTGGGTAGATAAAACCCGCGTCGCACCATTTTTCTATCTCTTTCTTGACAACCTCTCGTAGATTTGGATTCAACCGACGTTGGAATTCACGAGAGGGTTTGGCTTCATTCTCCAAATATATATGGTGCGAACACAGAGCGGGATTTATCCCGTGGAGATCGGAAATGCTCCAGCCTATTGCCTTGCGGTTCTTCTCCAGGATCTCTAGCAAGCGAGATTCCTGCTCCTCGGTCAATTGCGAACTGATAATGACCGGAAATTTCTTGGCTGCGCCCGCAAGGAAGGCATACTTAAGGGTTGTGGGTAAGGGTTTGAGCTCAGGGATGGTATGATCATCTAAGAAGTCTGGCTCAATCCGATCTGGTTCGGTGTTGGAAGTGGCTGGATCTTGATCTGCAGTGGCTGCCACCAAGCTTGGCTCTGGAGTCGGATCGTCAAAGGTCTCCATGCAATCGGCAAACGCCTCGTCCGACTCGTCTTCCTCATCTTCCGATTGTCCTAAGGATGTAAGGACTGACAGGCCCTCTTGGGCCTCTATGTCATCGAAGATGTAGCTCTATGTCATCGAAGATGTAGGGTGATGCAGGCTCAGAGCTGTACTCGTTCCTAATGATCTCGCAGACTGACTCATGTACTGGATCATCTTCAAAGGAGATGGACATATCGGTGCTGGCTGGGTTCTGTCTCCATGGCCCAACTAAGTCTACATGTGCACTGTCTGTTTCGATCGAAGAGTACTCGGTGCTGGATTCGGAGTCCGGTCTCTGCCATCTGGTCTGCTTCATCTCTAGTTCCTCATCTCCGCCTGGAGTTTGGAACTGAATCTTCCCATTCTTATAATCGAATAAGGCCCCTGCTGTTCTAAGGAAGGGCCTACCCAAGATAATCTGGGAATCTCTCCAATTACGAGGGGTCTCCATATCAAGGACAGTGAAGTCCACCAGGTATTCCTGACCCTCGACTTTGATCACAATGTTCCTTAATTCTCCTTGGGACCTCTTAGTGGATTTATCTGCAAACTGCAGAATAGCTCTAGATTTCCTAAGAGGTCCGAGATCAAGCCGCTCATAGAGGGCTGTGGGCATCAAATTGATCGAGGAACCATTGTCAAGGAGAGTGCGTGCAAACGCGATGTCATCAACATGACTCACTACATAGTGTGCACCCATGTCTCTTCGTTTCCGAGGAAACGAGTTCTTTATTGCACAAGTCGTGGCTACTGATAGAACGTGTTTCTCAACACGGCTTTTGGTCTTCCTGCTAACCCTAGTAGGTGTGCATCGCACCTTAAGGTATTTCTGGAATGCAGGGGTCATTTCCACGAACTTGTCGAAAGGGATTGTGACCTTGATATGTTTGTTACAAAATTCAGCCATCTCAGGGTCATCTTTTTGGATTTTTGTGTTTTTCTTCTTCCCACCCTTAAGAGCTTGGGGGAAAGGGATTATTAACTCAGGATCTGGAACTGAAATATTTTCATTAGAAACTGAAACTGAGTTCTGGACAGGACTCTGACTCGGACTTTTGTACAGACTCTGATGCTGACTCTGACGAAAGGGAAAATGCTTGGGCGAAACCGGTGATGCGTCTTCCGCTTCTTCTGACTGGTCCTCCTCAGATGGAGGTGCGGGCTCATCGGTGCCGTCGGACTCCAGGTGGATGCGGGGGTGCTGCTTCGAGGACTCAGATGTCCTCTTCTTCTGCTTGCGGTGGTGGTGGTGATGCTCCTCTTCCTCCTCCTCCGAATTCTCCTCAGGTCGAACTTCGGAGGTTCCTTCCTGTTGTGCCCGTGCCCGATCAGGTATGGTCACGGTCCTTCCGCTCCTGAGGGACATATGGTTAACATTATCATACGAAAGGATCTCATGTTCAGATAAATAATTATCTGAATAGTCTACCTGATCTCTAGGTCGGTTCTGGCCTTGGTGTATGCTGTTCGGGTTGGCCTGAACCTGTGCGGGAAGTGGAGTCCTTGGCGCCGTTTGTTGGTCTTGAGCACGAGAGACCCGATTGATGTCGGTTCTCATGTCCAAGTAATCGTTCTGCATCTGCTGGACCCTATCAGACAGGGTCTGGATCGCCAAGGTGAGGGACTCCAACTCGGTGGGCTGGGCTGGCTGCTGCGTGGATGCCGTCCTGAACTGGCCCTGCTGGCCGTGCCGATACTGCTGCTGATGGGGTGGTGCTGGCCCCTGCTGGTAGGTTCGCTGCTGCGGCTGGTACCCCTGGTCTGGCCTGGACTGGTATCGCGGGATTGTGACGGGTCTGGTCTCCTGGTATACTGGGGTTGGGCGGTGTGCCTGATCCTTCCCCATCTCAATTTGCCGGACTAGTGGGTCACGGCTATACCAGAGCCCGTTGATCTCGTAGACGGGCGGAGGCTCCTCGTATGCTGTCTCAACTGGTGGGGGTGCTTGATGGTTCTGCTGGGTGTAAGTCTGATCCCAGCTGCTTTGAGACCCCGGTGCCTGTTCCTGTACAAGATGAACTCGATGTACAGGTACAGGTGGTGCAGAAGGGGTGGGTAGCTTCATCTTGGCTACCTTTTCAGAGAGTTCCTCCACCTTCTTGGGAAGGCTCGAAAGAGACTCCATCTCCGCGACTCGCTTGTGGATCTGTTCGACCATGGTGAGCTTGTCTGCAATCATCCCCATGCTGGGGATGAGGTCCTCTGTCAGATCAGCAACAGTCCTTTTAGTTGTCTCGTTGGATAGAATCGAGGGAGACAACTGATAGGCCCTTGTGGCCTGTGACCTGCCGGTTTCTGCCATCTGCTCCAGGATCTTCCATACGGCGTGTTCGTTCTTGTTCAGATAGCTTCCTCCGCAGGCGGCGCTGACTAACCCCTGCATCTCTGGGGTTAAGCCGCAGAACAAGGTCTGGACTAGGATCGCCTTTGAAATGCCGTGGCATGGGCATTTCTGCACTAAATCATTGAACCTGTCCCACGCCTCGTGGAACGGTTCGCAGGGTCCTTGGGCGAAGCTGGCAATCTTCGTACGCATCTGATTGGTTCTACTGAGTGGGTAGAACTTCTTCAGGAAGAGGTCCTTGAACTGCATCCAGGTAGTACAAACCACCCCTAGGTTCTTCAGCCAATGTGCAGCCTTATCTCCTAAGGCAAAAGGGGTGGCTTTCAGTCTGATATAGTCTTGGCCAACATTGGGATGGCTCAGATTATTACAGACTAGTTCGAAGTCACGGAGGAAGGTGTACGGCTCTTCGCTGAGGTTTCCGTTGAACTTCGGCAGCAGGCTAAGGAAGTGGGGCTTCAGCTCGAATGCCTGGTCGGGAACTGCAGGTGCTAGCCAATTCTGGATCTCGTTCTCCGCCGGGTTATATGTATCGACCATTGGCCGGTCGATTCCTTCTGCTACTATAATCTGCCCCATTCGTGCAGTGAGATCGGCATTCTTCTGTTCAGCTTCTGCCAGACGTCTAAGGATCTGTCTCATCTGGTCCTCGTCGGGCGGCATCCTTGGCGGCATTTCTTCCTCCAGTTCTGGGATATGGAAAATAGGTCCGGTGTTAGAGGGTAAATCAAGGAATGGATTACCGAGGCAATGGTCTTCCTCGGTACTCTCAGAGGAGATAAAAGGGTTGGTTTGAGGGTAACCACCCTGAGCAGGAGGGAACCAGGACTCAAGAGGGTCATGAGTCCTGGGTGGTCCAAAGTGCGTTTGGACCGAAAAAGACGAGTTATCTGGGGGACTCATAGAGGGATCAGTGAATTGTGTGTCGAGATCTCCCCATTGACTCATCTTGATAAGCGAGAAGAAGATAGGATTTTACTCCTACCTGAAGCAAGCAAGAAGAACAATCCAAGACCCTGGTTTTCACACTCAACACAGTGAAGGACTCAAATTGAGTCCAATTTATCTTGTAATTTTTAAGTGTGAATTTCAAGCAAATCTAGCAAGGATTACGCGGCCTAGAGGGAAGTCGGCTCAGAGCCGGATGCGTCTTCCCTGTTTATCCTGTCGTCTAAGATACCGCCGCTCCTTCCTTTCTTCGCTCCTATCCCAAGCCGAGGGATTCAGTGACCACGCCCCTATCTACCTGCAAGCAGGCGGAGGCTGACAAGGCCGGAACTTCACCCCGGGGGGTTACTGGCAGCTTGTCGCGAAGTACCGCAATTTCGCCCCTATCTACCTGAGACAGGCGGAGGCTACTTGGTACTAGTCAAAGAATCTGAAAGTATCCGGCTTGTGATATTTGCTAGGATCAGTCAGAACGATGATATGGAAGACGGGGATTTGGGCTCTACCTTAGGGTGTTCACACACACTCAGGTACCCTCACTCAGCCTGAAAACAAGGTCGGGGTTACTCTCCCGCAAACAATTTTCAGTTTTATTCCCTTTTTATTGTCAATACTGTTAGCAGTCCCAGTTTTAAAGTAGGTTATCACTGAAATTTAATCACCACAAAGCACGCCTATCGGACAGTCCCAATTTCCTTTAATTAAGTGAGAAAATCAGAGGGGGAAATCGAGAAAAGCCGATGCAAGTTAAAATCTATGATGCGTATGCTAAGTAGAGAATACTTACAGTGATCCCTTCGCTTGTCGATGCAGGATGCTATACAGAATTGAAAACTCTATCCTATATGCAAATGCAGGCGATAAAAGCCGCTCCTAGACAGGCAGTTCTATTAGCGTGAAGAACAGATTGATTTGAACTAAGTCCTGCGGTCTAAGTGCGTCTTTTAAATGTGTTGTGTGGTCCTATTGATTACGAGCACAAACAAGTCCTAGATTGGCTCGAGGAGCCGCTAGTGCAAGCTAAGTTACCAATCAACCACACAGCACACGGGACACGGTTTCCACTATTTTTACACGCGCGAGAACCCAAACGGGAACCGCTGGAAACGATGCAAAAGAAATAAAATAAAATGAAAATTACAAGGCCTCTCTTTCTCTCACACAATCTAAGTGCTAAGTCTTCGAAGCGTCGCCGACTCCTCGCGTTCCTCGCACAAAAATTAAGATAAGGTCAGAGAGTGACACAAAAATAAAATAAAGCAAAAATAAATGAGAGAAATAATTACAAGAACAACCGGGGGTCAGACTACCCGGGGGTTAGAAAATCAAACACTCAAAATGTGATGTAAATTAACCTAAGCCGTGCCTCCCCGGCAACGGCGCCATTTTGATAAGCCTCCCGCACCCTTAGTTAATCCGGTCAAATTAATGTCCAAATCAATTAATGATATTCGTTGCAGTCGGATACGAGGGATTAATCAAAAATCACTTAGCTATTAATGTTAAGTGATGTAGTTTTTTTTTACTTGGTGAAGTCCAAGGTCGATCTCAGGGAGGCATCTGTCTCCTTAGGTTGATTACATCAATTCACAAGTGCTCGAGATTCGGGGAACGATTTTTTTTTTTTTTTTTTTTGGTCTTTTTAATTACTATGTAGACAATGCAGACAATCCTTAGCCAATTTCAAGTTAGATTTAATTGATATATCAAATTCAGTCCAAAAATTATGAAAATTGGCCAGAAGGTTGCTTATGATGAAAATGACCTACACTAATTTTTTTGGAATTTTTTGACTCAAAATGAATATTCTATGAATTAACTAAACAAACAGTGTGATTTTCAATGTTTAATTTTTAATAAATATCAAAACACAATATTTCTCGGAACTAAAATTATCCTAGGAAGGTCTAATGATCAGGAACCTAGGAAAATTGACAGAACTAAAAAAATGTTGTGAAATGAATTAATTAAAATTAATCAAAGGAAATCACTAAACTATTTATTCAGGCCTCGTTATGCGTGCAAATGATGTGAAATTTTTATGGGATGTTAAAAACAATGTCCTTAAGCTACTGTGATTTTTTTGGTGATTTTTGAAGGCACAGATAATTTACTAAAAATCAAATGGCATCTCTGGGCAAAATATGACTCAAATCAACCAATTAATTCATTAATAAATCAAGAAAACCAACAAAAATACAACACGTGTGCTAACAGGTAGAGGACAAAGTTCTCAACAATATGCAACTTTTAAAATTCAAAAATAATCAAAAATGCATGCTATGGACACGTGCAAACATAGGGGTCTAAATGCAATACTGAAAAATAAATGTTCAAGAAATAAACATGCTGACAGGGACTAAAGTGCAATTACCAAGACTATGCAGGACTTGAATGCAAATTCTCCACGAATCACGTGCGCCTCACGTGATGTCTGCTTCACAGGGACCTTTCTGCAATTTTGGAAACCTCCAGGGGTGTCGGTGCAATTTACCCAGGCCGCACGTGCTCCTCACGTGGGGCGGCCTAGGCTCGGAGGCGTCGGAGGCTCGGATCGAGGGTCGGGGCTTCTGGAGGCTCGGGTTAGCCTCGGATCTGCTTCGGGGGACCCGAGCCTAGGCTTGGGTGCCGAGGCTCGGATCGGGCGACGTGGCGGCCTGAGGGCCCTTGGATCTGGATGGATCCAAGGGTGGTAGGTGAAGACGCGTGGCAGCGGGTGGAGCGTCCGATCCTTGGTGCGATCGACGGTCGAGGACGAAGGCGGTGAAGAGACGCGTGGCGGGACGAGGGCCGTTCGATCAGAAGATCGAACGGTGGCTGCTGTTTCTCCTTCAACGCTCCTCCGCCGCCTGCGGAGGAGGGGCCTGTGCTCCGGTGAAGGGGGCTGACCTCCGCCTGCCTCGCTGAGCTCCGTCAGTGAGCTCTGTCAGCTCCCAGCTAGCTCGGAAGCAGCGGATGAGGACGGCGAAGCCTCCGGTGGTCTCGGATTGGCTGGAGGAGGGCTGGAGCACCTGGTCGATGAAGCTCGAAGAAGGATCCGATGAAGCTCCGGCCAATGATGATCGGGTACCTGCAAGGGTTATGTGGATAGCCGAAGCGTGCTGATACGATCGTGGAGAGGATGGCGTGGTCGGTGAGGCCTGCGGGTGCTTGAGGTGATCGGGCGAGGTGGCTCCGGACAAGCGGCGGAGCTGCTAGTCGACGATGGTCGAAGTGCGGTGAATGGCGAAGTGGAGAAGCCCGCGAGGATGCTAGCACCGTCGCGGAGCTCGTCGGGATGTCGAGGAGGTGTGGAGATGTCCGTGGAAGGCGAATAAAATCGGAGAAGATCGGAAGAAAAGAAGAGGATGATCGGAGAGGGGATGAAGGAGGTTACCTGGGGTTTGGGGCTCGGTTTTGAGCTCCAGGGGTCGTCGCTCCAGAGGTCGGTAAGCCTCGAGCTCGTGCAGCTACGCGGAGGGCGGCTGCGGCACGGCGGTGCACCGTGGATCTCGCCGGAGAAGAAGGTCCTTCGTCGCTCAACAATTCGGCCGCTTGCTGTCACCAAGAGGAAGCTTGGAGCTCGGGGTTCTTTCCTGGAGTGGCGGATGGGCTTGAATGTGGTCGGAGAGGGTGTATTTATAGGTCGAAGGTGGCGGCAGAGCTGGGTGAGTGGCGAGTTTCATGGAGGTGGTGGAGCGAGTGTGGCGGAGATGGTGATGTTCGAGGGTGTTGGCGAGGGAGAGGGAAGAGTGGGGAAGATCGTGGGAGAGTCAGTGGCCGGCGAGGGGGGCTGGAGTGCGGCCGAGAATAGAAAGGGGCGGCCCCTCCCGCAAGGCGGAGATCGTGGGAGAGAGGGGCTGCCCGAGGTAGGGGACGAAGTCCTGGCCGTTGGATCTTGTGATCCAACAGCCAGATGGAGGCGCGAAGCGGGCGGGTGAGATTAGATCTGGAGTGCCCAGATGAAGGGCTATGAGGGTGACACGTGGCGTGACGCGGGCGAAGTGCGAGCGGGCGGCTAGGATCGGGTCTAGGTGATTGATCTGAGGGTCACGATCCGCTGGAAGACGAGCGGTTGTGATGAAGGGATCGGGGGCGCGATCGGGCGGCCTAGAGGTCGCCACGTGGCTCGTTGAGGATGCGGCGCTAAGGAACGGTCCAGATGGAATGCGGGGTGGATCTGATGGCTGTAGAAGAGAGCGGACGTGGTCAGGCCTGGGCCGTTGGATCTGAGGTGCGATCCAACGGTGGAGGGCGCGGGCGGAGCAGACAAAGGGCAGCGGGCCGCGTGGCGCAATCAGAGGGCGCCACGTGGCCTGCTGTGAGTGGTCGAAGGGAAAGACACGTGTAGAAAGAGGAGGAGGCCGAATTTGGAAAAACTCAAAACATGAAAGTTGTAGATCTTGATGAGATCTACAAGTTTCATGTTGACCAAAGACGGAGATGAGGTCAAATATGATACATAAATACAAAGTTACATAAATATACATATGTAGTATACAAAATGACCCAAAAACCCAAGTTCCTCATACAAGCTCCAATTTCAATGAAATTAGTCTCATTTTGAAGGTCTTTTGATATGTAGTATTCTAAGAGTGAGTAGACCTAAGTAGGAGTTTGTATGCGGGCTTTATGTGTGTTTTAATGTACAAGGGTGCTCAGGGTATTTAGGCTCTTTTACAAGGGTGATTTGTGGCTTTCTTCCCTATATTCTTAAGGAGTATATACATATATTATAGAGAAGGAGTTATTTGATGAAGAGGTCTTTTACAGGTGATTTTTGGCTTCTTATTTAAATGCAGATGAGCTCCTAAAATGCATGAATTATGGATGCATGCATGAATGCTATTTATGCAAGATAAAGGGAAATATGCCTCTATTTTCTCGGGAACAAGGCTCTATTTTTGACTTTTGATGTGATGAATCACAGATTCATCAACGCTTCAGGAGGAGGAGAAGGTCCAGGAGGAGCATGAAAGAATTCTGAGAAGACGTCAAATGATCTATCATCATGTGATGATCCATATCCGCACACAGGACTTGGTGTTCTTCCACGATATGGGCTATCAATGACCATGCAGCTCGAGGAAGCTACATATGGTAGCAAATCGTCCATGTAGCTATCGGTTGGACAATGGACACAACCATATGCATCGTAAGCAATAGGTCCCGGATCGGGCTTGGAACAAACTGTCCATGTGTGTTCCTCATCCTCTGTCGCTCCTTATATTCATGCCTTGTGTGGAGCCCTTCCTCGAATCTCGTATCATGTGGTCCACGACCACCCCCTGCTTGCCGACCTGAATATATTTCCCCACCATCATTAGATCCACCACGACCGCCATCATCATCATCATCATCACTGTCATCCTTTGACTTGGATTTAGATTTGGAACTAGTGGAGAGAATTTCATCAGCAGCTGCATTAACCTTGGCCTCTAACCTTCCAAGAGGGTCCACAATCCACCCGGATCTAGACAGATAGTCACCTACATCTACTCTCATTTGCTATCTAATACTCATTTGGTCTTCCACCCGATTGATCGAGAACAGGAGCACCATTGGAATCCATCCACCTCTGGAGAACATCTTCATTAGCATCATCATCGTGCATCTAGAAAATGTATGCAAGATCAATAGGGTATGTGTAGTCCTTTTGTCCTGGCCTTCTCTTGCATGTTTCATCTTCAACCTCAAGTTGTAGTGCATGTAGGCAAGATCATGGAGACTCTGTTCACCCAACCTATTCCTTCTCTTCGAATGGATCTAGTTGAATGTGCTCCAATTCCTCTCGCAGCCACCAGCAGATGCGGTTCGAGACAACACTTTCACTGCCACTTTTCGTAAATGGGGAGCCTCCATCCCATATACTAACCACCATTCGGCTGTGAAAAAATCAAGTGGAGATAAATCAATAATTGTAATGCATCATTACACATTTAATGTTACTTTTTTGTCTTCGTCCTTACTAGGAAGAGTACTGTCCTATCCATTTACCGCAGTAATTCGACAAAGAAGCCCAAGGCATCCCTGAAATACTTCACCTACACATAGGTTGAAGTCATAAATTGTTACATAATACTCTTAAAAAATATTTTAAGAGTCCCAATCTAGCTCCAAAATCAAGATTACTCATTCATGCACAAGGTCTATGTCTTCTCATCCTTGACGAGCTTCTCCGCCACAATTTGCACAGTTGTTATAAGTTCAGCATTTGTACCAAGACTATTCTTATATTGGTACGTAGGATTGAAGTAATAAGCTGGACACAAACAAGTATAATTCTCATATTCTAAAGTGATATAAAATATGAAAAATAAATTAGGTTATTACATAATACATACCAGCATTGGGAAGACGATGTGAGAGCATCTTGGACCATCGCTCATCTATGATGTCCAACCATGCTTTGAATCCTTTCCCAACTGCTTCTATGACCTTCTCTCTCATGCAACGCATTTCCTCGTAGATCACTCCCATGGTGGGCTTCTTATCGCCATCTCCATTCCGCAATGTAGAAACAACCAGATCCATGATCTTTGTGACTCAAGTCACGTCATCCCAAATGTGGAAATCATTGATCAATGACTCCACTTTCTGTCCCCCTTCATCTCGAGCTTCAAGTATCTCGAACCATTCACCTCGGTAAAACATGGTTTTCATCCCTGTCTTGTGTTGTTTCAGGCTTTGCAACGCTATAAAATTTGTTGTAAAGCATGTGATGCCGTGCCTCACTAGCTCATCATTGCACATCCTACTCATCAATGCCAACACTTTGGAATGGTTGTAAATGAATGTGGTCATCGTCTGTGCTTGCTCCATCACTCTTGAGACAAGCTTCCTCTTGTTGAGGTCCTTTAGAATTAAATCAATACAGTATACAGCACACGATGTCCAATAAATGTCATAGCTATTAGACTTCATTATTGTTTCACATGCTTTCTTGAAGTTGCTGCCATTATCCGTGACAATCTGGACAATGTTCTCTTTCCCAACATCTTTGATAATGTCCTTCATCAACTTCAATAGATACTTGTTGTACTTCACATGTTCAGGTGCATCAACAGATTTCAAAAAAATTTGTCTTTTTCCATCACAGTAAGTAAGGAAGTTGATGATCTGCTTCCTCGTGTAGCTCGTCCACCAATCGCACATCAACGCCATCCCATACTCTGACCATCTCCTCCTCAGCTCGGCGATGTACTCATTCATCTCCTCCTCCACCCAAGATATTTGTTCATTATATCATAGGATGTGGTAGCCTTCACTCTCGTTCCTGCTACATCGATCTCATCAATGGCATGTTGGAGAAATGGACCTCTAGCAATGTTGGTAGGAATGCTCTCCCCAAAAAAGATCTTGTTGATGGCCTTTCCTACCCTCTCCCGTCATTGTTGAACATGCCCTTCACAATCTTCTGCGTCGAATCCTTGCTTGGTTTGTATTGCATGGATCCGCTTCTCGTCAAGAAGGGCTCAATTCCCTTCTCCTTGTGATTTTTGGTGGGTGGTGGTACTGGTGCTCCTCCAGAACCACTCCCACTGCCACCTACACCATAGAAGATGCTTCGTGCACCGCCAATTCTCTGAAGGATATGGAAAGATCCTTAAGTGCATCACGAAAGCGTGATGATCGCATCGTATGCGTTTATTAGTGACTAGTCTCACTAATTTCTCGAGGCATCGGAATTTTAAAAAAATCAAATGTGATGAACTCACATGATCCGAGAACACTTCTCGGATCGTTTCATCTAAACCACATGCAGGTATTAAGGTTACCTTTTGAAGTGTGGTTGCGATCGAGTCTATAAGTGAAGATACCTCCTATCTCAAGTCAGATCCAATGGAGGAGATGCTTGCGAGTGTGTTGATGAAACGCGTGCTCCTCTCAATCCATGTTGATGATCCAAGTGGTGAATTTCATGATCTTGTCTTATGAGATCTGACATCTTCTTCACGAGCAAGATGCATCGAAGGAGACGGAGATCCATGAACGATCGAAGTGGCGACACAACAGCGTGGCGACGACGACGACCCTCTCTAGGATTTAGGGTGGACGGTCACTCTAAGTAGGAGAGAAAGAGGCTTGGCATGTAGATAGAGAGAGCATATAATTTATGTGGTCAAAAACAGCTAGAGTTGCCTCTTCTTTTATAGTATTTTGGGAGTCCATGGATTTCAATCTATGTCAAACACAAAATCAATGGTTGAGATTGACTTGTGTTTCTATTCAATGGCCATGATTTTATTGTAAAAAATACAACAATAATTAATTTAGATTAAACTAAATATATTGAATAATCAACATAATTTAATTTTGAACTAAATTAATCAACATAGAAGGATAAGGAGGGAAGCCCCCCATCCTCCTAAAAAGGTGTACGGCCACCCTTGTGACCAAGTCAAACGGTGGTTTTCCACCATCCATTAAATGGATGGTGTTGGCTTCTTTAATCCTTCATATATATTTACAATAACTTTTGTTGTAAATTAATTCACAAAAATATTTCCAAATTAATTTTGTGAATGTTGCAATCATGCCATTAAATAATTGTAAATTATATTCACATTCCAAAATAAAATGTAAATTGTATTTCCAATTAATTTCTAATGTGAATCCAATTCACATCAACAATTAATTTCAAGATACTATTTACAATAAGCTCTCTCTAATATATTATAAATCATATTTATAATATATACAAATAATATGGATAGTGCTATCCACATTATTCATATCCTTGATAATTAAATCATATTTAATCATCTTGGATCTCTATTCTCATATGCAAATAACATGAATCACATTGATGTTATTCCCATCTTTGATAATTAAATCACATTTTATTATCTTAGATAACTCTCCTCATATGGCCAAATAATATGAATCAAATTCATATTATTCGTGATAATTAAATCACATTTAACTATCAATTTTCCTTAATGCTCTGATACATTATCAACAACGAAATTATCCTTGGACTCTTTCAAGAATGATGCGCTTTCTCGGCAGATACTTGGAGATAAGGACATGGCGATTGTACATTCCACGTACACTAACTTGGATATCGAGATCACATCTCAAATCCAGATCTTGGGGACCTCCCATAGATGTTTGATTAAATCAAAGTCATAAATCTAATCTTCTCATTGCATCTAAATCACATTCAGGTCACTGTATAACATTTGGACCATGACTAGATTACTTCTCTAGTGAGAGTAGTCATCAAAATCCAGACCTATTTTGTCACTCCCTCGGAATGGAAGTGACATGGCTATACAATCGTTTATTGATCACATCACCCTCAGGTATTCTTAATACATGTACATCCTGCATATTGGAAGACCTAGGATAAAATTGAAGTTTTAGATTTTATTTAGACTATCTCCTTCATGGTTTTATCATTAAGTTTCTCATTTGATCACTGGGAGTTGGTATCGATAATATACTTTTCAAAAATATATATCATACCTAGGTATTGGTCATAGACTTTCCAAAAACTATACCAAACCTACAAATTCAGTCAAGCTTCCAAAGCGGGATGACCGTGTACGGAATTTGATCCCAATATCTTATGAATGAGCGCATGTCTTCCTATTCAGTAACGACCATGTATGATCCCTTTGAGAGATCGTATTACTCATATGCCCTTGTATGCACACCAGTGCGTCGGTGTATAGACCTTGGTTAGATAGTCAACCTATCGGTCTGCCAAATGTACATACTCAGACATATAGTAACACATCTATCTCCAGTCAGAGGATGTGTGTCTAGATCATGACAACATACAACATAGGACTTGGTTATCTCTATCTCGTTAAGTCAACTCTTTGACCTACCTTATCTGACACCTCTGAATCTCTTTTCCATTGCAGAGGACCTACATCAAGAGGTCGGTCAGATATCAACCAAAAAAGAAAGGATTTCCATCTCTTACTCAGGTTGTAGGTCCTCTCTTAACAATCATTTGACGGTGCTTGACGAGTCCTCAATCTAAGTCTTTAGATATTCATACAAGCACCAGCCTCCATGATTCAACAATTGAATCAACAGTTGTATGATCATCAAGATGGTTATGGTACACAACCCTAATTATACTACGGGACCTATTATGCAAATTAATTATTCTTCATTTCATATCAGGGAATGATATTTGCAATAACATTTATTGCATAATGGATCGATGTGGGC
This sequence comes from Ottelia alismoides, assembly GCA_037367405.1. NCBI lineage: Eukaryota > Viridiplantae > Streptophyta > Magnoliopsida > Alismatales > Hydrocharitaceae > Ottelia > Ottelia alismoides. Next base: position 953,687 of record JAZKJV010008857.1, on the reverse strand, counting down.
TCATATGTCTAACAATCTCCAAAGAGCCATTAATGAGCTAATCTTTAAGCCCACACTCATGTGCTAATCGTAAGCTATTTAGAAAAATAGCTAAATAAGCTGACTAGTCACTCTGTTCCCAAGAGATTGTGTCAAGTCCTTTTACAGTACTTGCATATCTCCTAGTAACAGTGCTCGCATCCAATGCGAATGTTGCATATTATGCAACAAATACTCAATCTTGTTAAAGCAGTTATAGTGTCTTTGACACTACAACTCAATAATCATTATAACCAGTATGTAATTTCTATTACCTTATAAGAATATCCTTATTCCTAAAGATCTTTATCTCCTAAGGTATCTGTAGTTAAGATCCTTTTAGGTCATTATCTATAAAGTCTTAAGTTCTTGAAGATAAGACTTACATATCACTATCTCTAAGTCTTGTCATCTACGAAGGTGTTTTTATTACTACAATCAAGTGTTTTATCTCCATAGTAAGATTAGTAATAGTTTACTACTCCCACTGCATGGTAGACATCTGACTTTTTTACACATCTAGCACACACCAGGCTTCCAGTTACTGATGCACAAGGGCAAGCAGTTTTAGCGTTCACTTCCTCAACACCTTGAGGTGTTATCCCTTCAGATATGTTAGCATTATATCTTAAGGGAAGGAAGCCTTTATTGGGATTTTTTATAAAAAAAATGGAATGTGTCCTAGGTGTACTACTAATGTGACAGTCCAAACACCATCTTCTCTTTGCTCCTGAACATCTTCAAAACTAAGATCTAGGATATATTCTTGAGATCGCACCTCAAGGTATGGAACAACCAAATTATAAAACACTTATTCTCATCCTTATATCATTAAAAATGATTAGGATTTCATCTACATTTTAGCACGATGAATACGATGGCACTCCCACTAAGCTTTACACGGTTCATCAAGATTTTATATGAAATCATAAACTTTATAATTTCATTAAATCTGATGTTACGACTATCAAAAGCTTATTTGAGTCCATCGATGGAGTTCTCTTACAGACTTTACGTTCCTCAACTTTGAAGCCCTAGGGCTACTTCATATGAATATCCTCAATGAGGAATTCATAGAGGAATGCAATCTTGACTTCCGTCTTGTAGATGTCATAGTCAAGTTGTGTAACTATAATTAACAATATTCTGATGGATTTAAGCAAGGTCACTGAAGAGCAAGTCTCATTGCAAGCGATGTCATCTCTTCATGTGTATCTTGTGGGTACAAGCCGTGCTTTGAAGGTCTCTATCATCTCATCAGGTTCTCTCTTTCTCTTGAAGATCCATTTACACCTAACGGATCTTACTCTTAAAGGTGGATCCTCGAGGGTCCATATACAACACTTATATATGAAGTCTACTTTAGACTTTATTTCTAACATCCATCTTTCCATGTCATGATCCTCAGAAGCTTCATCATATGAAGTCAGATCATCGTCAGACTTAACTGACACATAGAATCGATCCTCGCACTCATTTGAAGAGGTATGAGTGTTTCATCTTTAATTGTCCTTTTAGCTTCCGATTTTAGGAGCCCCGTTATCTTCTCGAGATTCAATGAGATCCTTAACTTCATTTTCATCTTTATTCTCAAGGGAGTCATCCTCTAAGAATCATATCCTTAGAGATGATATCTTTTAAGAATCCCAAGGTTATAAAGTAGGTATACAATATCATCCTTTATTTTACTAATGAAGTAGCACTCTCTGGTGCTAGATTCTAGCTTACTTGTATCCATGATAAAGTTATGGACCAAGCAACCCTAAATCATCAAGTGTCCAATATTAGGCTAGGTTCTAAACTATAGCTTATAAGGATTTTCGGGTTTAGATTTGCATGGAATCTTAATAAGGATATATTGCAGTAACTACTACATATATACCTGGAAACTAAGAGGTAATTATGCTAAGATTCATCATTAATCAAATCGTGTCACACATGATCCAATTGTATCTCCATACAACTCTATTGAGTATAGGTGTATTAGGAGGAGTAAGATAGGAACGATATTCCTTTCTCCATAGAGTATTCCTTGAATTCATCTAATAGGTACATGCTACCTAGGTTAGATCAAATACATTTCATCTTCCTTCAGACTTTGATTCTAAACCAAAAAATGTAATCTTTGAATATTTCAAAGGTTTCTAAGGTGAAGGGAAGAAATCTCACATCACAAATAATCATCAATAGATATGTTATATCATTAATATTTATTATGATATATATGGTCCACATACATCAATATGTATGAGATCGTGAATACCTTGGCACCTTACACCATTCTCAGAGAATAGTGTATTGGACATTTTTACTTTGAATGTAAGTTTTGAACCTTTAGACAATCTAAAGTTCAATATCTTACTAATCTATTGATCATATCAATAGACATATATCCCAGGCTTGAGACGAGATCATTGCCGACTGATCGCATTCTCCTATTGATCTTTTAAGGTTTAATTTTTCAGTATTTAGAGATGATAATGAACCATTCATTAATTTTCTAATTTATTAGAGTCCTCTAGCTATTAGATTACTATCTGAAATATGTCCATCATAACTCTTTATGATAGGTCTATTCTAGAATTCATGTTTATTTCCAACACTTAGAAATAAATAATGAATGTATTCTAATATATGGATCATAGAGACATTCTCTGAGACTAAGAGCTCTCCCATTGAAATTATGAAGTCTATCTATCCATAGAGAGTGTTGCAACAATTGCATCAATATCCATGTGGATGACTATTAAACCTTAAGATCAAATTTTCTAGTCTTCTAAAACATATGAAATCAACTGCAAATATCATTAGAAGAATGAGATATAATTATTAGACTTTGATCTTATCTAATAAGCAAGTTAATTTCAATGATTATATGTAATATATAATATTCGGATACACTATCCAGATCATTCTTTAATGATTTTAGATAGTTTGGATAGTCATACTATCAATACTCCGACTTTTTACAGTATTGGCATTCATCCAATTCTTTGGGATGACATATGGAAGTCACAAAAGTACAGTCAGCTCTTTGACTTTTCTTCTTACTTGGGTCAGGCCCATGCTTCCGCCACGCTCCCATCTTCTATAAACAACCATTGTTTAAGACAAAAGATTTCCTATATTGAACTCAAAATATTTCAATATAGGAGTATTTCAGCATTTATACATGCTTCATTCAATTCATACAATATGAATATTACGAAGTTTCGTAAATGATTAGAGTATAGATAGTAGAATCATATCTATATCCATCTTAACTCTTTAAAACTTTTGGTTTAGGCAGGTACTCAAACATTTAGAGTACATCATCTCTTATCGAGCCACCATTTTGCATAATGCAGTGAACCATGTCATTTATGATTAAATGTTGAGTGCACATATGTATGCCAAAACATCTTCTTAGGTTTTGTAAGGATTTTCAACAATTATGATCATCATCGACGTGATACTTCTAAAGCATATTCGATGAGAGATCAAGACTATAGAGACACACAAACCCTAGGTTTTTGTCCTATTATCTATGTAATTGCCATTCCTCATTATTATGAGGAAACTTTCATATTGCAACCACATGTATTATATGTACAACTGCAAGTACAATTTCTTGATCATAGATCCAACCCATGATATTTTACTAGTTATTAATGAGTATAATTTTGAGTGGGTTTAATGTAGGTTATCTAAAATAAGAAATTTCCATATATATATATATTACTTGATTTAGGATTTTTAATATCAAAGTTGCCTTGCCTTGTCAACACAAAAAGTTCATTCCCTTAATCACTTTCAATGTAAGAGATATACTTACCATTATATCTCAAGCGAGATCGTGGATCTTATTTCTCATCTTTATTACATACCAATAATATGAGAAACTGTAACTCGGATAAAAAGAAGGGGGAACTCATTCCACCTTGTAAGTCCAACTTGCATCTCTCAATTCGATCTTTAACACCCGGACCCACCACCCCTAAGGCGATGTTGACCCCTCGTTAATTGAACCAACCGTCAATAGGATTAGAACTTGTTATGTGTAATCCAATATCGATCCAATAATACGAGGAACCGATATTGGGGTCACTACGCATACGTCCTTACTCTTTCGAGAAGCAAAGAGCCTGATCTAAATGCGCTTGCATGCAGGAGTTGTCACTTCAGACAGGCGTCTCCTACATACAATCCCTGGTGATGAAACCCTTCGTCTTGATGCAAGACCATAGATGTCACTTATGTGATCCTCCATATCACATTCAAATTTTAATTAATTATTATGAATCATATTCACATAATTAGTTCTTCCAAGGGAAATAACAACTCTGTTCATAATAGAGTGTTTAATTAGATATAATTCATTTAATCATATTAAATTAATTATTAATTCAATCAATTAACCAACAAACAATTTTGATTGTTACTTGAAGGATGGTATTATCTTGAAATACGTATTATTCAAATTTTAATAATTAGAAAAATACCTCATGATCATTTCAAGCACTCCTTTCCTTACCTGTTGTCATGGCCAGTACGCACAGGATGTGGGAAAGACCGCTCACATAGCAACCTGCTACCCCATCGAAGTTATTCAGCCTTTCAACCGAAGTTATACCATATAATATTTATCAAAACCATTTTGATTATATTATAAGGATATTTGCTAAACAAATCCTCAATCCTATTCAAGTAACAATGTTTTGCATGTAGAGATTGTCCTACAACTATTGTAGGATAAACTAAGGTTTTTATGATACATTCATTTAATGGCCTATGATGATTAATCAATTATTTTTCATAATTATTAGGCATCATATTTAATCAAGGCAAATTCATAATTTCTATTATTTCCATTGAATTATAAACACATTAAGTAAAGAGGTTTGATGATCTGAACATCTTTCGAACCATCTCCACTAAATATGGGATATTTAGGGCAAATAGAGTCGGAATCGTGTGAAATAAATTTGAGAGGTTTATTGGTTTGATTCTCTATTTAATAAAAGTGTTTATTTCATGTTTCATGATGGGAAAATAATAAGAAAAACTAATTTTCTTACAGACTCAAGAATTCATGCAAAACAACTTTCATATTGGGAATTCTTCGAATCATTTTCATGCACTTTTGGTACCAACCTTAGGCTATTATTTTTGGTACATATTTAGACATTTTAAATACATTTTATAAACCAAAAAATAAATCCAAACAGTGCACAAACATTAGGTTTTTATTTTACGAAAAAACCAATCCGAATCTTGCATCCAATGAAAAATAATGAGTCTCACGCATCCGATTACTAACTTTGTTCACCATTTGGATCATATCCAAGACCTCAACCTGGATCTTATACCACTTGAAGGATATGGAAAGATCCTTAAGCGCATCATGGAAGCGTGATGATTGCATCGTATGCGATCGGGAGTGACTAGTCGCACTAATTGCCTGGGAAACAAAATTTTAAAAAAAAAGCAAATATGATGAAATCACATGATCCGAGAACACTTCTCTGATAGTTTCATCTAAAACACATGCATGTATTGAAGTTACCTCTTGAAGAGTGGTTGTGATAGAATCTTTAAAAAAAGAGACATCTCGTCTCAAGTCCGATCCAACGGAGGAGATGCTTGCGAGCACATTGATGAAAAGTGTGTTCCTCGCAATCCATGTTGATGATCTAAGCAGCGAATCTCCTGATCTCGTCTCACGAGATCCAATATCTTTTTTACGATCAAGATGCACCAAAGGAGACGGAGATCAATGAACGGTCGAAGTGGCGGAACAACAACATGGCAACGACGGTGACCCTCTCTAGGTTTTAGGGTGGATGGCCACTCTAAGGAGGAGAGAGATACTTGGCGTCTAAAGAGAGAGGGAGGGAGAGAGAATATAATTTGTGTGCTCAAGAAGGGATAGGGTTTCCTCTTCTTTTATAGTATTTTTGGAGTCCATGGATTCCAATCCATGTGAATTACAAAATCAGTGGTTGAATTTGATTTGTGTTTCTATTCAATGGTCATGATTTTGTTGTAAAAAATACAACGACAACTAATTTAGATTAAATTAAATATATTGAATAATCAATGTAATTTAATTTTGAACTAAATTAATTAACATAGAAGGATAAGGAGGGAAGTCACCCACCCTCATAGAAAGGGGGGACGGCCACCTTGTGACCAAGTCAAAGGGTGGCCATCCACCATCCATTAAATGGATGGTGTTATCCCCTTTAATACTTCATATATATTTACAACAAATTTTGTTGTAAATTAATTCACAAAAATAATTCCAAAATAATTTTGTTAATATTGCAATCAAGCCATTAAATAATTGTGAATCATTGAGGAGTCCGAAATTCACCTGGTTAATTGGTGTGAATTAAGATTTGATGTGTCATTGTATTTACGTTGGGAATTCGGAATCGATCAAGAAATAACCACAATAAATTAATCAATTTTATTCAGCATGCTTTTATGTTTATTTACCTGGGCAAGTCTCAAGGTCGAACTCAAGGAGGCAAAGGAACAACCTAGAATTTTGTCTATCAAAGTTCATGCATGATTTTCGAGGCAGTCTTTTTTGGTATTTTTAATGCAATTTTGGAATGCAAATGCAAATAAGGCTAATTTTAGGGACTAAAATACAATTTTCAATCAAACGATGTCCAAAAATTACGAAACTTGACCAAGATGTAAAATATGGTGAAATGAATGCATTGTAATTTTTTTTAGAATTTTTTGGATGCAAGATAAATGATTTATGAATTTATGAATGCAAACAAAGTGAATTTCAATAATTAATTAAATAAATACTAAACCTAAACCTTAAAAATATAAGATTTAATATCTATTAAAAATTAAAGATTGAAATATGCAAAATGATTTTTATAGAGCAAATCATGTGTGCAAATGCAATTATTTTTGGGCATAATGTTAAATATAATTAATACTCTAATCCGCGAATTTTGGCAATTTTCAGAGCTATGGTTAATTTAATATGAATTTCCAAGCACTGAGTTGGCAAAATATGTAAATTTCCACAATAATAATAATATTAATAATTAATAATTAACAACGGACCACAAAAATATCACAAAAATGTCAAGAATAGAGAATTAATTATAGAACACAGTGTCTATTTTTAATAAATAAAATGATGCAATAAAGAGGTCTAAAATAACAGGGGAACACATGGGTAGAATTGCAAATAAAGAAATTAAACAAAAATACAGAGAGAAACTATTCTGGAATTACCTAAACCCTTAGGGGTATTTCAGCAAAAATGCCAAGCGATCACGTGTCAGGCACGTGACCCTTAAGCGGAGGGGATTCTCTGGTAATTTGGACAATCTGCAGGGGGTTCTTGCAAATATTCCACCTGCGCACATGGGTCCACGTGAGGAGACGCCCCCCCCAAACGCACATGCGACGCACGTGGTGGGGGTCTCAAGCTTCGTGCCCGATGGGCGGCTGGAAGAGTGAGGAGGTGATTGTTGCGGTGGGACTTCACGAGGTGGTGTCGCGGGAGGAGCAGTGGCTGAGGAGTGACGAAGGTGGCCTCTGGCATCGAGGCAAAGCGACGGAGTCGAGGAGAGACGGACGCCAGGGGTGGTGGTCGGTAGCCGACACACGGCCGACGGGCGTCGTGGAGGCGCAGATGTCAATGGAGCGATTGTGGCAGAGGAAGGGTTGAGGCGCTCCACAGCCGTTTGTGGATGGCGCGTGCTCCGGTGGAGGACTCCACCTGCTGGTGGAAGGTAGCTGAGGAGCCGAAGAGGGTGACTCCTGCGCAAGCAAAGTTGATGGAAGATGAAGCTTGATGGCGAAGGCGTTGGTGGAAGGTATTCGTCAGTGGCTCAATGACGCGAAGAAGGCCGGAGCAAGGGTAGCAGCCGGCATAGCTGGATGCGCTGCAACAAGGCCACAGAGCCTCGGATCTCGTCGGCCTGAAGGGGGAGTCGTTAATGGCGTTGTCATCGCCAGGCCACCCCTTCGAGTTTTGTGAATCACAGGTGCTTGAAGAGGGCGACGTCGGTGGTTTAAATAGAAGAGGAGGGCAGAGCCGGCTATGCAAATTGATTTGTGGGATGGTGATTTTGATTGATCGGGAAGGTGAGATATGTGACGGCGACGGTCGCGAGATTTGAGGGAGAGAAGGATTGGTGGTCACATCTGGAAGGCAGAGGGAGATTGTCGGCGATTGGGCGTATAATTGGCGGTGATGCCGTAGACAGAAGGGATGCGGTGCCCCGATTAGGCAGGCGGGTGGTACCGCCCAAAAGGGGAAAATGGCAGAGGCACTGCAAACAACCGAGGGAGGAAGGCGAAGCACAGGTGCCGTCCGATCGGCCGAGATCAAATAGCCCTGAAAGTGCTACGTGGCAGCAAGTGGGACGGGGGGAGGTCAGGCATGTGCAGTGCGCATGCGCAGGATGCATGTGCGTGGCTTGAATTTTATATTATAAAAAACGAATTTAAGTACCTCCAAAAATGGGTGACACGTGGCGGCTCCAGGAGCAGCTACGCGTCAGCCCCGGAAAAATCGAAAATAAAAAATAAAGATAAATCGAAAATAAATAGCAAATGACTTTGGATCGAAACATTTTCTTCACAAAAGTTGATCATCTCGACGAGATCTACAACTTTCATGAAAAGACCAAAACCAAAATCGATCAAATGTGTAAAGTGATATTTTTGGGAACCCCATGTACATAGAATACCTTGATTTTTGCGTTTTATAATTTTTTTATTTTTAAACCAGATAAAAATCCGTAAAATGATAAAATCAAAGATAAATATTTACACATTAATCTAATTTTTTATATTTTTATTAATTAAGAATAAGAAGAAATAAAATAAAACAAGAAAAAGATATTTTTTTGTTCAGACAGTTAGTGAAGACTCAGACTCAGTTAGTTTCTTTGATTTCAAGTTCATTTTGGATCTGGATTTTTGTGCATTTAACAAAACTTTTATCAAAGAAAATAAATAAATAAGAAATAAAATAAATTGAGTCAAGTATGTACATAAAATAATAGGTCAAAATTAGATAAAATACAAAATGTACAAAAGAGGCCCAAAACCCAACTTTTACATGTGAGCTCTGATTCACTTGAACTTGGTCTTGTTTTGAAGGTAATTGAATGTACATTAGTTCAAAAGTGAGCAGGATCAGATCGGATACTGGACGAGGAAGATATCAAGGTTTTAGTCTGGAAATCCTGCAACTAGGGTTTGGGTTTTTGGTCCACTTATTTGGGTTAGTGATTTTTTGTATTTTTCATTTATTCTTGTTAGTGATATGTACATAGTGGAGGTGTTTCGGGTCTTTTGGAGTTAACATGAATTAATTAAAAAACAGGGAAGTTAGGCTATTTTACAGGTCATTTGGCTGCGATTTTTGGCTTCTTATTTTGTGCGATAATGTGTGATAAAAATGCCATTCTTATCAATACATGCATGAATGCTAATTATGTAGAATAAATGAATAAATGCCAATGAATTTTAGGGATTTGAGCTTAATTGATCATTTTTAGAGTGATGAATATGAGATTCATCATCCCCCTATACTTAAACAGTGCTCGTCCCTGAGCATCTAAAGAAATGCAATGAGGTGAAATTAGATTGGGTTCCATATATACCAAGATCAAGAGCAGAAGGTGAAAATAAAACTAGATCCGACCTTTGGATTATTAGTTTGGCGGAACTTCTGTGAGAATTAGGATTTAAAAACAACAGCCTTCAAGTTCTACACATAAAATCAACAGCCTTCAAGTTCTACACATCATGTCACAGTTTCGGCTCAGAAGTCATCTTAGATCAATCCTCCTCCCAAAGCATACCCCATGAACATTGAACATTCTACTCATATATATGAAAGGTTTTAGCTCTTGCCATCCAAAATATTGGACTGCCATGCAAACCTCCTCCCTGTAACTCATCCTCAGGGAGTCATGTATTTCCTTCTAAGGTCTGTCGCGTTGTGTTCACAATTGAATAGAGGGAGAAACTAGAAGAAGTAGAAAAGAACTTGAGGGTGACCAGTGTAGTCACCTCTCCTCGTGAAGCCGGCCAGCTTAGCCAAATCTCCGCCAAGATCTGTGGGTTTTCTTGAAGGTTGGACCTTTTTGGTCAAATGTTTATTTGGTGGTAGGCTTCTTTGTGTTTGGATTTTTGGTAGATCTGCTTGGATCTTGTTGTGCCCCTACGGATATGGAATCTTTTTTCCGTACATGTTTTGGGGTCTCAAAAAAATTGTGCCCAGCCGTCCATCCCTTTTTCGAAGCTTTATTTCAACACGTACTTCGGTCTTTAGATGTCCACGCTACCAGAAAAGAAACTCGCATAGTCTTCCAACATCCCGTCTAAGTTGAGCTAAGGCAAAGCGTGAGAGTACAAATTAATTCCCTATTCCAGAGTTGTACCTAGAATGAAGAGATCGGGTTAGACACTAAGAGTCAAATGCTGCACATTGTCATGCGGAACTCGAAGAATTAAGTCACATACCTGAAGATTCTAAAATCCTATTTCTCGGTGAAGTTCCTCTGAAAATTAGGTGGATTAAGGTCAAGTCCAGACCACTCTCGGTTTCTGCTCATAACTCGGTTCAGAACCCAAGGACTTTTCACAAATGCAAATGCATGTAATGTTGGATGAAGTGCAGGAGTGTGAAATGCAGACACATATTTTTAAAGGAAAAATTTTTTTTATGCAAAAATGAATAAGAAGCCATTTTTTTCAAAATTTTTGGTTGGACACAGTCAGTGTTAGTAGCAAAACCTTTTTGTTTTTGTTTTGTTTATTTGTGTTGTTTTTTTGTTTTTGTTTTTTTTTTGTTTTTATTTTTTTTTCAAGTTAGTTATCCACCTCGTAAATACCTATAGACTTACGTGAAAGTGCAAGCTATGGGTAAAATATATATAATATATATAGTATATATACACACCCCCGATACTTAGCGAGTGTTATGTCCTCAGAGCACGAGAAGCGTAGAGAAGACATAGCTCGGGCTAAAAAGAAAAAGAAAAAGATAGATCGGCACGTCCCCCTATACTTAGGCTGTGAATAGTCTAAGTATAAAAGAAGAGAGAATATGAGGCGTTCGAGATATATGAATGAGGAGAGTATATACAGATGGGCATCGGTTCCCCCTATACTTAGGCTCTTGGTCAGCCTAAGTATGGAAGAAAGGTGGAAATGAGGTGATCGTGAGAAAGTGTTGATTGGGAGAATGGTATGTACATATGGCATCGATCCTCACCGATACTTAGGCCTTGGCCTAAGTGGAGGAAGAAGATGTATATGGAGACCGATGGGGCCGGGAGGGAGGGAGTGTAGACGATGATTAAGCTGGTTTTTAGCCGATCTTTTTGTGAGCCTATGGTGGGAGATCGTAATGATAAGAAGGAGATGAAGCATATGATTTCCAACCACTATCAGTGTTATCCTCAGAGAAATCATGCTGGAGAGTAGATGAAGCATATGAATCAAATGAAAGATAAACATCATCAGAGTTATCCTCAAAGGAATAGTATTTGAAAGTGGAGGCACTCCAGATATTCTTGTTCTTTAGTTGCTTCAGTTGTTTTCTCAGAATTTGTTCCTTCTTGGGATCAAGCGATTCATCCTCAGATGATGAATACTCTGAAGCACCAGTCTCAATCAGCTCATAAGAAGTTATTCCAGTATATTTAATGAGACCGGGAGAATCGGCTTTGGATGAATAATAGTGAGGAACGGGAGTCGTCCAATGGGAATCGAAATTTGGATCCTTGCGTAAATATGATTTAAGAACTGATGAACATGCCTCACTCATGTAGAGTACTCTTTCCAGACCAGATGAGGAATCATCAGACGATTCCTCTTCTGGAAGGTTGAAAGCGACTTTCCTTTTAGATGAAGGAGTAGCCATTTTGTTTCATGTTGTCTTTATGTTGGTGCACTCCTTAGTTGGATTGAATTTGTCAAGGAGGTCAGAGAAGACTTCGGTCGACTCAGGATGTACCCATGCATATGTCTCAGAATCATATGAGAAGTCATTTCCCACGGTGAGAGAAGCGGGAAACGGAATAGTGGGGAGAGTCTCTGAACCAATAGTCTCCTGAACAGACGTTTTCTCAGGTGTAGCAACGGGGTAGGATTCATCTACCGCTTGATGGTTACAACTGTTGGCAGCTTCGTGGGTTGTCTCATAAAATCATGGTTCTTCAAAGACTGGGTGAGATAGAAGTGCTCCCAATGCTGTAAAATTGATTTTCCGAGTCTCACAGTCAATAATTGTCTTAGCCAATGCCAAGAATGGCTTTCTAAGAATGATTGGAGACTGGGTGAATTCTCCTTGATGCTCAATATCAATGATTGTGAAGTCCACTTTGAGCAGGGCACATTGGAATGTAATGATGATTGAAATGGTTCCTCTCAGCCACTTTATAGATCGATCAGTCAGTTGAACAATCTCTCTTATTTTCATGATAGGTCTGAGTTTGAGCTTGTCGAATACAGAGGTCAAGAGGATATTGATTGGTGAGTCGCCATTGATTCGATCATGGGTAAATATGGTGTCTTTAATTCCACAGTCAAATCTGGACAACCGCTTCACTATGTGACTCTTGGTTTTTCTCCTCAACACCAAGGCGGTGGCCATTGACAAGATATGTCTTTCAGTCTTTGTTCTCATCCTGTCCGACTTTTTCATCATTAGTTTGCTCATTACAAATCCTTTAAGGTCGGGGAAGTGATCAATGGCCTGTATCAAGGAAAGTTCAAAAATCAATCTTTTCTCCAGTACTTCCCTTAGAGCAGGATCCAAATTCTTCAAATCTTCTTCAGTTTCAATTTTTATGAATTTTTTTGAATTTTTGAATTTTTGGTGTTTTTGAATATTTCAATTTTTTGGTATTTTTTGTGTGGTGTGTGGGTGAGTTGTGTTCTCCAGTTGAGGAGGAGCTTAGATATGCCGAGTCAGATTCAGAATTGTCTCTAGGGGAGTAATAAGCAAAGGTGTCGCTGTCAGGATCATCTCTAGGGTGATCATAGTCTCTAGGTTTCTGAATATCCTCAGAATTTTCAACAAGAGATCCAATCTTTTCATCATACAGCTTTATATATGAGCTACCATAGAATGAAATTAGTCGGTCGCTGAGCTTTCTAAATTAATCCTCCATTAATTCATACCTCTTATTTATCCTCGAAATATCATCCTCAAAAAACTTTTCATGATCAATCATGGGAGCAGTCGGTGTGTGTTTTCATTTTTGAATTTGAGATCCAGTCATATCATCTTCCATTTTCCTGTATGAGCTGAGATGAGATTCTCTTGGAATATCCAATATATGATTGTTATTTTCTGAAAATGTCTCCTCAAAAATTATGGAAGGAGTCCGCTCAGTGGAAGGATTTTCTCGGGGCGGGCTGGCCACCTCTTCCCCGCCCTAGTCGAGCCATTGAAAGCATACTCGGTATGCTGTGACTCAGGCATGCAAGGCTGGTTTGAGTAGAGTCTACTTCCATGATCATGATTGATCGTATCCCCAAACAATGGAGTCATACAAGGTTCATATGTGTCGATATCATCAGTCTGGTCCTATATATGTGTAGGTTGATCGAAGGAGTGGTATTCAGATTGATCAATAGGGATTTGATCGTTATGGTCAATCCAACAATGATGATCATTAAGTGTGGGCCTCTCCTTGTGGTGTGATTGGGTTTTCATATTATTCCCTATGGTCAAGGAAAGATGTGAATTTGTGGTGTTGACCTATCCAGCAAACTTGTGAGGAAGGAATGAAGTTGGTTGGGGTTGATATTACTGCTAGTCGTTTGTTTCAATGTTTTGTTCTTCAAATGGTTCTTGGGTTCTAGAAAGAAATCTGGCATAAGTCAGGTCATCCCAAGATAACAGTTGATCATGTGCGGTCACAAGTGGTGGAGGTGAAAAATATGATGTCGTGGCGACTTTGATCGGATGATTCGAGTAAAATGGCTTGGAATTCTAAGATTGGATCGGATTCATCCGAGGGTTCAAGTCTCTAGAGAATGTTGGAGGATTCTTGACAGAAGAGGGTTTAGATTATTTGGGTCTAACCGAGATGAATTCATTTTCATAGTATAGATCAAATGGGTACCTAGACCATTGTCCCGTCTTTGTCAGAGGAGGTTGATGATGAATCAACATGGTTGATATCAGTGCAAGTGCATAGGATATTCATAAGAATAACTTTTTTATCAAGGAGAGTGATGGCACAAGTGTACGGTTTTTGATCTTTGAAATCGGTTCATGCACATCAATGCAAACACAAATCAAAACTCCAGGTTCATCAACTCACATAATGAAGCCGCAAGAGTTTGGCAAATTATCTTTCCAATTTTAGTTGGTGATAAAATCAATCTTGGAAATAATTTAGCGAGCTGTTAGGTGCCGAAAATTTTCTTAAAGATTGACCCGGATTCTTAAGACTAGTTGCATCCACTTTCAGCTAGTATGGGTGTAAGTACGAACCATAAAACGACTACCCGTGTTACTTAAGGGTAGAGCCTTACACAATGTCCTTTAAACCACCCACTCTGCTAAGGAAATCCGGACTGTTTACCAGTTACTCGTATTCCTCAGTGAGAAGTAACTAATCGTTTTAGAATCAGTAGTCGGAACGAAGATTCCAGAGCCGGGCTCTAACCTTAAGTGACGTCTCTCGCTCACTCAAAAAAAAGATGCATCCAAGGTCGGGGTTGCTCTCCCGCAAAAATTCTTGATTTTATGGATTAATTAAAGTTAGCTATATTTAGAAGTCCCATTTTTAATTAGGTGAGCATAAATACACATCTACCGTCCAGTCCCAATTTCCTTTAAAATTATGTGACAAAACAGGAGGAAGACATTCGGGAAAAGTCGATGCACGTGAAACAATGATGTATGCTCAGATAGAAGACTTATAGTGATTACTCGCAATCTCCATGTGGGATGCAATACAAGAATTGAAAAATTATTCTAATTGAATGAAGGTCGATAAAAACTGTACATATCAGATAGTTCTATTAGCCATGAAGAAATGAGTTAAATTTAACTAAATTGAACAATCTAATGTACGTCTTCATTAATGTTAAGTGTGGTCATAGGTTCTACGAGAACAATCAAAAATTCTAAAAGCTCTAATAGTCATATGTATAGGTCTAACCTACGAGCCACTCAAGTCGGACCCTACACTTACTGGAGAGTGAAACATGCCACTATACACCACAGAAAAAAGTTCAAGGTCATGTTACACCCGCGAGAGTCCAAACGGACATCGCTATAAATGAGAAATTAACTACAAAAATTTAAAATTGTAAACAATAAAATCGTAAACTCTACGCTCTATCACGTCTCGACTCGATCTTAATTTTATTTGTGGTTTTTCGTCGGTGAAGATCATCGGTTTTGTGAGAAACCGCTCCACAGGAATTGGGTACCTCGCAAGAAAAATAAGAGAGAGTGTGTAAGAGAGTGACACTAAAATAATCAAAAAATAAAGCAAGAAAATAAATGTTGAAAAATAAAATAAGGTAAATGCAGACAAAAAATGGAAAATATATAGTGAAGATTCAGGGGTTAGACTACCCGAATGTGGAAAATCGAACACAAAAATTTTTAGAAAAAATTAAGCTAGTTGCCTCCCTGATAATAACGTCATCTGACGAGCCTGAAATTCACCTATTTAATTGGTATGAATTAAGCTCTAATGCGTCGTTGTACTAACGTCGGGAATTTGGAATTGATCAAGAAATAATCACAATAAATTAATCATTTTTTTTCAGCGTGGTTTTATGTTTATTTTACTTAGGCAAGTCCCAAGGTCGAACTCAAGGAGGCAAAGGAACAACCTAGAATTTTGTCCATCAAAGTTCCAGCATGATTTTCGAGGCGATCTTTTTTGATATTTTTAATGCAATTTTGGAATACGGAATGCAAATAAGAACAAATTTATGGACTAAAATATAATTTTCAATCAACCGATGTCCAAAAATTACGAAACTTGACCAAGATGTAAAATATGGTGAAATAAATGCACCTTAATTTTTCTGGAATTTTTGGATGCAAGATAAATGTTTTATGAATTTATGAATGCAAACAAATTAAATTTCAATAATTAATTATAATAAATATTGAACCTATTTATTTTCAAGGCATAAAATTATCCATGATCTACCACTAGGTGATCGATCTCAGAAAAATCCTAAACCTTAAAATATGAGTTTTAATATCTATTAAAATTAAAAATTGAAATATGCAAAATGATTTTTTACAGAGCAAACCATGTATGCAAATGTAGTTCTTTTTGGGCATAATGTTAAATATAATTAATACTCCGGTCCTGAATTATTGGCAATTTTCATAGCTATGGTTAAATTAATATGAATTTCCAAGCAATGAGTGGGCAAAATATGTAAATTTCCACAAGAATAATAATTAACAACATACCACAAAAATATCACAAACATACCATGATGTAGAGAGTTAATTGTATAACATGGTGCCTACTTTTAATAAATAAAATGATGCAATAAAGAGGTCTAAAATAACAGGGGAACACATGGGTAGAATTGTAAATAAAAAATTAAACAAAAATGCAGAGAGGGACTATTCTAGAATTACCTAAACCCCTAGGAGTATTTTAGCAAAAATGCCAAGCGGTCATGTGCCATGCACATGACCCTTGAGCGACGGGGATTCTCTGGTAATTTGGACAATCTACAGGGGGGTCTTGCAAATGTTCCACCCCATGCACGTGGCATCACATGAGGAGACGTCCATGCAAACGCACGTGCAACATACGTGGTGGGGGTCTCAGGCTCCGTGCTCAGCGGGCGGCTGGCAGAGTGAGGAGGTGATTGCTACAGTGGGACTTTGCGAGGTGGTATCGCAGGAGGAGCAGTGGCTGAGAAGCGGCGAAGGTGGCCTCTGGCGTCGAGGCGGGGCGGCGGAGTCAAGGAGAGCCGGTCGCTGGGGGTGGTGGTCGGTAGCCGAGACACGGCCAACGGGCATCGTGGAAGAGTGGATGTCGATGGAGCAGTTCTGGCAGAGGAAGGGCTGAGGCGATCCACGACGGTTTGTTGATGGCGCATGCCTCCGGTGAAGGACTCCACCTGCTGGTGGAAGGTAGACAAGGAGCCAAAGAGGGTGACTCCTGTACAGGTGAAGTTAATGGAAGATGAAGCTTGATGACGAAGGCATTGGTTGAAGGTGTTCGTCGGTGGCTCGACGGTACGAAGAAGGCCAGAGCAAGGGCAGTAGCAAGCGTAGTTGGATGCGTTGCAATGAGGCCACAGAGCCTAGGATCTCGCCGGCCTGAAGGGGGGGTCGTTAATGGCGTTGTCACCGCCAGGCCACCCCTTCGAGTTGGGTGAATCGACGGATGCTTGAAGAGGGCGGCGGTAGTGTTTTAAATAGCAGAGGAGGGTAGAGCCGGCTATGGAATTGATTCGTGGGATGGTGATTTCGATTGATCGAGAAGGTGGGATCTGTGACGACGACGGTTGCAAGATTTGAGGGAGAGAAGGATTCGCGGCCACATCTGGAAGGTAGAGGGAGATGATCGGTGATTGGGCATATGATTGGCGGTGGTGCCGTAGATGGAAGGTATGTGGTGCCCCTATTTGGCAGGAGGGTGGTGCTTCCGGAAAGGGGAAAGTGGCGGAGGCGGTGCGAACAATCGAGGGAGGAAGGCAAAACACATGTGTCGTCTGATTGGCCGAGATCGGACGGACCTAAAGGTGTCACGTGGCGGCAAGTGGGAAGGGGGGAAGTCAGGCACGTGCAGTTCGTCTGTAGGCTGCACGTATGTGGCTTTAATTTTTTATAAAAAACGAATTTAAATACCTCCAAAAATTGGTGACACTTGGCGGCTTCAGTAGCGGCCACGTGTCAACCCCAAAAAAATTGAAAATAAAAGACAAAGATAAATCAGAAATAAATAGCAAATGATCTAGATCGAAAAAATTTCTTCACAAAAATTGTTCGTCTCGACGAGATCTACAACTTTCATGAAGAGACCAAAACTAAAATCGATCATTTGTGCAAAGTGATATTTTTGGGGTACCCCATGTACATTATATACCTTGATTTTTGGAATTTATATTTTTTTATTATTTTTAAACCAGATAAAAATCCGAAAAAATGGTAAAATCAAAGATAAATATTTACACATTAATCTAATTTTTTGGATTTTTATTAATTAAGAGAAAGAAGAAATAAAATAAGACATGAAAAGATAATTTTTGTACAGACAGTTAGTGAAGACTCAGACTCAGTTAGTTTCTTTGATTTCAAGCTCATTTTGGATCTAGGATTTTTGTGTATTTTAATAAAACTTTTATCAAAGAAAATAAATAAAAAGTAATAAAATAAATTGAGTCAATTATGTACATAAAATAATAGGTCAAAATTAGGTAAAATACAAAATGTACAAAAGAGGCCCAAAACCCAACTTTCATGTATGAGCTCCGATTCACTTGAACTTTGTCTTGTTTTGAAGGTAATTGAATGTACATTAGTTCAAAAGTGAGTAGGATCAAATTGGACAATGGATGAGGAAGCTATCGAGATTTTAGTCCAAAAATGCTGCAACTAGGATGGGTTTTTGGTCTACTTATTTGGGTTACTGATTTTTTGTATTATTCATTTATTATTGTTAGTGATATGTACACAGTGGAGGTGGTTTCAGGTCTTTTAGAGTTAGCATGAATTAATTAAAAAATCAGGGAAATTAGGCTATTTTACATGTCATTTTGGCCGGGATTTTTGGCTTCTTATTTTGTGCAATAATGTGTGATAAAATGCCATTCTTATCAATACATGCATGAATGCTAATTATGAAGAATAAATGAAGAAATACCAATGAATTTTAGGGATTTGAGCTTAATTAATCATTTTTAGAGTGATGAATCTGAGATTCATCAATCATATTCACAAATCCAAAATAAAATATAATATATATGTCCAATTAATTTCCAATGTGAACCCAATTCATATCAAGAATTAATTTGAAGATACTATTTACATTAAGCTCTCTCTAATATATTATAAATCACATTTATAATATATACAAATAATATGGATAATGCTATCCACATTATTCATATCCTTGATAATTAAATCATATTTAATCGCCTTGTATCTCTATTCTCATGTGCCCAAATAACATTAATCACATTCACATTATTCTCATATTTGATAATTAAATCACATTTAATAATCTTAGATAACTCTCCTCATATGGCCAAATAATATGAATCAAATTCATATTATTCGTGATAATTAAATCACATTTAACTATCAAATTTCATCAATGCTCAGACACATTATCAATAATGAAATTATCATTGAACTCTTTCAAGAATAATGTGCTTTCTCCGTGGATACTTGGAGATAAAGACAGGGCGATTGTAAGTTCCACGTATAATGACTTGGATTGAGATCACATCTCAAATCCAGATCTCAGGGACCTCCCATATGTATTTGATTAAATCACATTCAGATCAATGTCCAACATTTGGACCAAGATTAAATTACTTCTCTAGTGAGAGGAGTCACTAAAATTCAGACATGTTTCATCACTCCCTCGGAATAGAAGCGTCATGATTATACAATCATTTATTGATCACATCACCCTTAGGTACGCTAATACATGTACATCCTGCATACTGGAAGACCTAAGATAAAATGAAGTTTTAGATTTTATTTAACTGTCCCCTTCATGGTTTTATCATTAAGTTTCTCATTTGATCATTGGGAGTTGGTATCAATCATATACTTTCCAGAAGCATATATCATACCTACATATTGATTATATACTTTCAAAGGCATATATTAAACCTACAAATTCAGTCAAACTTCTAAAGGGAGACAACCGTGCATGGAATTTGATCCCAATATCTTATGAGTGAGCTCATGTCTTCCGATTCAGTAATGAACATGAATGGTCTCTTTGAGAGATTGTATTACTCATATGCCCTTGCATGCATACCAGCGCACCGGTGTATAAACATTAATTAGATCGTCAACCTTTCGATCTGTAAAATGTACATACTCAAACATATAGTAACACATATGTCTCTGGTCAGAGGATGTGTGTCTATATTGTGACAACATACGGCATAGGACTTGGTTATCTCGGTCTCGTTAAGTCAACTCTTTGACCTAACTTATCTGACACCTCTGAATCTCTATTCCTATGTAGAGGATCTGCACCAAGAGGTCGGTCAGATATCAGCCAAAAGAGAAAGGATTTCCATCTCCTATCCAGGCTGGAGATCCTCTCTTAACAATCATTTGACGATGCTTGATGAGTCATCAATCTAAGTCTTTAGATATTCATCCAAGCATCAGCCTCTTTGATTCAACAATTGAATCAACAACTGTATGATCATCAAGATGGCCATGGTACATAATCCTAATTATACTAAGGGACCTATTATACAAATTATTTATTCTTCATTTCAGATCATAATGATATTTGCAATAACACTTATTGCACAATGGCTTGACATGGGGTCGCATGCCCAACGTTCTCTCCTCTCGAACTCTCTCCTCATTAATTCTTTTATTGCCCTCCTATATGCCCTCATCTTGTTGTAGTCTGAATTTCAATAGGGTAGACAAATGCATCATCTTCTGAATCTGAGAGGAAGTTGAATTATTTCTCAAACATGAACTCTTTGAATTGTTCATCCCTCCTTACCCTCTTTGTATCCCCATCCTTCTTCCTGTCCAAGCTAGGCTTCACATTGTCCCTCACATCTTTGGAACAATGTGTGCACTTGGCAACGTTCTTGTTATTGCCAATAAAATGTTGCTTCTTCCCACAAAAAATTTCATTATGGTTTGGCTTTGTTGCCATCAGAAGTTGAGACATACCTCCAACCAATGTCCCCACTGAAATCCCCCTCCTCAAAACTGTTAGATCCTGATCCGGAATGTGCCATTATGATGATCACCGAAACTTGCGAGAAAATTGAAGAATAATCATTCATGAGCTATACGATGTGAACAATTAATAATTAGCTAATTATTTAGTTTTAATTTTTAGAATTAATATATTTTAATTTTTCTAGCATTTGATATTCACAAACTCATAAAAATTGATGTTTGAAATTGAAAGTATACTCTTAATATTCTGATTTTCAGAAGAAAAAAACACCTTACATGTATACATTGGGGTCTTAGATATAACAATCAGGGGACCATTTTCGAGAAAACCACCTAAGAGTCATAAAACATGTAAAATAACACATAGATCTAAGGTTTGATTTTTGGAATTACTCAATTTTAAAATTTTATTTATAAAAAAATGAAACATGTTTTTACATCCAAAACTTTAAATCCGAGTTTATCCTTGAAGAACTCATCATGATTCTGCATTAAAATATAAAAGTCCCAATTTTCTCTTCCATAGATCTCACAAATTGTTTCAAAAGTATGCTTTACTACATGTTCTACATGAGATCTGAGTAAATACATTCATAACTCATCATTATTGTGCATTAAAATACAAAACCCCTAATTTTGATCTTCAAAAATCAAGCTACATATTCAAAATCTCTCAAAAAATACCACACCAAGCGAGATCAACATCTTAAGAATAAAAACCCTCAAAATAGAAATTGATGAAGATTTGACCAATTTTGGCTTACCTTGTAGAAAAGGACGAAATAAGACCTTGGACAACCTTGGAGAAGTAAAGCAGCCGAGTGTGGGTCGAAATGGACAAATATCAACCGACATTTTGATCTATCTCGCCAAAATGGGGATTTTTTAAGTCCGGATTCGTTATTTTGGGCGAGATGGTAAGATGACCCGAAATTTCACCAATATCTCGCGAGATTTCGGGTGAAATCCGGGAAATCGACATGTATAGAGGTTTCAATATATCCAACCATCGAAATCAAAATTTCGATGATATTTCATCGAAATTTCGCGAGATTTAGAACCATGTTCTACACTGCTGAGCTCACTGGAAGAAGCCCCTTTTGATGATGTTGTCATCGACCAACTCAAAATAACCCAAGAGAAATGCAATGCAATGAAAATACTCATAATTTAGTTACCACAATAAAGGTTAAAACAATATTTGAAAATTTTGGGCGAGAAGAATTAGTGAATTCCTTCATATTCATGTGGTCAAGAGAAAAACCAAGAACAGGATTGCCGCCCTCTATGTGGGAGACAAACCAACACTAAATTGTTTTAAGACTGAAAATCATATTTATGAGTTCTTTGTTAAAATTTTCTCCAAGACTCCTCTCTCAAGTTGACCCTTTTACTTTAAAGGAATGGGATATGGGTTTGGCCAAGAGAGTTTATGATGGGGATTTTTCCGTGAATGAGATTCACATTGCAGTTTTTGGTCTCAAAAGAAATAAATCATCGGCATCTGACGTTTGACACGAAACTAGAGTGGACCTCTGTTGTTTTTCTGATGGCTTCTCTCATGATGTGATCTCATTGGATAACAACGATATATTGCCAACAACTCCAACCATGGAGTCATAAAAAAAGGACCATACTTTGCTTTGCTTTTCGAAGATAAAAACGACATGCCAATTACTCTCACTAACTATGAGATGAAAATTATCTCTAAGGCACTTTCCAATCATTATAGGAATGCCTTAGATCGTTACCTTCCAAAAAAATATGCATGTTTTTTAAGTAGAACTACCAAGTAATGCGACGTAGTTGCGAGTGATGATTTAAAAAAGGGATTTTTACCCGACAGAATCTATAATCTTTGTCAATTACCTCTACGACCTTTGAAACAGCCTAATTCCTCCCTCGACCCTGTAAACTTGCTCCGTCTTACCCCACGAACCCTACTATTAAATTGACACATCTAGAGTTAACTTCCTTGGGTTAAAACGAGTTAATTTAACCAATCCACGATCGGACGGCTAGAATTAATCAAGAGAAGAAAAAAAATCCTCCCTCCTTTCTCCTCTAACATCTTCCCCCAACTGCACTGCCTCTTCCATCTCTCCTCCGTCGACGAGGGCATTAGCCTGGCTAGAGGAGGTGTGCACGAGGGGGCGGCTCGACCTGGACTGGAGGATGTGGAGGGGTGGTGCTCGACCTGGAGGAGGTGGGGCTTCCATGCGATGGGTGGGTGGGGAGGGGGTGTTGAGGAGGAGCGTGGAGGGGAGGAGGTTGGCGGTGGGGGCGAGCTTCGAGCAGAGCAGGGGGTGGGGGGGCTCCGAGTAGGGGGTGTGGGGGGCTCCGAGCATGGGAGGGGGCTTCGAGCAGCGGGGTTGCGGGGGAGGGGGGGAGGGGCTCCGAGCAAGGGGTGTGGGGCTTCGAGCGATGGGGTTGGAGGGGGGGCGTCGAGCGTCGGAGGGGATGGGGGGTGTCGAGCGCCGGAGGGGATGGGGGGGAGGGGCTTCATGAGCAAGAGACGACTTGAGGAGGGCGCACCGCCTGGAGACACGAATCTGGAGGGAGAAGGTACGCGCTGAGCAGTGGATCAGCCTTCAAGGTGTTATTGCCGAGGCCGAGCGATGCATGGTGAGAGGGTGTTGCCCCTATGCTGTTCCGACGGAATCAGGGAGGTGAGATGGAGGGTGTGGCAGAGGACTTGGAGATGAAGGGTGAGGGCAGAGGTCGGGAACGAGGAGATCGAGGGCGGAGGTCGGGGAGGAGGGCGAGGACGATGGAGGTCGAGGAGGTGGTGAGTGCTGGGTGGTGGGTAAAAGGAGGAAGGTGAGAGGGAGTGGCAACTAATGTAAATTCTATAAATAAAATAGGTATAACATAAAAGAATGTAACAGAATCCGGTTAGTTTTAATGGGTAAATGGATGTGGGTTAAACACAGGGTTTATAAGGTAAGGGTAGCAAGTTTACGAGATCAAGGAAGGAATTAGGATGTTTCAAAAGTTGTGGAGGTAATTGACAAAGATTATAGGGTCTGTCGGATAAAAATCCCTTTAAAAATGGCATCATCTAGAAAATATATTTTTAAAATACTTGAATTTTTGGGTATGTATTCGTATATTTCAATAAAAAACATGTGGTTACAAGTGCACTTGCAGGATCACAAGCAACAATTAGAAATCAGAATGGGGCTGCAGTGCAGCCTACAGTGCTTCATGGCTAAAGTAATTGTGTACGAGAGAAATGCACCAAACTCAACAAAAAAGAGCATGATCGTAGTTAGTTGCCAAATAGCTGATGAGCCAAGAATCCGAGCGACTAAGGCAAGAAGGTATCAATGGTCGTTACGACCTCAACCCCTCGAGCCGGACTCAATCAAGAAAATCAAGACCACCAACCAGAATAAATCAATAAATCAGGCAAATAGCGGTCTCGCTATTTTATTTTACCCGGTATAGCTACCAGGGTCGAACACAGGGAGCATGGTTTGGAAAAACCTACGAAGTAGTCGGGGTTAAAAATAAAAGAAACAAACTATTTTTGGTGGATTTTTTATTTTTCAATTTTTTTAATTTTTATATTAAGAAAAATGCGTAAAGGAAATAAAAAGGGCATAATCAAATAATTATTTAAGGTAACAAATCAGGTCACATTCAAGTATTTTTGATATTTTTCTTGGATTTTCTGATTTTTAAGTAATTTTCTAAAAATGAAACAAGGCTAAAAATCAAAGATGTTGTGCAGCCAGAATCTAAAGGTTGTTTAAAAATACCTAAATAGCCTATAAAATTCCAAAGCAACAATTTTATTGTAAACTAGAAATAAAAAGCTAACTAAAGAAATGAAAATTGCATTCTTTTTATTTTTTTAAAAATTTTAGAGATTTTTTTAATTTTTTTAGTGTTTTCAATTTTTAGGGGTTTTATAAATCAAATGCAACAAAAAATTGACAGAAGTAAAAACACATTAAAACAAGCAAACAAGGAATTTTTTTAGATTTTTTTGGAGGGTTTTTAATATTTTTAGTTGATTATTCAAATTAGTTATAAACAATTTTTAAGGTTTTTGAATTTTTAAAAATATCAAATGAAAACAAAACAAGCCCAAAAATTCACAGAAATTTTGTGGCAGGAGCCACGTATCTAAATTTCATGAATTTTGGATGAAATTTGATAATTATTTCAACCAATCAAAGATGCACATCACACAGGGACCTATATGCAAGAAATTCCAGGGACCAAACAATAACACACGTCAAAAGTATAGGACCCTTCCCGCAATTTTCCCAAGAATTTTAGCACATGTCGAAACTCAGCATTCACAGGGGCATGGATGCAAATAAAGAAACTATATTATCAAAACATAACATTCATTAAGTCCAGGGCTAACCATGCAAATATCACAAAACACACGTGACAATACACGTGCTACCATACAAGAAGGACCAATGCAAATAATGAAAACAGCAGGGGCAATAGTGCAAAATGGTCCACTGTGCTACTTTATTTTATAGACTAAATAAAAACATAAAAGAAATGCAGGGCATAGGAGCAAGTAACCCAGGCAGGGCGTGCGGGGCGCGTGAGGAGACAGATGGCGCATCCTAAGCAGCTAGCGATGTGTGGTCCTGACGCTGACACCTGGCGAATCCAACGGCCTGACGAAGGGTGCGAACGTGGAGCGTAAGGAGCCGTTAGATGTCAGATCTAACAGCATGTCGGGGCACGAGCGATGGACGGCTCGGATGCGAACTGGCGGAGAGGGACGATCCGATGGCTGAGGAAGGTCCTGGAAGAACTCCTTCCTAGCGAAGTTCTCTGAAGAACTGGCAGCACTCCGGGCGTGCGATGAATGATCAGGAGGGGGGTTCGACTCGCGATGCTCCTTCGCATCGGGTGGCGAGGTCGGATGGAGCATCCACCGGTCAGATCTCCATGAAGGTGGCTGCAACCTGGGATGGCTCCGGGGAAGGTGGGTTGATGTGCTCTGGGGGGTCTCCACACGCTGATCGACCTGTGGGGTAAAGCTCCTGCTCGGAGGCATGCTCCGGCCATGGTTATTTGATTAAAGACAAAGGGAAGCGATGGGTAGAGGCGGAGGGACATTCCGGCGATGCGAAGGATGGAACCTAGCAGAATCTTGGCTCGGATAGCCAAGATCGGGATGATCAGGATGCGGAGGAAAGATGACGATGAGTAGGGGATCCTATCTAAGCGGCTAAGGGTGGCTGATGGAGCTTCGACCGTCGGGTCGGAGCCGACGGAGCGGTGGGTGGAAAGATCGAAATAACGGGAACTAAGGAGCAAATGAAAGCTATCTGAAGGTCTGAGATCGATCCTTAGCTCCAGGGAGGTTGGTCGTCACCTCAACCACGCTGTAGAAGGCGGGGAGGCTCGAATGCGGCGGAGGTCCGGCCACGTGCTTCGAGCATCGGCTGCAGCACCTCAATCCGGCCACCAAAGACTCCGACTGATTGCTGTCACTGATGAATACCCATTCATCACTCTTTATTCTTATATTTTAGCTACAAAAACCTATGCAAATGCATGTAGATACTTGTAAATAGGAATAATTAGCAAAAGCATGCATCTTGTAAAAATCTATAATTAGCATGTTTTTGTGCAAAAATAAAAGAATAAAGATTAAAAAGAAAAAGAGGGAAATATTTAGAATAAATATTGAGCAACCTAACCCAAGGGAGGGCTCAGCATGGGCCTGACCGCATAAAAGCCAAGTAGAGGGAGATAGGGGCTCATGTGTACATATCTAAATAAATAAATAAATTATATTTTCCTCACCCAAAAATATGCTTGTACATATTTTGTATATATTTAGAAACTATTAAAAACAAAATAAAAATCTAAAAATCAAAAATTCAAAAATGCCCTTTCACCATGTACATAGACCATGCCTCCTTATGTATTTAACCTTGTAAATAAATTTATTTATTTTCAAAACTTTTTGTAAATATTCTATGTTATATATTGTAAATAAATAAATAAAAAGAAACAAACAAAAAAATCAAATAAAAATAACAAATTAAAAATACAAAAATATATTGCACATATGCCATGTACATAGTTGTACATAACTTTTTATTCCCCCTATGTATATAAATAATAAAAATAAAATAAAAATATCCTTTTATTCCTCATTTTATTCTATAAATAAATAAAATATAAAATAGGAATAAAAATGTATAAAAATAACTAATTAAAAATCAAAATTAAAAATCCTATAGTGTACATATACCTATATATAGCCCTATTATGTAAATACCTTATTTTTATTTTGAAAAATTAATTAAAAATCACCAAAAAATAGAGAAAAATAAAATAAATATTTTCATGTTTTAAGTTTTTCGAAATTCGGCCATTTTCTAACTCAAAAAAATAGATCAAAATAAATAAGCGTGGCCTCTCCTGATTGGTCCACGGGGGATGTTGACCCCCCGGTCAACTCCCCCCCTTGGACCACAGAGTTGCGGATCTGATTCCCGACCCGATTTCTCAACCTTTCCGCGAACAGATCCGATCTCCATTAACCCAAACCCCGGGCTCCATTTGTTCCTTAATCATCCCTGATCCACGCCCGACTGATAGCCTTGGGATCCGCGCTCCGAGCTTCACGCCCGACTCCCATCTAGCCGGACCCCTAGCTGTATATAGTCTGAGCTCCGCCCCCGTTTTCACGCATCTTTGGCTCTCCACCCTTCATCCCGTGACCTCCACAGCATCCCTTGAGGTGACAGCTCTCGATTGCCCGTGTCGCAGTGAGGAGGGGGTGGCCGGACCACTGATCCGGCGACGTAGCGCCGCCGTGCTCCGCCCAGTGCAGGAGCTCGAGCCTCAGGACCAGACGACCTTCGAGGCTACGACCGAGAGCTACCTCAGCTCCAGCCTAGTCTATTCGACCGCCCAGGTAACCTTCTAGCTTTCCCATTTCGCCTAATTTCTTGTTAGCCCCAAATCGTAGCTCCGCCGAGTTCCGTCGATTCCGGCTATCTCGCATACTCTTTCGATCATCGAAACCCACGTTCACCATCGCCTTTCCCCCACGCACCTTCTCCGCCCCTTCGTTCAACCCAGCTCGCACAGGAGCTGGGGTTCGAGCTCCACCGTCCGTCGCTCGCCGGAGCTCGCTCATCCCGACGCATCGACCACCTTCACGCCGCCTCATCGGGTCGAGGCACTTTGCCCTCGACCCGCGAAGCTTCTGACCCATTTTGCAGGACCAGAGGAGGCTATCTGAGGCCTCCCAACATCCGTCCAGGAGCTTTCCTCCGCCGACCTCGCCGGAGCCCCTCCAGGGCTCGGCTGGGCCATCGGAGGCCACCAACAGCTACGGAGCTTCATCGCCAACCTTCTCCGATCTTCAGAGGCAGCTGAGGAGGACCACAGCACTCGCACGAGGCCGGCGAAGCTCGCCGGCCAACTGTTCTTCCAGGATCCTCGAGCACCGTCCGATCGCCCTCAGCGCTCCAGTTTTCATCGTGACCGTCCATCCATCGAGGAGCAGCCACCGCCCGATCATTTAGAGGGGCGATCTGGACCGTTAGCGTAGAGAGAGAGACACCAGCACCCGAGGCCGTCAGATCTTCCACGTGTCTCCTCCACTGGCGTCGATTGGGCCCACGTGCGGAAGGAGAGAGGCGCCCGTCGTCCAGGACCGTTAGAACAGCCACGCGTCCATCATCCAGCCGTCGACGTAATAAAGGGGTAAATTACCGTAGGCCCCCTCTTAGTTTATATTTTACGTCTTAGTCCTGTAAATATTTTGTGCTTTTTATTTACGTTGGGATATTTGCACTTGGGACCTGGTACTTTAGTTTAATTGCAGTTATGCCCCTGTGAGTGTCTGTCACGTGCTTCGCCACGTGCTTTATTTGGTGTAATTGCAACTTTAGCCCTGTAGTTCTGGATGTTTATGATTGAATGAAAACTTTTTAGTAATTGCATATATGCCCCTGTGAGTGTTTAATTACGCATATGCACCAATTTTGTGGGTTAATTGTAGTATAGCCCCTGGACTTTTTGGTACGAGTTACCAAAAGGTCCTCGGACTTGTTTTCTTTGCAACAAGGTCCCTGAGTGCCCCAGGCACGCGCCGTGCGCATGACTTGCTGGGAAAATTGCACCTGGACCCCCAGAACTTCGGGTATTTGCACTTAAGTCCCTGTGCACAGTGCCCTCTTTTGATTTTTGAATAAAATATCAAATCACCTCCAAATTCGATGAAAATTTGACACATGGCTCTTGCCATGTTGTAGGATTTTTGAGAATTTTTTAGGACATTTTTGGTTTTATTTGTTATTTTTAAAAATTCAAAAACCTCTATTTTAGCTACTGTCTAGAATTAAAAATCTCAAAAAAATATAAAAACCCCCTCAAAAATTCCACAAAAATTAGGTACTATTTCTTTTGTGTTTCTTGATTTTCTAGCCAATTTTGGCTATTTTTCATTGCTTAAAAACCCTAAAAATTTAAAAAAAACCAAAAAAACTCATAAAAATCATAGTAAATAATCTAAAAACCCAAAAACAATAATTTTGGTGCTCAAATTTTCCTTATTCTCTCTAGTAAACAGGAAAATTACCTCCAGGTCCCTCTGAGATCCTTAGATATTTATCTTTGGATTTTGGGTCTGGCTGGACAGTACCTTGTCTTTTTAGTACTGTTTGATTTTTAGGAAATAAAATACACCTTATAAAAATCCCAAAAATTCACCATAAACACTAGAAAACCTAAAAAACATAAAAACATTTTTTCTTGAATTTTTGCTTGATTTTTGATACTTTAAATAAATTGTGAAAGTGTGCTTGTCTTTGTTTTCTTTTGTTTTCTCAATATATTAAAATTCCAAAAAAAATATAAAAATCATTAAAAAACCACTAAAAATATTTGTCTCTTATTTTATTTTATTTTTACTACTTCGTAGGCCTTCGGCCAACCCGTGCTCCTTGTGTTCGACCTTGGGTGCTATACCAGGTTAATCTCATAGCTGGACCGCTTTGCCTTGTTTGATTGATCTTTGATTTATTCTGTGGTCCGATTTTTCTTGATACACCTATCCTCTGAGATCCGGGTCGCAACGACCCTTGTCTTATTACCTTCACCCGGGTCTTTGGGAGAATTCTGGTGTTATCAGAATGGCGCCGTTGCCGGGGAGCACGGCTTAGTAGTTCATTTTGTTTTTATTTTCGTTTTTGTTTTCGCGGCTTTTCGCGGCTCTTCGGAGCTCGCGGCTTTTCACGGCTTTTGTATCTATTTTCTTTTTGTTTTATTTTGATTTTCTTTTATTTTTATTTTTGTTTTATTTTGTGTGTTTATTTTATTTTCCATTTTTGCATATATACCCTCACTTTTATTTTCATTTCATTTCTTTATTATTTGATTATTTTTGCCGGTCTGACCACTCTTCTCTTTGTCTTGCGAGGGCCCGAGGACCGCGGAGGCGACTTTCGAGGAGCCGGTGCAGCCGAGGAACTTGGAGGCGGCTTCCTTCTTTACGAAGCCGCAGGAGAGAGCGAGAGAGAGAGAGTTGAGTGGGTGAGGATAGCTTAGGTTTTTATTTCATTTATATTATTATTGTAATAATACAGGGACACTTGGACTGTTTGGACTTGGACTTCTACCGTAGCGGGTCTGTTTCGTCGAGCACCGGTGTGCTCGGGGGACCCTTTAGGACCCTCGCGGTTTTTCGCGGTTTTCTTCGCGGCTTTCTTTTTCTTTCTTACTGTCTTTTCCGGTTTTTCGCGGTTTTTGCTCGAGCCCCTAGATTTAGGATTTTCTGGTGAATGTGCCGTAATTAGTAGGATCCACACACCTAACTGCATATCTGTTCCTATAGATCGTAATTGGACCTACTTAAAATCAATAATAAAAATAACCGACTCGCTAGCCTCCGTAGCCTACGTGCCGTAGCCCGTCCTGTAAAGCGCTTTCTCCTACCCCCGATTTGTCGGACAGAGGAGGGACGGGCCAAGACCGGACTCTTTGGCTTGGAGGTCGGTGACCGGTTAGACGGTTCTTCGCTAGAAGCTGCTCGTCTAGGACTCGGCTTTTCCCGCTGCATCATTTAGGTTAGTTTTATTTCTGTCTTTTATTTTATGCGCGGATCATATTGCATGTAGAGAGCTGGAGCAAGGTACGCATTTCTAACTTTGCATGCATCATTGATTTCTCGTGCATCGGCTTTTTCGACTTCTCCCCCCTTGACTTAATAATCAGGAGAACCGAAAAATTCGTTAGGCGATTTGTTTGCTTTGAAAAATATTAAAAAAGTGAAACCATAAAATTGGGACTGCTAAAATTGTTGACCTTAAAACTCGTTCACCCTAAAAATTTTGTCTTGGGGAGAGCAACCCCCTCATTGCTTGGTTTGTATGCGCGAGAGAGTGACCCGCACCCTAGGTAGAGCCCCCCGTTGCTAAACCCGACTGATTACCGACTCTTCTGTGCAGGCCAGTCGTTTGGGTTAGCATCGGATATCCCAACAGGTCACGTAAGCGCTCTGATATTTGTGTGTTCACCAAAATAAAATCGACAAGATAATTTGACCGAACTTTCACGGTCTTCAGCTCGCGTTGCGTTGGTGAACCGGGGGTTTGTTTTCAGATCATAATTTTTCCAGATCTCATCCGCCCTACTCGCCAGATCAAGATGATGGGTAGACGGTCTCTTAGGCAGCCTCTGGCTGCACCGCTTTCGGGCGCGTCTACCTCATCATCTAGGTTGGCTCGCGAGAGCTCAGACCCGCTCTCCGAGCCCGAGTACGACTCCACCCTGTTCCCCCTCGATCCCCTTTCTGATCTACCTGAGAGACACGAGCCCGAGGAGAGATTGATACATTTGACAGCACCTGAGTTGGGCTCGTTTGATTTTGCAGACGTCGACATGGCCGGAGCCGGCAGTTCAGACGATCACTCCCGTCAGCCAGAGCATATTGTACTAGACCAGGGAGCGATCAACTCCACCCTGATCGCATCACTCGATACAGTCCAGCAGCAGCTCCGCGATCAGGGGGCATTTATGATTGAGATGAGGAGAGAGTTGGAGAGGCTCAGAGCAGAGCGAGACCAGCAGAGCGAGCCCGAGGAGCCCGATGATGCACAGGCACGAGCCGCAGCAGCAGCAGCCGCGGGAGGAGCAGGACCACCTAGACCGATGCGGGAGTTGCACAACCCCGGGTCTACACTGATGCACCATTGGGTGGTGGTACCGGCTATCGTGGGGGACTTCAAGTTCCCCCCGAACACCTTGCAGATGCTTCCTCGGTTCCATGGACTCGCCACTGAGGAGCCCTACCTTCACCTCCAGGAGTTCCTGATGATTTGCAGCACTGTCCACGATCGCCATGTGGACCAGGACACGATCCGGATGATAGCCTTCCCGTTTTCACTGGCAGATAGAGCAGCCACCTGGCTGAAGCACCTTGGGAGGTTTGTCTACACCTGGGAGCAGCTCCGCACCGAGTACTTGAACAAGTACTATCCACTCGGGCGGACGAATGCAGCGAGGGCCCTGATCAGCAACTTCTCCATGTTCCCCAACGAGCAGTTTCACGAGGCTTGGGAGAGGTTCCGAGAGCTTCTGGACAGATGCCCGCATCACGACATCACGAAGCCGAACCTTGTGCAGAGCTTCTTCAGCGGGTTGTCACCAGAGCTACAGGGCCTGGTGAATGCTTCTTGTGGCGGGTCCTACTTTGCCAAGGACCACGACCCGGCTCTATACTCAGAAGACCCAGCCACACCAGCCAAGACCCGTGCAGTACCAGCGGATAGCACGGGTAGATGCAGGTCCATCCAGTTCGTCCGCAGCCGCAGCAGCACAGGCAGAGTCATCAGCTGCGGACATGGGTATCATCAGCGAGAAGTTGGACCGCATGGAGCTGATTGAGAAGAAGCGGTGTCAGAGTATCACACAGATGGAGCAGATGGCACATGTCTTGAGCGACATGAAGACACAGTTCATGTGTCTCCAGGAGGCACAGACGGCTTCTCAGCCCCGTCTTCAGTCGCGAGGCGACGCCGGCAGCAGCAGCAGCTCGTCCCAGCGCTCCAGCACCCCAGTGCAGCCTAGACAGGTTCACCTTGTACAGGCGGAGCCGTACCAGCAGCTGCAGCCCACCTACCAGTCCCCACCATCTCCAGAGATGCAGATGGTGGTCTACCAGCCGGACTAGCCTCTGGCAGTACTCCCGCCAGCCCCCTATGATGTCGAGCCGTTGATGGATGTCAACGGGATTTGGTACGACCGCCCCCAGCCTGGGATCCGACGAGACCATCCCGGATTCAGTTGGGGGAGTGGTGGTGCCCAACCCCAGCAGCAGCCGTCAGGACAGGGAGGGCAGTACTCCCAGCAGAGAGACCAGCACCAGCCGCAGCAGCAGCCACCAGCGTATCAGCAGCAGTCATCCTACGGTCCTCGTCCCTATCAGCAGCAGGGACAGCCTTGGAGACGTGAGCAGCAGGCTCACCAGGGATACCAGCAGCACCCTCCATCCTACCCCTCTTACCCACCACAGCAGTTCCAGCAGCCTCACCCACAGAGAGGCCACCCGTCGGGCTCCCACGAGAGCCCCGCTTTGGATGACATCGCCCGCCTCCTCACGGACCAGCAGGCTACATTCCGACGGGAGACGGACGAGTTCCGCCAGGAGATGCGGGACCTGGTGAGAGGGAAGGCCGCCATACCAGCCCAGATAGAGCCGAATCCGAACAGCCTCAATAGGAAATCTGAGCAGGTAGTACATACTGAGTTAGCCACTCCTAGTGACCCATTTGATGATACTTCTTCGGATCTATTTGATGCTGATTTTGTCACACTTAGGAGCGGTAGGACCCCAGCAGGCGGCGGCGCCTCATCTGAGCTTCATCCCGAGGCACCACAGGAGGAGGAGGAGAGCGGTACTGAGGCCGCTCCAGATGATGACGGTGGTACTGAGGCCACCAAGGATGCTGATCCCACCGGCGGTACTGAGGCCGCCGCTTCACCAGATCTAGGAGGTGGTACTGATGCCACCCATTCAGCCGAGCCAGCCAGCGGTACTGATGCCGCACGACGTCTACCAGCAGCAGCAGCAGAGCAGCCAGCCCGTGGTGGTACTGAGGCCACCGGTGTTTGTACAGACAGTGATGTTGTTTTTCCTTGTGTTCATGTATCTCGGAACTCTGCTATGAATAAAGGAAAAGGTTTACTTTCTTCTGGTCCCACTGTGGTGCATGATGTATGTGTGGATCCGGTCCTTGAACCGCTTAGACCTTTTCCTAGTCCTTCATCTGAGAAGGACCCAGTGATCCCCTTCCCTAGAGCCCTTCAGATGGGGAAGGGGAAGAAAAAAGAAAAACCCAAAAAGAGAGAGCTTGAGGAGTTCAGCCAGAGCATGATTGATCGATTCCATATCCAGCTGACCCTCCAGGAGGCTTTGCAGCACATCCCCCTTCTACAACGATCTTTGAGAGAGAGGACTACAGTCAGGAGGAGAAGGAGGAACCACACTTCAGAGATCCATGTGCTGACCAAAGCCACGTGCTTCGCGATCCAGAACCGACTGCCAGCCAAGAGGCCAGATTCAGGGGCCCCGTATGTCAGATGTCAGATCAGTGAGCAGAGGTTCGACCGTACTCTTCTAGATAGCGGATCGTCGATCAACCTTCTTCCGACAGCCCTTCTCGACCGCTTCGAGTTGGGCACTCTTCGACAGAGCAGGACAGTCCTTTAGTTCGCTGATCGATCTGTCAAGAGGCCGAAGGGGTTATTACGAGACGTTATCGTCACTATTCAGGGCCTGCAATTCCCCGTGGACTTCGTAGTGTTGGACATGGAGATCCCTGAGTCAGTGGCCGATACCCCCATCATCCTTGGTCGTCCGTTCTTGGCCACAGCCAAGGCGGTGACTGATCATGATAGCGGGAAGGTGTACTTTCGCGTCCAGGGCGAGAGTATACAAATAGAGACGGTCGAGGACTACAGAGCTAGATTCAGATCCCGCTCAGATGCGAGTACAGACTCAGAGCAGCTGACAGACGCAGAGCCAGACATCCACCAGGACTGTGATTTTGTGATCACAGATGATGAGGCAGCTTGGGCAGATCTTGAGACACAGACCACCCTCTCACTTTCAGATACAGCTGATGCAGAGATGATAGCAGAGGAGAGTCTGGAGAGCACAGACCTAGTTCAGGATACTATTGAGGCAGCAGAGCCGGTCCTCGATCGCAGCACGATGATTAGTGATGGTGGTGCTGAGGCCACCCTGTTTTCCGGTGGTACTGATGCCACCGTTTCTGATACAGATCCCTCGGATTCAGAGTCTGATTGGGCCGATTGCTATGATCAGATGCCAGACTTGAGTCCATCTGAGCCTATTGATGAGGAGGAGGTAGATGCAGAGCCGAGCAGAGACAGTGCAGTAGAGCAGCCTTCTCCCGATCCAGTTTGCGAGAGTATGCTTTCACTTTCCCAGGCAGATTTGGCCAACCTTGCAGCTTTCACTCAGTTTCTTCCACAGCCAGATTTGTCGGCACCCAGCATTCCAAAGCTGAAGCCGCTCCCTACTTCGCTGAAGTATCGATTCCTTGCGGGCGAGCCAGAGATGTACCCAGTCATCATCTCCGCCGAGTTGACTGGAGAGCAGGAATCCCGTTTGATGGGGGTTCTTGAAAAGAACCGCAAGGCGATCGGATGGAGCGTAGCGGATCTCCATGGGATTAGTCCATCAGTGTGCTCCCACCATATCTATCTCGAGGAAGGGGCGAAGCCGTCGCGTGAGTTCCAGCGGCGTCTGAACCCCAACCTGAGAGAGGTTGCGATGAAGGAAATATCAAAATGGTGGGGTGCAGGTTTTATTTATCCCATTTCCGACTCCAAGTGGGTCAGCCCCTTGCATGTGGTGCCCAAGAAGACGGGCATCACGACTGTGATCAGTGAGTCGGGAGAGGAGATCGCTACACGAGTATCCACTTCTTGGAGGGTTTGTGTTGACTACAGGAGACTCAACCAAGCCACCAAGAAGGACCATTTTCCCCTGCCTTTTATTGACCAGATTATTGAGAGACTGGCAGGGAAGAGCCATTATTGCTTCCTGGATGGGCACTCGGGCTACAACCAAGTGGCCATCGCTCCTGAGGACCAGGAGAAGACCACCTTTACCTGTCCCTTCGGCACATACGCTTTTCGACGCATGCCATTTGGGCTATGCAATGCCCCTGCGACTTTTCAGAGGTGCATGCTGTCGATCTTCTCGGACATGGTAGGGGAGTGCTTAGAGGTCTTCATGGATGATTTCTCGATCTACGGCGACGGATTTGATTCTTGTCTTGACTGCCTAGATCGAGTACTCCAGCGATGTATTGAGTATCACTTGGTGCTATCTTGGGAGAAGAGTCACTTCATGGTGACTCAAGGGACGGTGCTTGGCCACATCATCTCCAACAGGGGCATGGAGGTTGATCCGGCCAAGGTTGATGTCATTAGGAAACTCACACCGCCATCTAATCTGAGGCAGCTACGGTCATTTCTGGGGCACGTTGGATTTTACAGGAGATTCATTCAGGACTTCAGCAGGATTGCTCGGCCGTTGACTGACCTCTTGACGAAAGACACCGAGTTCCTTGTCGATGACAAGTGTCTGTCGTCGTTTGCTACTCTCCAGCAGTGTGTGATTGAGGCTCCTGTCCTCCAACCGCCTGATTGGTCTCTCCCATTCGAGATCATGACGGACGCCTCCGATTTTGCCGTAGGGGCAGTGCTGGGACAGAGGAGGGATGGAGTGCCATTTGCTATACACTATGCTAGCCGCACATTGGATTCCGCCCAGCGGAATTACACGGTCACAGAGAAGGAGATGTTAGCTGTAGTGTTTGCCCTGGATAAGTTCAGATCATATATCATCGGATCTAGAGTGACTTTGTTTACAGATCATACCGCCATCAGGTACCTCATGGCAAAGAAGGATGCCAAGGCCAGATTGACTAGATGGATCCTTCTACTCCAGGAGTTCGACATTGAGATTAAGGATAAGCCTGGAGTCAAGAATGTGGTGGCAGATCATCTCTCCCGATTAGAGCAGCCTGAGGATTCTGAGCAGATTGATCCTATTAGAGATACCTTCCCAGATGAGGCGATCCTTGCTATCGCCTCGCTCCCATGGTACGTCGATATTGTGAACTTTCTCGTTGTTGGGAAAGTCCCACAGGATTGGCCCAGGCAGAGGCTTGAGACCTTCCTAGCGAAGGCCAAGTCTTACCATTAGGAGGATCCCATCCTTTACCACGAAGGAGGGGATAGCGTCTGGCGTCGGTGTATTCCTCAGGAGGAACACCATAGCGTCCTCACTTACTGCCACAAGCTTGAGGCAGGAGGACACCATTATGGGAGGAGAACGGCACAGAAAGTGCTCCAATCCGGCTTGTGGTGGCCTACCCTCTTCAAGGACTCAGATGAGTTCGTGAAGAGGTGTACTGACTGTCAGAGGATGGGCGCTTGTGGACAGCGTGATATGATGCCGATGCAGCCTATTCACTTCTGTGAGGTTTTTGACGCATGGGGCATCGATTTCATGGGTCCATTCCCTAAGAGTCAGGGATTTGAGTACATTCTGTTGGCCGTAGATTATGTGAGTCGTTGGGTGGAGGCTATCCCCGCCCGAGCCGCTGATGCGAGGACAGTTTGCAGATTTTTGAGGAAGCATATCATCACGCGGTTCGGGGTCCCACGAGTTCTTATTTCTGATGGGGGATCTCACTTCATCAACGACCAGGTGAAGGCACTTGCTAGCAAGTTCGGCATAGATCATCGTGTTGCTACACCGTACCATCCACAGACGAATGGTCTAGCCGAAGTGTCGAATAGGGAGATCAAGACTATTCTGCAGAAAGTCGTCTGCCCTGACCGAAAGGATTGGTCACAGCTTTTGGACTCGGTCTTGTGGGCATATAGGACGTCTTTCAAGACACCTTTGGGCACATCTCCCTTTCGCCTCGTATATGGCAAGCCATGCCATTTACCTGTTGAGCTGAGGCACAAGTCACTTTGGGCAGTTACAGACATACTTATGGATTCAGATGGTATAGGAGACCAGAGGAGGGTAGAGCTAGCTGCCCTGGAGGAGTTTAGAGATGCAGCTTTCTCAAGCAGCCTACATTATAAGGAGAAAGTCAAGGAGTGGCATGATTCTCATATCAGCCACAAGCATTTTGAGATTGGACAGAAAGTATGGCTGCTTGATGCGAGGCTTAGATTATTTCCAGGGAAGCTACAGAGCAAATGGAAAGGATCTTATCTGGTTCGGAAGGTATACGACAACGGTAGCATCGATATATCCGAGTTGTCTTCTGAGAGTACCTTCCGAGTGAACGGTCAGCGGCTCAAGCCATTTCTAGATCATGAGCCGCAGGTCGTCGATCTTGCCCCTATTCATTTTGCGTGAGATGTGGTCTTTGACTCACATCTAATGCATCTCACGCCTGAGTTTCACTGATCTTCCGCTGTATATAGATCCAGATGTCCATATCATCACATTCTTTAGTCCCACATCCCTTTCTTCATCTTGTGATTATGCTATACTTAGGGTGCACTTTACCCTAAGTATAGGGGGGATGTGAGACCTTTCGGGTATTTCTTTTGTTTCTGTCTACCCCTGTTTTGCTGCCTATACTTAGGGATATCTCACCCTAAGTATAGGGGGGGTAGACCCTGTACATTCTCCACTCGGTTTTCCCTTAGTATACAGCCTGCTATACTCAGGATTACTTGATCCTAAGTATAGGGGGGAGACCTGAGTCCCTCTTGACTTTTCATTTCCCTTTTGTATAGCCTTTCTTTTCACTTCCCTATACATAGCACGAGTTATGTCTTCTTCATCGCTCTTGACTCTGAGGACATCGTTCGAGCTAAGTATAGGGGGGTGTGTATATATTTCATATATACTTTAGCCATAACTCGTACTTTGTGTGAGTGTGTTAATAAATAAAATGGCTAAAAACCACAAAAATTAAAAAAAAATTTGTACATAATCTTCTTTTATTTGCACATACATAGCTAGTGTATAAACTATTTTTGTAAAAATGATTTCAAAAATCTTTTGTGTAAAGCTTGTGTAAATATTTTTGTATCAAAATTATGTATATAGTACAAAATTTTTCCAAAATGTTTTGAAAATCAAAAAGTTTGCAAAAATCTTGTGTAAATGTGTGTAAATATCTTTTTGCAAAACTTGCACTTCATGCATCATCATTCATGATTTCAAAACATTTTTCAAAAATTTTGCATGATTGTAAAATATTGTGTAAATAAGCATCTTTTTGTACATATGTATATAGTTTTTCTGGATGATAGTTGACATTTAAACTGGCCTGGAATCAAATTGAGAAATGGAGCTTGATTAAGATCTTAATCCACCTAATTCTAAGAGGAACCTTATAGGGCTTAGGTTTAAGGCTTTTCAGGTCCATGGTGACTTAATTCTTTGAGTCCACTAGGCTATGATCACATGTCATCTCAATGAGCCTAAGTAGAGCACTTAACAACAACACATGACTCATATAGATTATGGCTTTACTTGGACAACCGCACTATGCACCGAGCTCTCTACAGATGAGGTGGTGAGGAGGCAGTCTTCCTTGGCTTGGGGTAGCATATGAGGGTAGTACTTCTAGGCGGAACCTCTCTTCTTCTTATAGTGAAGGAAGTGCGTCTCAACTTGGTCTGGTTGCCATGAGGTCTAACGACGGGAGTTGTGGGTTACAATAAAGCTTCAAAAGAGGGATAGTCTACTGGCTGAAGAGGAAAAACTCCTTGTATATATGATGCACATGTATATGTTGTATAGATGCACTCGAAAAAAAAATGTGCAAAAAGAAAAGAACTCCAAAAAAGTGGTGGGTCTGAGAGAAAATGATAATCCCACCGGAGCATGTATATAAGTGCAATAAGCAAAGCTTGGTTTCATGATCCACCTGTTGTAGCTTGCAGCAGGGAGACTTGGCTACACTGGTCAAGCTCCCTAGGGTACTTGGCTACACTGGCCTTGACCCATTCTCTTCTTCCCCCTCTTCTTGAGCCGGTCGCACTTGAACTTAGAAGGGAATACCCCGCTCCTCGAGGAAAGAGTGGCCAGATTGAGGTCATAGAGTTACCTTGTTAGGGAGGGTTGTCAAGTTGCCATTTCTGAGGTGGAGAGCTTAGACCTCACTTTCACAGGACAAGGAAAGATTCATGGTCTTCAGGGTTTGTGATTGATGACTTGTTCTGATCTGGAGCATTGAGGAGTCTTGGTTATAGATTAGTGGAACTTAGAGGCTGTTAGGTTTTAAGCTTAAGTCTAAATAAGGTTCCGACACATTAATAATCCAAAGATTTGATTGAGCTCCATACCTCAATTTAATGAAGGCAAGTTTAATAATCAACCTTGATCCATGTACATTCTCTTTTTCTTTTTCTTTCTTTCTTTTTCACTTCTTTTTCAAATAAGTGTTTGCTAAGGGACTAGCAAAGTATAATATAGGGGGGGTGATGAATACCCATTCATCACTCTTTATTCTTATATTTTAGCTACAAAAACCTATGCAAATGCATGTAGATACTTGTAAATAGGAATAATTAGCAAAAGCATGCATCTTGTAAAAATCTATAATTAGCATGTTTTTGTGCAAAAATAAAAGAATAAAGATTAAAAAGAAAAAGAGGGAAATATTTAGAATAAATATTGAGCAACCTAACCCAAGGGAGGGCTCAGCATGGGCCTGACCGCATAAAAGCCAAGTAGAGGGAGATAGGGGCTCATGTGTACATATCTAAATAAATAAATAAATTATATTTTCCTCACCCAAAAATATGCTTGTACATATTTTGTATATATTTAGAAACTATTAAAAACAAAATAAAAATCTAAAAATCAAAAATTCAAAAATGCCCTTTCACCATGTACATAGACCATGCCTCCTTATGTATTTAACCTTGTAAATAAATTTATTTATTTTCAAAACTTTTTGTAAATATTCTATGTTATATATTGTAAATAAATAAATAAAAAGAAACAAACAAAAAAATCAAATAAAAATAACAAATTAAAAATACAAAAATATATTGCACATATGCCATGTACATAGTTGTACATAACTTTTTATTCCCCCTATGTATATAAATAATAAAAATAAAATAAAAATATCCTTTTATTCCTCATTTTATTCTATAAATAAATAAAATATAAAATAGGAATAAAAATGTATAAAAATAACTAATTAAAAATCAAAATTAAAAATCCTATAGTGTACATATACCTATATATAGCCCTATTATGTAAATACCTTATTTTTATTTTGAAAAATTAATTAAAAATCACCAAAAAATAGAGAAAAATAAAATAAATATTTTCATGTTTTAAGTTTTTCGAAATTCGGCCATTTTCTAACTCAAAAAAATAGATCAAAATAAATAAGCGTGGCCTCTCCTGATTGGTCCACGGGGGATGTTGACCCCCCGGTCAACTCCCCCCCTTGGACCACAGAGTTGCGGATCTGATTCCCGACCCGATTTCTCAACCTTTCCGCGAACAGATCCGATCTCCATTAACCCAAACCCCGGGCTCCATTTGTTCCTTAATCATCCCTGATCCACGCCCGACTGATAGCCTTGGGATCCGCGCTCCGAGCTTCACGCCCGACTCCCATCTAGCCGGACCCCTAGCTGTATATAGTCTGAGCTCCGCCCCCGTTTTCACGCATCTTTGGCTCTCCACCCTTCATCCCGTGACCTCCACAGCATCCCTTGAGGTGACAGCTCTCGATTGCCCGTGTCGCAGTGAGGAGGGGGTGGCCGGACCACTGATCCGGCGACGTAGCGCCGCCGTGCTCCGCCCAGTGCAGGAGCTCGAGCCTCAGGACCAGACGACCTTCGAGGCTACGACCGGGAGCTACCTCAGCTCCAGCCTAGTCTATTCGACCGCCCAGGTAACCTTCTAGCTTTCCCATTTCGCCTAATTTCTTGTTAGCCCCAAATCGTAGCTCCGCCGAGTTCCGTCGATTCCGGCTATCTCGCATACTCTTTCGATCATCGAAACCCATGTTCACCATCGCCTTTCCCCCACGCACCTTCTCCGCCCCTTCGTTCAACCCAGCTCGCACAGGAGCTGGGGTTCGAGCTCCACCGTCCGTCGCTCGCCGGAGCTCGCTCATCCCGACGCGTCGACCACCTTCACGCCGCCTCATCGGGTCGAGGCACTTTGCCCTCGACCCGCGAAGCTTCTGACCCATTTTGCAGGACCAGAGGAGGCTATCTGAGGCCTCCCAACATCCGTCCAGGAGCTTTCCTCCGCCGACCTCGCCGGAGCCCCTTCAGGGCTCGGCTGGGCCATTGGAGGCCACCAACAGCTGCGGAGCTTCATCGCCAACCTTCTCCGATCTTCAGAGGCAGCTGAGGAGGACCACAACACTCGCACGAGGCCGGCGAAGCTCGCCGGCCAACTGTTCTTCCAGGATCCTCGAGCACCGTCCGATCGCCCTCAGCGCTCCAGTTTTCATCGTGACCGTCCATCCATCGAGGAGCAGCCACCGCCCGATCATTTAGAGGGGCGATCTGGACCGTTAGCGCAGAGAGAGAGACACCAGCACCCGAGGCCGTCAGATCTTCCACGTGTCTCCTCCACTGACGTCGATTGGGCCCACGTGCGGAAGGAGAGAGGCGCCCGTCGTCCAGGACCGTTAGATCAGCCACGCGTCCATCATCCAGCCGTCGACGTAATAAAGGGGTAAATTACCGTAGGCCCCCTCTTAGTTTATGCTTTACGTCTTAGTCCTGTAAATATTTTGTGCTGTTTATTTACGTTGGGATATTTGCACTTGGGACCTGGTACTTTAGTTTAATTGCAGTTATGCCCCTGTGAGTGTCTGTCACGTGCTTCGCCACGTGCTTTATTTGGTGTAATTGCAACTTTAGCCCTGTAGTTCTGGATGTTTATGATTGAATGAAAACTTTTTAGTAATTGCATATATGCCCCTGTGAGTGTTTAATTACGCATGTGCGCCTATTTTGTGGGTTAATTGCAGTATAGCCCCTGGACTTTTTGGTACGAGTTACCAAAAGGTCCTCGGACTTGTTTTCTTTGCAACAAGTTCCCTGAGTGCCCCAGGCACGCGCCGCGCGCGTGACTTGTTGGGAAAATTGCACCTGGACCCCCATAACTTCGGGTATTTGCACTTAAGTCCCTATGCACAGTGCCCTCTTTTGATTTTTGAATAAAATATCAAATCACCTCCAAATTCGATGACAATTTGACACATGGCTCCTGCCATGTTGTAGGATTTTTGAGAATTTTTGAGGACATTTTTGGTTTTATTTGTTATTTTTAAAAATTCAAAAACCTCTATTTTAGCTACTGTCTAGAATTAAAAATCTCAAAAAAATATAAAAACCCCCTCAAAAATTCCACAAAAATTAGGTACTGTTTCTTTTGTGTTTCTTGATTTTCTAGCCAATTTTGGCTATTTTTCATTGCTTAAAAATGCTAAAAATTTAAAAACACCAAAAAACTCATAAAAATCATAGTAAATAATCTAAAAACCCAAAAACAATAATTTTGGTGCTCAAATTTTCCTTATTCTCTCTAGTAAACAGGAAAATTACCTCCAGGTCCCTCTGAGATCCTTAGATATTTTATCTTTGGATTTTGGGTCTGGCTGGACAGTACCTTGTCTTTTTAGTACTGTTTGATTTTTAGGAAATAAAATACACCTTATAAAAATCCCAAAAATTCACCATAAACACTAGAAAACCTAAAAAACATAAAAATATTTTTTCTTGAATTTTTGCTTGATTTTTGATACTTTAAATAAATTGTGAAAGTGTGCTTGTCTTTGTTTTCTTTTGTTTTCTCAATATATTAAAATTCCAAAAAAATATAAAAATCATTAAAAAACCACTAAAAATATTTGTCTCTTATTTTATTTTATTTTTACTACTTCGTAGGCCTTCGGCCAACCCGTGCTCCTTGTGTTCGACCCTGGGTGCTATACCAGGTTAATCTCATAGCTGGACCGCTTTGCCTTGTTTGATTGATCTTTGATTTATTCTGTGGTCCGATTTTTCTTGATACACCTATCCTCTGAGATCCCGGTCGCAACGACCCTTGTCTTATTACCTTCACCCGGGTCTTTGGGAGAATTCTGGTGTTATCAGTCACCAAGGGGAAGAAGGCTAGGGTAGTAGGAGGGTGTGCGGTGCGAGCTGAGGGACTAGGGAGAGGAATGAAGAACTTATACTTGAGTCCTAGGTGGCCAGATGATCGGGCGAGGGCACGTGATCCAAGGAAGATCCGTCCTTCCCTAGGGATCCGCGAGGGTCGTGGATCCAAGGGGAATGATCGTGCAAAAGAATCGAGGTAGGAGAGACCAAGATCCGATCGAGAATATTCAGAGAAAATGGAATGAAACTCGGATCCGGGCGAAGACTGGTCCTGGAGGTGGAGTTGACCGAGGTCAACAATCCTCCTGGACCAATCAGAATTCGGGAAATAGAAAAGATTTGTAAAATAAATTAAAAATAGAAAATGATTTTATTTTAAAATATCAAAATAAAGATGTTTATTATTTTTCAAACTATTTTTTAGTGATTTTTATTTATTTTTTGAAAAATAAATTATGATATATACATTATATTATATTATATATAGGTATAAAATACCAATGTATTTTATATTTTTATTTTTATTTTCTTATTTTTGTACAAATACCATAATTTTATATTTTATTTATTTATAACGTAAAATTTAGAGTATAAAATAATTTTTATTTTATTTTTTTGGT
Organism: Ottelia alismoides; assembly: GCA_037367405.1. Taxonomy (NCBI): domain Eukaryota; kingdom Viridiplantae; phylum Streptophyta; class Magnoliopsida; order Alismatales; family Hydrocharitaceae; genus Ottelia; species Ottelia alismoides. The sequence goes on along the minus strand of JAZKJV010008857.1, from coordinate 908,981 downwards.
TGTTATTTACATGTGTTAAATAAATAGGTATATGGTACTTATGTACATGTGTTATGTACAAGTGGCTAGAGAGAAAGTTTTATTTTTGCTTTAATTTTATTTTTCTAATTTTTATTTTATTTTTAAAAATATATACAAGATAATATAAATGCATTTTTATTTTATTTTTGTGAAAATAAAATATGTACAAATAAGAAGGAATATTCTCAAGGTACAGTGGCCCTATCTCTCTCTACTTATTTTATTTGGCGGCCAGGCCCATAATGGGCCCTCTCTTGGGTTTAGGTCACTCAATATTTGTTCTCAATATTTACTTCTTTTTCTTATTCTTTATTCTTTTATTTTTACATAAATACATGCTAATTATTGATATTTACAAAAGGCATGCTTATTGGTAACTTATTGTATTTACAACTATATGCATGATGTTTTGCCAAGATTTTTAGCTAAAATAAAAGAATAAAGAGTGATGAATGAGTATTCATCACCCCCCTATACTTTACTTTTGCTAGTCCTTAGCAAACACTTATTTGAAAAAGAAGTGAAAAAGAGACAGGAAAAGAAAAAGAAGCAAAAGAAGGTGAATCAATGCTGATTATTAAACTTGTTTTCATTAAATTGAAGTATGGAGCTCAATCAGATCTTTAGATTATTAGTTTGTCGGAACCTTATCTGGACTTAGGTTTAAAACTCAACAGCCTCTAAGTTCCGCCAATCTATGGTCAAGACTCCTCAATAATCCAGATTAGAACAAGTCTACATACACAAACTCTGATGACTATGAATCTTTTCTTGTACGGTGTAAGTGATATGTAGCTCCCCACCTCAGAAATAGCAAAGTGACAACCCTCCCCAACAAGGTAACTCTAATACCCTAGTCTGGCAACTCTGTTCTCGGGGAGCGGGGTATTCCCTTCTAAGTTCAAGTTCAACCGGCTCATGAAGAGGAGGAGGAAGAGAATGGATCATGTCCAGTGTAGCCATGTATCCTAGGGAGCCCAACCAGTGTAGCTAAGTCTCCCTGCTCCCAGCTTCATGAGATGGGCATGGGTAACATAAGCTTTGCTTTATTGGACTATATACACTCCGGTGGGTATTTCATTTTCTATCGGACCCACCACTTTTTTGGAGTTCTTTTCTTTTTGCACATTTTTTTGATGTGCATATGTACAACATATCTACATGGTACATCATATATACATAAGGAGTTTTTCCTCTTGAGCCAGTAGACTATCCCTCTTTTGAAGCATTATTGCAACCCACAACTCCTGTCTTTAGACCTCACGGCTACAGACCAAGTTGAGATGCACTTCCTTCACTACACCTCATCCGTAGAGAGCTAGGTGTAAAGTGCTAATCAAAGTAAAGCCATTGTTTGTGAGAGTCATGCGTGTGTTGTTAAGTGTTCTACTTAGGCTCATCAAGATGACATATGATCATAGCCTAGTGGACTCAAAGAATTAAGCCACCATGGACCTGAAGAGTCTCAACCCTAAGCCCTATAAGGTTCCTCTTAGAATTAGGTGGATTAAGATCTTAACCAAGCTCCATTTTTCAATTTAATTCCAGGCTAGTTTAAATGTCAATTATGATTCAGAAAAACTGTACAAATATTTACAAAAATGCAAGTTTTGCAAATTTTTGAAAGTATGTAGGATTTTTGAAAAATGTTTGAAAACATGGATGTATGCATGAATGCAGAATTTTTACAAAATATTTACAATCATTTACAAAAGGGATTTTGCAATTTTTTTTGTTTTTCAAACATTTTACAAAAAATTTGTACTATATACATAATTTTGATATGAAAATATTTACAAAATCTTTACACACAAAATTTTTTACAAACATTTGTACAAAAATAATTTTATAAATAGCTATGTATATGCAAGAAAGAATTTTATGTACAAGAAAATTTTTTAATTTTTATGGATTTTTTAAGGATTTTAGCCATTTTATTTATTAACACACTCACACAAAGTACGAGTTATGTCTAAAGTGTATATGAAATATATATGACACCCCCTATACTTAGCTCGAATGATGTCCTCAGAGTGAATCAAGAGCGATGAAGAAGACATAACTCGTGCTTAGTATAGGGAAGTGAAAAGAAAAGCTATACTACAAAGACGAATGAAAGAATAAAATGGAAAAAGATCTAGAGGTTTCCTCCTATACTCAGGATCAAGTAATCCTAAGTATAGTAGGTTGTACACAAAGGGAAATCCGAGTGGAAGAATATACATGGTCTACCTCCCCTATACTTAGGGTAAAATATTCCTAAGTATAGGCAACAAAACAGAGATAGAAAAGAATCAAAAGAAAATCAAAAGTCTTACACCCCCCTATGCATAGGGTAAAGTACACCCTAAGTATAGCATAATCAAAGATGCAAATGGGGTGTTGGACTGAAGAATAGTATGATATAGACATCTGGATCTATACAAGTCGGAAGACAGTGATAATCAGGCGTGAGATGCAATAGATGTGAGTCAAGAGACCACATCTCACGCAAAATGAATAGGGGCGACGTCAACGACCAGTGGCTCATGATCTAGATATGGTTTGAGCCGCTGCCCGTTAACACGAAAGGTAGACTCAGATGACAACTATGATATGTCAATGCTCCCGTTATCTTATACCTTTCGGACCAGGTATGGTCCCTTCCATTTGCTCTGCAACTTCCCCGGAAATAATCTCAGCCTAGCATCGAACAACCATACTCTCTGTCCTGGCTCAAACTGCTTGTGGATGATATGAGAATCATGTCACTCCTTCACTCTCTCCTTATACTGTAGGCTGCTCGAAAAGGCCGCATCTTGAAGCTCCTCCAGGGCTGCCAACTCTACCCTCCTCTGGTCTCCTACACTCACTGGATCCGAAAGTATATCTGTACTGTCCAAAGTGACCTATGTCTCATCTCAACAGGTATATGGCAAGGCTTGCCATAAACAAGGCGAAAGGGAGATGTACCCAAAGGCATCTTGAAGGACGTCCGATATGCCCACAAGATCGAGTCCAAAAGCTGTGACCAATCCTTTCGGTCAGGGCGGATGACCTTCTGCAAAATAGTCTTGATCTTCCTGTTCGACACTTCAGCAAGACCATTCGTTTGAGGATGATACGGTATAGCTATTCGATGGTCTATGCTGAACTCGCTAGCAAGGGCCTTTACCTTGTCATTGGTGAAATGAGACTCCCCGTCAGATATCAAAACTCTAGGCACCCCAAACCATGAAATGATATTCTTCCTCAAAAATCGGCATACAGTCCTAGCATCTGCATTTCGGGAAGGGATGGCCTCAACCCAACGACTCACATAATCCACGGCCAACAGAATGTACTCGAATCCTTGACTCTTAGGGAATGGACCCATGAAATTGATGCCCCATGCGTCAAAAACCTCACAGAAGTGAATGGGTTGTATTAGCATCATATCACGCTGTCCACAAGTGCCCATCCTCTGACAGTCAGTATACCTCTTCAAGAACTCATCAATCATTGAAGAGGGTAGGCCACCATAGGCTGTATTGGAGCACTTTCTGTGCCGTTATCCTTCCAGAGTGATGTCCTCCTACCTCAAGCTTGTGGTAGTAAGTGAGGACGCTATGGTGCTCCTCTTGAGGAATGCACCGATGCCAGACGCTATCCCCTCCTTCATGATAAAGGACGGGATCCTCCCAATGGTAGAACTTGGCCTTCGCTAGGAAGGTCTCAAGTCGATGCCTGGGCCAACCTTGTGGAACTTTCTTGGCAACAAGATAGTTCACAATGTCGGCGTACCATGGGAGAGAGACGATAGCAAGGATCGCCTCATCTGGGAAGGTCTCAGAAATAGGCTCAATCTGCTCAGAATCCTCAAGATGCTCTAATCGGGAGAGATGATCCTCCACCACATTCTTGACTCTAGGCTTATCTTTAATCTCTATATCAAACTCCTGGAGTAGAAGGATCCATCTGGTCAATCTCGCTTTGGCATCCTTCTTGGCCATAAGGTACCTGATGGCGGTGTGATCTGTGAAAATGGTCACCTTAGATCCAATGATGTACGATCTGAACTTATCTAGCGCAAACACTACGGGTAGCATCTCCTTCTCAATGACGGTGTAGTTCCGCTGAGCGGCATCCAAAGTACGGCTAGCGTAGTGTATGGCAAATGACACTCCATCCCTCCTCTGTCCCAGCACGGCCCCTACGGTAAAATCGGAGGCATCTGTCATGATCTCGAATGGGAGAGACCAATCAGGCGGCTGGAGGACAGGAGCCTCTACAACTAGACTCTTTGTCTCAAATGACGCTAGACACTTATCATCCACAATGAACTCGATGTCTTTCATCAGCAAATCAGTCAACGGTCGGGCAATCCTGTTGAAATCATGAATGAATCGTCGGTAGAAACTGACGTGCCCTAGAAAAGACCGTAACTGTCGCAAGTTACACGGTGGACTGAGTTTCCTAATGATATCCACATTGGCCGGATCAACCTCCATACCCCTGTTGGAGATGATATGGCCAAGCACCGTCCCTTGAGTCACCATGAAGTGACTCTTCTCCCATGAAAGCACAAGATGGACCTCAATGCATCGCTGAAGGGCGCGGTCTAGGCAGTCAAGACAAGCATCAAACCCATCGCCATAGATCGAAAAGTCGTCTATGAAGACCTCCAAGCACTCACCCACCATGTCCGAAAAGATGGACAACATGCACCTTTGGAATGTCGTCGGGGCGTTACATAGACCAAAGGGCATGCGTCTGAAAGCATATGTCCCAAAGGGACAGGTGAATGTAGTCTTGTCCTGGTCTTTGGGTGCAATGGCCACCTGATTGTATCCGGAGTACCCGTCCAAGAAACAGTAATGACTCTTCCTAGCTAGCCTATATATAATCTGATCAATAAAAGGCAGCGGGAAATGATCCTTCTTGGTGGCCTGGTTCAATCATCTGTAGTCCATACAAACCCTCCAAGAAGTGGGTACCCGGGTAGCGATCTCCTCTCCAGACTCACTAACAACTATGGTGATGCCCGTCTTCTTAGGCACCGCATGTAACGGACTGACCCACTTGGAGTCGGAGATGTTGTAGATAAAATCGGCGCTCCACCATTTCGAGATCTCCTTCATGACAACTTCTCGAAGGTTCGGGTTCAGCCGTCACTAGAACTCACGCGACGGCTTCGCGTCCTCTTCAAGATAGATATGGTGGGAGCACAGGGTCGGACTTATCCCCTGGAGATCGGCTATGCTCCATCCTATCACTTTGCGGTTCTTTTCAAGAACCCCCATCAAACGGGATTCTTGTTCTCCAGTCAAATCCGCTGAGATAATGACTGGGTGCATCTCATGCTCGCCCGCAAGGAACCTATACTTCAGCGATGACGGCAAGGGCTTCAGCTCTGGACAACTGGGTGCTGACGGATCTAGCCTCTAAAAAGTCTGAGTGAATGTGACCAAATCTGCGCATCAGAATCTGGTGAAGACTGCTCTGCCGGTATGTCTATGCTCTGAATGGGATCAGCCTCCACCCTAGTTGTTGGCTCTGTGGACGTCTATCATCAAACTCTGCCTAATCTATGTCTGACTCCGAGAAATCTGAATATGTATCACAAAAATCAACTGCCTTGCTATAGGGAACACGATCTGCTGCCTCATATGTGTCCTCTGCCAGGAATGTGCTCTCCAAGCTCTCCTCTACTAGAATCTGCGCATCAGCGGGATCTGAATGTGAGAGGATGGCTTGTGAAACGGGGTCTGACCAAACTACCTCATCATCTGTGATCACAAAATCACACTCCTGGTGGTCGTCTCGCTCTGCCTCTGTCACATGCTCTGTATCTGTAGGTGGGTCCAAGCAAGCTGAATCTCTGGCTCTAGTCTCCTCGATCGTCTCTATTTGTTTACTCTCACCCTTGATGTGAAAGTATACCTTCCCGCTATCGTGATCGGACACTGCCTTGGCTGTGGCCAAGAATGGGCGTCCTAAAATGATGGAGGTATCGGTCACAGACTCAGGGATCTCCATGTCCAACACAATGAAGTCCACGGGGAATTTCAGGCCTTGAATCGTGACGACAACGTCCTTCAGCAACCCCTTCGGCCTCTTGACAGATCGATAAGCAAACTGAAGGATTGTCCTGCTCTGTCGAAGAGGGTCAAACTCGAATAGGTCGAGTAAGGCTGCCGGAAGTAGGTTGATGGAAGAACCGCTATCTAATAGAGTCCGATCGAACCTCTGCTTATGAATATGGCATCTGACATAGGGAGCTCCAGCATCTGGCCTCTTGGCTGGCAGACGGTTTTGGATGGCGAAGCAAGTGGCGTGAGTGAGCACATGGATCTCTACGAATAGTAGTCATGCCTCTGAGGTTCCTCTGGAATAGGGGGATGTGCTCCAAGGCCTCCTGTAGAGTCAGCTGTATGTGAAATCTGTCCATCATCTGCTGGTTGAACTCTAACTGGTGTGATTTTTAGATTTTCTTTTTTAGGCCCCTTAGCGGAGCGGAGTGCTTGGGGAAAGGGGACGGTTGGGCCCTTCTCAGATGAAGGGCTAGGATCGGGTCTATGCTGCTGTGGCAAAGTAGAATCCAAGCATAAATCATCAAGTAAAATAGATGGACTTGTAAATGATAAACCCTTTCCTTTATTCACAGAATCATCCTGAGATACATGAATAGCAGGAAATGCAACAGGAGAAGAACTGGTGGCCTCAGTACCACCCTTGGCATCTGGAATAACAACATCAGTACCGTGCTCTGGCTCAGCATCTCTGGTGGCATCAGTACCACCTCCTCTATCTGGTGAAGCGACAGTCTCAGTACCGTCAGCTGGATCAACATCCTTGGTGGCGTCAGCACCACCGCCATCATCAACATCACACGCGGCATCAGCATCGCTCCCTTCCTCGTCTAGTGCTCCTGAAGCTGTATGGGGTTGTCGCTCAGACGAGGCACCGCCGGCTAGCATCCTACCGCTCCTAAATGTAACAAAGTCAGCATCAAACATGTATGCAGAAATATCACCAAGTGAATCACTATGAGTGGTAACCTCTGTAAACTCTACCTGCTCATACTTCCTCTTGAGGTTGTTCGGGTTCGGCTCGATCTGGGCAGGAATGGCAGCCTTTCCTTTGATGATCTCTCTCATCTCCTGACGGAACTCATCCATCTCCCGTCGGAAGGTAGCTTGTTGGTCGGAGATGAGGCGGGCTAGGTCGTCTAAGGCAGAGTTCTCATAGGCGGGCCCATGAGAACCTGACGGGTGGCCTCTCTGGAAGTGAGGCTGCTGCTGCTAGGAGTGAGAGGAATACTGGGGCTGAGACTGATAATGTTGAGGCTGCTGTTGCTGCCTCCAAGACTGTCCCTGCTGATAGGGATAAGGACCATGCTGCTAGTAAGACTGGGTATGTGGTTGTTGCTGGTGTGGGAACTAGGGCTGCTGGCCATACTGGTCACCCTGAACTGGAGGTTGCTGTTGGGAACTGGTACCTCCGGTCGACCAACTGAATCCGGGATGGTCTCGTCGGATCCCAGGCTGAGTTCGGTCATACCATATCTCGTTGACATCCATCAACGACTCCTGCTCGTAAGTGGGTGGAGGGAGTACTGCCAGGGGCTGGTCCGGCTGATACACCACCATCTGGCTATTCTGAGATGGTGGTGACTGGGCGTACTGCTGTTGCTGCGGCTGAACGGCTCCGCCTGAACATGGTGAACCTGTCGGTACTAGGAGGAGGGTTGGGTCGAGCTGTTGCTGCTGCCGGTGTCTGCCCGTGACCTGAGAAGGGGCTGAGAAGATGTCTGTGCCTCATGGAGACACATGATCTGGGTCTTCAAGTCACTCAGCGTCTGTGCCATCTGATCAATCTGCGTCATACCCTAACACTGCTTCTTCTCTATCAACTCGATCCGGTACAGCTTCTCGCTGATGATCCCCATGTCAGCGACTGTGGACTCTACATGTATTGTTACCGCTGATGATGTAGAAGAACCGGCATCGACCCGTGCTATCCTCTGATAGGACACGGCCTGTGGCGTGGGCTTCCCTTGAGTGTAGAGTTGGGTCTGGGACATAACCGTGTAGTTCTCAGTCATCTCCTCATAGATGGCCCAGACCTGATCCTCATCCTCAGCAAAGTATGAGCCCCCACAGGATGCATTAACTAACCCCTACAGCTCCGGTGTAAGCATGCGGAAAAAGCTCTGAACTAGGTTGGGCTTGGATATGTCGTGATGGGGGCACCGGTCTGTGAGGTCCCTAAAACGATCCCATGCCTCATGAAACTGCTCATTGAGGAGCATGGAGAAATTGTTGATCAGGGCCCTAACTGCATTGGTCCGACCGAGTGGATAATACTTGTTGAGATACTCGTTCTAGAGCTATTCCCATGTAGTGACGAATCTCCCTAGGTGCTTCCACCAGTTGGCTGCTCGGTCGACGTGGGAGAAAGGGAAAGCCATCATCTTGATGGTGTCCTCGTCCATGAGGCGATCGTGGACAAACTGCATATCATCTCGAACTCCTGGAGATAAAGGTGTGGCTCCTTGGTGGTGAGTCCGTGGACGCGAGTAAGGAACTGAATGGTCTGAGGCGGGCACTTGAAGTCTCTCGCAATGGCCGGCAACACAATCCATCTATGGGTTAGAGTTGCACCAGGGTTGTGCAACTCTCTCATCGGGCGCGCTGCTGCTGGCTGAGCTGGCTGCTCCTCAAGCTGTCGGGCATCTGGTCCATCTCCTCCTCCTCCTCCATCGGGTCTGCGCTGCTCTCTGTCTTCTCTCATCTGCTCCATCTCCCGATGCATATCAACCATGAAAGCTCCATGATCGCGGATCTATCGCTGCATCATCTCAAGGGAGGCTAATAGGGTGTTGTTGATCACACCCTGGTCCAACACGTAAGTCTGCTCTCCTCTGAGACCATCGGTGCGCTCCTCGCTGCTGGCCATGGTCTCTGCAAAGGCAAAAGACCCAAACTCAGGTGCCGATAAATCAGCTGGCTGATGCGTTATCTGCTCGGGCACCTCAGGACTGGTAGAAGGGTGGTCGAGGGGGAACAAGGCAGAGTCAAACTCGGGTTCGGAGAGCAGGTCTCGACTCTCGGGAACCAACTTAGATGAGCAGGTCGGAATGCCCAAAAGCGGTGCAGCCAGAGGCTGCCTAAGGGACCTCCGACCCATCATCTTGATCTGGCGAGTAAGGAAGATGAGATCTGAATAGCAAACATGATCGATCAAGCAAAACCCCTGATTCACCTACGCACGCAGAGCGGATGACCGTGAAGGTTCGGTCTTTTATCTTGTCAATTTTATTAGGTGATCAAATAGTCTATCAGAGCGATTAAGCAAGCTGTTGGGAATCCAACGCCCCCAGGAGACTGTCCCGATCCAAAGCTAGATCTTTCCCAGCCAGTACAAGCCGCGGACCGTTTACCGGCTACCCGATCGACTCGCTTTGTTAAGGATATCGCGGCCCGCTTTACCGGAGATCGGAGTGATCCTCACTGGAGAACGACTAACTCGGAATCAATAGTCTAAAGAATGGTCAGATGTGGCTCTAGCCTAGGGTGTGGGTCACTCTCTCACTCATCCAAACCATACAATGAGGGGATTGCTCTCCCAAGACATTTTTTGTGAAGTGAATTTTAGGTCAAGTTTGCTTAAACAGCCCAATTTTATAGTTTTTATTTTTTAGATATTTTTCAAAACAAACAACGCTTAACGAATTTTTCGGTTCTCTTGATTTTTATTAAGTCCAAAAACAGGGGGAGAAGACGAAAAAGCCGATGCACGACTAAACAAGATGATACATGCTGAGTAAGAATTGCGTATCTTACCTCCAGCACTCTACATGCAAAATGATCCGCGCATAATTGAAAAACAGAAATAAAATTAATCTAAATGATGTAACGAGGAAATCAGCCTTAAGCAGAAATTTCTACACGTGAAGCACAGTTGCTAACGGGTCAACAGGAGGGGTCGGAGTCCGGTCTCTGATGCCGATCGGTGTCCGCCACAATGGATCCTGTCAACGCTGTATACGGCCTCTAGTGGCACGTGGCCCCTCAAGTGACCAGGTTAACTTTTTATTAGTGATTTAATTAATAAGGTCCAATTACGATCTATAGGTGCATAAATGTAATTAGGGTTGGGCCTTAGTAATTACTTCACAAATCAATAGAAAATCCTAAGCTAAGGTTAAATCCTCGGAAATCAAAAATAAAATAAAATCGAAAAACACAAATACGGCGAAAACCGCAATGAGGTCCCCCGAGCACACTGGTGCTCGACGAAACAGACCCCGAAAGTCACCAAATCTCTGAGCCGGTCCTGGTCTTGTATTATTACAATAATAATAGTCTGCTGAGAAAGAAACTAAGCTAAGCCTACACTAAGATCCCCACACTCCTGCTCTCCTCTCTCGCGCTCTCCTGCGGCTCTATTCACAAAAGAGCCGCCTCCAAGTCTCGTAGTTGCGTCGGCTTCCCGAAGAAAGCCGCCTCGATCGTCGGGCCCTCGCAAGAAAATTGAAACAAGAGATGTGTCAGACCAAGATTATTATAATAATGAAAAATAAAATAAAATAAATGCAAAAATAAAAACAAATAAAATAAAAAGAAATAAAAACAAAAAACAAAAAATAAAAATAAAACAAAATAAAAGAAGATAAAAGAAAGGAAAAAAGAAAAGCCGAAAAAAAGAAAAGCCAAAAAAGAAAGCCGACTACTAAGTCGTGCTCTCCGGCAACGGCGCCATTCTGATGAGCCAAGAATTCGAACGACTAAGGCAAGAAGGTATCAATGGTCATTGCGACCTCAACCCCTTGGGCCGGACTCAATCAAGAAAATCAAGACCACCAACCAGAATAAATCAACAAATCAGGCAAATAGCGGTCTCGCTACTTTATTTTACCTGGTATAGCTACCATGGTCGAACACAAAGAGCATGGTTTGGAAAACCCTACGAAGTAGTCAGGGTTCAAAAATAAAAGAAATAAAATATTTTTGGTGAATTTTTAATTTTTCAATTTTTTATAATTTTTATATTAAGAAAAATGTGTAAAGAAAATAAAAAGGGCATAATCAAATATTTATTTAAGGTAACAAAACACGTTAGACAATTAAATAAAAATATTTTTTTATTTTTATATATATTCAAGTGTTTTTAGTATTTTTCTTAGATTTTTCTGATTTTTAGTTAATTTTCTAAAAATGAAACAAGGCTAAAAATCAAAGATGCTGTACAACCAGAATCTAAAGGCTATTTAAAAATACCTAAATAGCCTATAAAATTCCAATAATAATTTTATTGTAAACTAGAAATAAAAAGCTAACTAAAGAAATGAAAATTGCATTGTTCGATTTTTTAAGAATTTTTAATGATTTTTCTAAGTTTTTTAGTGTTTTTCAATTTTTAGGATTTTTATAAATCCAAATGCAAAAAAACTTGACAGAAGTAAAAACACACTAAAACAAACATGAAATATTTTAGATTTTTTGGAGGTTTTTAATATTTTTAGTTGATTTTTCAAATTAGACAGAAGCAATTTTTAAGGTTTTTGAATTTTAAAAATATCAAATGAAAACAAAACAAGCCCAAAAATTCACAGAAATTTTGTGGCAGGAGCCACGTGTCCAAATTTCATGAATTTTGGATGAAATTTGATATTTATTTCAAACAATCAAAGATGCACAGCACACAGGGATCTATATGCAAGAAAAATAATTTCCAGGGACCAAACAATAACACGCGTCAAAAGTATAGGGCCCTTCCCGTAATTTTCCCAAGAATTTTAGCACATGTCGAAACTCAGCATTCATAGGGGCATGGATGCAAATAAAGAAACTATATTATCAAAACATAACATTCATTAAGTCCAGGGCTAACCATGCAAATATCACAAAACACACGTGACAATACACGTGCTACCATACAAGAAGGACCAAAACGCAAATAATGAAAACAACAGGGGCAATAGTGAAAAATGGTCCATTGTGCTACTTTATTTTACAGACTAAATAAAAACATAAAAGAAATGCAGGGGCATATGAGCAAGTTGCCCAAGCGGGGCATGCGGGGCGCGTGAGGAGACAGATGGCGCGTACTGAGTGGCTGGCGATGTGCGGTCCTGACGCTGACACCTGGCGTATCCAACGGCATGACGAAGGGGGCGAACATGGGGCATACATGGCCGTCAGATGTCAGATCTAACGGCCTGTCAGGCACGAGTGATGGACGGTTCGGATGCGAACTGGCGGAGAGGGACGATCCGACGGCTAAGGAAGGTCCTGGAAGAACTCCTTCCTGGCGAAGGTGATAGATTGGACAGAGTTTGATGATAGACGTCCACAGAGCCAACAACTAGGGTGGAGGTTGATCCCATTCAGAGCATAGACATACCAGCAGAGCAGTCTTCACCAGATTCTGATTTCCAGTGAGAGGTCTCATAACGGGAACTAAGGAGAAAATGAAAGCTAATTGAAGGTCTGAGGTCGATCCTTAGCTCCAGGGGGTGGCTTCGAGGTTGGTCATCGCCTCATCCACGCTGCGGAAGGCGGGGACGCTCGAACGCGACGGAGGTCCGGCCACGTGCTTCGAGCGTCGGCTACAACACCTCAATCCGGCCACCAAAGACTCCTGTCGATTGTTGTCACCAAGGGGAAGAAGGATAGGGTAGTAGGAGGGTGTGTGGCGCGAGCTGAGGGACTAGGGAGAGGAATGAAGAATTTATACTCGAGTCCCAGGTGGCCAGAAGATCGGGCGAGGGCACGCGATCCAAGGAAGATCCGTCCTTCCCTAGGGATCCGCGAGGGTCGTGGATCCAAGGGGAAGGATCGGGAGAAAGAATCGGGGCAGGAGATACCAAGATCCGATCGAGAATATTCGGAGAAAATGGAATGAAACTCGGATCCGGGCGAAGACCGGTCCTGGAGGGGGCGTTGACTGAGGTCAACAATACTCCTGGACCAATCAGAATTCGGGAAATAAAAAAGATTTGTAAAATAAATTAAAATAAAAAATGATTTTATTTAAAAATATTTTCAAAATAAAAAATGTTTATTATTTTTCATGTACAAGTGGCTAGAGAGAGAGTTTTATTTTTGCTTTAATTTTATTTTTCTACTTTTTATTTTATTTTTAGAAATATATACAAGATAATAGAAACACATTTTTATTTTATTTTTGTGAAAATAAAATATGTACAAATAAGAAGGAATATTATCAAGGTATAGTGGCCCTATCTCTCTCTGCTTATTTTATTTGGCGGTCAGGCCCATAATGTGACCTCTCTTGGGTTTAGGTCACTCAATATTTATTCTAAATATTTCCTTCTTTTTCTTTATTCCTTATTCTTTTATTTTTGCACAAATACATGCTAATTATTGATATTTACAAAAGGCATGCTTATTGGTAACTTATTGCATTTACAACTATATGCATGATGTTTTGCCAAGATTTTTAGCTAAAATAAAAGAATAAAGAGTGAAGAATGAGTATTCATCAATAGCCCAAGTGACCGCTACAAGTGCGACCCCGATCCTCATTCTTAAAGTGGAGTTGTTGATCTTTGAGCAGCAATCGAGCATCAATCCTAGGCCCGGTGACCCAGTATTGGATAGATCCATATCCGAAGTTACCCCAACCCAAACCTCAACGACATAAGGACAGAGGAAGAAAAGATGTTCGCTCGTTTCCCCAAACTTGTCGTAAAGATAAAATTCCCAGCAGTAGACAACCCACGTCTAGAGAGTCTTTCCAGTGTCGGTAGGCGGACCAATATAGCCATGTAGAGCACACAAGCGTGCTTCGGGACCACCTTTGAGTTTCCACAAGATAGGAGCCCAGGGAAAATTTGCTGCTCTACTTCTTACCCTTTCAAACGCATCTCCGAAGGAGATATGCTAGTTTGCGTCCAAAGGGTGCAGGCCGCCCGTTGGAGTTGCCAATCTGTGTCGAAAGCCCAAGATGTTTCTCCAAACAAGGGAGTCCCCCTGAAACGTTGGAGCAATGCATGAGATCACCCCTCCTCTGAGAGACCTTTCTCGCATGAATGAGGCCCAAGTGGAGTTGTTATTAGAGAGAATATTCCTACACCAAGTAAAGAGCATGGCCTCATGAGTAGAGAGAAGAGAGCGAACGCCCAAGCCCCCTTCCTTCTTAGGAAGGAAAACCACATCCCACTTAACATGGAGAGTGCCATAGCCCCAGAGGAAGTTCACGCAGATTGAATCCACCTTCTTTGCTGGCCCATTCGGTAGATAGGGATCCCTTCTTAACTCTTTCCACTAGCTAGATTTCAAGCCTTGAATTGTGAGTTGGATTCAATAGATGCTTTTCACAACCAAACTCTTGGTTACAATCATTGATAAAGATTCTAAGTTTTTCGTACACTCTATAAGACGAAGATAATACGATAACTTTACGGGATCGGTAGAGGTCTCAAGTTGTCTATATGTTAAGAGGGCTGCTAATCAAACCGACTTATAATGAACAAACCTATGTTCGAGCTTGGTTCGATAAGAAAGTTCAAGTTTGAGTTCAGGTCGGTATAATCTTGGTAACATAAGTTTGAGTTCGTTTGGAAACCGAACTTTCCCATTCAGTTTGATAGTAGTTTGTTAATTACTACACCTAATGTAAAACTTGTTAAAATGAACAAGTTCGAAACTATAGTTCGATAATAAAGTTTGACAGTCCGATAAGAATTTATAAAAATAGAAATGGTCCATACTAAATTATATTTAAAGCCTCCTATTGATACTTAGTTCAATTTACCTCAAAATATTATACATGTATATATAAAGTCTAATCGAACTCTAACTTTTATCAAACTAACATATGTTAAATTTATATTAGTTTGTTAAGCTTATCGAATTAATATTTGAAGTTCATGTTCAGTTCGTTTAGTAATGAAGGAACATTTTTCGAACTATTATCGAATGAACACTAAATGAACACAAACATGTTCACTTCGATAAGCAACCCTATATGCTGATGATGCGCTCATCTTCACGAAAAATGATGATGATTGCAATAGAAACGTAATAAACGTTCTTGGAATTTTCGCTATTCTTCCATGACTTGAAATTAACATCACGAAACCTTCGTTTCTATGCACTAGGGATCGTTGTATATCTGTCCCATCTTTAATGGTCTCTGTACTTAAGAAGGACTTCTTGTCAAATCTTTTATCTATGCCATGGTCTCCATACTCAGTCCATGCCAAAGTTGTCCCGGCTCAAGATCATTTATAATTCATCCAAAAGGATTGAATCACTCAAAATATCTATTTCCCTATTTTGTCAAGATGCATTATGATTAATGTGGTGATGGCGCCTCTAATTACATGCTATTGTGCTCCGACTCTTATACGCAAATATATTATCAAGAGTTTTGATAGTATTTGTGCATCCTTTCTTTAGAATGGAAGTACAAATAAAAATAAATCTCACTTGACCTCTTCGCACTCTGTATGCCGACCTAAGGATTTTGGAGGTTGGGGTATTATAAACATTAAAGATTTCAACTTGACCACCATTGCCAATAATTTATGGACCATTATGCAATTGAATAGCGAATGGACCCCCTTATGGGATTCCCTTACTCGTTCAAAGAAAAAAACCAGTATCGGTACGAATTTTCTCGTAAGTGATGCTTCACCTTTCCCTTAGATCTTGCCCCCAAGGATGTTGAGATCCTGCAAATGGGTACATTGGGGTCTATATGCGATGGTAATCGCTCGCCTTTTTGGCACACCAATATTGATTTTGATGCCGACGTAGATATAGAATACCCTACGACTTGTAAGCTTGCCAAGAACAGATTTGCAACTTTTGACATTGCACTTAAAACTAGAAGCGTCACCTTCAATTGGGCTAGAGCACGAAAAAAATAGAATCTCTACCACAGCCCAAATGTGGCAGAGCCGTTCTTCCAAATCTTACATGGAACTAATTTGGGAACCACTCTGAGCTCTTTCAAATTTTTAGGTAAACGTGAAATGATGATAACAACATATTATCATCATTATGTTTTTGGCGGTGTCTTAAATAACACCTTTAACAACATGAACATTGGGCCTAGTCAGGTTTATCAGGTCCGAATCGAGTTTGGGTCCGATCCTGCTCGTCCTCAAAAAATAGCCCAAGTTATGACCCAAGCCCAGTCCACATACGTATCGGAGTCGGGTCAGGTTGGAGCTATTGCGAGTCATGTTTGGGTCAGGTCCGGACCGGTTTGACCTAATGGTCCACAGTAGCTGTTTGTTTGCCTGACTTTTTGTGTTCCTTTTTTGTTCCTCTTCTCCCCACATCTGTTGGGTGGGGTGGTGTATAACCCTAACTCATGTTTCTTTGGTGGAACATTTGCCGTGATGTATTTTGCTTCTGATGTTTTTATTTATATCATGCTTGCTTGCTCAAAAAAAGAGACTAACAGATGACATAACCATGATTTAACCATTTATCATGGAATAGTTTATTTTGGGATACAGTTTCATTAGCTTGGGATAAAGTCCACTTACACCGTAGAGTGAACAAGGTAATACATACATATGTGTATCTGTATATCAAATTTTTAATGAGCCGAATTTATTTGGTTTGTTTAGGTTCAAATTGAATTTGAATCGAAAACGAAATGAATCTTATAAACTATTAAACTTTGAGAATTACCTCACTTTCCTACTCTGCAACATATGTTTGAAGCGGATCCAAGTTCCAACTCCAGATCCAACCCGATAGGTTCTCGAAACCCTATAGCCCATCTTGGTATATATAAGCAGAGTAACGCTTCGTTGCATCCCCTCTTGGCGAGTCGGGAAGGCAGTGCGGCGCGAGCGAGATTTAAACCCTATCAAGATGAAGGTGCCGATTCTTGTCAACAAATCGTCTTCGTGTTTAAATCCTCGATGATGATTATCTGCTTTCGTCAAGCTCTGATTCTTTTTTGTTAACGCTGTCTTTCTCTGAATATATCAGTTCAATATCGCCAACCCGACTACGGGGTGTCAGAAGAAGCTGGAGATCGATGACGACCAGAAGCTGTGAGTTCTCGCGTTTAAATTCCTCTGAATTATGGTGTTCAAGTTTGTGAGTTGAGGGAGAGTTTCCAACTTGCTCTCAGTGATGCAAGTATTCTATGAGTTGCTAATATAGTTGTAGAAATTAAAATCCAAAAGGTTCAGTTCAGTTTTGTACATTCCATGGGTTGTCGTTGAATATTAAATATTGATTTTGGGTTTGCTGCTAATCCTAGAGTTATCTTCGTCAACCTGAAGTAATCGGAAATCTTGTATCATCCCACATTACATAGTAGATCTCAAGATATTTTGATCGTCTTACAATATCCAATCCAAAGGAAATAAACATTACCTCAACCTCTATGATGGTCAATATTTTGTTCTACCTTCATATGTAAATCTAGCTCATGCAAAAATGTCAGTTATAAACAGTCATCTCCAAATAGTTTTTAGCTATTCATATGTTCTCATGGTCCCATGGAATATAATAGTAATAGTAGTATATATTTATTAAAAAATGTCGTGCATGCCATATGCTCACAAATTACCAAGGGGCACACTTTCCATCTTTTATCCATCCAAATTGGAGGCGACCTTCGTGTAAATTGGGGGCAATAGTTAGATTCTTTGTACCCTTCACAACAACAACAACAAAGCTTTTTCCCACAATTAAGTAGGGTCGGCTTCTTTGTACACTTCACAACATATGGTTAATTTTTTTCTTCAGAAATTTGTGTTCTATATCACAGATTTGGACTTGAAAAGTGAAGCTTTTTATCTTCCATAACATGTATCCTCTTCTCTGTACTTGACTTATTGCTTAAGCTGTGCTATCCTTTTTATATTCACTTTATGCATGTAAATGTTGATTAACAGTCATGTACTATCTTTAAAATTTCAGAACAAGTCCTTTTTTAATGATTGTGGCCTTTCTGTTTGATTTTTATGATTGTTAGTGTTACTACACCTGATTATTTTGGGAAATATCTTTTTAGAAGCTTGTGTTCTTTGCCTTAGATTTAAATTTTAGAAGTGGAGCTTTTTCGTTGTTTATTAAATGCATCCTCCTTGTTTCTTGTCTCATTTTGTACTATTTGAGTGGCTTTCATAATGTTATTCTTTTCTCCCTTGATCATATGAATAAGCAAAATCATGTTGTCTTCTCATCAACTATTCACATTAACTTTTTGGCCATTTAATGGCATGTTAGAATGAAGTTTGAGGCCATACACATGCATGCACTTTTGAAGTTGTTGGAGTTGTGCTCGGTCTACTTAATGCATTTCCATGTAATGAATGTATACATATTCTTTAAGTTCATGTTCACATGTAACTGTTGATTAAAAGGTCACGCTCTTTGAGGTTTATGAAAAAAACGTGTTGTTTTTCCATTTACGTGTTGTATTGAATGCTATACCCAGGACATTCTTAATGATGATAGCATCTAGAGTTGACTTCTATGTGATGAGATCGGATTGTTAATCTCACGATGGTCATCTGAGACTCCTACTATTTGGACGTCAATGTTGATATCTTCCTTCTCTGATGGATAACAATAAGATTAAATAATTGTTTCCACTTATCTAATTGAATCGAAGCCATCATCTTCCTTTTTTTGTTATTCTTTTTTATCTTTTCTTATAATTGAGTTTTGATCTTCTCCTCTTGATTTTTCCATTTTGTTATTTTCTCATTCTGATGCAATCGTCTCTACAATCAACAGTACATGTTTTTTTGAGTATGAATTTCAAGTGCTTCATTGTTTATGTATCTAACTAGTTTCACATTATTTGCACATCGAAGTTATCTTAATTCATAGCTTGTTGATCATGTATGTAGCATATGGTGTATACTTTTTTGGTGAATTAATGGTGAAGTTTTTGGGCACCCATCTATACGATGGTGACCCTTTTTGCTTTAAAAAACTTGTTGAAAATTTTGTAGTGCATTTGGTGATGAATTGGGTTCTCTTTACATGAATATTTTATATAGTACTAAAGACGGACTTTAAAAGTATATATACATACATGGATGCAAACGGATAGAGATATACTTGTGTCCAATCCATCATTGTATCCGTTTTATACATATTTTGACATTTGTATTCGTATATTGTTTAATATTAATACATATATGAATATCACTTTGATATCCGCAAACATCCGTATCCTTATATCCATTTTCATATATAAATATAGTTGTAGATTTATTTTTAACCACATGTAATATATATTTATTCCTTCTTTCACCATATTTGGTATAAATATTATGATATAAGTATATTTAATATATTTATACCTTGTGTATTCCATCCAATACATGTATATTTAAACTAATCTATATAGTATTTCTAATATTATTTGTATGCGATCAGTATCCGTTTTTCATCCGTATCTATTTTTTAAAGATACGATAATATAGTTATCATAGCCGTTAATATATGTACCCACATCCGTATTTGTATTTAAAAATGGATAAAGCTGTGGTAACACCTATATCCACATCCGTCTGTTTGCATCCGCAGATATAGATCTTTTATTTTTATATGGTGTATGCCAAATTCCTTTCTGATAGATAGTAAACACCATCTTGTCAATATAATCTGAAAAGAACTTGCCGCTATGTCATTATGGATTTATATTTGCATCTACTGCATGAATCCACTTGATGTTTCCCAACCTCAGCACCTTGGATTGAAATTCTAGCTGCATGACTCTGGACTCTTGCAGTTCCACAAAAGGTGATGCACACATTGCAACTATTCATTCGTGAGCGGCATTTCTGTTATCAGTAGATGTAGACAGATGGATGAGATTTGAGAACTTGAGACATGAGATAGATCTTGATTGGAGTTGCATTTAGGGTTGCCACACAGGGCAATATGCAAGAAACAAAGCTGTCAAGATACTAAAGAAGACGAGGGAGACTAGTATGCCGTTTGTGAATGATAATAGGAGAAAGGGGGTTCATGGAGAAAGTAAGAGCGAGTCTTTACAAAAAAGAGAGGCATTTGAAAATGGATGGGTGCACATCACTTTGGATGTGCACCCTTTTTTTCCTCAAAAAGGAAGAGAGCAACAAGGGCTTAAAATCAAGAGAGATACATTGATGGTAGAGCTAAAGAGGAATGCCACTAGGGAGGTAAATTGGAGACATCATGATGAAGATGTTTGGGAGGTTGTGTTGGGTAGGGCTATAGTCAAACCCAACATGAGCAAATCTACAAAGGGCAGGTTCTGTTCATTTGGAATATTTAAGGATTTGGGTTTAATTAAATGAAAATGGTGTCTAGGCTTGGCTGGGATTGACACATTGTTCACAAAGGTTCAATTTGGCCTGCTAAAGGTTGGACTCGGAATAAAAATTGAATAAAAGTTCATGATGACACACCCATGTCCTGCCTCTTGCCAAGTCCCCTGCACTTATCTTCTGGACAGTCCAATTGAAATCCCATCAAAGTCAATCAACGGCGGTTTGGATGTTTCCAGTCCCCTTCTCCCAGACCCCCACATCCAGACCCCCACATAAACTCTGAACTGCTGATGCCTCCATCCCCACTGGACATCAATGGTATATTCTAAATTTCAATTTTAAAATGTAATAGTTTGAGGATGGAAGTTTAAGATAAATGCATAGGCAAGAACACACATCAGTTCAAATGATATCTATATTGCAAAAGAATCCATGTAAAGGAAATAATTTCAACAGATTTACCGTTATAGTAAGAATTGGTATTTACATTAAAGAAAGAAAAGAAAAAGATCAGTCAATCTAACAGTTTCATGCAGGTTTTAGACGATTGTAGCCAGTATCGATTTAATCCACGATATATCCATGGGATTTTCTGGCTTCCAAGACTGGAATGGGCAAATCCCCTATGTTAGTTCTTATGTAGGAAAACATTATAAACTTCTTGTTTATTGTGACATTGGCAGAGCTGACAATATTCTGTTTATTTGAAAAAGAGCAGGGTGATTTCTAACCTGGCTATTTAATGCTTCTTTTAATTTAATTAAGTGAATTATTTTGATACTCCATTGAAACAATAGTTTGAAAAAACATCACCCTTATTTTTTTCAACAAAGCAATAATTTGAAAGAGATCACAAAATTCCATTTTTGTAAATAAAAGGTCCATAGCTACAAATAAAAACATAAGATGGTTATGACTAAGATGCTAAATTTTATTGAATGGAGAATCGCTTTAAAAATCTATCAAGCACACATATACATATTTACATGTCCCTTTCCCAATATTTATTAAGACAGTCAATTCCTTCATTCTCATGGATTTTTTTCAATGAAAATTCTTAGAATTAGACTATACTATGTAGTTAGAGTATTCCAGTAAAAAAAGTCCAAGCTTTAGGGTGAAAATGATTCATGTTGCGGAATTATATATGTATAATATCCTTTTATCAGGATACCATGATACACGTGTATGGAGCTGATAAACTTGAGGGGTAACTTTCGTAGATACATTCAAGTCTACTCAACCATATTATATTATTGTGGAATTAAGGATACTCCTTGAAACTATAAAGCTCCTTGTCACGGTTCTAATAGTATAAAATTATGAGTAGGAATAATCAGTGTTGTAAAAATCGGCCGACTAATCCGATTAGTCGGTCCAATTAGTCGACTCTGCAGGGTATCCGAGTCGACTAGCCAAAGTCGGTCTATAATCGGGTCTACCCAATTACTCGGCCGAGTAATCGGTTTAGTCGGCCGCTTAATCAACCGTTTTTTGCATAGAGTTTTTTAGTAATCGGGTCCCAAAACCAAATACCCGATTGCATTCTATAGAGTAGCTCCCTCTGCTCTAGACACTCAAATACCTAAACCCCTAAACCCCAATGGCAACCTCCATCGGCGCCCCGCTGCTCCTCCGCCAAACCGCGTCGCCGCCGAAGGAAGCTCTGCCTCAGCATCACCCACCTCCAGGCTGCTTCCAGTTGCAGCCAAAGCAATCGTTGGAGCTTCTCCAACTCCCTAACCTTGCCGTCCAGGTTAGGGTTTTCTTTTTGCTTTTTTTATTTTTGCTTTTTTGAAGTTTATTATATGATTAGGACTCTGTTTGTTGGCATTTGGGTTTACTTATGATTAGAATATTTAGACCCTTGGTTGAAATTTGTGAGTTAAGAATCTTTGTTAACTCATATGTGATTTGTTTGTTCATGGTTGGCATTTGGATTTGCTGTATATCGAGGCTGGAATGTATCTTGATGATGGTTAGGGTTTTTGTATATAATGGCTTAGGGTTTGCTATATATCTTGGCACCATGCCATTATTGATGGTTAGGGTTTGATGTATATCATGCCATTAATATAATCTTTGTTAAGATCTCAAACAATGGTTGTATATCCTTGGGTTTGTTGTATATCACGACCGATTTTTGTTATATCTTGACTATATAATAGTTGATATTGAATATTGAACATTTACAATTCTCTTACTCACCAATTTTGTTATATGCCTATTTTTGTGTGTATTGCTATAATTTTTTAAGCTATTAAAAATATTAAAATTGTTAAATATATGAATATAAATGAGAGTATATGTTATAAAAATTGATTTATATATTTAAAATAATTAAAAAAATTCCAAACCGACTAATGTCCGACTAAATCTGATTACTCTCCTGACTGCCGATCAATCCTTAGTCAGTGACCCTGCCGACCGAGTACCGACTGCCGACTTCTGCAACCTTGGGAATAATCAAGGTTATAGAAATTGCTAGTCGGTCAACCGGGTCTCTGACTAAAGATTGATTGGTAGTCAGACGACTAATCGGATTTAGTTGGTTTTGATTTTTTTTAAATATTTAAAATCTATAAATATTTTTTATAAATATATTCTTATATGTTTACATAGATTTGTATATTTTTTATACTATCATAATGAAATTTCAAAAGTTATTTAATTTAGATAAAATATTAAGCATATTAGAATAACTATGCTTTTAAGAAAACAAAAAATTAAAAAGTGGAAACTCCATGCAAAAATCGGCCTCGGGTTGAGTAGTCGACGGATTGACTCTTGATTGATTGGTCAATAATTAGTTGGTTATGTCTCCGATTTGACTAGTTGAGCTAGTTGGCCGGCTTTTACAACTATGTCCAATAATAATAAATTGCCACTAGTAAATAACTAAAATATTTCTCCATAGGACTTTAAAATCGACAGGTTATGCATAGATTGCCATTTATAATCAGAAGTAAAAAAATGGAAGTAGAACATAGTATTACAATATGAGAGAAAATTTGCATACCTAACGAGGTGATTAGTACTCTGGTTATGCAACTTATGCAGCTTGAACGAGGCAAGCTGTAGAATTTGTTGACATCGGAAAGTGGATAGGTGTTCAAGGCGCGTGAGGCTAATCATACTGGAGTCGGGGGCAATATGACTTTGGCTGTGTGTGCGAGTCGTGTTGGAGATTTTCATAAGGGAGAGACACACCAAGTGAGGGAGCATGGGAGATTCGAGGGGAGGGGAACATGCACAACGTCAGGGAACTTGGATGGTCGGTTTTTTTTTGGCAAGGGGATCGGGTTAAGATTCAAGTCCATCTGTTGATTAGGAAGGGAGATCAACAACTATAGGACATAGAGCAACATCCCCATTCCCTATGTGTGTATCTCACCCTCTGCTCTTCTCACGTCATCTGTAGTACTGGAATTACTGCTGTGTTGGTTTGGGCTGCGAGACTCTTAGGATCTCAACGATGTAAATTGACTTCCCCTTCCTACTATAGCTAGGATGTGGCATTGGATAATCCACTTCAACTATTTGTATCAAAGTATCAACTTAAAATACTCTGGGGTTGATGAGAAATATCCAAATAATGTCTTATTCCTTTCAATAATCCATATTTGTGGCAATGATAAGATATCAATTATGACCCATGAAGTGGTAACTACTTGAGCATGTACTTGTAAACCCCCTATTTGCCAATATAAATGTTAGCCTACTTTTACACCCATATATCGTATAGTAGTATACTCCTTTCTAAGACTGAGCAAATCTACTTAATTCAGATTCTGTTCGTTTATATAAACGAATCTAAACTTGTGTGCAGGTCACTTTATTTATTTTTGAACCTAAGCTTTATCAAAATTTTAATGAATCAAATGTTTCAGTACCAAATCTGATTTTTTTACGACAGTCATAATGTTGGCAATTTGGAAGTATGAATGTATTCATCTACTTTTTCTCACTTTACTATTCTTTTTTAATATATGACCGGGGAATGAAAGGGCGAGAGTTTGCAACTAAGTGATCCAAGCAAGTGCTTAAGAGCACAACGTCAGGGAATTTGGATGGTCAGTTTTTTTGGCAAGGGGAAAGGGGATAAGATTTAAGTACATCTGTTGATTAGGAAGGGAGATGAACAACGATAGGACATAGGGGCAACATCCCCATTTCTTATGTGTGCATATCAAATTTAATTTAATCTTTAATGAACTAAGACTGAGCAAATCTACTTAATTCAGGTTCTAGTTGTTTATATAAAAGAATCTAAACTTTGATGCGTGTTCAGTTTATTTATTTTTGAACCAAAGCTTTATCAAAATTTTAACGAATCAAACATGTGTCATTACCGAATCTGATTTTCTGACGGTCATATGTTGGCAATTTGGGAAGTATGAATGTATTCATCTACTTTTTTTCACTTTACTGTTCTTGTTTAATATATAATCGTGGAATGAAAGGGTGAGAGTTTGCAACAAAGTGATCTAGGCTTAAGATCAAGAGACGTTGAGCGTAGTGCTCAAGAGGGAAACTACAATGGGGAATGTATTGGAGGCATAATGCGGAGAAATTTAGGACTAGGAGACTGTTAGGGATTGGAGAAGAGATGGATGTATCTTTTTTTTTCAGTTTTCTAATCTTTTTAACATTTGATACTATGCAATATGCGCATGGTGGTTAAGCTAATAGATACACATAGTGTGAGCAGATCAACGTGGAATGTATTGATGACAATTACGGTTGCAAATGGTGTGCATATGTTGAATGATGATGGACCATGGTGAATGATTTATGGTGAGTGTTTAGTTTTTATGGTGAACAAATATTTAATATTGATCTATATGGTGAATGTTTAGCTTAATAGAAAATAAATATATGGTGAATATTTGTGTTTTGAGTGAATGAATTAATGACTATGATTTATGAAAGATTAGTGTTTAGTATTCATAATACTGCAACAACCATTTGTTTTTAACTTTTATTTTTTTATTTCAATTGCTTCTTTTATTTCATTATGATGGTATTTAGAATGTAGAAATCTATGTAAATATAAGAATACTTGTATAAAAATGATTTATATATTTTGAATAAAATGGCAAAGCCTTCTCCCACTTTAAGTAGGGTCGACTACATGGATTCTTGCTCCAATCCATGTTGAAAGATCTGACTATTTTTTACGCTGATTATCGGCTACCTAATGCGATCCTCACAATGGGGGATTTGAACCTTGATTTGGCACACTACACTACCACCATACCATTTAAGTGGGTACTATTTATATATTTTAAATATTTAAAAAAATACAAAACTAACAAAAATCTGCCTAAATCGGATTAGCTGCCTGACCACTGTTTAAGTCATTAGTCAGTGACCTGACCAACTGAATACCGACGACTGACTTTTGCAATCTTGCTTCATACATTTAATTAACTATTCAATGTCGAAGATGAACAAAGTACCATAGATTTGAAGATATTTGGTCGTGATGAGCTCTAGATATTTCTCTTCAAAGAAGCCATTAGCTGGATTGAACCTTTGCTTATATGATATTTTTTGGAGTAAGACAAACTGGGTCCAAAAAACAGTGATTGGTTTGATATATGTTTGGCTCAAGGTAGCCCTTTTTGTTGTCTTTTAGAAAATTTTTACATGAGAGTCCGATGTGTTTGTGATCTTGCATCTGATATGTGTAGCATGATCATATGTATTTTCCTTCATTCAATATTTTTGTTAGTGTACACAGTTGAAGAGGGTAGGTGCACGCACTTTGTTTGAAAGGACATTGTGATTACAGAAGTGACTATTGTATATTGTTGTATAAGAAAACTATAGTATAACATAAATAACATATATATATATATTCAAACTATACTATTATCTTTAAAAATATAGAAGTACCAACAGTAAGGTGCCACATGCCTCACCTCAGGCGTTATGAGTACCTTGCCAGATTCAACTGAAGCACCTTGAGGATAAAATGTTCCGCCTCGCTTTAAGGCGTACACTTGAAGCCATCCTTCTCATACCAGGACTGACAATCTAACTTCTTAAAACAGAAATGTTTGAAGGCTTCTGAGAATCAAATTTGGACTAATTTTGTACTTTTTCTGTTTTTAATGTTCTGGGCAGCTTTCCTAATCTCTGGTTGTTTCCACCAATATGCTGATATTTTTTGAAAAAGACTAATACACTGATCTTAATATATAAAATTTCTGAACTGTAAGTGTTTTCTTGTTCAACCAACCTTCATTTTAAATATTTCTTGTTATCATGCAGTCGTGCATTTTTTGACAAAAGAATCTCCCAGGAGGTTAGTGGAGATTCTTTGGGCGAGGTATAATGTCCTTGTATTTATTTTGAAAGGTATCGCAGTTGCTATTTTTAAATGAACACCTCTGAGGTTTTACTTGTCCTTTTTTCCCCAGGAATTCAAAGGTTATGTCTTTAAGATTACTGGTGGATGCGACAAACAAGGCTTCCCCATGAAGCAGGGAGTACTTACATCTGGCCGAGTCAGGTTGCTGTTGCACAGAGGTAACTAAATTGTATGCTTAATTAATGGTGGACCCACCTTATGCAGCATGGTCTTGATAAAATAGAACCAATGACCACATGCAGCATGGTCTTGGTAAAATAGAACCAATGACCACATGTATTTTGCATTTTGTGCTGGTATCGTGACAATCCCTTTTCATCTCAGGAACACCTTGTTTTCGTGGATATGGGCGGAGGAATGGAGAGCGCAGGCGGAAGTCTGTTCGTGGATGCATTGTTAGCCCTGATCTATCTGTTCTAAACCTTGTTATTGTTAAAAAGGGTGAGAATGATCTCCCTGGTTTGACCGACATCGAGAAACCTAGGATGAGGGGTCCTAAAAGGGCTTCAAAGATTAGGAAGCTTTTCAACCTTTCCAAGGAAGACGACGTCCGGAAATATGTCAATACATACCGCCGTACTTTCACCAGCAAAACAGGTAATATTTCATAGTTTCTTTCTGTTGAATTGTGGTTAGAGTTTTAACATTGCATCACTGAAGCTTTCTTTTAGACTGCATTTTGTCACATCTTTCAAACTACTTTTTTTTTGTGTTTAACCTGTTCGGTTTGCATATGTCACAGGGAAGAAGTGCAGTAAAGCCCCGAAAATTCAGAGGCTGGTGACGCCTTTGACTCTGCAAAGAAAAAGAGCGAGGATTGCTGATAAAAAGAAGAGGATTGCAAAAGCCAAATCCGAGGCAGCGGAGTACCAGAAGCTCCTTGCCTCTAGACTTAAGGAGCAAAGAGACCGGCGTAGTGAGAGCCTGGCAAAGAGATCTCGTCTTTCTGCTGCTTCCAAGCCATCCGTGGCAGCCTAAATTTGCATTCTAACCTGGAAAATCAGAAGTGAAGCTCCTATAAGGTTTTGGATAGTTAGAATATTTTTGGCTTTGCTTTTGTTCGGTGTTTTCTTCGACATCTAGATGGAAGCCCTGAAATTCAGCTTACTGCAATTTGGTACCCTTATGAATCTTGCTAGTTAGATATTTAGTATGTACACTCTGTTCCTCTGACTTCTAAATCAACTGATTTTGTCTTCTTCCTTCTTGCTAAGTCGTATATTTGATTTTCATTCGAATAGTTTGAAAAGGGTTTGATAATTTGTATTGAAGTGATTTATTAATTTTTATCTCGGACCTGTATTTCTAGTTGCTCCTGGTTGTCTCCACCTTTCTTGATTTTGTTCAATTCATTAGTTAGGTCCAAGCAGCTCTGTTCCGGTTTCTCAAAAAAGAAACTCGCCTCACGAGCAATGTTTAATACTAAATGAAAATTTGAAATGAAGATCAGCTCAAGATCAGTAGGCTTGGACTGTAAAATTTAATATATTCTATCATGCTCATATAAAATTGGATTAAATTAAATTGATGAGGTAAAGTGTTTGATTGAATCCAATTGTATTTTTCAAACGTGCATAAATATGTAGCAAAAATGGAAATATTTATATGCATATAGTCACATATCCGTTGAAAAATCATTCATGTGTATATTTAGGTATATGTGTATAAAATATGTAGTAATAAAAACATAATATACTTGTATGTTGGAACAAAATGTACAAAGGTAACAGATCTCAGGTTGAACTTTTTATTATTTTAGAATAAAATCAATTCAAATCTTGGTTAGACCGTTTTTTAATTAATTGGTTCAGTTGAAAAGCACATTAGTATTTAATCCAAAAATTGGAAAATCAAAATTGGTTCGAGTATGGTTATATTCGATTTCAGCAATACTTCTCGTCAATCTTCTAAGGTCCTGTGTGTTTTAAAGGAATGAAATTACAATGAATTGGAGTCATCTAGGGAATTGAATTAAAAAGAACGGAAAGGAATGATCTTTTCCATTCCATTATTTTGTTCACATTTAAAATGTAAATTCAAATACGGGATTCATTTCTTTCTTGTGTTTGACATAAGAAGCAACATAAATGAATTGACAACTTTTATTATGTTATGTTTGTTAGAATACAAAATAAAATTGTTATCTTCAAACTTAATTTCTACCATATTTATGATGTGATTAATTTCTTCCATATTTATGATGTATCTGATGCAAGGTATTAGGTATCAATAGAAATCGATGTTTTTCTTGTCGCTTTATAATATTAGAAATAACAACAATTCTACAACTTTCGGAATTCATTATACTAATTTTAAATTTCCAATCTGTATCCAATTTGCTATATTATCCATTTTAAAGTGGAAAGGGATGTTAGTACCACTTTGATGTCCAAATATGTAAATACATTGCAATAGGTTCGTATAGTAGTATATTTTATTTCATCTGTGTATCCCCTATATCTTCCACATGGTATTAAAGCCCTAGAGCTTGGCACCCGAGGAGGATGAGAGAGCCATTGCCTTGTTATTTTCTATCTATGATCTTCTCTGACCTCCACGTTCTAATGCCATCTCCACCCACTCGATGCTGCCACTCACCTCATCTTCCCTCAATTGCCATCTCCATCTCCACCTCGACATTACCCTCCATCCACTTGGAGCAACACCACCATAAACCGTGATCCTCACTTGATACACTCATCAATACCATCTCCAACGCTTTCTCCAATTTTTGTCATCGTTGCATTGGCGTCGCCATCAACACCGAATCAGCATCTCTTCCAGTATCTCTAGCACTTGCTATCCAACCATCTTGAAGCTATTAATACCTTCCAGCATCTCTTCCAGTATTCAAAAAGAAAGTACGTTATATATCTATTGCAAGAGACTCAAATGTTAGAAGGCCAAGCCTGCATCTATTTCTGTGGACCCACCACATGTATGCAGGAAATTATATGTAACCATTACTCATCACGATGTTTCCTTTGGTGCCAAGAAAGCTACTCAATTTATGGCTCAACAATGCCAAGTTCATTGGGATCACTATTGGAAATATGGTTATTTGCGGTGACTTGAGAACCGCTGTATATAACAACTACCCATCGTAAATAGGTATGCTCTAGGAAAATGATTTCTTTTTACATGTTGCAAGTCTGTAGAGATTTTGGCTTATTTTGAAGCTAACTACGTTCGATGTCCTAGGTTAGATAGTCCACCATCAATTATTGAAATTACATTGATGGTTAACTTTTTACATGAAGAAGTAAGAAGCAAGCTGTCATTGCCCGCTCTAGTGTAGAGTCTAAATAATAATGCAGTGGTCCAAGATACCGGTGAATTAACGTGGATTAAGTCAGTACTGATGGATCTTCACTTACACGACCCTAGTCCCATGGTCAAGAGTTACGTCAATTCAACAACTATGTTCAATGCAAATAATCCAACCTTCAACAAATGAAGAAAATATGTATATTAAAATTGAGCCAGTTGGTTCTGAAAGGCAGCCGGTTGATGCGCTCATTAAAGCCATGATTCAGTATTTCTTTATGAAATGCATTTTCATTCCGAGCATGATGGATATCTATGCTCTAACTTGTAGAGATGTACTACAAAGCCAATGATATGATGGTTATTTTGGTATTTCTATTTTTATTATGCTAAAACCTAAGATTATCTATGTACTTATCCCTTCCATTTATATAAGGAAGGAACTCCCCCATTATTGTAATTGTAAAATATTAGTCTATTATATTTCCAGTATTTTTGAGTTTGTTATTTATATTTTTCCCTTTTAACTGAGTTTACATGAACTCTTATGTTTTCAAGAAATTTTAATTATTAAAAATAATAAATAATATTTTCTGTTGGATTTTTATGTAATAAGTAGAATATTCTATGTAGTCTATTTTTTTATAACTTTTAATTATAATATATATTTATTAGAATTATTTAAATGTTAATATATAATAATGTTTTTATTTTTTTGAAAACAACTTTTCTTAATAGTTGTTACAAATAAAAATAATTGTAAAGTTATTCAATAACTAAAATTTTAGGAATATTATGTATTTACCATAGGAATAAGGAAAAACAATTTTAGTTTTTTTTATTTTTCACTTGTAAAATGTATGGCATTTTTGAAAAGTTTAAAATATGAAATGTGAGGACAATTATAAGGATTTGGCATGTTTTCCGTAATCTTAAAATCTAGGTCTAGGGTTTTATAATAAATGCTAATTACTTATTACAAAAGTAATGAAAACACAATCAAAACCAATCAACAACAATTAAAGATTAAAAAGAATATAGAAAACCAGGTAATTGAATACAAACCCTTTGAAAAATTCAAAAGTAACAACAATTAAAGAATAAAAAGAATATAGAAAACCAGGTAATTGAATACAAACCCTTTGAAAAATTCAAAAGTTAAGTGACAAAAGTTAAATTTTAAAATGAAGTCACATAACTCATGTTCACACTAACTTGGCTAATGCAATTCATAGAGATTGAAATATTACATATTAAACTATAATGCCAAAGACTTTCACATTCATTAAACTTTGTTTGTTAATATATATATTAATGATCAGATTTGCCATGTAACTCATCTTTAAACTGATTTGGCTAATCCAACCATTTAGATTGAAAAGTACATAAGCTATAAATATGGAGAATTTCACGATCTTTGGACTTCGATTGCTATGCTAGATTAACGATTTGAATTATCACATAAAACATGCTTGCACCATTTGGATGAGGGCTTTGATGCAGTATAAAATAGTACTTATTCCTTTGGTATATCTTGTATAACTTGATGTTTTGAACTATAGTTTGATCCATTAACTAATTATTTTAGTTGATTATTTAGTTAATTAATGATCATGTGACTTCTAACCACTAAATGCTTAAATAAATAGCTATAAATGAACTAATGTTTGTTTGAGATGCATGATTGAATGCGCTACTAATACAATATGATTAGGATTTACACTATACATTTTGTACTTGCCTAATAAGAAGATGGATTCGACTTTGTAATAGTGAAATAAATATGTAATGGACACTTACATGTAGTGTTTGCTCACAAAATTTTGGAATGGTTATGCCATGAAAATGCTTAGTCAACATGCAATAAAGATACATGATGAATCCATGATTCATCTACTTTGCACTTGCATTTTGGCCAAAAATCCTTAGCAACCAACTTCAATTATCATTAATACGATCCTCTTATAAAAACATCCTCAATATTAATATAAAAATAAAATTAAAAATCAAAATTATGAAAAGAAAAGAAAAATAGACATAGAAGAATGTATCATATGCATATATCTGAAGACTGCGGGGAATAAGAGATAAAATACATCTATAAGATATTTTTTGACCCTAACCCTAAGACTAAGGTAGACTGACTTGGTCGAGAAGTAAACAAGTAAAAACACCAATAAAATTTTAAAAAGGAGCTCTAACTTTGTACAAAATACTTGCATATATTGTATATAACTTCAAACTAACACTATAATTGTATTTCAAATTCTTTTGGAATAACTAATTATCTATTTTGTGTGTATATGATGAATCCACATTTCATCATCTTTATTCTATCATTTTGGCCTCAAAAATCCTGGCAAATGCGTGTGAATACCCTTAATTCCAGCATCTTAGCATTCATGCATGTGCATGTAAATAGTGTATAAAATACTGCATTTAAAGCCAAAATTATAGAATAAATAAAAGAAAAGAAAAAGAATAAAATATTGTAAATATTTTATGACCCGAAACCCCGAGACCTAGGCATCTTGATGAATAGGTCGACCAGGAATAAAGTAGGGGGAGATAAGGGTCAGAATACAATAAAAATACCTTTGTTCTTGTTCATTCTTTATTAATTTTGGGACCTATTTTTGGTTCCACTTTTTATACTTCAAATAAAGAAACTTTGTACATGAAAGTTTTAGATAATTAAATAAATAAAAATACAAAATTGATTTCACTCAAAAATAATGTACATATACAAAGTTATGATCTAAATAAGAATCCAGAATCCCAACTTCCCAGACCTGTACCCCCCTAATAAAAACTCAAAATGCATCAAAATCACTTATTTAATTGTATATAATTAAAAATAATCTATTTAATAGCGGTGGTTTGGCATTTTACAGAGCTACGGTTTGAAAGTTGAGTTTTGGACCCCTATTGTATACTTGTATAGATTAAAATATTCATTTTATTATTTATTCACTATTTTTATAATTTCTTATTTTTATAATTTTGTAAATTTTATTTATACTATATCTGTACATTAAAATTAGAATAAAAACTCAAAATAAAATAACTTGTATATAAAAGACATAGGTATAATACCTGTATACATACCTATGTTATTAATACTTCTATTTTATTAAGTGTACAAAATACTTCAGAAAAATAAAATAAAAATATATATAAGTGTATATAAATATTCTATAAATTTATAAAATAATAAACCAAAATAAATAAATCAAATTCACAAAATAAAAATAAAATAATAAAATATATATACCTATATAGCCTAAAATGGTAACTTATAAAATTACACCTCATAAAAATAATTAGAATCATATTAAAATACCTTATAAAATAATACATATTTTCATTTAATAATAAAAAATTAATAAAATCATTTTCTAATTTTTATTGAATTTACAAAACATTTCTTGGGGGTTTTTCCTAGTTGGTCCACGTGGACCAACCAGGCGCCATTCAGCGTTGACCGCCCCGGTCAACTGGCTGTCTTTCCCCTGTCCCTTTGTCAGAGCATCGTTTTTGGTCCCTCTTCTTGATTTTTCGAGGCCGACCCTTGCACCATTTTGCGTAATCATCTTCTTGACTTTTCTTCCTCGGACTATGGCGATTCACGCCCCTAGCTCTCCTTGGGCATTGTGTCGCTGTGTCGCACCATGTGCCTCGTTCTTCCTCTTCCATCCGTCAACCCTTCATATTTAGACCTGATTTTCAAACTCGAATTTGAACCCCTCTTCCCTAGGTTTAGCTCCCCATCTCGTGCCCAATTGCTTCAGGAAGGCGACAGCTTCCTTAGAGCACTTCAGGCCGGTCGAGCGATGCCTGAGGCGGCTCCACCACCTTCGCCTTTCGCCGACGTTGAGGTACTACCACCCTCTGGTCTCCGACCATCGAGGCTGCCATTTTCATCTTTTATTTTCCTTGTATTTTATTTGCCTTAGTCTTAGGAATATTTTCCCCCAAAAAATTTCATCACTTCTCCCATCGATTCGCCCAACACGAGCACCTCGCCGGAGTGCACCTCCGGTCATCCTTCATTTCGCCGCCCTTCACCGCAATTTCGTCTCCGCGGGGTCCAGGCACTTTGCCTTGGACCCTTTCACTCATTCTTGCAGGTCAAAGCCCTCTGACTCGGGCCTAAGGGCAGTTTTGCTCGCTCACCGGAGGTACTCGGAGCCCAAAGCTCCGCCTCTTCCTCGTGAGCACCTCGGCCGTCACCGAGGAGTTTTGAAGCCTCCAGGAGCTAGAGGAGGACCGCAGGAGGTTGCGAGCCACTTTTGAAGCCCTAAGGACACCGGAGCACCGGGATCTGGAGCAGGGAAGCTCGCCTCGCCGACGTTGCTTCCCTGTTCTTCGTCGAGGGCTCTCCGCCGTTGGATCAGGCTGCATCTGCAGTTCGCATAGCCACCGTCGGATCATCAACGCTCTCCACCGTTGGATCTCAATCTGAGATCTAATCTCAGACGTCGGCTTCGAAGCGTCATCAACCGTCCAACGCCCGCCACGTGTTCAAGTGATTCGCCACCGGCCGTTGGATCGTGCGCATTAGGGGTATTTTGCACTTTTACCCCGCACATTTTTTGTATTTATTTTTAATCCATAAACTTTCGTCTACAGTTTAAATATTTTTTTAATATTTGTATCTAGGCCCCTAAACTTTGTTTATTTGCATTTAGGTCAAGTCTACGTCACCTCACGTGATCTGTGCACGTAGGGTGGTGGTGATTTTGCTCTGGACCCCCTGCTATTTTGTCTATTTCGTCTGAGTCCAGGAACTTTGAAACCGTGTGTAATATTTTTGTGTTATTTTCATCTAAGCCCTTGGGTGTTTCTGATATTGCATTTAGGTCCTTCCAGGCGCATGCCAATCACGCGCGTGGTTGGGAAAATTGCCCTTGTGCGCTAGCGGCTTTGGATATTTGTATTTGGTCCTGGAAAATCCTTTATTAGTTATATATTTTGCATGAAAATTACACTGTGGCCCTTATATGTTTGGATATTTACAGTTATACCCCTAACAAGCCTTGTATTTTCTTTATATTTTCCCTATTTATTGCATGCATCTAGAAAACCCTAAAAATCCACAAAAGTCATATTAAGTTCCTGTTGCATTGTAGATTCATGGTATATTTTTATTTTACATTTTTATTGCATTTATATATTTTTTAAAAATAAAAAACATGCATTTTTGCTAATGGTTGCATTAGAAAATACCAAAAAATATCAAAACTCCTTGAAAAATTCCAAAAAAATGACCTTAGGTCTATTTTAGCGTCTTTTAGCTTCAGATCAAAAATTAATAAAAAATTTCAAAACAAAATCCTAAAAATTAGAAAACTCCAAAAAATATTAAAAATTCAAGAAAAATCCTAAAAATGCAATCTCAGTTTTTGTAGTTTCCTTACTTTATGGCCTTTATTTTAAAACTAATTAGAGGAATTTTGGATACTGTTTGCTATTTTTAATCCTCATTTTAATTTCGGCTAGTAGCTTAGTTCACTGTTTGGTAGTATTTTGACTTTTAAAAATATCAAAAAAAATTCAGAAAAATCTATAAAAATCACAAAAAACATTATAAAATTATAAAAAGACCAAAAACATTTTATTTTCTGAATTTCGGATATTTTTCCTTATTTTTATAAATACTTCATTATTCTCTTTTCTTATATTTTGTGTACATTCTATTTATAAAAAAATATATTAAATATAAAAAGAAAATATAAAATCAGTAAATTTAAAATCAAAATATAAAAATATAAAATTAAAAATAAAAAAAATTTAAATTAAAAACCCACACAAATTTGCATATTGGTAGGCACTTGATCACATTCACAAGTTGGCACATTTTTGTTTGATCTATCTTGCTTGCTCCCTGTGTTCGACACTCTACAAACTTGCACAATATACACACTTTTATAGAGTTATAATAAATTTTGACTCCACATTTGCTTTTCTTTGTCTGATTTGATATTGTGGGTTGATTGTTGATTAATTTGGGTTTTATGAGCGGTCGCTCAGCGATACTGTAGTCCCGCCTTGTGTGGACTATTTTGACCCTCTTAAAATCCGAGTAATCAAATGGTGCCGTTGCCGGGGAGCAACAATGTATAGGTCTTATTTTTGTGATTGATTGTGATTGTGTTTTTACCATTATTGCTTCACTTGTTCTCTCTAATTTTGATATACATTTTTGAGCTATCTAA
Organism: Ottelia alismoides; assembly: GCA_037367405.1. Lineage (NCBI taxonomy): Eukaryota > Viridiplantae > Streptophyta > Magnoliopsida > Alismatales > Hydrocharitaceae > Ottelia > Ottelia alismoides. Next base: position 872,857 of record JAZKJV010008857.1, on the reverse strand, counting down.
CCTATTCTTTGTTGACTTCGTGTGAGGTACCACAGATCGAGGGAGGTGCCTTTTTCTAGGAGCCAACGCACCCACGAGAAGCCGGCTTCAGCCTGCTACTTGAGCACCAAGAGGACTTAGACGTAGATTAGATTTAGTTCATTATTTGTGTAGTTTATTGTGAGAGAGAGACCACCATTTTTTGTAATAATACAGGTACATTCGGACTTGGACATTCGTGCCTAATTTCCAAGTGTTTGTACACTTGGGGGCTCACCGCGGCTTTTATCGATTTTCATCGCATTCTTTTTTCCTTTGTTTTCCGTTTTTTTCCCTTCTTTTGTGTGATTGAGCTCTAGCTTTAGGATTGATTGGCGTAAGATTAGGTCCAAACCCCCTAATTAACTTTGCATGCACCTATAGTTTCGACTTTTGGACTTAGTCAAATTTTGAAAAAGGTTCTTCACGCTAATAGTCTATCCTCATCCTAGGGTGATTTCACCGGATAGCATACCGCATATAGATTAGATTTACAAATTCCTGCGTTGCATCCTGCATGAAGAGAGCTGGAGGCACTGTAAGTCTTCTTACTTGAGCATTCATCATACAGGCACAAAGGTGAGATTTCCATTTTGGTGCCGCCTTGCATTGCTTTGCCGACTCTCTTCCTCTGTTTTTGGATCAAATAGGAATCAAGGAAAAATACAAAAACGTTAGGCACTTGTAATGAATTGACTCAAAATAAGTGATAACACCAAAAAAAATTAAAAAAGGGACTGCTAAAGAAAACTTGACCTAAATAAAATTGGCTAATCGGACACATTGTTCGGGGTGAGCAAAGCCCTCATTTGTATTCAGGTTGCAAGGGAAGGTCTCCTTCCATGTGAGTAGAGAGGCTTCGTAAGGATCAGAGCCCAAAACCCAGTCTGTGGCTGCCTTGTGTATCGCCTGGATTTCCGAAGTATTGGCACTATTATCGTACGTAGATGAGTAGGGCTTGGTCGGCATTGATGACTCTCTATTGTGTAGAGCATTGACCTTGTCTGAAGTATCGAGCATAGGCCACACCTTCATGGTGGTGTCTGTCTCATCATCTTGCGCCTGAGTAGGATCTTGCACGCTCACGGGTGATTCCGTTGCGAGCGAGATCCGAAGTATCGGTTTCGCCTATCGGCTTCCTCTCTTTATTTCTTTGGATGAGTAGGGATCCAGGAAGGGTTACAAGGACCTCAAAAAGCACAGACTACATGTTACACAAGAGGAGAACATGTACGTGATTCTTTTCTGGCAGTACTCTCCCTCCTATAGGCGTAGTGCTCTAAGGACTCGTTCAAAGATAATTGCCTGAATCCAATCTAAAAATTACAAAGATAATAGCAGATCCTTCACGGCTTCACGCGTTGAGTTGGTGAACCTCTTGTATTGTGTTTGATTGTCTAGTTGCATTAAGGTCAAGATCAAAAACACTGCACAATTGTGCGCAATTTTGCCCCCCCTTCTTCTTCATTTCTCAACCTTGCTCTTCTTAATAATCACGATGATGGGAAGGAGGTCTCTTAGACCGTCTCTGGCGGCACCGCTATCCAGCACTCCTCCCTATTCATCTAGGACGACCTCGGGGAGTCCAGACCCACTCTCCGAGCTTGAGTTCACTTCCACCCTGTTCCCCCTCGACCACCCTTCTCCTTCCATCAGTCCAAGAGTGTTAGAATTTAGTGCAGCACCGAGCTCAGATCATTTATCGGCACCTGAGATGGGTTCTTTTGCCTTTGCAGAGACCCAAGACATAGACTGCAGAGAGGAACACCCAGATGAGCAGAGACCACCACCATTCCTATATGATCAAGCTGCCATCAACAACTCATTGTTAGCATCCCTGGAGACTATGCAGAGACAGATCAGAGACCAGGGAATTTTTATGGGTGACCTCATGAGGGAGATAGCGTAGATGCGAGAAGGAAGAGACAACAAACCTGGGGGCGGTGGAGGCGATATACTGGATGCAATAGGTGAAGGAGGAGAACTTGACCAGGAGAGGTCGTCGCCGATGACCATGAGGCAGTTGCACAACCTAGCCGCGACCCTCACTCACCGATGAATTCAGCTTCCCCCATCGTTGGGAACTTCGAGCTTCGCCCGCAGACCATACAGTTACTGCCCAAGTTTCACGGGCTAGCCACCGAGGAGCCTCATCTCCATCTGCAGAAGTTTGAGATGATTTGCAGCATGTCCACGACAGATTAGTGGATGAGGACACAATCAAGATAATTGCCTTCCCATTTTCATTGGCTGATAGAGCAGCCTACTGGCTGAAACACCTTGGGAGGTACATCACTTCTTGGGCAAAACTCCGGCGCGAGTACTTGAACAAGTACTATCCGCTCGACCGGACCAACGCAACACGAGATATGATCAACAACTTCACCATGGTCCCGAGTGAGCAGTTCCATGAGGCTTGGGACCGATTCAGAGAGCTCACTGACTAGTGTCCACATCACGATATATCCAATCCCAATTTGGTTCAAAGTTTCTTCTGTGGGCTGACACCGGAGCTGCAGGGGCTTGTCAATGCCTCTTGTGGTGGATCGTATTTCTCCAAGGGAGAGGACACAATTTGGGAGATCTATGAGGGTATGGCAGAGAATTCCGCAGTCATGGCGCAAGCCCGCATCTACACACAGCCGAAGCTTCCACCACAGGCAGTAGGATATCAGAGGATTGCACGCATCGATGCCAGTACACACACTCCGTCAGTAGCCGCAGCTCAGACTGAATCCACCGCTGCCGACATGGGGATCATTTCTGAAAAGCTGGACCGCATCGAGATTCTTGAGAAGAAGCAAAGTCAGGGGCTGGCCCAGATGGACCAGTTGACAAATACCATGAGTGACCTGAAGATACAGATCTTGTGTATTCAGGAAGCACAAATGTCCGCGCAGCCCCCCAGATCACAGGTTGATCCTAGTAGTAGCAGCTCTACCCAGCCCTCTGCCTCGTACCCGCTAGGTTCACCACATCCAGGCAGAGCCGGTGCAGTAACTACAGTACTACCAGTTACAACCACCATCTCAGGACACTCAGATGGTGGTCTATCAGCCGGATCAGCCACAGGCAGTTCTTCCATCCCCCGTTGAGCAGGAACCATTGATGGAAGTAAATGGGATTTGGTCGCTCGCCGGAGGTACTCAGAGCCCAAAGCTCCGCCTCTTCCTCGTGAGCACCTCGGACGTCGTCGAGGATATGAAGCCTCCAGGAGCTAGAGGAGGACCGCAGGAGGTTGCGAGCCACTTTTGAAGCCCTAAGGACACCGGAGCGCCGAGATCTGGAGCGGGGAAGCTTGCCTCGCCGGCGTTGCTTCCCTGTTCTTCGTCGAGGGCTCTCCGCCGTTGGATCAGGACGCATCTCCAGTTCGCACAGCCACCGTCGGATCATCAACGCTTTCCACCGTTGGATCTCAATCTGAGATCTAATCTCGGACGTCGGCTGCGAAGCATCATCGACCGTCCAGCGCCCGCCACATGTTCAAGTGATTCGCCACCAGCCATTGGATCGCGCGCATTAGGGGTATTTTGCACTTTATTTTTGTAATATTTGCATCTAGGCCTCCAAACTTTGTTTATTTGTATTTAGGTCCAGTCCACGTCACCTCTTGTGATCTGTGCACGTGGGATGGTGGTGATTTTGCACTGGACCCCCTGCTATTTTGTCTATTTCGTCTGAGTCCAGGAACTTTGATACCACGTGTAATATTTTTGGGTTATTTGCATCTAAGCCCTTGGGTGTTTCTGATATTGCATTTAGGTCCTTCCAGGCGTGTGGCAGTCACGCGCGTGGTTGGGAAAATTGTGCTTGTGCCCTAGCAGCTTTGGATATTTGTATTTGGTCCTAGAAAATGCTTTATTAGTTATATATTTTGCGTGAAAATTACACTGTGGCCCTTAGATGTTTGGATATTTACAGTTATACCCCGGACAAGCCTTGTATTTTCTTTATGTTTTCCCTATTTATTGCATGCATCTAGAAAACCCTAAAAATCCACAAAAATCATCTTAAGTTCCTATTGCATTGTAGATTCACGCTATATTTTTTTTTGCATTTTTATTGCATTTATATATTCATTAAAAATTAAAAACATGCATTTTTTCTACTGGTTACATTAGAAAATACCAAAAAAATATCAAAAATCCTTGAAAAATTCCAAAAAATTTACCTTAGGTCTATTTTAGTGTCTTTTAGCTTCAGAACAAAAATCATTAAAAATTTCAAAACAAAACCCTAAAAATTAGAAAACTCCAAAAATATTCAAAAAATTATTAAAAATTCAAGAAAAATCCGAAAAATGCAATCTCAGTTTCTGTAGTTTCCTTATTTTATTGCCTTTATTTTAAAACTAATTTGAGGAATTTTGGACACTGTTTGTTATTTTTAATCCTCATTTTAATTTCAGCCAGTAGCTTAGTTCACTGTTTGCTAGTATTTTGACTTTTAAAAATACAAAAAAATTCAGAAAAATCTATAAAAATCACAAAAACATTATAAAATTATAAAAAGACCAAAAACATTTTATTTTCTGAATTTTGGATATTTTCCTTATTTTTTAAATACTCTATTATTCTCTTTTCTTATATTTTATGTACATTCTATTTATAAAAAATAATATATAAAATATAAAAAGAAAATATAAAATCAGTAAATTAAAAATCAAAATATAAAAAATATAAAATTTAAAATAAAAAAATTAAATTAAAAACCCACACAAATTTGCATATTGGTAGGCACTTGATCACATTCACATTTTGGCACATTTTTGTTTGATCTATCTTGCTTGCTCCCTGCGTTCGACACTCTACACACTTGCACACTATACACACTTTTGTAGAGTTATAATAAATTTTGACTCCACATTTTCTTTTCATTGTATGATTTGATATCGTGGGTTGATTGTTGATTAATTCGGGTTTCGTGAGCGGTCGCTCAACGACACTGTAGTCCCGCCTTGTGTGTACTATATTGACCCTCGCAAAATCCGAGTAATTAGTATATTGTATATAGAATTATATTTTCCCAAAAATAGCCGCCTCAATATTCGAAAGAAACCCCATCTATAATCGTACATATAACAAATATGCGGAACCCATAACTATTTATATACCACTCCAAATGATCCAAATTCACCTTTAAATTTCATTGCGTAACTACATGATATTTTCTAAAAATATTCCAAAAAAATGCAGAGCTTAAAAGAGTGGATTTTAAATTTTAGAGTCCTCGGTATAATTTATTGAATAACTATACAAACTTCAATATCTTCCATACTTTTTATTTTAACTCTTTTTAACTATAAATTTTCTAACCTTTAAATAAATATGTATAAATAAATACAAAGATTGTCCAAAAATACCAGAATGCATATATACTAATAGAATCCAATCCCTAATTCCTAATATACCTATGTTTCCCGACCCATATCTGATTCACATGAACTTTGATTGAACTATTTAACTCTAATCACACTATGATTATTCATTTAAGATTCGTCATATCCTAAACATACATTCAGAGTGATTGGAGATTACATGTGGAATATCAGTTTTGGTATCGTATTATATATAAGTGCAACTGACTTTTTAACATAAATAATTAGAATTGACATATTTTAGCTCGTTTTAGTAGATTTTAATTTTTTTTATAGATTTCTTGGTTATGTATTTTTATATAAAATATAAAAACAAAATATTTCTATTATTGAAAGTATTATGTGATATTTTAGGACTTCAAATAATGTGCAGGTCAAGTTCTTTAGGGGTGCTTTGGGGTCCTTCAACAAAATTACCATGGTCAATGTATGGGACAATACTCTTACGGTAAAGAAAAAAAGTCCATTGATTGTGACATATTATTTCTATTTACTACTATTGATTTATCTTCTTTGGATTTTCTGCAGCTGAATGATGGTTACTGTATGAAATTGAGACTCCCAACCTACAAAAGATGGTAACAAAAGTATTGTCTCAAATCACATCTGTTGGGTGTTGTGAGAGGAAATGGAGTACATTCAACCTGATTCATTCGAATGGACAGAACAAGTTGGGAGAATAGAAGCTCCATGATCTTGTCACGTGCAATACAACTAAAGGATATAGATGAAGCATGCACAAGAGGGGCATGACAGAAACAACTATATAAACCCCATCGATCTTGCATATTTTTTTTTCAAAATGCACTATGACCATGCATATGAAGATGTTCACCAAAAGTGGATGTATTCTAATGATGCTCCAATACTCGATCAATCAGGAGGAAGACTGAATCAAAACATAAGACAACAAATGGGAGCATACATTTGTGACTACATGGCAAGATCCGACCAAATGACAGACCCTCTTGGAGGGTTGGAACTTGATGCAGTTATTGATGGCATTCTCCACACTTTTTCCAAATCCAAATCAATTCAAATCTAAGTATGGCAATGAAGATGATGCTGTTGGCGTGACAATGAATTTGGTGATGGAGAAACATATTCAGGGGGTCAGCATGGGGTGGTTGTGGACCACATGATAGAAGATTTGAAGGGCAACACACCGAGCGTGAATATATGGAGCGGTAGACAGTGCACATGAATAATTTGTCCCAAGTCCAAGTCTGGACCTTTGGATTACGAAGCATATAGATGTGCCCATCGTCCTATAGACAATTATATGGATGATTTGATATCATATGTAGATTCCTTAAGATGCATGGACATTGACAACCCATATCATGGAGCAACACCAAGTCCAGGGGATGAATCTGGATCACATGATGAGATATGATTTGACATATTCCTAGAATACTTTCATTCTCCTCCTCCTAGACCTTCTCCTCCTCCTTATGCACATACACCTCCATCATATGGTTACAATGAGTATAGATACATCACCTACAATGGTGAAAACTATCAAGGTAGCCAACACGATCAGAGACATGGCAACTATTTTGGTGGTGACAATTGTCGTATTTTTCATAATTACTACACACTCGTGCCTCCTCCTCTGTAGATATCGTTTTCTCCTCCGTTGTCATCATCCCGAAGATCTCAAGCTAATACATCGCAGCCTCGACATGGCACTCATGATATCGAATGTAGTGCTTCTTATCCTCATCTCGGAATACTCCTAGGCATTGATGACCTTTAGTACATGCAATACATAATGGATTACAAAGCCATGTACTCGAGCATGACATGAGAGAATTACTGTGAGTTCATTGATATGCTAGGAGAGACAACCGGGAAGGAGGGGTGATATGGCTCCCCCACGAAACTCTTGGTTCTAGACTCATGTCTAGGTAATATCTTATATTACATTAATATACATGTTGTCATTTATTTTTATGAATAGATGCATCTTTTCTTGTAGTAAGTCTATAATTAATTCTTTAATTTACTGGAACCTTGTCCACAAAAAATATTTCTATGAATGAAACATTACCTCATTATCATTATCTATATTTTAGAACCAAATGTCTCATCTATAATGCCATTCATAGTCTTCCATGAACAAAAGATTTGTGCTATGTGTAGTTAACATAGCTATTTTCTTTCCATTCCCAAAATCTACCAGTCAGTGATCAACATTGGCACTGATATGTTCGATCTGATCGATATGTATGTGTGATATAAGGGTCATAGATGGTCAATATGTGTGATATAAATGTATATTGGTAAGTGATGAATCTCCATTTCATCACCTTTATTCTATCATTTTGGCCTTAAGAATCCTAACTAATGCATGTAAATGGCTTTAATTTGTACAAAATAGCATCCATTATTTATTATATTTATTGTGTAAATAATACAATTTTTAATGCCAAAATTATAGAATAAAGAGAAGAAAATAAAAAGGAAGAAAATATTTTATGATCCTAAACCCCGAGATCAAGTCAAGAATTGAGTTGGTCGACAAGGAATAAAGTAGGGGGAGATAAGGGCCAAAAATGGAATAAAAATACATTTATTTATTCTTTAATTATGAATTTTTGACACCTATGTTATTCTTTATTATTTATTCATCAAAAAAGAAACTTTGTACATGAAAGTTGTAGAAATAATGTAATTTAAAATACAAAATTGAGTTTGTACAAAAATAATATACAATGTTCAATTTATACACAAAACAAAAAGCCAGAAACCAAACTTCACAGACCCATATATTTCAAGTAAAAACTCAAAATATATCAAAATCACCTCTAATTGTATATAACTTTTCACAAGCTATTTAATGGTGGTGGTTTTATATTTGTTGGAGTTACTATGTGAAAGTTAGGTTTTTGACCCCTATTGTACATTCTACCAATTAAAATATTCATTTTATTCATCCCTTATTATTTTTACAAATTCATATTTTTATAATTTTGTAAATATTATTTATAACATATGCGTATATTAAAATTAGAATAAAATCAAAAGGAAAATGCAAAATAAAATAAATCTATGAGAATACTTAGACAAAATACCTATGTCATATATGTATATAAATAAATAGGAAATATATTCTTACATTCCTTTATTCTTTATATTTTCATAATATTGTAAAACTATTTACATTTTATTAAAAATACACAACAAAAATAAACATTATCAAAATACATTAAATAAAAAGATGTACATAAAACATAGGTAAAATATCTATAATATACCTATAGAATATACATATCTATTTATTTAAGTGTACAAATTACATCATAAAAATGAAACAAAAATATATTTATACTCACAAAAATAAGTTGTAAATATATAAAAATAAAATAATAAAATAATAAAATAATAAAATAAAATATACAAAATAAAAAAAATGTATAAAACATAGATGAATATACCTATAGATACACTAATAAAAAGTAACTACTAAATAATTAAAGCCAAAAAATAAAAAAAATAAAATACTACATAAAATAAAAAACATTTTTTATACTAAAAAAATAATAAAATCATATATTATTTTCAAATAATTATTTTAGAATAAAATAACTGTTTTGTCCTGTAGCGATCCCAGCTGGACCAATCACAGGGTTTTGATGGTTGACCCTGGTCAACTGTCCCCTCAGCACCTGCTCGTGTCAGAAGTGTCGTTTCTCCGCGATTTGCTCCATTTTTCCCACATGATCCATCGATCATCCGTCTTCAACTGCTTCATAGAAAATCATCATAGATCATCATAGATCCACGCTAGATCTTCAGATCCCCGGTACATAGCCCCGATTCATCGATTGGCCCTGGTCAATAAGCGTGCTTAACAAAGTCTATAAATAAAACCCTCGAATCTCCTTCCAATTTTGGTCACTTTTACGAGCGTAGGAGCCCTTGCCTTGGTTTCCATTTGCCTTCTCGTGACAGGAGGGGGTGTTGCATGCTCAGGCGAAGCTCTAGGAGGCCGGGGTGCACCCACGGCCGTCGTCGCTGGCGACTCTGCTCCTTGGGCGTCCCCTAGGTATAAGAGCTGTTCCTTCTTTGTTTATTTTGCTTATTAAGTCGTATGTTTAATTTTCTGTCATTAGTTTAGTGATTAGTTAAGTGAATTAGTCCTAATCGCTTTGCCCGTACTTCACCGGAGTTGAGCTCCGGTGAGCTCCTTCATGCGTCATCATCGCCGCTCCGCCACTTTATCCGCCTCCATATCGACTCTCGTTACCTCCCGACTACATTTCGCTCCTCTGCTCCCCCAAAACCCTAGTGGATCAGGAGATCCGCTCTCCAAGCTCTACCGTTCGCTGGAGAGCGCCGCCCACTCCATCCTTCGCTCCATTCCACGCCTAATTGGGTCGAGGCAATTTTCCCTCGATCCGTGAGTTCACTAGTGCAGGTCCCAAATGCCAAAACTATCTTTGGAGGCACATTGAAGCTTCACCGGAGGTACCTGGAGTACCTCACCTTCTCCGACTCTGTGGGGGCTCTCCGGGTACCTCCGACCGTCCTGAAACCTCCAGGCTAGAGAGTACCTCGCCGCGGATCTGTCTGGCCACCTTTGAGTAGCAAAGACCGCCGGAGGAGCGAGATCTCGTCGGAGGAAGTCCGCCCAGGCGAACCTTCTTCCCTGTTCGTCGACTATGATTCTCCGCCATCGGATCAGATGCATGTGCTAGTTCGATCGTCAGCCGTCAGATTACGCGAGCTTCAGCCGTTGGATCGCTAAGCGTGATCTAATCTTCACCATTGATCCACGAAGCGTCATCAGCCCCTAGATGAGCGACACGTGGCAAGTGAGACGACCATCGTCGTTGGATGGCACACATATATAGGGAAAATTGCATATCTTCCCCCACCATTTTTTGTATTTAATATTTAGTCATGTAAGAAAAGTTTAAAGTGTTAAATAAGTGGATATTTTTCATAAAAGGACCCTGAGTTTTATGTAATTACATTTAGGTCCAGTCCACGTCACCTCACGTGCCGTCCCACGTGAGATGGCGAAATTGTAGGGATACTCCTATTTGTTTTTGTATTTAAAAAAGTCCAAATAAATTGAATTTAATGTTGTATATTTTGAAGACCCCTGAACTTTTTCATAATTGCATTTTGGCCACTCCCAACGTATATCACGTGCAGTCCCACGTGATGAGTAATTTACATAGCGTACCCTGGTGGTTTGGTGTGTTGTAAGGTGGTGCTTAAAAATTAAATAAATGTATTTTTTCTGCTGTAACATTTGCACTATTGCCCTAGGAACTTATTTTATTTGCAAATGTACCCCTGCCAAGACTTGTATTTTTTGTGCTCTTTACCTATTTATTAAAAATAGCTAATGTGCTCTTAAAAATCCAAAAAATATGATTAAATGCTTCATGTCATACACTTACACATACTTATTTTTAATTGGCATTTTTTGCATTTTATCCATTTATTAAAATTAAAAAGGAGCCTAAATAATCCATGTCTAAATTATAAAATACAAAAATATATAAATTCCAAAAAATTATATGTAGTATATCTTAGCATTTATTGAGTCCAGAAAACTAAAACCCCTAAAAACAGTAAAAGAAAATGATAAAAATCAGAAAGCTCCAAAATCCAACAAAAAATATAAAAATTCTACAAAATACCAAAAATATGTTTTTTTGTTTTATAAGTATCTATATGTTATTATTTATCTACTAAAATTAAAATGGGTAATTTTGGGACTTATTTATTATTTTTAAAATCTAAATCAATTTCAGGTATTTTATTAACCCCATATTTGGGATATTTTTGATTTTAAAAATACATTAAAACTAGGAAAAATTCTAGAAAAATAATAAAAAAATTAGAAAAATATAAAAAAAATAAAAAATATACTATTTACTATATTTTTACTATTTTTACATATTTTTATCTATATGGTATCTATATATACCTTATATCGTATTTATACATATACATATACATATACATATACATATTATATTTAAAAAAAGAAATAAAAAGATAAAAATGTAAAAATCAAAATATAAAAATATAAAAATTAAAAACTCACAAAAAGATCTATATAAATGAATGACTTGGTTGTACATAGATAACCATAGGCTACCATTTTGCTCTCTGTGGTTCGACCTCTACATGGTTGCCTACTATCCATTTTGTGGTAGAGATAATAAATTTTAACCTCACTTGTGCTCTTAATTGCCTTAATATTATATTGTGGGTTAATTGCTAAATAACCAGGATTTATTGAGCGATCAACGCATCGATTATTGATCCGCTTTGTGGATTAATACGACCCTCGATTTTTTGCCAGTTATCAGATGGCACCGTTGCCGGGGAGCAATGAGTGTACCCTATTTTTACTAGTCATTTTTGTATAGTCATTTATCTGATTTATTGATTCATTGTTGTAAATATTCATTAATTTATTTGCAATGAATTCTTTGATTATTGTTGTAAATATTCATTACCTTTGTAAATATTCATTGATTTGCTAATTTGATTATATATGCTAATACCATCTTTTTGCAACTTTGTTGTGAGGGCCCACTACGCGAGGACGGCTTCTTAGCAGGCCGATGCAGCCAAGCTTGGAGGAGGTTGGTCTTCTCATTGTGACCAGCTGGAGAGAGAGAGCACCAAGGAAGCAAAAAGAGCAAATTAGCTTAGATTTAATTTAATTATTTATTCATGTAATTTATTGTGAGAGAGAGACAATTTTGACATGTAATATAACTTGGACTCTACTCTTCACAACGAGGTCCAGTGCCCGGGTGTCTGTTCACCTGGGGGCCTCGTTGCAGTTTTCTGCGTTTTACCGCCTTCTTTTATTTTGTTTTCCGCATTTTTTAGCTTTCTGCCTTATTTTACTTTGTTTTGGGTGCATGGAGCCCCTATATTTAAGTTGCTTGACTCGGTAACTAGGTCCACATCTTAATAAGAATTCATGTTCCTAAAGTCTATTACGTATGGATCTAGTCAAATTAATGAAGTTAGTACTTCAGATATGAGATCGTGTGCCGCTAGAGGTCGTATACAGCGCGTGCATGACCCATTGTGGCGTGCACCGATCGGTAACAGAGATCAGACCTTGGTCTCATTTCTGAATAACTAACAATTGGTTCTTCGTGATTAATGGCAACTACTATTCAGGGCGATTTTGTCGATTGCACACTGCCATGTAGATAGTTTTAAAAATTCTGTTTTGCATACCGCATGGAGAGAGCTGGGATGCACTGTAAGTCTTCTAACTCAGCATGCATCATTAGGTTCAATGGTGAGATTTCCGTCATTGAATTGACTTGCACGACTTTTCTACTATCTCCCTCTGATTTTGAGCACCTAGGACTTAAATGAAAATATACAAAAATGTTATGCGCATGTATGAAAACAAACTCAAAAAAAGTGAAAACCAAATATTAAAACAAGGGGTCTGCTAAATAAACTTTGACCTTAATTAAAATCTGTAATGGACTATCATTGTTCTGGGTTCATAAAGCCCTCATTATTTTCAGGTACCTTCAGAGGGGCCCACAACCCCTCCCATGAGCGAGGCACGTCCCATAAGGAATAGAGCCCAAATCCCAGTCTGTAACTGCCTTGTGTATTGCCTGGATTTCCGAAGTAACAACGCTTCTATCGTACATGACCGAGTAGGGCCTTGTCAACGATGGTGTTCCCGCCTTGTGTAGAACATCGACATGGTCTGAAGTACTGAGAATAGGCCACACCTTCATGGGGGTGTTTGTCTCATCAATTTGCATTTGAGTAGGTTCTTGCACGCTCACGGGTGATTCCGTTCCGAGCGAGAACCGAAGTATTGGTTTCGCCTATCGGCTTCCTCTCTCTATTTCTTTAGCTGAGTAGGGATCCAGGAAGGGTTACAAGGACCTCAAAAAGTGAAGACTATATATTACAAAGGAGGAGGACAAGTACGAGATACATTTCTGGTAGTACTCTCTCTTCTATAGGGTTAGCGTGCTAAGGACTTATTATAAGATATGCCTGAAATAACAACTCTAAAACTGAAAAGATAATAATTAGTCAAACCTTTACGACTTCACATGTTGGTGAACCTAATTTTGTCTTGTGTTTGTATGGATCTAGATTAAGGCTCAAAGATCAAGTCCCGCATGCTTGCGCAAATTTTGTCATGTGTTTCTCCCTTTGACCCCCGCTCAGTTTGACCCTTTCCACTGTTTTGCATTCCAATTTATTCCTCGTTGACTATCGTATCTTTCTTCTGATATCTACTCCTCCCTTGCTTTGCAAGGACGATCCATGTATGGTTTAGTTGGGATCCCGTCGACACCTACATCGATTCCATGAACTCGACCTCACCAATAATTTGAGGCGATTCCCGAGAACCCGATTCGGACCTTGCGGGTCGATCCCCAGACTCCTCATCTTATACCCTTCCTCTTGATCATCCACTAAACTGGGACCACTCTCATTCCAATTTCACCGTTGTGAATGAAAGTCGGTTACAGTCCATATCCTTTTTCATTCACAACACTCTGGAGTTGACCTTGATTCCGTATTCATCATGGCAGCTAAGATTCAATTGCAAGTGGTCTGGTTGGGATTCTCTCATATTGTAGATAGAAGACAAACCAAGCCCTGGATCCCAATCCAATATTCATCTCCTCAGATTCAGACCCTGAGATGGCTCCTTAAGGAAAGGGCAAAGGTCAACAACCCCCTCAGCCAGATCCAGGGTGCCTGATCAAAATCAGGTCAATGCACAGTTGCTGGCATCTATCCAAGCTATCCCGCAACAACTGATAGAGTAAGCCCTTGTATAAACTGTTGCTGAATGATGCGATGAACAAACCTGAAGGAGGAGGAGGCATACAAGGAGGAGGAGGTGGTGGACCTAGTGATAACCTAGACGAGGAAGAGCCTGAACAAGGAAGGCCCAAAGCACACTGAAAGAGACATACAATCCTGGAGACAGCCAGATGACCGAATGGATCCGCATACCACCGGTGCATGCTCATTTTGAGCTAAAGCCTCAGTTTCTTTCTCTTCTCCCTTCTTTTCATGGGAACACCAATGAAGAGCCATACATTCATCTGCATCAATTTTCACGCATATGTCATACTACTCATTACCCGAATGTCCCTCTAGACATAGTAAAGATGATGGCATTCCCATTCAGCCTACAGGACAAGGCCCTCTACTGGGTCAATCATCTAGGAAAGGTTGTGATGACTTGGGAGGAGCTGAATCTGCATTCTTACACAAGTTCTACCCTCTCAGTCGACTCAATCAGATGCGAGGTGGAATCATCAATTTCTCTCAGGGTGCACATGAGAGTATCCATGAAGCCTGGGAGAGATTCACAGATCTGCAAGAGAAATGCCCTCGCCATGAGAATCCAATTACCAGCTTGGTCCAACACTTCTTCAGGGGCCTGAATGTAGAAAGTCAAAGGCTCGTTGACGCAGCATGTGGGGGCTCATACTTTAACAACGATGAAGATGTTGTCTGGCAGATTTTTGAGGAAATGGCCGAAGGAGAGGCCACCCTCTCTTCATCCAAAACATATCAGAGGTAGCCCCCGATCCTTCTGAAGAAAGTATACATGGCAGTGTCCCGAGAGGCGGAGAGATGAGAGCTCCAACCTTAGCATTATCGGGGGCCATTTCTCGAAGGTCGATATCATTGAGAAGAGATCACATGACCTTGAGAAACTCGCTGTGATCGAGAAGAGGACGCGTAATATCGATAAACTGGATCAGATTACCAAGCAGTTGGAGTTGCTGGTAGGCACCATCAACTCCGTCTAGTCGGCAACACCACCTCCAGATGCGCCAGCTGAGAAGAAGGACGATCCATTACTGCCACATCAGCCTCAGCCGAGCCAGCAACCACCGCAGTTCAGCACATGTATTAGGTACAAACACCCGACCAGGGCCAGCCGCAGCAGCAGATGGTTGTTTACCAGCTGGATTTTCTCAATCAGTCTGATCCAGCCTTCCCACCATCACCCCTGATTCAAGAGGTAAATGGGGTTTGGAGCAATGATGCACAGTCGACCCATCCTACCGGACACCATTAGGGCCAACTGCAATCCAACAGGCAGTCCCACCAACCACAAGGTGGTCGTTTGGACAGTCCTCACAGTCACCGTCTTAGCAGTATCAGCAGTATCCTCCTCCCTCGTACAACCAGTTTCAACTTCCTCCACCATCGCAGCACCGCCAGCAGCCGTTGCCTCAGCTCCCGCACCCGCAGCAACAACGTGGTCTGCACGCTAACTCTTCTAAGGCAAATCCCGTGAACCCGACCTTGGATTGCTTGTCCCAACTCGTCAAAGGCCTAGCAAATATGATCAGGAAACTAGATGACTTGACCACCACTAAAATTACCATTTCGACGTAGGTCGAAGCTAACCCCAACATCTTCAAAAAAGAGTAGGTAGAATGTGATGTCTCATCTATGCATGTAGAGTCAGATGATTATACTATTGTTTTATCTAATGTTGTAACTCTCAGGACCGGTAGGGCCTTACCTCCGCTTGCCACCAACAAAGGGGAGAATAAAGCTTCAAGTGAATCGTCATCTTCTACATCAACCGTGCCAGCTACAGGGACGGGTGAGGAAGAAGAAGAAGGAGGAGCCATTCCAGCTGCCACTCACCACCATCCACATCAACAAAAAGCACAAAAAAATCAGCAAAAATAAAAAGAACAAAAAGAAGATCATCATCGAAGTGAAGCCGCGCCAGCCTTGGAGGAGCCGCCAGCAGCAACCGATCCCACGCCAGCCGACGGAGCGGAGGCCCCACTTTTTGCCCGTCCACCAGCACCAACATCTCAACATTCCAAATTGTACTCCTTTTTGTAATCCGGATGTACAACATTTCGTGGACAATGATTTTGTTGTAAATAAGAACTCTGTTTCCGATTCTAGCAATGTACATATTCCTTTTCCTGATGCAATAGAAAAATCCAAAAAAATTGCAAAAAGAAAAAGTGCATTATCTGATCCTAGAGTTGTGGAAATGATTAATAACTTGGTTGTTGAGATTCCTCTAATGAAGTCCATGGAGTACATGCCAGCTGTGAAGAAAGGTTTAAAAGAAGCATGTACAAGCAAGCGTCGCCCATCACGAAAGAACATACACAAACAGGTTGCGTTCTCACCATGGCCACTTTAGCAGCCATCAGCAATCTCCCGTAAAAGAAGAAAGATAAAGGAGCACCTCTTATAAGTTGCGAGATTTTTGATCAAGTCTTCGAGCGTACTCTACTTGACAGTGGTTCTTCCATCAACCTCCTGCCCTCGTTACTACTGAAAGAATTTGGGATAGGTCCACTTAAGAAGACACGAATAATCCTTCAGTTCGCTGACCGATCCATCAAGCGACCTAGAGGTCTTTTGGAAGACGTTGTGGTGAAGGTGCAGGAAATGCAGTTCCCGGTTGACTTTGTAGTCCTTGATATGAACTCCCCCGTACCCTTACTCCAGACTCCTATCATCCTTGACCGGCCATTCTTGCGCACCTCAGAAGCCGTAGTTGACTATGGGTATGGCAAGATCACGTTCAGCTCGGGCAGCAAGAGAATCACTATAGACATGATCAGTGAGCCGAAATTGTGATTGATGGGAGCCGTGCAGCAGACTGTGACTTGATGGCGGAAATTAGAGATACACTACTCTCTTTGGACGATCCATGGACCCAATAAATCTTCTCTCTAGAGGAGTACTTAGAAAGCACAGTCGACACATGCTCCAATGATATTTGGGAGACAAAATCCAATGTGCTGATGCACCTTTTTGATCCCAATGCTTCCCTCCAGCCCGAATGCGATGAGCCTAGTGCAGAACTATTCGGCACATTACCGGAATCTCAACAAAGTACTGAGGGCAGTAGCTTGGCCAAAGTTCAAGCAACACGTCCTACCACCAATACAGTCTCTGAAGTGACTGATAAGTTGGCCAGATCGGAACCAGAACTCAAGCCACTTCCAGCAGTCTTGAAGTATGCCTTCCTTGCATGTGAAGAAAATATGTACTCGGTCATCATCAGCAGCAGGATGACTCCGGAGCAAGAATTTCAACTCCTCGAGGTTCTAGAAAAGAACCACAAGGCACTTGGTTGGCATGTATCAGATCTCCGTGGGATAAATCTAGCGTTGTGTTCACACTATATTTACCTGGAAGAAGATGCCAAGCCATCCCACGAATTCCAAAGAAGACTGAATTCAAATCTTTGGGACGTCGTCATGAAAGAAATCACGAATTGGTGTGACACAGGCTTCATTTACACCATCTCTAACTCAAAGTGGGTGAGCCCCTTGCACATAGTTCCAAATAAGTCGGGGCTTACTGTGGTTACAAATGAAAGTGGAGAGGAGATATCTACTCGGGTACCGACGTCCTAGTGTGTATGTGTTGAATACCGCTGTCTTAATACAACAACAAAGAAGGAACACTTCCCCTGCCATTAATTGATCAGGTCTTGGAAAGATTAGCCGACAAGTAGTTCTTCTGCTTTCTAGAAGGGTTCTCCGAGTACAACCAAGTGGCAATCGCCCATGAGCACCAAGAGAAGACTACCTTCACTTGCTCGTTCGATACCTATGCTTTTAGAAGAATGCCCTTTGGATTGTGCAATGTACCAATGACATTCCAGAGATGCATACTTGCAGTCTTTGCCGAGATGGTGACAGTTTCGATTGTTGTCTTGACCACCTAGACAGAGTGCTTCAGAAATACCGTGAAGTCAATCTAGTGCTATCATGGGAAAAGAGCCACTTCATGGTCACTGAAGTAATTGTGCAGGGTTACGTCGTTTCCAAACGTGACATGGAAGTCGACCCAGCAAAGGTGGATGTGATTACCAATCTTGAGCTACCTCAGACAGTAAATAATGTGAGGTTATTCCTGGGGCATGTGAGTTTCTATAGAAGATTCATCCGAGATTTTAGCCGCATCACCTGACCTCTTACAGAACTTCTATGCAAGGAGACTAAGTTTAATGTTTATCAGCATGTTCTCCTTTCGTTCAATCAGCCGAGGGAGCTTATCACGCAAGCTCCAGTCCTACAACCACCGGATTGGTCTCTCCCTTTCGAGATCATGACGGATGCGTCAGACTTTATAGTTGGGGCTATTTTAGGATAGAGGAAAGACAAGATGCCCTATTCCGTTCATTACGCCAGCAAAACATTAGATGAATCTCAAAGAAATTACACTGTAACAGAAAAAGAGTTGCTAACTGTAGTATTCACCCTGGAAAAGTTCAGATCTTATTTGCTTGGATCGAAAGTTACCATCTTCACAGACCACTCTGCTATCAGATATTCACAGCAGAAGAAGGATGCCAAGCCCAAATTGATCAAATGGATCCTTCTCCTTCAGGAATTTGATTTGGAAATTAAGGACAAGCCTGAAGTGCAGAATGTGGTAGCAGATCATCTCTCCAGAATTGAGCATCACGAGCCTCCGCTAAATAGTACACCAATCACAGAAACCTTTCCTGACGACTCAATTTTGGATGTGGATTTACTCCCTTAGTATGCTGATATTGTTAATTACCTCATTTCGAGGCCAATACCGCCGGATTGGACGAAAGATTCAGAAGGACAAGTTCTTGTCGACAATCCATTTCTACCAATGGGAAGATCCTCTTTTATTCAAGGAAGAGGTAGATTGCATTTAGCGCAGGTGCCTTCCTCAGGAGGAGCATCACAGTGTCCTCGAGCATTGTCACTCACTCGAATCTGGTGGACACCACTCTAGAGATAGGATGGCAATAAAAGTACTTCAGTGTAGCTTCTAGTGGCCCGCACTATTCAAGGATGCAACAACCTTCATCAAATGATGCACTGACTGTCGGAGATTGAAGGGCACACTCATAGCGAAAGACTCGATGCCCCTGAAGATCATTCAGATAGCAGACGTCTTTGATGCATGGGGCATCGATTTCATGGGACCTTTCCCTAACAGTCAGGGATATGAGCACATCCTTCTTGCCGTCGACTATGTGAGTCGCTGGGTTGAAGCTATCCCCACTCGAGCTGCTGATAGCCGGACAGTGTGCTGATTCCTAGGAGAGAATATCATTTCGTGGTTTGGGATTCCAAAGATCTAATATCAGATGGGGGTAGCCACTTCATAAATAAAGAGGTCAAGAAATTAACGAAGAAATACGACATCAACCATCCAGTCACATCTCCCTATTATCCCCAGACCAATGATATGTCAGAATTATCGAACAGAGAAATCAAGACGATCCTTCAGAAACTTGTGAGGCCGGGCAGAAAGAATTGGTCCCAACTCTTGGACTCCATCATGTGGGCATACCGAACCGCTTGCAAGTCTCCAATGGTCATGTCGCCATACCATCTTCTATATGGAAAGCCATGTCATCTGCCCGTGGAACTCATTCACAAATTCTTATGAGAAATCAATCTGTGCAATTTGGACTCACAAAGGAGTGGTCAGAAAAGGAAAGATGATCTGAACAGACTCTTGTAATTCCGAGACCATGCATACAATAACACATTGATGTACAAGGAGAAGGTGAAACACTGGCATGACCAACACATCAGACGAAAGACCTTCGAAGCTAGGCAGAAAGT
Source organism: Ottelia alismoides (assembly GCA_037367405.1). NCBI lineage: Eukaryota > Viridiplantae > Streptophyta > Magnoliopsida > Alismatales > Hydrocharitaceae > Ottelia > Ottelia alismoides. The sequence continues at coordinate 852,850 of JAZKJV010008857.1, read as the reverse complement.
GTGGTTATTTGATGCAAAGTTAAAGATATCCCCGGGAAAATTAAAAAGCAAATGGATAGGGCCATTTCAAGTTCATGAAGTATGTGACAATGGAAATATTGCCATATCAGAATTGTCTCTGGACGCATAGCCATTCATTGTCAACGGTCAACTACTGAAGCCCTACCTTGAGCTTGATACTTTCTTGGTTGTTGTCGTCTCAATCCAAGTTCTACGCTCTAAAGATACATCCATAATGCCGGTAGCATCAAAATATTCAGACAATGCACCTCAAAAACTTTTCCTCTGATTTCTTCTCTTTTCTTCTTTTCCTTTTCTATTTTCTTTTTCTACTAAAAAGGTGTCACCCCTTGTTGTCAGTCTTCTATACTTAGGACGTGCTTTGTCCTAAGTATAGGGGGTTGAGCACCCAGAGTCCTTTCATTCTTTAATCCTCTCCATTGTCTCCTCTTCTTGTCTATACTTAGGTATATCTTACCCTAAGTTTAGGGGGAGACAATCTGAGTATGATCTGTTCATTCTCATCCTTGACCATCCCTGCCTTGTGTACAGTCTGCTATACTTAGTATTATTTGATCCTAAGTATAGGGGGGACGATCAACTTCTTGTTCATTTATTTATCTCCTCATTCCTTCATTCTTTAGACTTTTCTATACTCATTCCAAGTTATGTCTTCTCTCTTTCTCTTTGATCTATGAGGACATAGCTCGAGCAAAGTATAGGGGGGTCGTATATACTATGTATATACTTTAAGCCATAACTCGTACTTTTGTATGTTAAATAATACTTATGGTTAAAAATAATGTTAAAATCATCAACATTCTAATAAAGGATGTTTATAGCTCGTCAAACTCTTTTTGTACATTTTGATTAATAAATCAGACAAAAATACTTTTGCAAAATGTTTGAAAATAGTTTGAAATACTTTTTGAAAAATATTTTGAAAGCTAATTGGAAAATATTTTGTTAAAAGTATTCAAACTTTGTAAATATTTTTATTTGCAAAAATTATTTTCTTTGTGTGAAATAAAAATATTTGAAAAGCGATTTGCAAATGGTTAGAGAAATGATTGCAAAAATATCTTGAAAAATTTTATATATACTGTTTGAAAAATCTTTGCAAAATGATTTTCAAATATGTGTAAATGTTTGTAAAAACCATTTGTGAAAATTATATTGGATTATAGTTTTCAAAACTGTTGCAAAATGATTTTCAAACAAGTTTGAGGAATATACACACTATACTAAAAAGCCTTTATGAATGTATAAAAGTGAGCAATAATCCATTGTAAATCCTTTAAGAACCAAAACCCTTTTATACATAAAATATATATCCATGTAAAGATATGCACCCATTCTTTTTGCATATACTGATTAATAAATCAGGTTAAAAACATCTTTTGAAAACTGGTGTGACCTGTTTGGAAAACTTTTTGTAAAATGTTTTCAACCTTTGTAAAAATATTTTAAATTGCAAAGATTCTTTTTATGTGAAATAAAGGATTTGAAAACCTATTTGCAAGTGATTTTGAAAATGTTTTGTAAAAATATTGTGAACTATGTATATAGATTATTTAAAAAATCTTTGCAAAATAGCTTTCAAATGTTTGTAAATGTTTGCAAAAAATCATTGTGTACTATAGTTTTCAAAATTATTTTCAAATAAATTTAAGGAATAAATGCATTATTAAATAAAAATGAATATATAAATAAACATAAAATTCTTTACCAATTGTACATAAATACCTAAATAAAATCACTTTGTATAAAGATTAAATACGGTAAATTCTTAATTCTTGTAAATAAATAAAAAGAAGCATGCCCGTGCAAATAGTTGTACATATTTTATACTTTATTCTTTTTATTTGTAAAATTCTTTGTGTAAAAATTCTCTTTGTTTTCCAATTCTTTGAAAATTTTTGCATCATTCTTTGCATCATCGTACATAGCATTTGCATATCATTCATATTCTTTTCAATTGAGCTTGATGATTGAACAAGTCCAATAAAGTCGAAGATTGGATCTTAGTTGGACCTTACTGCACCTAATTGCATTGGAACCTTATGGGAACTAGGTTTAGGGTACTTCAGGTCCATTAGGACTTAATTCTTTAAGACTCGGGGATGGGTTCAAGTCACCTCAATTGACTAACTAGAACTTTTCGAGACACACGCATGACTCTTGTCGGCAGTGACCTAACTTGGACACTTGCACCTTTCACTTGGCTCAACTCAGTTGGAGTGGTGAGGGGGTTGGATTTGCCAGTCTAAGACGCACACGGGTGGAAACATTCATCCTCGTCTAGGAAGGGAAGTGCCCCCAACCTGGTCCAGATCGAATGAAGTCTAAAGACAGAAGATTGTAGGTTGCAATAAAACTTCAAAAGAGGGATAGTCTTCCGGTTCAAGAGGAAAAACTCCTTATGTAAATGCTGCTGTAAATAGTATGTTAAAAAACTCCAAAAAAAGTGGACAGGTCTGAAAATAAAAATAAAATGCCTGCCGGAGTATGTGTATATGTGTATAGAAAATAAGAAAGCTTGAGCATCAAAGTTATACCATGTGAGCCTACAGCTGGATGACTTGACTACACTGGTCATGCATCTCGGGACAGGTAGCTACACTGGCTACCATCTATTCTTTTCTTCACCTCTTCCTCTTGGGTTGGATGCCACTTGAACTTAGAAAGGAATACCCCGCTCCTCGAGGATAGAGTGCTAGATTGGGGAATCATTGGGTTGTCATTTTGGAGAAGTCAGTTCCTTTGTCATTTCAGTTGGGGAGAGCCACTATCACTTACACTGTACAAGTCAGCTTCATAGTCATAAGGGTTTGCGTATTATATAGGCTAGTTCTGACCTGGCTATTGCGGTGGGTTGAACCGAGTTCAGTGACTCTCGAAGGCTGTTGTGTTTTAAATTTGGTTCCCAACCAGATTCCACACACATTCTCAGATCAAGGTCTAACATAAGCTCCAAACTTTGGTTTTGTAAGGACAAGCTTTACAACTGAAAGCAATTCTATTCGTTCTTTCTTTTTCTTTTTCTTTTCTTCTTTATTCTTTTTGTACTTATTACATAAGTGTTTGCTAGGGACTAGCAAAGGCAAGTATAGGGGGGTGATGAATATCTATTTCATCACCTTTATTCTATCATTTTGGCCTTAAAAATCCTAGATAATGCATGTAAATGGCATTAATTTGTACAAAATAACATCCATTATTTATTACATTTATTGTGTAAATAATACTATTTTTAATGCCAAAATTATATAATAAAGAGAAGAAAAGAAGGAAGAAAATATTGAAAATATTTTATGACCCTAAACTCCGAGACCAAGTCAAAAATTGAGTTGGTCGACAAGGAATAAAGTAGGGGGAGATAAGGGCCAAAAATGAAATAAAAATACATTTATTTATTCTTTAATTATGCATTTTGACACCTATTTTATTCTTTATTATTTATTCATCAAATAAAGAAACTTTGTACATGAAAGTTGTAGATAATAATGTAATTAAAAATACAAAATTGAGTTTGTACAAAAATAATATAAAAATAAAAACCAAACTTCACATACCCATATCTTTCAAATAAAAACACAAAATATATCAAAATCACCTCTAATTTTATATAACTTTTCACAAGCTATTTAATGCTGGTGGTTTTATATTTGTTGGAATTATTGTGCGAAAGCTGGTTTTTTTTACCCCTATCTACAGATTAAAATATTCATTTTATTCATCCCTTATTATTTTTACAAATTCATAATTTTATAATTTTGTAAATATTATTTATAACATATATGCATATTAAAATTAGAATAAAATCAAAAGAAAAATGCAAAATAAAATAAGTCTATGAGAATACTTAGACAAAATACTTATGTCATATATGTATATAAATAAAAGGGAAATATATTCTTTCATTCCTTTATACTTTATATTTTTATAATATTGTAAATAATATTTATATTTTATTAAAAATACAAAACAAAAATATACATTACATAAAAACATGTACATAAAACATTGGTAAAATATCTATAAATATACCTACAGAATATACATATCTATTTTTTTAAGTGTACAAATTACATCATAAAAATAATAAATATACATTTATACTCACAAAAATAAGTTGTAATTATATAAAGTAAAAGAATAGAATAATAAAAACAAAATATACAAAATAAAAATGTATAAAACATAGATGAATATACCTATAAATATACTAATAAAAATTAACTACTAATAAATAAAGTCAAAAAAATAAAAATCATAATAAAATACTACATAAAATAGTAAACATTTTTTATTTTATACTCAAAAATAATAAAATCATCTATTATTTTAAAATTATTATTTTAGAATAAAATGTCTGTTTTGTCCTGTAGCGGTCCCAGATGGACCAATCACAGGGTTTTGATGGTTGACCCCTGGTCAACTGTCCCCTGGTCAACTGTCCCCTCAGCACCTGCTCGTGACAGAAGTCTCGTTTCTCCGCGATTTGCTCCATTTTTCCCGCATGATCCATCGATCATCAGTCTTTGACTCCATCATAGAAAATCATCATGGATCATCATAGATCCACGCCAGTTCTTCAGATCCCCGGTACATAACCCCGATTCATCGATTGGCCCCAGTCAATAAGGGTGCCTAACAAAGTCTATAAATAAAACCCCTGAATCTCTTTCCAATTTTGGTCACTTTTACGAGCCTTGGAGCCCTTGCCTTGGTTTCCAATCGCCTTCTCATGACAAGAGGGTGTGTTGCGTGCTCAGGCGAAGCTCCAGGAGGCAGGGGTGCAACCACGGCCACCATCGCCAGTGACCCTGCTCCCTGGGCGTCCCCCAGGTATAAGAGCTGTTCCTTCTTCATTTATTTTGCTTATTTTAATCGAAGGTTTAATTTTCTGTCGTTAGTTAAGTGATTAGTTATGTGAATTAGTCCTAATCGCTTCGCACGTACTTCACCGGAATTGAGCTCCGACGAGCTCCTCCACGCGTCATCATCGCCGCTCCGCCTCTTTATCCGCCTCCATATTGACTCTCGTTACCTCCCGATCACATTTTGCTCCTCCGCTCCCCCAGAACCCTAGTGGATCTGGAGATCCGCTCTCCAAGCTCCACCGTTTACAGGAGAGCGCCGCCCACTCCATCCTTCACTCCATTCCATGCCTAATTGGGACGAGGCAATTTACCGTCGACTCGTGAGTTCACTGGTGCAGGTCCCAAATGCCAAAGCGATCCCTAGAGGTGCATTGAAGCTTCGCCGGAGGTACCTGGAGTACCTCACCTTCTCCGACGCTGTGGGGGCTCTCTAGGTACCCTCCGACCGTCCTGAAACCTCCAGGCTAGAGAGGAACCTCGCCGCGGATCTGTCTGGCCACCTTTGAGCAGCAAAGACCGCTGGAGGAGTGAGACCACACCGGAGGAAGTTCGCCAAGGCGAACCTTCTTCCCCGTTGGTCGACCATGCTTCTCTGCTGTCGGACCAGATACAGGTGCCAGTTCGATCGTCAGCCGTCGGATCATGCGAGCTTCAGCCGTTAGATCACTAAGCATGATCTAATCTTCACCATTGATCCACGAAGCATTATCGGCCGCTGGATGAGCGACACGTGGCAAGTGAGACGACCAGAACCGTTGGATGGCACACATATATGGAGAAAATTGCATAGCTTCCCCTGCCATTTTTTGTATTTAATATTAGTCCTGTAAATAAAGTATAAATTATTAAATAAGTGAATATTTTGCATAAAGGACCTTGAGTTTTATGTAATTACATTTAGGTCCAGTCCATGTCACCTCACGTGCCGTCTCACGTGAGGTGGTGAAATTGCAGGGATACCCCTGTTTGTTTTTGTATTTATCAAAAGTCCAAATAAATTGAATTTAACATTGTATATTTTTGTAAAAATTGCTTGGAGACCCCTGAACTTTTTCATAATTGCATTTTGGCCCCTCCCAGCATATATCACGCGCAGTCCCACATGATGGGTAAATTGCATAGCGTACCCTAGCGGTTTGGTGTATTGTAAGGTGGTGCTTAAAAATTAAATAAATGTGTTTTTCTGTTGTAACATTTGCACTGTTTCCCCTGCAACTTATTTTATTTGCAAATGTGCCCCTACCAGGACTTGTATTTTTATGCTCTTTGCCTATTTATTAAAAATAGCTAATGTGCTCCTAAAAATCCAAAAAAATAGGAATAGATGCTTCATGTCATACACTTACAGAACCTTATTTTTAATTGGCATTTTTTTTGCATTTTATCCATTTATTAAAATTTAAAAGGAGCCTAAATAATCCTTGTCTAAATTATAAAATACAAAAATATAAAGACGTTTTGAAAAATTCCACAAAATTATATATAGTATATTTTAGTATTTATTTAGTACAGAAAATGAAAACCTCAAAAAATAGTAAAAGAAAATTTAAAAATCAGCAAGCTCTAAAATCTAATAAAAATATAAAAAATCTACAAAAACACAAAAAATTTGTTTTTCTATTTTATATTTTTATCTATATATTATTATTTATCTATTAAAATTAATTTGGGTAATTTTGGGACTCATTTATTATTTAAAACCCAAATCAATTTCGGGTATTTTATTAACCTCATATTTGGGATATTTTTGGCTTTAAAAATACATAAAACTATAAATAATTCCAGAAAAATAACAAAAAAATTAGAAAGATATAAAAATATCAAAAATATATCATTTACTATATATATATATTTTATCTATATAGTATCTATATATATACACCTTATATTGTATATATACATATACATACATACATATATATATTATATTTAAATCAAAAAGAAATATAAAAATATAAAAATGTAAAAATCAAATATAAAGGGTAAATTACAATTTGGGTCCCCATCTATGGGTCGGATCCCATAATGGGTCCCGATCTTTAAATTGTAATGATTCGGGTCCAAGGACCATTTAAGAAATGAAAATTTTGGGGTTCATAACTAATATGCCCTTGTTGGGAAGGGAATGAGGGGTGGGTACCAACTTTTAAACAAGGGTATACTCATCATTAGCCCCAAAAAGTTCCCTACATTAATGGTCCTGGGACCCGAATCGTTACAATTTAAAGATCATGACCCATTCTGAGATCAGACCCATAGATGGGGACCTAAATTGTAATTTACCTAAATATAAAAATATAAAATTAAAAATAAAATAAAAATTAAAATCTAAAAACCGACAAAAAGATCTATATAAATGAATGACTTGGTTGTGCCTAGATAACCATTGGCTACCATTTTGCTCTTTGTGGTTCGACCTTTACATGCTTGCCTGCTATGCATTTTATGGTAGAGATAACAAATTTTAAACCTCACGTGTGCTCTTCATTACCTTAATATTATATTGTGTGTTAATTGCTGAATATCCAGGATTTATTGAGCGGTCAACGCATCGACTATTGATCCGCTTTGTGGATTAATACAACCATCGATTTTTTTGTCGGTTATCAGTAAGTTATTTACTATTTTAAGAACTTGAATTAATTCCATTTCCAATATCTATCAGGAAACAACCATCATTAACAATGATACAATCGATATGACTGATATGTACAATATGTGGGGTATAGATGGGCGATATGTGTGATATGAGTGTGTGTTTGTAAGTTATTTATTGCTATAATAACTTGGATGTTCAAGATTAAATGAGACATAATTTAGAGGTCGTGCCAAGTCACTAGTTCCAATCAGATGCTTCTATTGTGATGAGGAGGGTAACAAAATAACAGATTATTCGAGACACGAGAAGGTGAAAGGAAAGAATAATGTTAGCTATTCTGAATTCGACTAAGAGAATTCCAACATAGTATGTAAGGGAGACTTCCTAGAGTGCTCTAAGGAGATTAAGGCAGTTTCATTATGGCTTATGGACTCAGCATGTTAAGGTCATGTGTGCTTGATTAGGGAGAAGGTTAGTACTTATCATGCATGCAATGATGGCACAATCAAGATGGATGGATAGTTCACCACATCGAGGGAATTGGATCAATGAAATTTTGTATATTTGATGGAGCAGCACGAACTTTGATAGGTGTTAAGGTACATTCCTACATCCAAGAGGTATTTGATTTCACTGGGAATGATCGAGTCACAAGGACATCAAGTAACCATTAAAGGGAGAGTTATCAGAGCAAGCAAGGGAGCACTCATGGTGATGCGTGGGACAAGGATGCGAAACATGGTGTACAAGCTCTATGGAAGGGTAATGACATGTGACGGGGCTCCGGTTATTCCTACGATGAGCAATGTAATGAGAGAGTGGTAAGTTAGTGGCATCTATGCTGCAGAAGTGCGCACCAAGGAGAAGTGAGTATGATTTTCTTTCCCAGAGGATGATGACACAATGCCTAGTCACAAGAGACTATGGTGCCGCGTGAAGAAGCACAACACTGAGTTTTGTGAGCATGCCCGGGTGGGGACATGTGAAGGGCACCTAGCGACAGGTGCATCACCTAGAGGTGATGATTTCTTGATAATGAAACCTGTAGACGACAAGGATGACTCAATGCAGACTCAAGATGATGAAGAGATCATGGTGGATTTTACTCAAAAGGGAGATTGTTAGGAATAGGAACATATTAGGATTAGGAATTCTAAAGGGATGGGAACTCCTACTCCTGATAGTAATTGAGTTGAAATAGAAAATGATAATTATATATAGGTGGATTTTTTTGTAAATAACAGGTAATGAGTGAAATAATGTGGGTTTTTTAGACCTCTTTGATTTTATAGTTTCCGATATGTTTTTTTATAATTATATAAGTATTTTTTTGATTCTAAGCTTTGAATATAGTGAGTTAGAAATTGATTTTTCAAGGACTTAAATTCCTAAGAGGGAAATCCTGGTTTTTTGGGAATGATTCAATCCATATTTAATTTTTAGTGTTTTTATATTTTTTTATATTTTTTTATATTTTTTATTTTTGAAAAAATCGAACAGCAATAGTTTTGAAAATAAACACTACTAAGGATAATACATAAATAGTAGAATAATGATTAATTTTCTTTTTCTAAGATTTTATGTTTTGTAGTTTATATGAATATTTAAGTGAATCCCTTGAACTATTTCTAATTTGAAAACTAGGGAATATTTTAGATCATTGAAAGAATGCTCTATATTCACCTAATAAAGTTAAAAGCACAAACTTTTGCTAAGCTTGAAATAACAAGTATAAATCCAAAATGATTTTAAACTATATAAAATAAATGCAAAATCACACACACACACACACAAATGAAGCTATTTAATACACGCTTTTGGATCACAATGCGATAATAAATTCAATTTAAATCACAAAAGGGCATGTGAGGGACTGTAACATAAATATGCAAAACTATTTAAGTTCTTCTGAGCACCCCGCACCAAGCTAGACTATTTAGAAGCACTTCTAGAAATGAGGGCTTTTATGTAAAAGTTGACCCTTAGCGATCGAAGGGCCACGATGAAACCATGCAGTGGCCTAGCATATTTCCTTCACCGATAAATTATTGGCCTTGCTTGGTGGATATTTCACTACCTAGCATGTTGTTGTTGTGCTCTCTTAGCCACGTATGAGGTTTAAGTGATGCTAGAAGGTCGGGTTCTCTTCCTCATGAATTTTAAAGAAGGAATCAAGGGGAACATGGCCTTAGATAGGCATGTAAGGGGAGATGAATAGAGCTTCTTTATACATTTCAGTCAATCAAAGTAATGTTCAAATATGCATAAAAAGGTTTCCCTAAAACCATGAAAAAATTTGTAAAAACGTAGTCCAATAGGAAAATAAAGAAAATACATGGAACAATGATTTTTGAAGCTTGAAGAACACTGGTGACTGATGGGTGTGCTTCCAAAAATTGGAACAAAGTGGATTGTGGATGAAACTCCTTGAAACATGGTTCAACTGGAAGAGGATGAAGTCCTAGAGCTCGCAAGGAGGTTGAAGAGTAAAGTGGGTGGCTGGTGAAGATGGAATCAGTTAGAGTACATAGATTGATTGAATGGGTAGATTAAAACTTTGTTTACACAAGATATAATTGATGAAATGAAATGAATTTGAGGGAAAATGAAGATGAACTTTCTAATTTGCCAAAAAAAAGAGCAATTGTGAACATATCGACCTATGCCAAAGCCGCTACAAGGCTCCAATGGTGGTTCAAGTTTTGGCTACAAAGATGAAGCTTGAGGTACGAATCCAACATGATTCATGCCTCTTGAGTTCACCAAGGTCTCTTTCAAAGCACTGGCTACTCATCAAGCACCTCGAGTGTTTGCCTCGATGGCCGTGTCATGGCTAGAACCTGCACCAAAATAAATTTGGATTTAGGTGTTATCAAAGGAGATAGGGTGTCCGGCATGACTTTGAGGAATAATTATAAGGGGCCAAATGTCTATGGCGAGGCTCAAGGAATGGGCTAATCGATAGAGGGAAGAACTTGCCGTTGATCGAAAGTTGGTCAAAGTTTTAAGGAATAACCATCAAAATATATATTTATCATTTTTTATTTAATTAGAATGTAAAAAGAGCCTAAAACACATAACCATAAAATACTAAAAATATAAAGATAAATTTTAACTCAGATTACTTACTATATTGGCTATTCAAATGACCAATATATCTCTTCAAATAATTGAGAAATTTCAACAACATTACTCTTTGATCTAGTCGCATGATTAATTGGTTAAGCAGTTGGGGTTTTAATATTAAGATTCAAACATTCATTAACCACACACTTAAATGCACAGCAACCTTTTTTTTTGACTAACGAACATAATATGACCCATCTACTAGTTGATTACTTGAGTGTGTATTTAAATGCATCAACAAATTATTTCTCTGGCTAACCAAATAACTTCAAATACAACCAATTGATCATGTGAATCAATCGACTATGATAATTTCTTAGAAATAAAATTTCTCAAGTATCAATGTTTACGTCTTAGTTATCTGAACTAGTAGCTAATAGGTCAACAAATCAGTTAATTGGGTTCTTCCTTCAATTGACTATTCTGCTAAACCAATTAATTGACAACCAAGAAGCGTATTTGTTTTTATTGAGGTGGTTTACTCATGATAATATATACCTATTATTTACACGAGAACATCTACAAAACCTTAACCGACTATATTTCACTAAGTATGTCTCAAATATCTCAATTCCAAAATAATATAAACAATATGTATAGGACATATTCAACTCCAAAGTATTTGAATTCTCTTGAAACTTTGAGTCCTACGCATTGCTCTCCAGTCATTCATTTTGGTCTTGCTCAAAATAGAGTTATTTAATATACACTCTATCTAGCAAGGAAGTTCTTTACTAGTCATTATGCAATATTACAAGCCACTCCTTTATCTAAAATAAAGTATATTATTTAAGTTTGTATTTATAGATCCCTTTGTGTAATCATGGTAATGTACCATGGCCATCATGATGTCATACAATTGTTGATCTAAATGTTAGATTATAGAGTTCGATGTAGGGATATGGATCTAAAGAGTTAGATTGAGGATACAACCAACATTGTCAAGTTATTATCAAGATAGGATCTCTAGTCTGAGAAAGAGATGCCAATCTTTCTCCAAAGATCGATATCCGACTAACCTCTTGATACATGTCCCCTTTATGGGAATAGAGATTCACTGGTGTTCGATAAATCGGGTCAAGGTGTTGAATAAAAGTCGAAGTGTTGACCAAGAAGGTCAAATTATTGATCTAAAATGTTAATTGCTGAACAAAAGTCAAAATGTTGATCGAAAGTCAAAATATTGACTTAAGTCAAAGTCTTGACCTGACGAGATTGAGATAACTTAAGACTTGTGCCGTATGCTGTCACAGAACTGGCACACATCCTCTAGCTGGGTACATACACACACATATGTATATATTTGTATGTTTGAGTATGTGCATTTGACATACTTCTAATAAGGTCTATATACCTGCAAGTTGGTGTGCATATGAGAACATATGAGCCTAATGAGAAGCATGAGGGAATAGTACTATGAACAATACCTATCCCACGACCCTTAATATATATTAAGATATTGATTCATAATATTATGTATATGAATATGATTCATATATTATCTCAAGGCATAAATGTGAATTTGATTCACATTGGAAATTAAATGTAAATTTGATTTATATTTTATTTTGAGTTTATGAATGAGATTCATAATTTATGAGGAATCACTCATAATTATCTAATTATGATTTTAATATTTAAATCATGATAATGGAATGATAATTAAGAGGTTGCAATCAAAATTAGGACAAGGAGGACATCCCATTTAGGCTCCACATGGACGTCCACCATGGAGTCCTAATGAGACCCATGTTTTTTGGTTCTTAATTTATTTTCGATGATAATTAATAGCATAAATAGTACTCCTATTTCTTGAAGGTAAATGATTAAATCTTTGACTTTAAGCAATCATTCAAGTACTGTAACGGCTGCATCTTTAGCCCAAACCAAGTTTCCTTTTTCTCTCATTTACAAAATGAAGGCAAACAAATTCAGAATATCAATTAAATGATATTAATATGCCATTAATCTCTCCCTACAATCACCATAAAAGTCAATGAAAATAACACAAACGTCACTTCTTCTCTCCCAATTTTCCATTGTGCAAAGAGAGAGATAGAGAGTTAGAGAGAGAAGCCGTTGCAGAAGGCTATTCTTCTTCAAGGGAGATGATGCGGTGCGTCAAGGGAGCGCAGGGACGGATAGCGTAGATAGTCGCGGAAAAGTAAGCACGACTTGGAGGTGTACGGACTCAGATTTGAGGTATGTATCGGTTTAGGATTACGTTATATAAATATATGTGTCGGTAGAGGATTTTACTTATGACTATAGACCTTGTTCGAATAAGACCTTTACCGTATGCATCAATTTCATAGGTTAATACACATATGCATCGACTTCATTTTGAACAAGATATTCTAATGTATGTGGCGAACCCTTGGAATAACTACCAATATATCGATGATCATTCCCCAGCCATAATCTTATTGATTATATTTCTATCACATGAATGCTTCTTTGTTCGACCATTGCTAACAACAAAAAGAGGATTATGTATTATTAGGTTGGATCTTGCTGTACTCAAAGACGCTATTATGTGTTTAGATGGTTTGTATATCATGTTTTACATCCATTGAAAAGGGATGAATTCATAAGTTTACAAATAAGTCGATTTCCATGGATCTAAAAAGTAGGGAAGTTATATCATGGATTTTAAAAACTAATGTAATTTAGCAAGAATTATTAGGTGAATCACATGAAGATGGGAAAGATTATTTTTTTAATATTGGTTGGTATACTCAAAGAACCCATCGTTGGTATCCTTTGACAAGAAAAAAATGATGCATCACTTTGATTCGAGTATCTTAATTTTATGCCACTGGGAATTCGTTCAAAAGCTGGGATAATAAGCATAATCGAAGAAATAAAAAGAGAGGGGTCTTCTGTTTAAACAAGTCATTATATGTATAATATATATCACATGATTGACTATGCATTAACACGGAATGCATGTACTTCAATACTGTATATCAGGTTATGTATATTTATGTTCTAACGAATACAATGCACTTTATATTTGACTAATACTAGTTATGTATGCAATAATTACATCAAAAGATATCAATATTTATTTATGGAACTTGTTGTACGAGATTCAGATGTAATTGTTAAAGTAATATTAATTTTTTAGAATGTTCTATTCTTTTCACCACTGAAAAGTAATCTTTGTTATTGAGAAAATTGAAAAAAGATGAACCTTAATTTGAGTAGGATTTATTCTATAATAAAGTCAAAAAAATTGATGCTAATTGCATTGCTTGAATGTAATATTTTTACGGTAAATCATATGGTCAACTCACGGCTAAGAAATTTATATAAAAAATACTGACTATATCTCTTATGGTTATAACCATTATTAAGATAAGATCTTTACGTATTTTACGTCTCTTTGTAATTATTCAAGCTATCAAGTAATAAAAGTTAATAATAAGATGTTGAAATTGAACTGGTTAAATTAAGCATTATTGTATGAAAAAGGAAATGTTGATAAAAGAATATGAAATTCCTTAAGATAAATAACGACATGATGACGATAAGCGGAGCTAAGTGCTACACCTAATGGTGGGTGCCACCTCTAGAGTCCAATTATCGTAGGCCCAAGGGGCAACGCCGCAAGGGGCGTATGGTTGCAAGGAATCAAAGAGGCAAAAGCTAAGTCCTCTACAGTTGTAGCTACACTGTCATGTATGTTCATGGATCGCTAGTGTCAGCGATAAAGCCAGCAAAGCCATCAAAGCCGCCTAAGAATATAACAATCAAGACAATTCTAAACATTGAAAATATTATTGTTATATGTGCAATGATGTTAATATCATGGGTATATATGCAATTATGTTAATGTAATGAACATATGTGCAATTATATTAATATTATGGGCATACATGCAATCTTGTTAATGTCATAGGCATATGTGCCATTATGTTAATATCAAGGTATATGTGTGAATGGATTGAAAATTCATGCAAGAAATGGTTTACAACGGTAAACCATTATACATATGCAAGGAAATGGTTTATAATGGTAAACCATTGCAAGTTATGAAAGATATGGTTTATAAAGTTAAATCATTGTATGCTATGCAAGAAATTTGTGTAATTAAAGATAAACAATTATATATTATACAAGAGATGGTTTAATAAGGAATAAATCATTACATGTCGTACAAGAATTAGTTTAAGAAATGTAAGCCATCAAAGTCATGGGGGTTAAAATGCAAAGTGAATTATGATAAAAGAAACATGTACATGTTATGAACCTTATGAAATATGCCCCACAAGATGAAGGACATGTATGCTATTTATTCTTATTCTTATTACATATGTATACTCACGTGTATGAAAGAAGCTAATTTAAATATGTTAGGGAACAAGCTAGACATGCATGGGAACAATTAGGCACGCAATGATGCTATTCTATTGAGGGTTAAGCACATGAATTATAATAGATTAAAAGACCGTTTGAATTTCCATGCATGGACCCCGATACATACTGGGCATTAGGCTCATGTAAAATTATGTTTACTTATTTCAGGTGAAGAGCAAGTTTGATCAAGCACTCATGTTCGTGTGGCAGACTCAACGAGACATTGAAAGTGGTATGAATAATTACATGGATTAAAGTGGATATCTGTATGCCCACTGGAACGGAGAGTTACATGGTGAAATTATTCAGTTTTTCTTTTGCAAGTATACCCTTGGTGATGTTGTAATAATGGAACTCCCGATTGAATTGGATTTATGGCTCTTTTCTAGAATGATTTTTGTTGTTCATTGATCACCATGCATGAATCGGTGATGGTTCGGTCGGGCAACAAAATGTTTGTGGGCACCCTTTTTAGGAGTAGGATTCCTAGGGGACGTCTCTCACATGTATATATGGGAGGGTTTGGCTTCTCCCTTGAGAGCATCATTCATTCCACCATTTCCATTACCTTGAGAGTTTATAAGAGTCTTGAGATTTACAACTCTCTTGTACACATCCACCTTTTTCCCCTACCACACCCTACAAATCCACCAAGTTGTTCTCTTCTTCTCGACATTTGTGTGAGCCTTCATGAGAGAAGATCGCCTTCTTCTTTATGCTTCTTGTATGTGAAGGAGGGATCGATTTTGTGTGATGAAATCAAGAACTTTAGATCATATAGAACTCATAATGCATGGACAACTTCAAGTAGAAGTTGATATCAAAGTTCTTGGGAAGTTATGTGATTTGTCATCGTGCTTGCGAGAGGAGAGTCTTTGAATTAGACTCAATTCGAGAGGTCTCTTATTTTAGAAACTCAAGCTTCAAGTGGTAATCCTGAACTCATACTAATATTCATAAGAATATGTGAAACTCTTTATGGAAATCGTTTCCTTAATATCATAGTTTCATTGTGCATATTTTTTTTTGCTATGCTAAAATCTGAGTTCATGTGATGAACTTGCTATAATTGCAAATTGTTTGCTATTTTCACATTTCTATGATACAAAGTATTAAAATTCCTTCATATGATATCAGATCCATGGTTTAAAGGATTTGTATTGCATCCAAATCCAATGAACAATCAACTTATTTTCTCAATCATCAAATATATTGTTTTTACGATTGTTTTGATATTTCGAATTATTTGATAACATATGACGTTGATGATGTTCTCCACTATTTATAACATGTTTTTTTGAGATATATGATGTCTATAAGGTCTGAACTTATGTCCAAAGATTCACCAAAAGTTTCTGGCGTTCATGAGAAGATTTGGATGTCAAAAGCGATCACAGACTCCGATTTTGATTAAAGATCTTAGGTAGAAAATATTGATTTTTTTACTGACTTTTGAGTCATATACATAATAAAATGCTAACTAATAATTTATTAATCAAGTTTCCAATCAGTACAGAAATGTTTTGCGCAATTCCACCGTGCGACCTCGAGAAATTTGATTTCTCCATAGGCGGTTGAAAGAGGACTCGATTGTTACAATGACTTATTTCTCCTATTTTGAGATTAAAAATAGATGAGAATATATAAGATATATTTACATCAGAAGTTGGATCTAATATTTTAAAAATATTTAGAGTCAACGAATTTTAAGTCCAAGTTATATAATGCCATCTAATTTGGAGTGTGATGGTCGTGACTTGCAGATTTAGAATCTGAAATCATTCTACATTTATTTGGATGTTTTCAATAATTTATAACACCAATTTATTTCATATTTTCGTTGCTGATTTATGTGTGTGATTGATTATGAATCAATTAGAAATTATGAATCGTTGAAATCAATCGATTACAATTAAATTCTTTCATATTAAGGAAATCAATGTCGATTCGGTGACTATACCTGGCTTGTTATGGTGGTTGCACATTTTACTCCTTACATAGTAAGGAAATGCTCCCACCCTTTATTATGCATGACCTAGCTGAGGAGATTTTGAGAAGTACTTAATATGAGTAGGTGATATTATAGTTTTTTTAAAAGGAAGAAGAATAGTGAGTACATAAATTGATTCCTTGGATTGCTTGATTGATAGTTGTTGTTTTTAATTAGATTAAAACTAAAATATTAATCAAGAATACTTGCTTATTAGTTCATTTATTGGAACAATCATAAGAATATGAATCGAAATGATTAATCATCGACTTAAACAAGATATGGACAAGTCATATGATGACATCTATGCTTTTCCGTCATTGCAAGGAACTCCACCGCAATGGGTTATATTTTTTGGAGACATTCATGTGTAGTCATAAATCTGGAATACAAATTCACAAGGATTGGATTCTTTATTTTTTTGATAGAGATGGACTGTATGCATAGTGACCATGATATAACTCCCTATATTATTGAGGTGATATTGGATTAAATATAGCATAATATTTTAATTTGATAACATGCTAATATACGGGGGACATGGGCATTGAAGAGTAAACTGATAATGTAAGCTGGACTTGCAAGGTAGAAAGAGTTCATGCTCCTTTCATTGTAGTTATATTTTCTCATATTATTGGGGTGCAATGAAAGTGGAAAGGGGGCTCAGATCTCGAAGTGCGGCCTTTGGGTTAGCCTGTCTGCTGCTTTGAAATCTTATAAGGGAAAAACTTTCAAAGTTCAAAAAATGAGAACACATTGATTTAAAATATTTAATCACCTTAATCAATATTAATTAAAGTACATTCTTTTAATTTCAGATGAGATCTCTCAACCTATTTAACAAGGTGCTTGAGGTCAATCAGTTGACCCGTCCAACCTATTCGGATTGGATCCTAAATTCCGAACTCATACTTGAGACAAAGTGCATAGCGTATGTGCTCTCATCTATGAAGTATGAGAACCCTCAGATAGATGATACCCATGAGTTCAACAAGAAATGGGATGATGATCATTTGATCGGTCATTGTTAAATTCTTGAATCATTGTCAAATGTGCTTCAGAAGCAACTTATAGACATTGCATCTGCTCAGGACATCCTCCTGAATATAAAGGATATGCATGGAGATGTGAACCACACTTTTTCTATATTAAGATCCACTAAGGACATTGTGAAGAAAGAATATCTCTCTAGTGGTACAACGGTTGGACATGTTAAAGGTAAGAATGACCGGAAGTGTGGATCTCGAAAGTGTCCGATCTAAGAGAAGAAGAAAGGTCAAACTGTTGATTAATTTTCTGAAGCTTTGACACATCTGACATTCATGGAGATGGATGCCTTTTATCATTGCTATAAGCTAGGATTCTGGAAGAGTAACCATTAGAATACCTAAAGTCCTTAGAGAAGGCAAAGGCTTAAATCTGGTAAATAAGAAATCTACGTTCATAATTGAAACCAACTTACCTGTAGGTCAAGAAGGAAGTTGGTTAGATGACATCCAATGCAATTGTTGTAGTGATCTATACTCTCATTATCTAGATGGAGAGTTCTAGATATTAGATATTATCTCTATGTACCAGATGTTAGAAGGAACTTACTATATGTATCTAAGCTAGTTAGACATGGATACACTTTCTTTTTCTATAATAAACTTATCATAAATCATTATTATAATTTTATAGCAAACAATTATCTAACAACAAGTAGACTCTATGAATTGAATGCCAATGCTATTATTAATAAAATCCATAAAAGATTAAGAGAGGATGGAGATGATTTAACTATGATCCGACATCAAAGAGCTGGACGTGTATTTGTTTATAGGATCAATATACTGGTAAAGGATGAGCCTTTAAATTTCCTAAAAATCCTTGATTTAACAACCTACGAGCACTGTATTCAAGGACAAATGTCCAAGGCACCCTCTCTAGGAAAGGTGAAAGATGCGGAGGTATACTTGACATAATACATACTGATGTATCTGATCCCTTTCGTACTGCGACTCGTAATGGACATCAATATTATGCGTATTTATTAATGATCATTTGTAGTATGATTTTATCTTCTTCTTACATCAGAAATATGAAATCTTTGAAAAGTTCAAAGAGTTCATGATTTTATCTAAGAACCCAATCAGAAAGAAGATAAAACAAATTTGATCTGATCGAGGTGGCGAATACCTCTCAGATGAATTCAAAGAATATCTTAAGGAGAGAAATTATTTCCAACCTCACTCCTCCATGTACTCTTCAACTCAACAAAGTTGCAAAGAGATGCAACATAACTATGTTGGACATGATAAGATCAATGATAAAAAGCAAACTTACCTCTTAGTTTCTGGAGATATGCAATAGAAATTGTAGCTTATGTCGTAAACAAGATTCAATCTAAATCTGTACCTAAAACCCCTCATGAGCTTTGTACAATAGCAAGCCAAGTGTACTACATTTAATGATTTGGGTTTGTTTGGTCCATGCTAAAAAAATAGATGTAAGCAAGTTGGAATTTTGCACTAGAGAGTACTACTTCATTGGGTACGCAAAGAATTGTATTGGATATCAAATTTATAATCCTGAGATCCGAAATATATTTGTTTCTAGAGGTTCATTTTTTTGGAAGATGAATTTCTAAATAGTAAAGATTATAATGAAGTTAAGTAACTAATCGAGTCTAGCAAGATCGATGAAGTTCCCACTTCAAAAACTAATGAGATAATGGAAAATGGCATGACCGTACTCCTTAAAAAGAGTTCTATGCTTGTAAGACAACCTGAAAGGTATAGATTCCATGTATCAGAAGAGTATGATGATGATCCGACTTCATATGATGAAGCATTGAGAATCATGTAATGGATAATTGGATGCTAACAATACTGTCTGAGATAGACTCCATGCACAAGAATAGTGTACGGACCCTCAAAGATCAATTGATAGGGGCCGAACTCAATGGATGCAAATTGGTCTTCAAGAGAAAGAGGGGACCCAATGGTAAGGTAGAGACTATCAAAGAATGACTCATAACCAATGGCTACATATAGAGAGAAGTCATCGATTCCGACGAGACATTATCGCCTCTATTCATGCCGAAATCCATCAGAGAATTACTAGCTATAGCTGCACATCTTGACTTTGACATCTGGCAGATGGATGTCAAGACAATATTTCTCAATGGATACCTCGAAGAGGATATTTATATGTAGCAACTCTAGGTCTTCATAGTTGATGAAGGCAAAGTGTGCAAGCTTAAGAAGTCCATCTATGGGCTCAAATAAGCTTCTCCTAGTTGGAACATATGATTCGATACGCCTCACTCGTGAAGAAGATGTAGGATCTCGTAAGATGAGATCAAGAGATTAGCCACTTGGATCATCAACAAGGATTGCGAGGAGCACACGTTTCATCAACGCGCTCACAAGCATCTTCTTCGTCGGATCGGACTTGAGACAGGAGGTCTCTTCATTTAGAGACTCGATTACAACTATGCTTCAAGAGGTAAACCTAATACTTGTTTGTTATTTAGTTGAAATTATCCGAGAAATGTTCTTGGATCATGTGGTTTCATCGTTTAAAATTTTTAAAGTCCACTATCTCGAGCCACTAGTGCCACTAGTCACTCCCGATTGCATAAAATGTGATCCTTACGCTTTCGTGATGTGATTAAGGATTTTCCCATATCCTTCAAAATGTGTAATCAAATAGAGCTCATGCGGTCCTAAGAAAGAGTCATCCTAATATCATTTGAGAATCTTTCCAATTTCTAGGGACATCCATGTCAAGTACTGTAAAATTTATTGGATAATTTTGTCTCTCTATGTTGATGACAACATTTCTAATCTCCCCCTTAGGACTCTTAGGAGTACGGATCTAGACTTCTTTAGAGGACCTAGATTTAGATGTTCATATAGGGTTGTGGGAATGGGATTGATAGAGGAGCCATTGTCTAACAACATTTTGGCAAACTAGATTTCGTTGATCTGGCTTGTCACAAAGTGTACACCCATGTCTCTTTTCTTCCTTTGTAGCTCATTTTTAATCATGCCAGATGTGGTAATAGAGAGTATGTGCTTCTTTGTTCAGCTAGGATTCTTTTTGCTGGTCCTTGTTGGTGTACATCTCACCTTAAAGTACTTACGAAAAGTTGGGTCTCTTTCAATCATAGTTTAATGACAAAGTAACCCTGATATTTTCTTTGCATATGAGGGCCATCTCATCATATTTTTTTGATTTTTTATGTTTGTCTTCTTTCCTGCTGTAAGAGAATGGGGGAAAGGAATTGATTCATTGTGATAAAAACATCACTTTTATTGAATAAGTGATTAAAATTATCGACAAGACTCGGACTCACTGAACCAAAAACAGGTAAATTGGCGGACAACTATTGGTGTTGTTGTTGTTTTGGTGATGGTTCTCCTTTAGACCCTGACCCTCTCGAGTCTTCAGTGGTGTAGTGCTTAATGGGTGGTGTGGGTGGGACTTCTTCTTTCTCTTCCTCATGCCTCTTTTCCTCTTCTTCCCCAGAATTGTGTGAATTAGTAGACACTGTGGCTATGTCACTGTGTTCTTTTGCTCGATCAGGCATGGTTACAGTCTTTCCGCTCCTAAGATAAATATGATATGTATCATCAAGCGAAAAGATCTCGTATTCAGGTAAAGAATATTCAGGGACTAATAAGTGATTCTGTCCAGGCTATTTGGATTAGCTTGGACTTGAGCTGGAATCACGGTTTGGGGTACAGTCAACTCATCTCTCCATCGAGAGAGGTTATTGATGTCGACTCTCATATCATGAAGTTCATCCAACTCGCTGGAGTTCTCTAGAGATCAAAGAAGAGGAAGACCCCTGACCTTGCTTGGTCTGAGGCTGCTGGTGATGTCTGAATTGGCCCTGCTGGCCTTGGTGCTGATATTGCTGCTGTTGAGGCTACAAGTTCTGATAACCCAGACGGTATTGTTGACGTTGCTATTGTGGTTGTTGTTGAGGCTGGAAGATGGGCTGAGACTGTGATGGACGAGGGTTTGGATTAGAGTTTTGATCTGTTCTATTGACAGGATCAAGGTTATACTAGACTCCGTTTATCTCCATAACTTCTGGAGGTACCTCGTAAACAGTTGGAGCAGAGGTTTCTTCTTTTTGATGGGAAAAGACTTGATCTCCACCCCAATGGCTTTGTTTTCCTACCCCTTGCATTTTAATGTAGTGAATTTGGTGAATAAGATAGGGGGTGAAGTCAGGACATGTATATGATTTTTAAATACCTTGTCAGCTAGTTCCTTCATTTGCTTAGGCATTTAAGGAGTTCATACACCTTCTTATAGATCTATTCGATCATGGTCAGCTTGTCGTCTATTATTCCCATGTCGGCATTCTGAACAGTCGATAGATTATTAACAATATTCTTGGAGCCAGATGTGTAAGCCCGACCGGTGGTTTGTGGTCGGCTGGATTCCGCTAGTCTCTCGAACAACTTGTAGATGGTGTCCTTGTGGCATCCCATGTAGCTTCCTCCACAGGATGTACTCACTAACGCTTGGATCTCAGGGTTTAGCCCACTTACAAGACTTTGGACCAACATCATTTTGCTTATCCCGTGCCCTGGGCATTTCTGGATTAGGTCTGTGAACCTTTCTTAGGTTTCATGGAATGGCTCTCTCGGGTGTTGGGTAAAGTTCCTGAGCTTTATCTGCATTTAATTTATTCTACTAATTGGGTAGAATTTCTTAAGAAACATGGTATTGAAGGTGGCCCAAGTGGTGACCACTTCCCCTAAAATTTTTAGCCAATAATCCATTGTATCAGTCAAGGTGAAGGGGACAACTCTCAACCTTATATAGTCTTGACCAACCCTAGGGTGGCACAGGTTGTCGCAGACTAGCTCGAAGTCACAGAGGAAGCTATATAATTCTCCATGATTATTCTCTCCGAAGTTAGGCAACAATGCAAGGAAATGTGGTTTGTGCTCAAATGCATAATCAGGAGGTACTAACCTCAACCAATTATAATCTTTATCTAATTCAAGGAGGTATGTATCTTCCATAGCAGTTTCTCTATGTTGCGATTCTGCCACATGTGCTCTAATTAGTGCATTGTGCTGTTCGACATCAGTTATTCTAACCAAAAGTGCTCGCATCGGGTCATTGCCATTCTTTTCCTCAATAGGGTTTTTCCTTAGATGCATCTTTACTTCTTCTTCACCTTCAGATGCACATAAATTTAAGTTTGATGTGATGGTCGTGATTTGCAAATTTGGAATCTGAAATCATTCTACGTTTATTTGGATGTTTTCAATAATTTATAACGCCAATTTATTTCATATTTTCTTTGTTGATTTATGTGTGTGATTGATTATGAATCAATTAGAAATTATGAATCGTCGAAATCAATCGATTACAATTAAATTATTTCATATTAAGGGAATCAAGGTCAATTCGGTGACTATACCTGGCTAGTTATGGTGGTTGCACGATTTTCTCCTTACATAGTAAGGAAATGCTCCCACCCTTTATTTCTGCGTGACCTAGCTGAGGAGATTTTGAGAAGTACTTAATATGAGTAGGTGATATTGTAGTTTTCTAAAAAGGAAGAAGAATAGTGAGTGCATAAATTGATTGCTTGGATTGCTTGATTGATTGTTATTGTTTTTAATTAGATTAAAACTAATATATTAATTAAGAATACTTGCTTATTAGTTCATTTATTGGATCAATCAAAAGAATATGAATCGAAATGATTAATCATCGATTTAAACAAGATATGAACAAGTAATATGATGACATCTATGCTTTTCCGTCGTTGCAAAGAACTCCATCGCAACGGGTTATCTTTTTTGGAGACATTCATGTGTAGTCATAAATCTAGAATACAAAAAGTCACAAGGATTGGATTCTTTATTTTTTGACAGAGATGGACTGTATGCATAGTGACCCTGATATAGTTTCCTATATTATTGAGGTGATATTGGATAAAATATAGCATAATATTTTAATTTATCAACATGCTAACATCATATATGTGGGAGACATGGGCATTGAAGAGTGAACTGATACTGTAAGCTGGACTTGCAAGGTAGAATGAGTTCCTACTTCTTTCATTGTAGTTATATTTTCTCATATTATTGGGGTGCAATGAAAGTGGAAAGGGGGCTCAGATCTCGAAGTGCGGCCTTTGGGTTAGCCTGTTGAAAAGCGTCTCACTACCCTTGTTATTTCGATCAAATTAATGGTCAAATTAATTACTAATGTTTGTTGCAGTCGGATAATAAGAGCAGATCAAAAACCACTTTTAACTAAAGCAAGTTAATCTCGAGCGACAAATTTTTTTACTTGGGCAAGCCCAAGGTCGAACTCAGGGAGGCAGTTGTCACCTTAGGTATATTTTTAGCAAAGTCCAAGGTTTGATTTTTAGGGGATAATTTTTTGGTCTTTTTCGATTTTTTATGCAAGACACATGCACAATCAGGCTAGTTTAAAAGTTAATTCAGATAAGTGATCAAATCAAGTCCAAAAATTACAAAACTTGGCCAGATGATGAAATGCAATGATATTAGTGTACTATTTTTTTTATAATTTTCTGACACTAAATGAATTTACTATGAATTAAAAATGAATGCAAGGTGATTTTGACTAAATTAATTTTAATAAATATCAAATCACAATATTTTTAGAAATAAAAATTATCCTAGATAGTCTGAAAGCGAGGAATCCAGGAAAATTATTAAACCTAAATTTTTATGTGAAATGAACCTATTAAAAATTAATTAAGGAAATCATTAAATGATTTATTTATACCTTGTGACGCGTGTAATTGAGATGAAATTTTTATGCAATGTAGACCTAATTATCCTAGATCTAATGTGATTTTTTATTGATTTTTGGAGTCACAGAGCAATTACTATCAATTAAGAGGCATAAATGGGCAAAATATAGCAAAATTCAACCAATTAATTAATAGAAAAATCCACTGATATTAAAAAATGTGCCAAATATCACATATGGAAGAGGACAATGTCAGCTACACAATGCAATTTTTCAAATTGAAAAATGAATTAAAATGAATGCCTAAATATACGTGCAAAGATAGGGGTATAAATGCAATTACAGGAATTAAAATTGATAAAAATAAAACTTGCTGATAGGGACCAATATGCAATTACCTATAATGCTGAGGGTGTGGATGCAATTTTTCCACAGAACACGTGCTCCTCACGTGGGGTCTCTTGGCAGGGACTGAAATGCAATTCTGGAAACCTTCAGGGGCCTCTATGCAAATAACCCAGGGCGCACGTGCGGATCACGTGGGGGTCCTAGGCTCGGTGGTCTTCGGAGGCTCGGAGCGAGGCTCGGGTGGCTATGGAGGTTCGGATCTGGCTCGGAATAGCTTAGCAGATCCGAGCCTAGTGGTCGGGGAAGAGGCTCGGATAGGGCAATGTGGCATGATCTGGACCGTGGATCAAGTGACGATCCAATGGTAAGGAACTGTTGGCGCGTGGCATGTCCGGGTCCGTTAGATCAGGATCGATCCAACGGTGATGGGTCGCTCCTGAGATGAGGACATGGTCGATCAGTGACCGTTGGATCTAGATTGATCCAACAGCATCTGGAGCGGGCAAGGGCAATGACATGGCGCGATCTGGACGCTTAGGATCCGCCTGATCCTACGGCTGCGGGGCGTGCGTGATGTGGGTGGTTCCTGACTGTTCGATCAAGGGGATCGAACGACTGCTGGTTGTCATCCCCAACGGTCCTCCGCCTCCTGCGGTGGAGAAGACTGGGCTCCGGTGAAGCTGACCTAGCTCTGCCTCATCCTCTCGTCAACGGTGAAGGATGCTGGAGGGTCTGGCATAGCTCGGAAGGTTTATGGAGGGGCAGCGGAGCGTCCGGTGAGGTTGGCTGAGGGTGGGGTGACCTGGAGGCCACTGGCGATGAAGCTCGAAGATGCGCCGGTGAAG
Source organism: Ottelia alismoides (assembly GCA_037367405.1). Classification (NCBI taxonomy): domain Eukaryota; kingdom Viridiplantae; phylum Streptophyta; class Magnoliopsida; order Alismatales; family Hydrocharitaceae; genus Ottelia; species Ottelia alismoides. The sequence goes on along the minus strand of JAZKJV010008857.1, from coordinate 826,945 downwards.
CTTCCGACCAATCAAGGAGATAGTACCTGCAGGGGGTTAGAAGATAACTGAAGCGTGCTATGTGTTCGTGGAGTGTTGTAGAGTGAAGTGCGAGGCCTGTGGAGCAGTGAGGTGGTCCGGTGGTCGAGCTCCGCCAAGGTGGCGGAGCTAGCGTTGGTGAGAGGTGAAGTATGTCGTTAGAGGGATCGAAGGGTAGCGCGAAGATCAGAGCTCCCTCACAGAGCTCGGAGGATGATTGGCGGAGCAGGATGGTGCTTGTGGACGACGAATAAAATGGAAGAAAACTAAGAAAAATCAAGAAGAAGATCGGGGAAGAGATGGAGGGATCTACCTGGGATCATAAGCTCGGAGGGAGCTTCCAGATCGTCGCTCGAAGGCCGGTAGGGGACCTGAGCTCGTGCAGCGCCTTGGAGGAGCTGCGACACGGCGGTGGAGGGCCGTGGATCTCGCCAGCAGTGATTCTCGGTCTTCGCTCAACCTTGGGTCAAATTGCTGTCACCAATCTAAAGGTAGGAGCTCGAAGATACTCTCCTTGGTGGCAGATGGGGGTGAAAGTGGCCGGAGGCAACTTATTTATAGGATGAAGGTGACGACATGGATGATGAGGAGGTGGTGTTCGTAGGTGTCGTGGAGCGAGGTTGAGGGTCGTCATGGAGATTGAGGGGGCTGGCGAAGATAAGGGACGAGTGTGCTATGTCGTGGTGGTGCTGGGGTCAGAGATGATGGTCAGCGTGGAGCCCAAAATAGAAAGGGGGCGGCCCCTTGAGCACGGTGGAGGACGTGGGCACGGGGTGTGCGGAGGTATACAACGATCCCTTGGCCGTTGGATCAGGCGATATAACGGTCCAGACGAAGGCGCAGATCGACGCTTGGGATTAGATCTAGGGCGCGACATCGGAGGGCACAGGATGCGCCACGTGGCGGACGCAAGGCAAGGCGCTAACGGGCGGTCTTGATGAGGTCTGGGTTTTGATCAGGTGGCTGGAAATAATTGCGGTGATGAACGGTGAAGATCAAGGCTCCCAGAGCGAGATCGGATGGCGCACAGAGCGCCACGTGGAGGCTTGAGGGTGAGGCGCTAGCGGACGGCGCGGATGAGAGCTGGGGATGATTAAATGGTGGAAAACCAAGGGTGTACGTGGAAGTTACTGGGCCGTTGGATCTAGATTGAGATCCAACGGTCAGAGATGAGGGCGGACCGGTCAAAGGGAGCGTGCCGCGTGGCGCAATCAGAAGGCGCCACGTGGCCAACTCTAAGTGGCTGAAAAGAAAAAATAAGATTAGAGGGAGAAGAAGGCCGAATTTGGAAAAACTCAAAACATAAAAGTTGTAGATCTCGATGAGATCTACAAATTTCATGTTGACCAAAAATGGGGATGAGGTCAAATGTGATACAAAAAATACAAGATAACAAATATACATATGTATAGTATACAAGGAGGCCCAAAAACCCAAGTTTTGCCTACGAGCTCCGAATTGAATAAAATTAGTCTCATTTTAAAGGTCTCTGGATGTGTATTCATCTGGAGGTGAGTAGCCTAATTCGGAATTTGTAGGAGAGAGATATTGGCATTCTAAGGTCCAGGAGGTTTGGGGCTTTATTGGATATTTTACAAGATAGGAACTCTGGCCTTCTTCCTTATATTATTAACTAATGGTGTACACATTATAAGGAAGGTGTTGTTTTATTTTGGAGGGGATAAAATACAAATAAATAGGTGGATATTTTACAAGTGGATTTTACACATGGATTGGCTTCTTATTTACATGCAAATATGAATGCTAAGATGCATATCTCGTGGATTGATGCATGAATGCTATTTATGCAAGATAAAGGGAAATATGATGCTAAACACTCAGGGACAAAGCTCTATTTTCAAATTTAAGAGTGATGAATCACATATTCATCACCTGTCTCATGCTTTGAAATCTTGTAAGGGAAAAATTTCAAAGTACAAAAAATGAGAAAACATTGATTTAAAATATTTAGTCACCTCAATCAATATTTATTAAAGTATATTCTTTTAATTTCAGATGAGATCTCTCAACCTTTTTAACAAGGTGCTTGAGGTCAGTCAGTTGACCCATCCAAACTATTCGGATTTGATCCTAAATTCCGAACTCGTACTTGTGACAAAGTGCATAGCGTTTGTGCTCTCATCTATGAAGTATGAGAACCCTCAGATAGATGATGCCCATGAGTTCAACAAGAAGTGGGATGATGATCATTTGATCGGTCATTGTTACCTTATTGGATCATGGTCAAATGTGCTTCAGAAGCAACTTATAGGCATTGCATCTGCTCAGGAAATCCTAGTGAATATGAAGGATATGCATGGAGATGTGAAACACACTTTTTCTATATTAAGGTCCACTAAGGACATTGTGAAGAAAGAATATCTCTCTAGTGGTGCAACGGTTGCACATGTTAAAGCTAAGCACGATAGGAAGTGTAGATCTCGGAAGTGTCTGATCTAAGAGAAGAAGAAAGGTTAAACTGTTGATTAATCTTCCGAAGCTTTGACACATCTGACATTCATGGAGATAGATGTCTTTTATCATTTCTATAATCTAGGATTCTGGAGGAGTAACCATTAGAATACCTAAAGTCCTCAGAGAAGGACAAAGGCATAAATCTGGTAAATAAGAAATCTACATTCATCATCAAAACCAACTTACCTGTAGGACGAGAAGGAAGTTGCTTAGATGACATCCAATGCAATTGTTGTAGTTATCACCATTAGAAGATGTATACTCTCATTATCTAGATGGAGAGTCCTAGATATTAGATATTATCTCTATGTACCAGATGTTAGAAGGAACTTACTATCTGTATCTAAGCTAGTTAGACATGGATACACTTTCCGTTTCTATAATAAACTTATCATAAGTCATTATGATAATTTTATAGCAAACAATTATCTAACAACAAGTGGACTCTATAAATTGAACATGCAGGAATGTGTCGCGAATGTCAATACTATTATTAATAAAATCCATAAAACATTAAGAGAGGATGGATATCATTTAACTTTGATATGTCATCAAAGAGTTGGGCATGTATTTGTTTATAGGATCAATATACTGGTAAAGGATGAGCCTTTAAATTTCCTAAAAATCCTTGATTTAACAACCTGCGAGCATTGTATTCGAGGAAAAATGTCCAAGGCACCCTCTCTAGGAAAGGTGAAAGATATGGAGGTATACTTGACAAAATACATACTGATGTATCTGATCCCTTTCGTACCGCGACTCGTAATGGACATCAATATTATGATATTTATTGACGATCATTTGTAGTATGATTTTATCTTCCTCTTACATCAGAAAAACGAAATCTTTGAAAAGTTCAAAGAGTTCATGATTATAGCTAAGAACCCAATCAAAAAGAAGATAAAACAAATTTGATCTGACCGAGGTGACGAATACCTCTCAGCTGAATTCAAAAATACCTTAAGGAGAGAAATTATTTCCAACCTCACTCCTCCATGTACTCTTCAACACAACAGAGTTGCAAAGAGATGCAACAGAACCATGTTGGACATAATAAGATCAATAATAAAAAGCAAACTTACCTCTTAGTTTCTGGAGATATGCATTAGAAATTGTAGCTTATGTCCTAAACAAGATTTAATCTAAATCTGTACCTAAAGCCTCTCATGGGCTTTAGTACAATAGCAAGCCAAGTGTTCTACATTTAAGGATTTGGGTTTGTTTGGTCCATGCTAAAAAATAGATGTAAGCAAGTTGGAATTTCGTACTAGAGAGTACTACTTCATTGGGTACGTGATGAATCTCCATTCCATCACCTTTATTCTATCATTTTGGCCTCAAAAACCCTAGCAAATGCATGTAAATAGCATCAAATTGTACATAATAGCATTCATGATTCATTGTATTAATTACACATTAAATAAGGTTTTTAATGCCAAAATTATAGAATAAAGAGAAGAAAAGAAAAAGGAATAAAATATTGCAAATATTTTATGACCCAAACCCCGAGACCAAGGCCAACATGGTATTGGTCGACAAGGAATAAAGTAGGGGGAGATAAGGGACAGTGTACAATAAATATCTCATTTATTCATGCATTTATTTATGTATTTTTGACACATATTTTGTACATAATTATTTATTCCTCAAATAAAGAAACCTTGTTCATGAAAGTTGTAGATAGTAATGTAAATAAAATTACAAAATTGAGTTTGTGTAAAAATCATACTCAGTGTACATTTTATACACAAAATTAAAAAGCAAAAATCTCAACTTCACAGACCCATATCTTGCAAATAAAAACTCCAAATCACCCAAACTCACCTTTAATTGTATATAGCTTTCCAAGAACTATTTAATAAAATTGGTTTCATAATTTTTGGAGTCCATCTGCAAAAGTTAGGTTTTTGACCCCCATTGGGCAGCCTGCCTGATTAAAATATTCAATATAATCATTGACTATTATCTTTATTCAATTTTATTTTTAGAATTTTGTAAATAATGTATATAATACATATACATACTAAAATTAGATTAAAACTAAAAAGGATTAATAAAATAAAATAAGCTACTGCAATTTAGTAGGCAAAATACCTATGACCAAGAATGTATATAAATCAAGAAGAAAAACACTCTTTAATTTTTCTCTTCTTTTATATTTTCATAATAATGTAAATAATACATATAACCTATTAAAATTGCAAATCCAAAATAAAAATCGAGAAAATAACTTAAATAAAATAAGTATACAAAATACATAGGTAAAAGACCTAAAGGTATACCTACATATACCTATACCTATTTATTTAAAAATGAAAATAAACTCATAAAAATTAAATAAAAATGCCTTTATACTCACAAAAGTAAATTATAAATTTATAAAATAATCCACTAAAATAATAAAATAAAATAAACAAATAAAAAAATTAAAAGATACAAAATACATGTAAATATACACATATACACTTTATTAAAATAAAACCATAATAAAACACTTCGAAAAATTCAATAAAAATCACAAATAAATACTACATGAAAAAAATACACATTTTTCATTCTTTAAGGAAATTCTAAATAAATCATTTACTAGGCTAGATAAATCAATTTCTAATCAAAAATCCTATTTTGGCGTCTAGCGGCCGACGTGGACCAATGGGGCGCCAGTCCTCGTTGACCCCCTGGTCAACTGTCCCATCCCAGCTCTGGCATCTCTGAACCATCTTTTCCCCGATTTTCATCCCTTTTTTACGGCCATCTCATCCATCGATCGAGCTCGCTTCCTTAACAAGAAATGATCTCTGATCATCCATGATACCCGCCAATAACTTGGATCGGCTTGATACTCATTGGATTAATCAATAATCGCCGGTCAATAAGGCTACATGCCAATGTCTATAAATAAGTAGCACCGCCTCCTTCCTCGAATTTGGCCAATTTTAACCCAACCTTAAGCCTTGATTCCATTCCTGGGACGTTCCTCGTGACAGGGGGAGTGCTCCAGCGTCTCGAATCGGGCGGAGGAAGGGTAGTTTTGTCGCAGCGGAGCTCCGGCGTCCGCCCTGCTCCCTGGTGGCCCCCAGGTATAAGAGCTGTCCTTTTTATGCATTTTAGTTAGCTTTTAATGTTAGTTTTTAATTTCAGTAGTTAGTTTAGTCCTTAGTTGATCGGCTTAGCGTAAAATCAAAAATTCGAAGTTCGCCGGAGCTCCGCTCCGACGACTTCTTCACTGTGAACCCGACCGTGTCCGACCTCCTTGTGCACCCCATCTCGTTCCTCATCGTATTCTCCATCTATCGCACCCATTTGCTCCACCCAGGACCCCTGGTCTTGGCGAATCGGGGCTCCACCTCTGCCGTACGCCGGAGCCCCTCCGCCTCACTCCATTTTGCTGCGAAGCTTCAAAACCCCGGGTCGAGGAGGTAGCCCTCGCTCCCCCGGTTCTTTCTCTGCAGGTCAAACGATGAATAGAGCCCATCTGGGCTCGAATCGAATCAGGAAGAGGTTCCTGGAGGTCCTGTGCTTCATCGACCTCGTCCGAGCATCTCGGACCTCCAGGAGCCATGAGAGGACCATTAGACGACGCGGAGGCCTCCCAACTACGTCCAGAGAACTTCAGATGCGAGGGAGGTGCCCGGAGGAGCCCGAGCTGCTCGATCGAAGCTCGCCGAGGGCGAGCTTCTTCCCTGTTCTTCCAGACACCTCCAGCGCCGCCGGATCAAGAGACGAGGCCCAGATTGAACGACAACCGTCCGATGAAGACACGCGCCAACCGTCAGATCCGTGAGGAGCTTCTAATCCGAACCCTTCATCGACGAACCAGTATCCGCCGTCAGATGGGCGACACGTGGATAAGTGGCGCACCCAACGCCGCAGGATGAAGCACCTTAGGGGGTAAACTTCAAACACCTCCCCCGCCTTTTTATATTTATAGTTTAATACCAAAAATAAAAAGTCACGTTGTAAATAACTTGTGTAATTTGCAGAAGGACCCCTGATGTTTTTTAGATTTGCAGTTTAGTCCCTCCGCGCCTCACGTGCAACACCCACGTGAGGCGCGTGATTTTTGCCTCTAAACCCCATCAGGATTTATTAATTGTAACATGGCCCTGAAAATAAAAATAAATGTTTATTTCTGTTGTAATTTTTGCATGGATGCCCCTGACAAATATTTTAATTGCAAAAATAACCTTTCCAGGCCATTTATTTTTGTATGCTTTGTCTATTTATTTTGTGCTTCATATTCCTTTGAAAAATTTGTCAAAAATAGACATAAGCTCCTGTTAGTGTACCCTTGCATGCTATATTTTTAGTTTTTAATTTTGTTGCATTTTTTCATTTATTAAAAATCAAAAACATGCATTTTATTTACTATCTAGCTTATAAAATACCAAAAAATATTAAAACACCTCGAAAAATCCCAAAAAAATTAGCTATGGTGTATTTTGACTTATTTCAGTGTCAGTCCAAAAACCCCTAAAAATCTCAAAAGAAAGAACCTTAAAAATTCAAAAATACCCAAAAACTTCAAAAAAATATATAAAATCAAAGAAAACTCAAAAAAAATGCAAACTCAGTTCCTATTTCTTCTATATTTTATTCTCTTTATTTGAAAATTAGTGTGGAAAAATTTTGTGTCTGTTTGCTATTTTTAATTCCCATTTTTCTTACAGCCAGTCCCTATTTCCCTGTTTTCGCTTACTTTGCTATTTAAAAATACTAAAAATATTTTGAAAAATGCCCAAAAATCACAAAAATAGTAAAAAATCATGAAAATCCCAAAAGACTTTATTTCTGAATTTTTGACCATTTTTGTATATTTTTATAAATATTATAACTCCTCTTTATATATATCTTACCCTATAAAAAAAGAAGAAAATGATAAAAATGCATATCTATATACATATATATATATATCTATTAGTATATGACATTCTCAAAGTAAATATTTAAAAAAAATACATATATATTATATATTATTTATATATATATATTGTATATACCTTATACCTACCCTCTAGGGATATACATATATCTTTATATATTCAAATTCTATAAAGTATATATATATATTACATAACTATACTAAAAAAATAATAAAAAAATTAATAATAATAATGATATAAAAAAATAATAAATAAATAAATAATAAAATAAAATAAAAACCCACAATAATATGCTTCACACAAGGATGACTCTGTGGTACATGTAGGCTATGGCATTTTGTATTGCTCTCTGTGGTTCGACCTCTACATGCTTGTTCACTGTACATTTTATGGTAGAGTAATAAAGATTAATTCACACTTCTTTTTGAGCTTAATTGATACATTCTTTCATTGTGGGTTAATTGCTGTTTAACACGGGTGTTCTGCGAGCGGTCGCCTCAGCGACACTTATATTATTCATGGGTGACCCCTTGTAGAATTATCCGTGTTATCAGATGGCGCCGTTGCCGGGGAGCAATGAGCATAGCCTAATTTATTTTGTCATTCTTGTGTATATTTTTGATTCATCATTGATTTTATGAGCAACTATTTTTATTGTCATTAATCACCATGCTTCATTTATTTATTTATTGTGATTATTCTATCTGCTCTATTTGATTGATTGAGCTATTCTAATGCAATCTTTTTGTGACTTTGATGCGAAGGCCCGCCACGCGAGGATGGCTTCTTAGGAGGCCAAGGCAACTGAGCTTGGAGGAGGATGGTCTTCTCTTCTCATGACCATCTGGAGAGAGTATCAAGGAAGCGAATAGATGTGGATTAGATAGGATTAGAACACTTAGGATTATTTTTGTAATTTATGGTGAGAGAGAGACAATTTTGGCATGTAATTAAACAGGACTCTACTCTTCACAATGAGGTCCAGTGCCCGGGTGATTGTTCACCTGGGGGCCTCATCGCGGCTTTTCGAGTTTTCATCGCCTTCTTTTCTTTGTTTTCCGAAGTTTTGAGCTTTCCGCCTTTATTTTATTTTGTTTTGTGTGCTTGGAGCCCCTAGATGTAGGTTGCTTGACTCGGTAGCTTGGTCCAAACATTAATAAGAATGCATGTTCCTATAGTTTACTTCGTATGGATCTAGTCAAATTTAAACAAGCTGCTCATTTGTCTCTTAGCCCCTGTGCCGCAGCGAGCCCTGTAAAGCGCTTTCTCCTACCCTCAAGTATGTTGAGCAGAGGAGGGGTAAGCCAAGACCGGACCTTTTGGGCTAGAGATGAATGAGCGACTTATGGTTCTTCACGCTAATAGCAGCTAAAGTTTAGGACGATTTTGTGCCTTGCATACCGACATGTAGATAGGTTTAAAAATTCTGTTTTGCATACCGCATGGAGAGAGCTGGGATGCACTGTAAGTCTTCTAACTCAGCATGCATCATTCGGTTCAATGGTGAGATTTCCATCACAGAACCACTTGCACGGCTTTTCCGCTATCTCCCTCTGATTTTGAGCACCTAGGACTTAAATGAAAATCTACAAAAACGTTAGGCGCTGGTATGAAAACAGACTCAAAAAAAGTGAAAACCCAAAAAATTAAAATAAGGGGACTGCTAAATAAACTTTGACCTTAATTAAAATCTGTAATGGACTATCATTGTACCGGGTTCATAAAGCCCTCATTGTTTTCAAGTACCTTGGAGGGGGACCAAAACCCTGCTCCCTTGAGCGATTGCGACCCCTAAGGATTAAAGCCCAAAACCCAGTCTGCAACTGCCTTGTGTATCGCCTGGATTTCCGAAGTAATGGCGCTTCTATCATACATAGGCGAGTAGGACTTGGTCACCAATGGTGACTCTCTGTTGTGAGAGCATCGACCCTGTCCGAAGTATTGAGCATAGGCCACGCCTTCACGGGGGTGTCTGTCTCATCGTCTTGCGTCCGAGTAGGTTCTTGCACGCTCACGGGTGATTCCGTTGCGAGCGAGAACCGAAGTATTGGTTTCTCCTATCGGCTTCCTCTCTCTATTTCTTTGGCTGAGTAGGGATCCAGGAAGGGTTACAAGGACTCCAAAAAGTACAGACTACAGGTTACACAGGAGGAGGACAAGTACAAGATACTCTTCTGGCAGTACTCTCTCTCCTATAGGGTAGCATACTAAGGACTTGTTATAAGATATGCCTGAAATAACAACTCTGAAAATGAAAAGATAATAAATAGCCGAGCTTTCACGGCTTCACATGGCGTGAGTTGGTGAACCCGATTTTGTATTGTGTTTATTTGGATCTAAATTAAGGTTCAAAGGTCAAGTCCCGCGTCTTTGCGCACATTTTGTTGTTTCTCCCTTTGACCACCCCGCTCAACCGAGCCTCTCTTCTATTTTACACTCCTTTTATTCCTCGTTGACCATCGTATCTTTCATCCAACATCCGATCTTCTCTTGTACTTTGTGAAGTTGATCCATGGATGGTTTCCGTCGGGACCATGCAGACACCCACATCGATTCCATGAACTCAACTCCGCCAATAAGTTCGAGGCGATTCCCGAGAACCCGATCCATACTTTGCGGATCGATCTCCAGACTCCTCGTTTTCTATCTTTCTCTTGGCCACCCAATAAACTGGGATCACTTTCGTCCCGCTTTCGCCGTTGTGAAAGGAAGTCGATTACAGTCTACATCTTTTTCCATTCACAACATGCTGGGGTTGACCTGAATTCCGGCTTCATCACGGCAGCTGAACACAATTGCAAGTGATCTGATTCGGACTATCTCATTATGAAGATAGAAGACAGTGCGAGCCCTGTAGACTACTCCAGAGTTTATTTCGTCCGACCCAGACCCTGACATGGCTCCAGGAGGAAAGGGCAAGGGTCAGCAGCCACCACAACCAGAGGGACAGTTGCCAGACCAGAACCAAGTTAATGCACAACTACTGGCGTCTATCCAAGCTATTCAGCAGCAGCTGACCGAGCATGCCCTCACACAGACTGCATTCCAGGATATGTTGAATGACATGATGAACCATGACGATGGAGGAGGAGGCAGAGGCAGAGGAGGCAGGGGAGGAGGAGGTGGAGGTGGAGGAGGTGGTGATGACCACAATGATGACCCAGAATTTCCACCACCACCAAAGCCGACACTCAAAGAAACATACAATCCGGGAGACAGCCAGATGACCGAGTGGATCCTCATCCCACCGGTACACGCTCACTTTGAGCTGAAGCCCCAGTTCATCGCCCTTCTCCCTGCATTTCATGGAAACACCAAAGAAGAGACGTACATTCACACGCAGCAATTTTCCCGCATTTGCCTTACTACACACTACCCCAATGTCCCTCTGGACATTGTAAAGATGGTGGCTTTCCCCTTCAGCCTACATGACAAGGCCCTCTATTGGGTCAATCATTTGGGAAAGGTCGTGACGACCTGGGAGGAGTTGAAGTCCGCCTTCCTGCACAAGTATTACCCTCTCGGTCGGCTCAACCAGATGCGAGCCTGTATCAGTAATTTCTCCCAGGGAGCCCGTGAGTCAGTACACGAAGCTTGGGAGAGATTTACTGACCTGCAGGAGAAATGTCCCCACCATGAGATCCCTAAGAATAGCTTGGTCCAGCATTTCTTTGGGGGACTGAACATTGAAAGCCAAAGGCTCGTGGACGCAGCATGTGGGGGCTCACATTTTAACAAGGATGAAGATGTAGTTTGGTAGATATTTGAAGAAATGGCCGAAGGAGAGGCCGCCCTCTCTTCATCCAAGGCGTATCAGAAGCAGCCCCAGAACCTCCAGAAGCAAGTGCACATGGCTGCATCCAAGGAAGCATAGAGAGATGAGAGCTCCAACCTCAGCATCATCGGGGGCCATCTCTCTAAGGTAGATATCATTGAGAAGCGATCACAGGACCTCGAGAAACTCACTGTGATCGAGAAGAGAACCCAGAACTTGGACAAGCTAGATCAGATCAACAAGTACCTTGAACTGTTGGTCAGCACTATCAACTCTGTCCAGTCGGCTACACCATCGTACGCTCCCGTTGAGAAGAAGGACGAGCAGCAACCGCAGCATCAGCCTCAGCCGAGCCAGCAGCCACCGGCAGTCCAGCACGTGTACTACATGCAGGCGCCCGACCAGGGCCTGCCGCAACAGCAGATGGTCGAGTACCAACCAGAGTTTCTTTCTGTACCTGATCCAGTCTTCCCACCACCACCCCTGATTCAAGAAGTGAATAGGGTATGGACTAATGATGCACAACCGACCCGTCCTCAGGGACAACCCCAGGGTCAGCCATTCGCCAATCGGCAGTACCACCAACCTCAGGGTGGTCGTTTTGGGCAAGTCTCTCAGCCTCACCAACAGCACCAGCAGCCTCCCCAGTTTGCACATCAATGGAGGCAGAACCATCCATACCAGCAGCAGCCGCAGTACCGCCACCCACAGCCGTATCACCAGTATGCGGCTGCTCTGCCTCAACCATATCAGCATTATCCTCCTCCGTTTTACCAACAACTTCAACTTCCTGCTCCACCGCAGCAGCTCCACCAGCAACAACCTCCGCACCCATCCAACCAACAGCAGCGTGGTCTGCACGCTAAACCATCAGAAGTACCCCCTGCAAACCCCACCATGGATTGTCTGGCCCAGCTTGTCAAAGGGCTTGCGGAAATGACAAAGCGGCTTGATGACCTGACCGCCACCCGAACTACCATTCCGGCCCAGGTCGAAGCCAACCCCAATAATTTTAAGAAGAAAGAGCAGGAGTGGTAGGGCCTTGCCTCCGCCTGCTACCAGAAGTGGGGTGAATAAAGAAACAGGTGGATCGTCATCTTCTGCATCAGCCGTGCCAGCTCTAGGAGCGGGTGAGGAGGAAGAAGAAGGAAAAGCCAGTCCAGCCGTCGTGCCATGTCACCAGCAACCTCAGCAGAAAATACAAAAAAATCAGCAAAAACAAAAACACCAAAAAAGAAGCTTGTAGCCGAAGCGAAGCCGCGCCAACATTGGAGGAGCCGCGAGCAGCAACCAATCCCTCGCCAGCCGATGGAGCAGACACTACCCTTTTTGATCGCCCTGCAGCACCAGCATGCCAAGATCCAGCTTGTACTCCTTTTTGTAGTTCGGATGTACAACATTCTGTGGGTGATGATTTTGATGTAAATAAGAACTTTTATTTTCCTACCAGTGGTGTAAATATTTCTTTTCCTTATGTAACATAAAAATCCAAAAAAATTGCAAAACGAAAAAAGGCATTGTCTGATCCAGGTGTTGTATATATTTTGGATAAATTGACTGTTGAGATTCCCTTGTTGAAGGTCGTGGAATACATGACTGTAAAGAAAGGACTGAAAGAGGCATGTACTAACAGGCGTCGCCCAGCGCAAGACAACAGACGCCGAGAGGTAGAAAAGCACGTTCTCTCCATGGCCACTGTTGCTGCCATCAACAATCTCCCCCAGAAGAAGCAAGATACAGGAGCACCTCTGATCAGTTGTGTGATTTTTGACCAGGACTTCGAGCGCACTCTTCTTGACAGTGGTTCTTCCATCAACCTTCTGCCCTTGTCCATAATGCAAGAATTCGGGCTGGGACCGCTCAAGCAGACTTGCATGATCCTTTAGTTCGCTGACCGATCCGTCAAGCGGCCCCGATGTCTGTTGGAAGACGTGATAGTTACAGTGCAAAAGATGAAATTCCCAGCTGACTTTGTAGTACTTGACATGGACTTGCCTGCACCTCTGCTCCAGATCCCTATCATCCTTGGCAGACCATTCCTCCGCACTTCAGGTGCCGTGGTTGATTACGGGCCTGGGAAGATCACTTTCAGCTCGAACACCCAGCAAATCACGATAAACATGAACAAAGAGCAGAATGCCACAACTGATGAGAGCCAGCCGGCATCAGAAGCAGACTGTGATTTTATTGCAGAGATCAGAGACTCAGCTTTATCATTGAATGATTCATGGACCCAAGAAATCCTCACTCTTGAGGAGGACTTGGAAAGCGCAGTCAGCATATGCTCCGATGATTCTTGGGGACAGATTCTCAGATGCAGGCGCATCTTCTTGAGCATTCACTCCAGACCGAACATGATCAGCTTAGCACAGAACCGTTTGGTGCATCACCGGGATCTCAATAGGATGATGAGGATGGTAAGTGTCGCAAGGAAGTACATCCCACCACCAGCATGGTATCTGAAGTGACAGATAAAGTTGACAGATCAAAGCCAGAACTCAAGCCACTTCCTGCAGGCCTGAAGTATGCTTTCCTTGCGGGTGAAGAACAAATGTATCCGGTCATCATCAGCAGCAGGCCGAATCCGGATCAGGAATCTCGACTTCTCGAGGTTCTAGAAAAGAACCGCAAGGCACTTGGTTGGAGCGTATCGGACCTCCGAGGGATAAATCCAGCCTTGTGTTCACACCACATCTATTTGGAAGAAGATGCCAAGCCATCCCGCGAATTTCAGAGATGGCTGAACCCTAACCTTCGGGACGTCGTCATGAAAGAAATCACGAAATGGTGTGATGCAGGTTTCATCTATCCCATCTCCGATTCGAAATGGGTAAGCCCACTGCATGTAGTTCCCAAGAAATCAGGGCTTACCATGGTTACAAATGACAAAGGAGAGGAAATTTCAACTCAGGTACCAACATCCTGACAGGTGTGTGTCGACTACCGCCGTCTCAATGCAACAACCAAGAAGGACCACTTTCCCTTGCCCTTCATTGATCAAGTTTTGAAGAGATTAGCAGGCAAGGAGTTCTTTTGCTTTCTGAATGGGTACTCCGGGTACAACCAAGTGGCGATCGCCCCTGAGGATCAAGAGAAGACTACCTTCACTTGCCCGTTCGGTACCTACGCCTTCAAGAGGATGCCCTTTGGATTATGCAATGCACCTGCAACATTCCAAAGATGCATGTTAGCAGTCTTCGCCGAGATGGTAGGCAGTTTTCTCGAGGTGTTCATGGACAATTTCTATGTCTATGGTGATAGTTTTGATTCTTGTCTTGAGCATCTAGACAGAGTGCTTCGGAAATGTCGGGAAGTCAATTTAGTGCTTTCATGGGAAAAGAGCCACTTTATGGTCACAGAAGGTATTGTGCTGGGTCACGTCGTTTCCAAACGTGGCATGGAAGTCGACCCAGCGAAGGTGGATGTTATTTCAAATCTTCAGCCACCTCAGTCAGTGAAGAATGTGAGGTCATTCCTGGGGCATGTTGGGTTTTACAGACGATTTATCAAGGATTTCAACCGCATTGCCCGACCTCTGACAGAATGTTTATGCAAGGAAACAGAGTTCATTGTTGATCAGCCAATTCTCCTTACTTTCAATCAGTTGAAGGGGCTTATTACCCAGGCTCCAATCTTACAGCCGCCCGACTGGACTCTTCCCTTTGAGATAATGACCGATGCGTCAGACTTTGCAGTCAGAGCTGTTCTTGGGCAGAGAAAAGACAAAGCGCCCTATGCCATTCACTATGATAGTAGAACATTAGACGAAGCATAGAGAAATTATACAGTGACAGAAAAAGAATTGCTGGCTGTGGTTTTCGCCTTAGAAAAGTTTAGATCCTATTTGTTGGGATCAAAAGTCACAATTTTTACAGACCACTCTGCTATCCGTTACCTACAGCAGAAGAAGGATGCCAAGCCAAGACTGATTCGTTGGATCCTTCTCCTCCAGGAATTCGACTTGGAAATAAAGGACAAGCCTGGAGTTCAGAATGTGGTAGTAGATCATCTCTCCAGAATAGAGTAGCATGAACCTCCTCTGAGCAATGCACCTATCACAGAAACCTTCCCTGACGAAGCCATCTTAGTGGTGGATTCTCTTCCTTGGTATGCTGATATAGTCAATTACCTTGCCTCTGGGGTAATACCTTCGGATTGGATGAAGAACCAAAAGAACAATTCATGTCGGCCATCCGCTTCTACCAATGGGAAGATCCTCTTTTATTCAGAGATGGAGCATATTGTATTTGGCGTAGGTGCATCCCTCAGACGGAGCAGTCTAGTGTCCTCGAGCATTGTCACTCGCTCGAATCTGGTGGACACCACTCTAGAGATCGTACGGCGGCCAAAGTACTTCAGTGTGGTTTCTGGTGGCCCACTTTATTCAAGGATGCAACTGAGTTTGTCAAAAGATGCATTGACTGTCAGAGATTGAAAGGAACACTAACTGCCAAAAACTCAATGCCCATGAAAATCATTCATATAACAGACGTTTTCGATGCATGGGGCATTGACTTCATGGGACCTTTCCCTAACAGTCAAGGTTTTGAGCACATCCTTCTCGCCGTCGATTACGTGAGTCATTGGGTTGAAGCTATCCCCACTCGAGCCGTCGACAGCCGAACAGTATGCCAGTTTCTGAAGAAGAACATCATTTCGCAGTTCGGGATACCGAAGATTCTCATATCAGACGGGGGTTGCCACTTCATTAACAAAGAGGTCAAGAAGTTAACGAAGGAGTACGACATCGACCATCGTGTCGCATCTCCTTATCATCCTCAAACCAATGGCATGGCGGAGCTATCAAACCGAGAAATCAAGACTATCCTGCAGAAACTTGTTAGGCCAAACAGGAAGGACTGGTCTCAACTCTTGGACTCGGTCCTATGGGCTTACCAAACCGCCTACAAGTCTCCTTTGGGCATGTCGCCCTATCGTCTTGTATATGGAAAACCGTGCCATTTGCCCATGGAATTAATTCATAAGTCTCTGTGGGCAATCAACAATTGTAACTTGGACTCACGTAAAAGTGGTCAGAAGAGAAAAGATGATCTGAACAGGCTCTTGGAATTCCGAGACTATGCATACGATAACACCTTGATGTACAAGGAGAAGGTGTTATGCTGGCATGACCGACACATCAGACGAAAGACCTTCGAGGTTGGACAGAAAGTGTGATTATTTGATGCAAAGTTGCGGATATTCTCGGGTAAATTAAAGAGTAAGTGGACAGGGCCATTTTGAGTTTGTGAAGTGCGTGACAATGGAAGCATTGCTATATCAGAATTGTCCCCTGACGCACAACCCTTCGTCGTCAACGACCAACTCCTGAAGCCTTACTTAGAACCAGATGCATTATTGGCCGTTGTTGACTCTATCCAGCTTGTGCAACATGATGACACCTCCACAGCTACTGCGGCATCAGAGGATTCAGACGATGTACTCAAAGAACTGTTTATCTGATTATCTTCTTTTCTTCTTTTCCTTTCCTAATTTCTTTTTCTATCTAAAAGGTGCCGCCCTTGTAGACAGTTTTCTATACTTAGGACGTACATTGTCCTAAGTATAGGGGGGATGTGCACCCTGAGTTTTTCATGTCAGTCCGATCCTCTCCATTGTCTCCTCTTCTTGTCTATACTTAGGAGTATCTTACCCTAAGTATAGGGGAGACAATCTGAGTATGATCTGTGTATTCCCACCCTTGACCCTCCCTGCTTTTTGTATAGTCTGCTATACTTAGGATTACTTGATCCTAAGTATAGGTGGGATGGTCAACTTCTCATTCATTCATTCATATTTATTCTTTAGACTTGTCTATACTCAGTACGAGTTATGTCTCTACTTTTCTCTTCGATCTATGAGGACATAGCTCAAGCTAAGTATAGGGGGGTCGTATATACCATGTATATACTATAAGCCATAACTCATACTGAAAAATAAAACATCAATTCAATCTAAAAAGCAATAAGTAACTCTATAATAATAAAAGATGATTGTGAGCTCCTCAGGCTCTTTGTACTTGTACTGATTATTAAGTCAGGAAAAATGTTTTGTGAAAGAAAGTTTTCTGCGATAAACCTTGTGAAAACTGCTTGAAAATAGTGTGTACAAGTATTCAACCTTTCACTTTGAAGTAGGTAAAAGAACCCATTCTGGCGTGGTATGAGCTTGTATCCAGCAACTGGTTTCCAGACCTTCTCAATGAAGATGTTGAGAAGCTTAAGAAACAGTTTCTTACCAAGGATGTAGAATACCAGGGTGTGGTCCCAGTGATGGATGAGGGAGTGGGCTTCTAGTTCGTCGACGAAGGCAACTTCCTCTCCATTAACGATGACAGGCGGAACATAGGCGTGACGGCGGGACGAAGGGGCCTGAGTGGAGGAACCTCCACATACATCCCACCATGAAGGTCCGCAAAGTGGCATTTCCTGATGTGGCATAGGTGCGGCAGAGTCCGGAGCGGGGGCTTCAGGGAGTTGAGTGGGGGGTGTGGGGTGGGAGGCTTTGGGGGTAGATGAGGTGGGGATGCATGGCAGCTTAAGAATGCTGCTCTTGATTTGGGTGTATGATAATCTGATATCTTATATACTAAAGCTGGGTTCTTCCATCTTTATCTCTTGCAATGACACGTGGGTCTAGCATATGCCTCTATTTCTCTGCAAAGCTTGATAACTCCAGCTTTTGTCATGCTGACACGTGGGTTCAGCAATCCGGCCTCTCTTCTCCTCTCTCCGCGGTTCTGAAGATAGGTTCATTCCCTCTTCCTTTTCTGACACTTTTCGATCGTTCCTCTAATCTAAATAATGTCTTTCTTGGCGTGTGTCTCCAGATGTCAACAAAAAAGAGAAAAATCTCTGCATTGGAATGCACGAGATCTTAAGATCCGACCAGATTTTGGGTGCAAATCCTAAAGGAGGGTTCGACCCATTGCAGAATTGGCATGAAGGTGCATCATCGGCCTACAGTAGCGGGGGAAAGAGATCATCATTGTTGAGTACCCCACCACCATCAACGCACCAACCCTTCCCACGACTCCGCCTCCCATGCCACCGCACTGTTATATCCACCACCCCTTCTCGAGGTGAAGATTGTGAACGAGGAAGAAATGGCCTTCCTCAAGGCGGCCCTTGCCTCCATCTTCTCCTTCATCTCCTCCTTACGTGTCATTTCCCCCTTTTTCTTCTCCTCCTCCTCCTCCAGGTTTCTTCTCCTCCTCCTCCAGATAGTGGGGAGAATTTTGAATTTAACTTTAAGGATCTATGAAGAAGGAGACTGAATTTTTATTTTGTGCGAGAGAGAGCTTAGAATAGTTTTTTTTGTATTATTCACAGGGTCCCTCTCTTTGAACCCTGATAACTTGTAATAATTTAGACGGAACATTTCTTGGTGTGTCGGGTCTGTTTCAACCCATTCTGTGTGGTTGGGACCCGACTTGAGTGGCGTAGAAATTAGGCACACATACGCTAGATTAGAATTATTTTTGCTTGTGCTCGTATGTTTTAGGCCACACATTTTTCACTAACTATACGCACTAGTAGATCGTTCAACTTAGTCAAATTTAAAATCCATTCTTCTCACTAATAGAACTATCTACCGAGGGTGTTCTTCCTCTATACATATCGTTTAGTGTATGTTTAAATTCCTTGTATTGCATCCCACATGAAGAACACGAGGAATCACTGTAAGTATCCTTCTTAAGAATGCATCATTGATTTACGCTTACCTTGGCTTTTTCGATTCTTCCTCCTTAGTTTTTACAACTTAGGAATTAAAGAAATTGGGACTGCTCGTTAAGCGTGATATTTTTATTCTCATTTAAGACCTCAGTGATAATAATAATCCAAAATTGGGACTGCTAATCAAGGAGACTGTAAATAAAATTGACATAAAATTAACCCTTGTGTCTGGTGGAGAGGAATCCACTCATTGTTTGTAAGGACAAGGTCACACACTTAGGATAGAGCCGCAAATATGAAATTTTCATTTAGACTATTGTTTTTAGAAACAGCTAGCTTCTTCTCAATGAGGGAACACAGGTACCCGTTCTACGTTCTCTACTTCACTTAGCAGAGTGGGTGGTTTAAAGGACACTGTGTTAGGCATTGTCCTTAAGTAACGGGTAACTGTTTTACGATCCATACTTACACCTATAATGGTTGAAGGTAGGTGCAACTAGTTGTATGAACTCTCGGGACAGTCTTTATGAATAATTTCGGTACCTAACTGCTATGCTTAATCTTCAAGATTGTTTAATCATTTAAAATTAAAATCGAAAAGATAAGCAACCGAGACCTGACGTGCATTCACCGGTGTTGAGTGGGTGAATTGATGAATTTGATCTGTGTTTTTTTGTGTGAGTCTTCTATACATTTTTACATCTCGTGGATTCTCTCTCCTTAGTATTTCTTTGTGCTCCAAACTGCTCCTTTCATCCGTGATGGATTCTTCTGGAGTTCCTCGTTCAGGCTTTGCGAACAAATCCCTGAGCTCCTCAAGTAATTCATCTCCTCGGTTTCGAGATAACCCTCATCTCGAAACCTCATTGTATGGGGATGACCATTTTCTCCAAACCATGGTTCACCCTTCACCTATAGGGATTAGTTAACCCCTAACTAACCCTCTCTCCTACTCCCTTCCTGCCAAAGAAAATTTCATCTTTGGCAGAACCATTAAACCTTTCAAGCATGAGCCTAACTTAGATTTATGTGCATCTGAAGGTGAAGAAGAAGTCAAGATGCCTCTAAGGAAGAACCCTTGTGAGGAAGAGAATGGCAATGACCCGATGCGAGCACTTTTGGTTAGAATAACTAATGTCGAACAACACAATGCACTAATTAGAGCACATATGGCAGAACTACAACATAGAGAAACAGCTATGGAAGATACATACCTCCTTGAATTAGACAAAGATTATAATTGGCTGAGGTTGGTACCTCCCGATTATGCGTTCGAGCACAAACCACATTTCCTCGCATTGTTGCCTAACTTCGGAGGGAATAATCATGAAGAATCATATAGCTTCCTCCGTGACTTTGAGCTAGTATGCGACAACCTGTGCCACCCTAGGGTTAGTCAAGACTATATAAGGTTGAGAACTGTCCCCTTCTCCTTGACTGATAAGGCGGCTTATTGGCTGAAAAATTTAGGGGAAGTGGTCACCACTTAGGCCACCTTCAATATCATGTTTCTTAAGAAATTCTACCCAATCAGTAAAATAAATTAAATGCAGATAAAGCTCAGGAACTTTACCCAACACCCGAACGAGCCATTCCATGAAACCTAGGAAAGGTTCACAAGCCTAAACCAGAAATGCCCAGGGCACGTGATAAGCAAAATGATGTTGGTCCAAAGTCTTGTCAGTGGGCTAAACCCTGAGATCCAAGTGTTAGTGAGTGCATTCTGTGGAGGAAGCTACATGGGATGCAACAAGGACACTGTCTACAAGGTGTTTGAGAGACTAGCGGAATCCAGTCGAGCACAAACCACCGGTCGGGCTTACACATCTGGCTCCAAGAATATTATTAATAATGTGTCGGTTGATCAGAATGCCGACATTGGAATAATAGCCGACAAGCTGACCATGGTCGAATAGATCTATAAGAAGGTGGACGAACACCATAAATCATTGGATATGGAGAAATTGGCTAAATTGCCTAAACAAATGGAGGAACTGGCTGACAAGATATTTAAAATTCAGATACATGTCCTGACTTCACCCCCTGTCCCCATTCACCAAATTCACTACATTCAAATGCAAGGGGTAGGGCAATAGAGCCATTGGGGTGGAGATCAAGTCTTTTCCCATCTAAAAGAAGAAACCTCTGCTCAAACTGTTTACGAGGTACCTCCATAAGTTATGGAGATAAACAGAGTCTAGTATAACCATGATCCTGTCAATAGAACGGATCCAAACTCTACTCCGAACCCTCATCCATCACAGTCTCGGCCCATCTACCAGTCTCAACAGCAACCACAATAGCAACGTCAACAATACCATCCGGGTTATCAGAATCCGTAGCCTCAACAGCAGCAGTATCAGCACCAGGGCCAACAGGGTCAATTCATACATCACCAGCAGCATCAGACCAAGCAAGGCCAGGGGTCTTCCTCTTCTTTGATCTCTAGCGAACTCCAGCGAGTGCTGGATGAACTTCATTATATGAGAGTCGACGTCAATCAACTCTCTCGATGGAGAGATGAGTTGACAGTACCCCAAACCGTAGTTCCAGCTCAAGTCCAAGCTGATCCAAATAGCCTCGGACAGAATCGGTATTAGTCTCTGGATATTCTTTACGTGGATACAAGATCTTTTTGCTTGATGATGCATATCATATTTATATTAGGAGCGGAAAGACCGTAACCATGCCCGATCGAGCAAAAGAACACAATGACATAGCCATTGTGTCTACTAATTCACACAATTCTAGGGAAGAAGAGGAAAAGAGGCATGAGAAAAAGAAAGAAGAAGTCCCACCCACACCACCCGTTAAGCACTACACCACTGAAGACTCAGGATAGTCAGGGTCTGAAGGAGAACCATCACCAAAACAACAACACCAATAGTTGTCCGCCAATTTACTTGTTTTTGGTTCAATCAGTCCGAGTCTTGTAGATACTTTTATTTCTTTATTCAATAAAAGTTATGTTTTTTATCACAATGAGTCAATTCCTTTCCCCTGTTCTCTTACATCGGGAAAGAAGACAAACATAAAAAATCAAAAAAATATGACGAGATGGCCCTCCCATGCAAAGAAAATATCAGGGTTACTTTGTCATTATACGAGATGATTGAAAGAGACCCAACTTTTTGTAAGTTCTTTAAGGTGAGATGCACACCAACAAGGACCAGCAAAAATAATCCTAGACGAACAAAGAAGCACATACTCTCTATTTCCACATCTCGCTTGATTAAAAATGAGCTACAAAGGAAGAAAAGAGACATGGGTGCACACTTTGCGACAAGCCATATCAACAAAATCAAGTTTGCCAAAACATTGTTAGACAATGTCTCCTCTATCAATCTCATGCCCACAACCCTATATGAACATCTAAATCTAGGTCCTCTAAAGAAGTCTAGAGCCGTACTCCTAAGAGTCCAAAGGGGGAGATTGGAAATGCTGTCATCAACGTAAAGAGACAAAATTATACAGTAGATTTCATAGTACTTGACATGGACGTCCCTAGAAATTGGAAAGATTCTCAAATGATATTAGGGCGACCCTTTCTTAGGACCGCATGAGCTCTATTTGATTACACATCTTGAAGGATATGAGAAAATCCTTAATCACATCACGAAAGCGTGAGGATCACATTTTATGCGATCGGGAGTGATTAGTGGCACTAGCAACTCAAGATAGTGGACTTTAAACATTTTAAACGATGAAACCACGTGATCCAGGAACATTTCTTGGATAGTTTCAACTAAACCACAAACAAGTATTAGGTTTACCTCTTGAAGCATGGTTGTAATCGAGTCTCTAAATGAACATACCTCTTGTCTCAAGTCTGATCCGACGGAGAAGAAACTTGCGAGCGCGTTGATGAAGCGTGTGCTCCACGCAAGCCATGTTAATGATCCAAGCGGCTAATCTCTTGATCTCATCTTACGAGATCTAACATATTCTTCACGAGTGAGGCGCATCGAATCATATGTTCCAACTACGAGAAGCTTATTTGAGTCCATAGATGGACTTCTTAAGCTTGCACACTTTGCCTTCATCAACTATTAAGACCTAGAGTTGCTCCAGATAAATATCCCTTCGAGGTATCCATTGAGAAATGTTATCTTGACATCCATCTGCCAGATGTCATAGTCAAGATGTGCAGCTATAGCTAGTAATTCCCTGATGGATTTCAGCATGGATAGAGGCGATAATGTCTCGTCGTAATCGATGACTTCTCTCTATATGTAGCCATTGGTTATGAGTCATTCTTTGATAGTCTCTACCTTACCATTGGGTCCCCTCTTTCTCTTGAAGACCAATTTGCACCCATTGAGTTCGGCCCCTATCAATTGATCTTTGAGGGTCCGTACACTATTCTTGTGCATGGAGTCTATCTCAGGCATTATTGTTAGCATCCAATTATCCATTACAGGATTCTCAATGCTTCATCATATGAAGTCGGATCATCATCATACTCTTCTGATACATGGAATCTGTACCTTCTAGGTTGTCTTACAAGCATAGAATTCTTTCTAAGGAGCACGGTCATGCCGTTTTCCATTATCTCATTAGTTTTTGATGTGGGAACTTCATCGATCTTGCTAGACTCGATTAGTTACTTAACTACATTATAATCTTTACTTTTAAGAAATTCATCTTCAAAAAAAATGAACCTCTAGAAACAAAAATATTTCAGATCTCAGGATCATAAATTTGATATCCAATACAATTCTTTGTGTACTGATAACACGGATAATTCTACAAGGGGTCACCACGAATAATATAAAAAGTGTCGCTGAGGTGACCGCTCGCAGAACACCCGTGTTAAACAGCAATTAACCCACAATGAAAGAATGTATCAATTAAGCTCAAAAAGAAGTGTGAATTAATCTTTATTACTCTACCATAAAATGTATAGTGAACAAACATGTAGAGGTCGAACCACAGAGAGCAATACAAAATGCCATAGCCTACATGTACCACAGAGTCATCCTTGTGTGAAGCATATTTTTGTGGGTTTTTATTTTATTTTATTATTTATTTATTATTTTTTATATTATTATTAATAATAATTTTATTATTATTTTTTAATATAGTTATGTAATATATATATATACTTTATAGAATTTAAATATATAAAGATATATGTATATCCCTAGAGGGTAGGTATAACGTATATACAATATATATATATAAATAATATATAATATATATGTATTTTTTTAATATTTACTTTGAGAATGTCATATATTAATAGATATATATATATATGTGTATATAGATATGCATTTTTTATCATTTTCTTCTTTTTTATAGGGTAATATATATATAAAGAGGAGTTATAATATTTATAAAAATATACAAAAATGGTCAAAAATTAAGAAATAAAGTCTTTTTGGGATTTTCATGATTTTGTACTGTTTTTGTGATTTTTGGGCATTTTTCAAAATATTTTTAGTATTTTTAAATACAAAGTAAGCAAAAACAGGGAAATAGGGACTGGGTGTAAGAAAAATGTGAATTAAAAATAGCAAACAGCCACAAATATTTTCCACACTAATTTTCAAATAAAGAGAATAAAATATAGAAGAAACAGGAACTGAGTTTGCATTTTTCTGAGTTTTCGTTGATTTTATATATTTTTTTGAAGTTTTTGGGTATTTTTGAATTTTTAAGGTTCTTTCTTTTGAGATTTTTAGGGGTTTTTGGATTGACACTGAAATAGGTCAAAATACACCATAGCTATTTCTTTTGGGATTTTTCGAGGTGTTTTAATATTTTTTTGGTATTTTATAAGCTAGACAGTAAATAAAATGCATGTTTTTGATTTTTAATAAATGCAAAAATGCAACAAAATTAAAAACTAAAAATATAGCGTGCAAGGGTACACTAACAGGAGCTTATGTCTATTTTTGCCAAATTTTCAAAGGAATATGAAGCACAAAATAAATTGACAAAGCATACAAAAATAAATGGCCTGGAAAGGGTATTTTTGCAATTAAAATATTTGTCAGGGGCATCCATGCAAAAATTACAACAGAAATAAACATTTATTTTTATTTTCAGGGCCATTTTACAATTAATAAAACTCGGCGGGGTTTAGAGGCAAAAATCACGCGCCTCACGTGGGTGTTGCACGTGAGGCGCGGAGGGACTAAACTGCAAATCTAAAAAACATCAGGGGTCCTTCTGCAAATTATACAAGTTATTTACAATGTGACTTTTATTTTTGGTATTAAACTATAAATACAAAAAGGCGGGGGAGGTGTTTGAAGTTTACCCCCTAAGGCGCTTCATCCTGCGGCGCTGGGTGGGCCACTTATCCACGTGTCACCCATCTGACGGCGGATACCGGTTCGTCGATGAAGGGTTCGGATTAGAAGTTCCTCGCGGATCTGACGGTTGGCGCGTGTCTTCATTGGACGGTTGTCGTTCAATCTGGGCCTCGCCTCTTGATCCGACGGCGCTGGAGGTGTCTGGAAGAACAGGGAAGAAGCTCGCCCTCGGCGAGCTTCGATCGAGCAGCTCGGGCTCCTCCGGGCACCTCCCTCCCATCTGAAGTTCTCTGGACGTAGCTGGGAGGCCTCCGCATCGTCTGATGGTCCTCTCATGGCTCCTGGAGGTCCGAGATGCTCGGACGAGGTCGATGAAGCACAGGACCTCCAGGAACCTATTCTTGGTTCGATTCGAGCCCAGATGGGCTCTATTCTTTGTTTGACCTGCAGAGGAAGAACTGGGGGAGCGAGGGCTACCTCCTCGACCCGGGGTTTTGAAGCTTCGCAGCAAAATGGAGTGAGGCGGAGGGGCTCCGGCGTACGGCGGAGGTGGAGCCCCGATTCACCAAGACCAGGGGTTCTGGGTGGAGCAAATGGGTGCGATAGATGGAGAATACGATGAGGAACGAGATGGGGTGCACAAGGCGGTCGAACACGGTCGGGTTCACAGTGAAGAAGTCGCCGGAGCGGAGCTCCGGCGAACTTCGAATTTTTGATTTTACGCTAAGCCGATCAACTAAGGACTAAACTATTACTGGAATTAAAAACTAACATTAAAAGCTAACTAAAATGCATAAAAAGGACAGCTCTTATACCTGGGGGCCACCAGGGAGCAGGGCGGACGCCGGAGCTCCGCCGTGACAAAACTACGCTTCCTCCGGCCGATTCGAGATGCTGGAGCACTCCCCCTATCATGAGGAACGTCCCAGGAATGGAATCAAGGCTTAAGGTTGGGTTAAAATAGGCCAAATTCGAGGAAGGAGGCGGAGCTACTTATTTATAGACATTGGCATGTAGCCTTATTGACCGGCGATTATTGATTAATCCAATGAGTATCAAGTCGATCCAAGTTATTGGCGGGTATCATGGATGATCAGAGATCATTTCTTGTTAAGGAAGCGAGCTCGATCGATGGATGAGATGGCCGTAAAAAAGGGATGAAAATCGGGGAAAAGATGGTTAGGAGACGCCAGAGCTGGGATGGGACAGTTGACCAGGGGGTCAACGAGGACTGGCGCCCCATTGGTCCACGTCGGCCGCTAGACGCCAAAATAGGAATTTTGATTAGAAATTGATTTATTTAGCCTAGTAAATGATTTATTTAGAATTTCCTTAAAGAATGAAAAATGTGTATTTTTTCATTTAGTATTTATTTGTGATTTTTATTGAAATTTTCGAAGTGTTTTATTATGGTTTTATTTTAATAAAGTGTATATGTGTATATTTACATGTATTTTGTATCATTTATTTTTTTTTATTTGTTTATTTTATTTTATTATTTTAGTGGCTTATTTTATAAATTTATAATTTATTTTTGTGAGTATAAAGGTATTTTTAATTAATTTTTTATGAGTTTATTTTCATTTTTAAATAAATAGGTATAGGTATATGTAGGTATACCTTTAGGTCTTTTATCTATGTATTTTGTATACTTATTTTATTTAATGTATTTTCTTGATTTTTATTTTGGATTTGCATTTTTTATAGGTTATAAGTATTATTTACATTATTATGAAAATATAAAAGAAGAGAAAAATTAAAGAGTGTTTTTCTTCTTGATTTATATACATTCTTGGTCATAGGTATTTCGCCTACTAAATTGCAGTAGCTTATTTTATTTTATTAATCCTTTTTAGTTTTAATCTAATTTTAGTATGTATATGTATTATATACATTATTTACAAAATTCTAAAAATAAAATTGAATAAAGATAATAGTCAATGAAAATATTGAATATTTTAATCAGGCAGGCTGCCCAATGGGGGCCAAAAACCTAACTTTTGCAGATGGACTCCAAAAATTATGAAACCAATTTTATTAAATAGTTCTTGAAAAGCTATATACAATTAAAGGTGAGTTTGGGTGATTTGGAGTTTTTATTTGCAAGATATGGGTCTGTGAAGTTGAGATTTTTGCTTTTTGATTTTGTGTATAAAATGTACACTGAGTATGATTTTTACACAAACTCAATTTTGTAATTTTATTTACATTGCTATTTACAGCTTTCATGAAAAAGGTTTCTTTATTTGAGGAATAAATAATTATGTACAAAATAGGTGTCAAAAATGCATAAATAAATGCATGAATAAATGAGATATTTATTGTACACTGGCCCTTTTCTCCCCCTACTTTATTCCTTGTCGATCAATACCATGCTGGCCTTGGTCTCGGGGTTTGGGTCATAAAATATTTGCAATATTTTATTCCTTTTTCTTTTCTTCTCTTTATTCTATAATTTTGGCATTAAAAACCTTATTTAATGTGTAATTAATACAATGAATCATGAATGCTATTATGTACAATTTGATGCTATTTACATGCATTTGCTAGGGTTTTTGAGGCCAAAATGATAGAATAAAGGTGATGGAATGGAGATTCATCACCCCCCTATACTTGCCTTTGCTAGTCCCTAGCAAACACTTATACAAGGAGTACAAAAAGAATAAAGAAAAGAAAAAGGAGCATTAAAGAAAGATAGAGTGAATAAGGATGCTTTCAGTGTAATGCATGTCTTTACAAAATCTGAATTTGGAGCTCCTGTCAGACCTTAGGTGTAGATGTGTGTGGAACCTAGTCGGGAACTAGCTCTAAAATACAACAGCCTTCGATAGTCACAGAACTCGGTTCAACCCACCTCAATAGCCTGGTCAGAACTAGTCTACATCATACGCAAACCCTTATAACTATGAAGCTGACTTGTACAGTGTAAGTGATAGTGGCTCTCCCCAACTAAAATGATAAAGGAACTAACTTCTCCAGAATGACAACCCAATGATTCCCCAATCCAACAGCTCTTTCCTCGAGGAGCAGGGTATTCCCTTCTAAGTTCAAGTGGCAACTGATGAATCTCCATTTCATCACCTTTATTCTATCATTTTGGCCTCAAAAACCCCAGCAAATGCATGTAAATAGCATCAAATTGCATATAATAGCATTCATGATTCATTGTATTAATTACACATTAAATAAGGTTCTTAATGCCAAAATTATAGAATAAAGAGGAGAAAAGAAAAAGGAATAAAATATTGCAAATATTTTATGACCCAAACCCTGAGACCAAGGCTAGCATGGTATTGGTCGACAAGGAATAAAGTAGGGGGAGATAAGGGCCGGTGTACAATAAATACCTCATTTATTCATGCATCTATTTATGCATTTTTGACACCTATTTTATACATAATTATTTATTCATCAAATAAAGAAACTTTGTACATGAAAGTTGTAGATAATAATGTAAATAAAAATACAAAATTGAGTTTGTGTAAAAATAATACGCAGTGTACATTTTATACACAGAATAAAAAGCCAAAATCTCAACTTCACAGACCCATATCTTGCAAATAAAAATTCCAAATCACCCAAACTCACCTTTAATTGTATATAGCTTTCCATGAGCTATTTAATAAAATTGGTTTCATAATTTTTGGAGTCCATATGCAGAAGTTAGGTTTTTGGCCCTTCTTGTATATAGTCTTGATTAAAATATTCTTTTTATTC
Source organism: Ottelia alismoides (assembly GCA_037367405.1). Taxonomy (NCBI): domain Eukaryota; kingdom Viridiplantae; phylum Streptophyta; class Magnoliopsida; order Alismatales; family Hydrocharitaceae; genus Ottelia; species Ottelia alismoides. The sequence goes on along the minus strand of JAZKJV010008857.1, from coordinate 798,138 downwards.
AATGTTCATTATTTTTATAAATTCATATTTTTAGAATTTTGTAAATGATGTATATAATGCATACACACATTAAAAGTAAAGGAAAACCAAAAATAATTCAAAAATAAAATAAGTCTACAAAATTCATAGACAAAATACCTATACTATATATCTTTATATAAATAAAAAGGATTTTATTCCTTGGTTCTTTTATTCTTTTATATTTTTATAATAATGTATACATTATACACAACTCATTAAAAATGTAAATCCAAAATAAAAATCAAGAAAATACATTAAATACATTAAGTATACAAAATACATAGATAAAACACCTATAAGTATACCTACATATACATACGCATATTTATTTAAAAATGTAAATAAACTCATAAAAATTAAATAAAAATACCTTTATACTCACAAAAACAAATTATAAATTTATAAAATAAGTCAATAAAATAATAAAAGAAAATAAATAAATTAAAAATAAGATACACAAAAATACATGTAAATACATACATATACACATTATTAAATTAAAACCATAATAAACACTTCGAAAAATTCAATAAAAATCATAAATAAATACTAGATGAAATATTACACATTTTTTATTTTATAAGAAAAAAATAATAAAATCGTTTGCTGTGTCAAATAAATCAATTTCTAATCAGATCTCCTATTTTGGCGTCTAGCGGCCAACATGGACCAATGGGGAGCCGGCCTTCGTTGACCCCCTGGTCAACTGTCCCATCCAAGCCCTGCGCCTCTGAACTGTCAACTCCCCGATTTTCCTCCAATTTTTGCGGCCATCCCTTCCATCGTTCAAGCTCGCTTCCTTCACAAGAATTGCCCTCTGATCATCCATGATGCCCGCCAAAATCTTAGATCAATTAGATACTCATTGGATTAAGAAATAATCGCCGGTCAATAAGGCACCTTGCCAATGTTTATAAATAAGTAGCTCCGCCTCCTGCCTCGAATTTGGCCACTTTTAATCCAACCTTAAGCCTTGATTCCATTCCTGGGACATTCCTCGTGACAGGGGGAGTGTGCTAGCGTCTCGAATCGGCTGGAGGGAGGAAGATTTTGTCGCGGCGGAGCTCCAGCGTCCGCCCTGCTCCCTGGAGGCCCCCAGGTATAAGAGCTGTCTTTTTATGCCTTTTTAGTTAGTTTTAATGTTAGTTTTTAATTCCAGTAGTAGATTAGTCTTTAGTTAATTCCCTTAGCGTAAAAATCCAAATTCGAAGTTCGCCGGAGCTCCGCTCCGGCGACTTTTTCACCGTAGACCCGACTATTTCCGACCGCCCCGAGCACCCCATCTCGATCCTTATCGCTTTCTCCATCGTTCCATCACCTTTGACCAACCCAGGACCCCCGGTCTTGGCGAATCGGGGCTCCACCTCCGCCGTTCGCCGGAGCCCCTCCGCCCCACTCCATTTTGCTTCGCACCTTCAAAACCCCGGGTCGAGGAGGTAGCTCTCTCGCCCCCGATTCTTCCTATGCAGGTATCACGAGGAATGGAGCCCATCTGGGCTCGCATCGAACCAGGAAGAGGTTCCTGGAGGTCCTATGCTTCATCGACCTCGACCGGACGTCTCGGACCTCCAGGAGCCATGAGGACACCATCAGACGACGCGGAAGCCTCCCAGTTACGTCCAGAGCACTTCAGATCTGCGGGAGAAAGAATGCACTCGCATCCTGTCGGGAGGTCCTTGGCTTTTCCAGGGAAGGTATATGGTTATTTGTAGAAGGGATGCTACTACATGCCTAGAACGTGACCTACTGTCGGAGATTCCACTTTGGGTCTGTTTCCATAGGCTCACTCTAGGAAATTGCCCGAAATTGATCCTCAATAAACTTGCCATCTTGCTTCATACTCCTCTATTCATGGATGCGGCAACCACCTCCGGGAAAGTGACAGATATGCAAGATGTTGTGTCTCCATCCACGCATCAAAACAAATCGCCAAGGCTATTCCCTTGGTGTTATTCTCAGGACAAAGGCAACTGATCGAGGTAGATCTTGAATGGACCCCGCCCAAATGCTCAAGACGTATCTCTTTTGATCACCCCACGGAGAGATGCGCCTCATCTGGCCCCCCGTGCTGGATCGCCCCTTCTTCTGTCCATGCTGCAAATATGGATGATCCTGAAACCCCTAGTAGGGGGGTAGTCGCGGGGATTTCGGCTGTGGCTACCGACCTCGCCAATGACTCCATGCTCGGCCATAATGTGCCACCAACCCCATTGCCACCAGCCCCTTTACCGCCAGCTGGAAATTTTGTCACTACAGTCTCTCTACAGGAGCCTCCCTTGAGGGCAGGTTTGTCCCTCTCCCATCTCTCGCCATCCCATCCTTCCAACGTGGAGGCTCCTACAATGGACGCTTTGGCAAATGAGGGGCCTGCGGGCCCTTAGCTCCTGTTCCTCCATTAGGAACTTCCGACCCACATTGCCTCCAAGAATCCGGTAACTCTAGGAAGACCTGTATTGGCCTTCCCTAATGGATCGAGAGCCTTGCTCCAGGAAAGTCACGTCGCATGAAACAATCAGGGTTCCTGCACCGAGCTCGAATCTCAACAACCCCTCCGTGCCTAAGGACAACATCGAGCTCAATGGGGACCCTCAGAGAGTTCTAGATTCGTTACCTGAGGCATTAGCAAAGGACAATAAAGCTTGGACACTTGCCTCCCATAGAAGTAAGAAACCGTGAAAGGCACCCGTAACGTTGGGCAACAACAACCCACTACCTTGGTCTCTGATGTCAGTAGTAGTTTGTAACACCCGTGGGATCAACATGCCCTGTAAGATCTATATGCTTCTCAGGGACCTCCAAAACAAAAATGTGGAACTAATTGGATTGGTAGAAACCAAAATTTGGCCGAAAAGTAGAAGCAAGTTCATTGAACTTATCCCTGATGGGTGGGAACTCACCCACAATAAACTCCCCTGGGGTGAATTGATATCCTATGGAAATCTTCTTGCTGGTCTTGTGCCCCATTGCATCGTCCGTGCAAGCAGTTTCCATGAGATGCTTGAACAGAGGCGGGTTCTCCTTTAACTAGACGGTGGTCTACGACGTGAATTGCCCTTCTCTAAGGCATGAGCTTTGGGCCTTACTGCATGAATGCAGGGGCACGACCTCTGTCCCTTGGCTCAACCTGGGGGACTTCAATGTTGTTAGATACACTTCGAAGAAACAAGGGGGAAGGCCCCCACCGAGGGGACAATTGGATGACTTTAACAATTGCATTGATAGCTATGAGCTAAACGACCTAGACTCCTTTGGGAACTCTTGGTCTTTGATGAACTCCTCCATAGGCCACATGAGAATCGCAGCGAGGCTGGATTGCACGTTGGTTAACTCTGCATGTATATCAAGCCTCCCAAACTCAATGCTCTCATACTACGATGTCCCTTGGAGTGATCACCTCCTTCTCCATGTGGGGATCACGCCTCCTGCTTATCAACCGGGACCTTTCAAGTACTATGACTACTGGGAGGGGAGGGCAGGCTACCTTGAAGCTGTTGAAGGGGGGTGGAATACACGTGTGCATGGCAATCCTCTTTTCTGCCTTACAAAACATCTAAAAAATGTGAAGATTGCCCTCAAGGCCTGGACTCTTACGGAGTCAAACATCTTCGCCGAGGTGACCATGAGACGAAGTTCTTACATAGGGTGAACTGTTCTCTCGCTATCTCATTATTGGATCCTTATCTCACGGCTTTAGACAGTGACGCCAAGCTCCACCTGGAGACCCTTGATGCAGACTTTGAATCCGCCTGGAAGCAAAAGAGCCGAGTGGATTGGCTCAAGCTTGGTGACAGAAACACAAAATGTTTTTACCTTTGCGCAAAAAGACAGACTTCCAAGAATTACATACACAATCTTATTGATGTGAATGGTAGAACGGAAAGCCCTTCGGAGGTATCCACAGAGGCCCTAGACTACTTCCAAAATCTTCATGGCTAAGTCGAACCAACCTCTCCTTGCAGAAACCTTCCCCCTCCTAAGAAGATCCTGACCAAGCCTGCTAGCAGATGGCCGGAGGAACCGTTCACCGAGAATGAAATATGGAAGGCACTCTCATCTATCCCGTCCACAAAGGCCCCTGGGCTGGATGGTTTTAACGATGCCTTCTTCAAGAGCCTGTAGGCGTTGGTGAAGAATGAAATATTCCATGCTATGGATTTCTTTCATAAAAGGGGCGCGATGGTCTGCCAGGTCAACCATACATTCATTACTCTTGCGCCTAAGGTCCCCTCCCCGAGTGGGACTGGAGACTATCGGCCGATTTCTTGTTGCAACCTGATCTATAAAATATTTGCAAAAATGTTGAGCACTCGCCTTGGTGTAGTACTATCGCACCTCATATCCTTCAACGAGCCCGCTTTCATCAAAGGCAGGTTCATTGGGGATAACATTAGGCTTGCCAATGAAATCCTTTGGGGCTTCGACAGATGCCAATCCCCAAATAAGGTGTGTCTCAAGATTGACCTTTCAAAAGCTTTCGATTCAAACCAACACTCCTTCATTCTCGAGGCGATGTGCTCAATGGAGTTTGACAGCAAGTGGATCAATTGAATCACTTCTTGCATCACTACATCTTCCTTCTCAGTGTTTATCAATGAATCTCTATATGGCCTCTTCAAGAGGATACGTGGTCTTCGACAAGGGGATCCCTTAAACCCCCTTTTCTTCACGGTCGGAATGGAGTTCCTGAGCGTCCTTCTCGACCTCGTTGTTGCAAAAGGCCACCTCGCCCCCATGGGTAGATGGAATTACTTAGCTTTGACTCACCTCATGTATGCTGACGATCTCCTTCTCTTTTCCAAGGGCTTGGCCCGAGCTCTCCAGGAGGTCGGTGATATCCTCTCTTCATTTCACTCCTTCTCGGGTCTGAAACTCAACATCGACAAGAGTAATTTTTTTCACCCCAAATCTTTGAGGATGGGAGTATTTCTCTCCAGTTCCCTAGGATGCCTAGGCAGGACCTGCCTGTGACTTACCTGGGCCTCCCGCTTACCTCCTCTTCTAGCTGTAGCACAGATTCTATGCTGTTGGAGGATAGGATCCGTGCAGAACTGAATGGGTGGAAGGTGAAAACTCTATCATTCGCTGGCTACCTCTAGCTATTAAAGTCGGTGGTTCCCGATATTACCATTTTTTGGGCGAATGGAAGGCTACTAAGCATGTGTGCTATCCAGACGATTGAGCACCTCTGCGTGATTTTTCTCTGGGAGAAACATATCCATGATATCGCATGGAGAACAACCTGCCTCCCAAAACTTGAGGGGGGGGGGGCTTGGGCTCGGATCATTGACTACTTCGAAAGGTGCTCTAGTGGTTTCTTGGGACTGGAGGCTCCTATCGTCCCATTACTTCCCTACGGACAAGCTTGCTAAGTTCTTGGTAAGGGGAATGTGCTCTGGTGGTTTCTTGGCAAGTTCGGAATTTGCCTTCATTCAACATGCTACCTTTGTTCAATGGAGTTAGAATCCCATAAGCACCTCCTCTTCCCCTTCTCCGCGGTTTCTGCAATTTGGGAGGGAGTATGCGTGAATTTTGACTTGTCCCTTCCACCACTTAATTCGATCCACGCTACTCTGGAATGGATACGTGCCATCCCAGAGGGAAGTTTAAGCGATATATGGTCTTGCTTGCTGGCTACCATCGTATGGCATATCTGGAGAGAAAGAACTTATCGATGGGTCCAAGGTTCGTCCAGGATGATCGATAAGTTTGTGGATATGATTGTTCAATCATTACTCTTATTGGGTTTGTAATCCTTATCCTAGTTTTTGTTCTCCGAGAGTCAAGAAATCCCCCTAGCCAGCTTTCTCTTCGCTAGAGGTTTTTGTGCTACTCAATCATATGTAACTACTTCTTAAAGTCAATACAAAGTTTACTTACTTATCAAAAAAATCTGGAGCAGCGGAGAAGAATCTAAACAATCATGGGTTCCTCGAAGAACAGACTCAAAGCACAGCATGACATTCATATGTAGAACACCAAGACAGATGGTGCAGTGGCAGATTACAACTAGACAGGTGAACAACGAAGAGGAAGAATCCCTCGCTGGGGTTTCTTGAAGAACGAACCCAACATTTGTAGAGAGAGAAAAATATAGGGAAACCATGAGAGAAACGTAGGGAATAAAGGATTAAGAGCCCATGGAAGAATCCTGGCGCCTTCAAAGTTCTCCCCATACGGCTCCACATGTCAACCAAGTTGTGAAATACCTAGTTTTAAAAAGGTTTATAGAATATAGATTTTAACTTGCAACAGACTAAATAAATACTCATGAGTGTAACATAAAGTAACATAGTTTATTAAGGAAGAGTTGTTTAAATTATTCATAACTATACAAACAAGGCTTGTCAAAAATTGAATATAAAAAAATAGAAAGGGAATCCATTTTGGACAACATTGACAATGTAGGGTAGATTCATGCATTTGCTAAATCATTTTGATGATACCCACTACTTTATCTTTTATTTGTATGGCTGCGAACTTTGCTGACATTAGGGCTTCTTTTTCTAGAAATGAAAATCGATCATTTTTGTAAAAGAACTCTTGAGCTTCTCAATTTCTACTCGTGTTTAACATGCCTAATTTTCTCATAGTTGATTGGAATACAACTTTCGCATTAGTTGGACAAAAATTGTTATTTCACAAATCTGCTTTAGCATCCTGAATCTCTATCAATCATCCCACCTCCAACGAGCAAAGTCCTTCTCGATCATCAAAGATATGCACTATTACTCCTTGTCACCAACTTTTACCTGCTTTACCCTTCCTCTATGTAATGCCATGGACCATAAACTCACAGCCCCTTACCTTTATATAATGCGCAGATAAGGGATTCAAAAGGAAGAAAGGAGCAAACCCAGCTCACAAAAACACTAAAAAGGTGTTATGTAATGTTATACTTAAAGTACCTTCAAAACCCAACGATACTTAAGCTATTTGATAAGGAGAATGCAAGAGATAATACCCAACATTTAATGAACGACTTGCATTACATGTATTTCTCCAGCAGAAAACTTGGTAATCACAAACCAAGGAAATTCTAGAGATTTACTGGGTCTAGATGGAGCGAAATTTGTAGGACTTGTAAGACCTTGACGACCATCCAATGTAATAAAAGTTATAGTGTTCTCATGTACATTAGAAATGAATGTTTATGAATGCACTTAAATTAAGGCCCCTTTGTACAATTAAGGTTATGTACAATGACAATATTAACTATGAAGCAGTTGGGAGCATAATTGATATTTACTTGTGATATTCATCATTGATCTCTAGTCTGAGAAAGAGATGGCAATCTTTCTCTAAAGACCGATTTCTGTCCAACTTCTTAATGTAGGTCCTCTTCATAAGAATAGATATTCGGAGGTGTCAGGATACAAGTCAAAGAGTTGACTTGATGAGTTTGAGATACACAAAAACCTGAATCGTAACTGTTATGATCAGGTATAAATCCTTTGACCAGAGACATGAATAAATCTACATGTCTAAATGTGCACATTAGACATAGCAATCGGTTGGTGTATATATGAGGACATTTGAGAAGTATGATTTCTCAAAGAAATCATAACGGTTCATACTTGATGAACCAAAGACATAGCTCATTCATGAGATATATTAAGGTCATATAGAATTCCATGCATGGTCATCTTGTTTATGAAATAAGACATGAATTCAACCTATTAATATATCATTTTGGAAAGTCTATAATTAATATAATCGCTCAATTAGTGAATGAGAAATTTATTGATATGTTCCGAAGAAGGCAATCAAACTAGGATTTGAACTTCAGGTATCTCAAAGTCTTCTAATATGAAGGAGTATTGGGAATACTCTTTGTTAAAACGATCTTACTAGATCATCTACCATGAAAATGCATTACAAGGGAATGACGAAATTAGATAGACTTTAGTGACTCCACTTCATGGCTTAGTGATATGAGAATCAGTTGGATTAAGTCTCATTTCATTTGATTCAAATTTTCATTTCTAATTTCAATGTTCAAATATTGGAAAGAAATATAGTATTGGAAATAGAGTGAACTCACTTCTTGAGTTCAATTCAAGGAGAAATGGCATTGGAAATGATTTGGACAATGATTAGAAATGGAGTTGGAAGCCGAGTTCATCATTGTGCTCATTTATTGAGATGGAGAGTGTAATGTGTTTTGTTGAGCTCCCTTAGATTGTGAATCATTTCAGCTCAAGCTCAATATCTGGAAGTGACACATTTCATCAAAAGTGGCATAATTCATGAAATTGGATAGTAATCCAAATTTCAAGTCACTATACGTGGATAGTATGATTTCCCCGATATTATCTCCAAGTATCAAATATATCTAATCACAAGTCCTAACTAGATTAGGACTTACACTAAATGATATCAATGTTATGATAATAGTTATCATTATCAAGGATAAATGTATATCCAAGGTTTTGTGAATGTGATACACATCATATGTATTTAATTAATATGAATATTGATTCATAATATTATGTATACGAATATGATTCATATATTATCTCAAGGCATAAATGTGAATTTGATTCACATTGACAATCAAATGTAAATTTGATTTATATTTTATTTTGAGGTTATGAATGAGATTCATAATTTATGAGCTCATAAAATATCTAATTATGATTTTAATATTTAAATCATGACAATGGGATGATAATTAAGAGGTTGCAATCAAAATTAGGACAAGGTGGACATCCCATAGAGGCTCCACATGGACGTCCACCATGGAGTCCCAATGGGACCCATGTTTTTTGGTTCCTAATTTATTTTCGATGATAATTAATAGGATAAATAATACTCCTATTTCTTGAAGGAAAATGATTAAATCTTTGCCTTTAAACAATCATTCAAGTGTACACATGGTGGACACCCTTTTTAGAAGTAGGATTCCTAGGCGACGCCTCTCACATGTATATAAGGGAGGGTTTGGCTTCTCCCTTGAGAGCGTCATTCATTCCACCAATTCCATTACCTTGAGAGTTTATAAGAGTCTTGAGATTTCGGAACTCTCTTGTACACATCCACCCTTTTCCCCTACCATACCCTACAAGTCCACCAAGTTGTTCTCTTCTTCTCTACATTTGTGTGAGCCTTCATGAGAGAAGATCGCCTTCTTCTCTGTGCTTCTTGTATGTGAAGGAGGGATCAATTTTGTGTGATGAAATAAAGAACTTTAGATCATATAGAACTCATATTACATGGACAACTTCAAGAAGAAGTTGATATCAAAGTTCTTGGGAAGTTATGTGATTTGTCATCGTGCCTGCGAGAGGAGAGTCTTCAAATTAGACTCAATTCGAGAGGTCTCTTCTTTTAGAGACACACGCTTCAAGTGGAAATCCTGAACTCATACTAATAATCATAAGAATATGTGAAACTCTTTATGGAAATCATTTCCTTAATATCATAGTTTCATTGTGCATAATTTTTTTGCTATGCTGAAATCTGAGTTCATGTGATGAATTCACTATAATTGCAAATTGTTTGCTATTTTTCACATTTCTATGATACAAAGTATTAAAATTCCTTCATATGGTATCAGATCCATGGTTTAAAGGATTTGGATTACATCCAAATCCAATGAACAATCGACTTATTTTCTCAATCATCAAATATATTATTTTTATGATTATTTTGATATTTCGAGTTATTTGATAACATACGATGTTGATGATGTTCTCCACTATTTAGAACATTTCTTTTTGAGATATATGATGTCTATAAGGTCTGAACTTATGTCCAAAGATGCACCAAAAGTTTCTGGCATTCATGAGAAGGTTACGATGTCGAAAGCGATCGCAGACTCCGATTTTGATCAAAGATCTTAGATAGAAAATATTGTTTTTTACTGATTTTTGAGTCATATAAAATAATAAAATACTAACTAATAATTTATTAATCAAGTTTCCGATCAGTACGAAAATGTTTTGCACAATTCCAACCGTGCGACCTCGAGAAATTTGATTTCTCCATAGGCGGTTGAAAGAGGACTCGATTGTTGCAATGACTTATTTCTCCTATTTTGAGATTAAAATAGATGAGAATATATAAGATATATTTACATCAGAAGTTGGACCTAATTTTTTAAAAATATTTAGAGTCAACGAATTTTAAGTCCAAGCTATATAATACCATCTAATTTGGAGTGTGATAGTCGTGACTTGCAAATTTGGAATCTGAAATCATTCTAAGTTTATTTGGATGTTTTCAATAATTTATAACGCCAATTTATTTCATATTTTCTTTGTTGATTTATGTGTATGATTGATTATGAATCAATTAGAAATTATGAATCGTCGAAATCAATCAATTACAATTAAATTCTTTCATATTAAGGAAATCAAGGTCAATTCGGTGACTATACCTGGCATGTTATGGTGGTTGCAGAATTTGCTCCTTACATAGTAAGGAAATGATCCCACCCTTCATTTTGCATGACCTAGCTGAGGAGATTTTGAGAAGCACTTAATACGAGTAGGTGATATTGTAGTTTTTTTAAAAAGGAAGAAGAATAGTGAGTGCATAAATTGATTGCTTGGATGACTTGATTGATTGTTGTTGTTTTTAATTAGATTAAAACTAAGATATTAATCAAGAAAACTTGCTTATTAGTTCATTTATTGGATCAATCATAAGAATATGAATTGAAATGATTAATCATCGATTTAAACAAGATATGAAAAAGTCATATGATGACATCTATGCTTTTCCGTCATTGCAAAGAACTCCATCGCAATGGGTTATCTTTTTTGGAGACATTCATGTGTAGTCATACATCTGGAATACAAATTCACAAGGATTGGATTCTTTATTTTTTGACAGAGATGGACTGTATGCATAGTGACCCTGATATAGTTCCCTATATTATTGAGGTGATATTGAATTAAATATAGTATAATATTTTAATTTGACAACATGCTAACACCATATATGTGGGGGACATGGGCATTGAAGAGTGAACTGATAATGTAAGCTGGGCTTGCAAGGTAGAAAGAGTTCCCGCTTCTTTCATTGTATTATATTTTCTTATATTATTGGGGTGCAATGAAAGTGGAAAGGGGGCTCAGATCTCGAAGTGCGGCATGTGGGTTAGCCTGTCTCATGCTTTGAAATCTTGTGTGGGAAAAACTTTCAAAATACAAAAAATGAGAACACATTGATTTAAAATATTTAATCACCTTAATCAGTATTAATTAAAGTAAATTCTTTTAATTTCAGATGAGATCTTTCAACCTATTTATCAAGGCGCTGGAGGTCAATTAGTTGACCCATCCAAACTATTCAGATTGGATCCTAAATTCCAAACTCGTACTTGAGACAAAGTGCATAGTGTATGTGCTCTCATCTATGAAGTATGAGAACCCTCAGATAGATGATACCCATGAGTTCAACAAGAAGTGGGATGGTGATCATTTGCTCGGTCATTGCTACATTCTTGGATCATTGTCAGATGTGCTTCATAAGCAACTTATAGACATTGCATCTGCTCAGGACATCCTCCTGAATATGAAGGATATGCATGGAGATGTGAACCACACTTTTTGTATATTAGGGTCCACTAAGGACATTATGAAGAAAGAATATCTCTCTAGTGGTGCAATGGTTGCACATGTTAAAGGTAAGCATGACAGGAAGTGTGGATCTCGGAAGTGTCCGATCTAAGAGAAGAAGAAAGGTCAAACTATTGCTTAATCTTCTGAAGCTTTGACACATCTGACATTCATAAAGACACATTCTGGAAGAGTAACCATTAGAATACCTAAAGTCCTTAGAGAAGGACAAAGGCATAAATCTGGTAAATAAGAAATTTACATTCATCATTGAAACCAACTTACCTGTAGGATGAGAAGGAAGTTGGTTATATGGCATCCAATGCAAGTGTTGTAGTGATCACCATTAGAACATGTATACTCTCATTATCTAGAGGAAGAGTCCTAGATATTAGATATTATCTCTATGTACCAAATGTTAGAAGGAACTAGCTATTTGTATCTAAGCTAGTTAGACATGGATACACTTTCCTTTTATATAATAAACTTATCATAAGTAGTTGTGATATTTATATAGCAAACAATTATCTAACAACAAGTGGACTCCATGAATTGAACATGCATGAATGTGTCGTGAATGTCAATACTATTATTAATAAAATCCATAAAACATTAAGAGAGGATGGAAATCATTTAACTATGATCTGGCATCAAAGACTTGGACATGTATTTGTTTAAAGGATCAATATACTGGTAAAGGACGAGCCTTTAAATTTCCTAAAAATCCTTGATTTAACAACCTGCGAGCATTGTATTCGAGGAAAAATGTCAAGGCACCCTCTCTAGGAAAGGTGAAAGATGCAGAGGTATACTTGACATAATACATACTGATGTATCTGACCCTTTCGTACTGCGACTCGTAATGGACATCAGTATTATGTGATATTTATTGACAATCATTAGTATGATCTTATCTTCCTTTTACATCATAAATATGAAATTTTCGAAAAATTCAAAGAGTTCATGATTTTAGCTAAGAACCCAATTAGAAAGAAGATAAAACAAATTTAAACTGACTGAGGTGGCGAATACCTCTCAGATGAATTCAAAGAATACCTTAAGGAGAGAAATTATTTCCAACCTCACTCCTCCATGTACTCTTCAACTCAACAGAGTTGCAAAGAGATGCAACAGAACCATGTTGGACTTGATAAGATCAATGATAAAAAGCAAACTTACCTCTTAGTTTCTGGAGATATGCAATAGAAATTGTATCTTATGTCCTAAACACTATTCAATCTAAATCTTTACCTAAAACCCCTCACGAACTTTGGTACAATAGCAAGCCAAGTGTACTACATTTAAGGATTTGGGTTTGTTTGGTCCATGCTAAAAAATAGTTGTAAGCAAGTTGGAATTTCGCAATAGAGAGTACTACTTCATTGGGTACGCAAAGAATTGTATTGGATATCAAATTTATGATCCTGAGATCCGTAATATATTTGTTTCTAGAGGTTCATTTTTTTGAAGATGAATTTCTTAAAAGTAAAGATTATAATGAAGTTAAGTAACTAATCGAGTCTAGCAAGATCGATGAAGTTCCCACATCAGAAACTAACGAGATAATGGAAAATGGCATGACCGTACTCCTTAGAAAGAGTTCTATGCTTGTAAGACAACCTGAAAGGTACATATTCCATGTATCAGAAGAGTATGATGATGATCCGAATTCATATGATGAAGCATTGGGAATCATGTAATGGATAATTGCTTGCTAACAATAATGACTGAGATAGACTCCATGCACAAGAAGAGTGTATGGACCCTCAAAGATCAATTGATAGGGGTCGAACTCAATGGGTGCAAATCGATCTTCAAGAGAAAGAGGGGGCCCAATTGTAAGGTAGAGACCATCAAAAAATGACTCATAGCCAAGGGCTACACATAGAAGTCATCGATTACGACGAGACATTATCACCTCTATCCATGCTGAAATCCATAAGGGCATTACTAGCTATATCTACACATCTTGACTATGGCATCTGGCAGATGGATGTCAAGACAACATTTCTCAATGGATACCTCGAAGAGGATATCTATCTGGAGCAACTCTAGGTCTTCATAGTTGATGAAGACAAAGTGTGCAAGCTTAAGAAGTCCATCTATGGACTCAAATAAGCTTCTCGTAGTTGGAACATATGATTCAATGAATCGATAAAGAGGTATGATTTTGTTCAGAATCCGGATGACCCACGTGTAAAAAAGAAGCTTAGTGGGGGTGCTATCATGTTCATTATGCTTTATGTAGATGGCATCCTTATCATTGAGAATGATATAGGGACGATGACCAGTGTTAAGGTCTGGATGTCCCATACATTTGAGATGAAAGATCTTGGAGAAGTATCTTATATCTTGGGTCTACAATTATTCAGTAATAGAGAAAAGAGGGTATTGAGACTATCACAACAAGGATATATCAAAAAGATCTAGGAAAGATTCAAGATGGATAATCCAAAAATGGTTTCCTTCCTTTAAGATATTGTATTCACCTCAAACTTAATATTCACAAACTATTGAAGAAAAGAAAGCTATGGTCGAATGCCATGAATCAAAGACTCATCACTCTAATTAATTGAAAATATAGCTTCATCTCGAGAAATTAGATGCATTCACATGTTTATATCATAAAATCAGCATTCATGCACTAGTAAATAATTTGCTTAAAATAACATTACATTCTGCATTCATAATCATATGTACATTTTGCCTAACTTCACTCATTTTTATTCAATTCATCACAACTCCACTCGACCTAAAACTAACTTCATCGTGTACAATAACTGATCGTAATTAATGAAAAATCCTACAAAAATGATAACTTAATATTCACAATAAACCCCAATCATAATTTCAGGACAAAAGCCATAAAAGCTAATATCTCTCTCATACAATGTCCAATTTCAATCTACTCACTTTTAAATAATGTACATTCAAATATCTACAAATCGAGATCAAATTCAAAAGAATCGGAGTTCATTTGTGAAAATTAGATTTTGGGGTCTAATTGTGCATTGCATATATTCACAGATTTTTAGCTTGTTATTTCTTGTACATTTCTGACCCTTTTTATTTATTTCTTTTTCATCTCTTTATTTCATTTCATGTTTTAACTCATTACACAAAATCAAATAAAAAGGATCAGAAAAACAATGAAAAAAGGCGAGTTCTGACCTAAGATGACTGACCAACTCACTCTGTAAATATTTCACATTTTCTAATTATTATTAACTCACAAAAATACCAAATAATAGCATCTGAATCCACCACATCATTTCACAACATGTTTGATTTTTTCATACATTATTTATTCATAGAAAACCAAATAGAAATTACAACTTAAAAAATGGTATTTTATATACATAAAGCATCACCAAAAAATCGCATATTGCACAGATCAATCCATTGGCATTTGTCCTTCATGAACATTAGAGATCGTATTTAGGTGAACAGATTTTATGTTAAGTATTTTTACATTTGAGGTCATACATTATTTTATATTTAATTTTCCTTTTATTGCATTGGTCAACCATGGTCAACGCACCACGAGGCAAACTCGCATTAGTCCATGTCAGCAACCTGGTCAACCCGCCCCTGGTTGGGTCAACCTTCTTATTCATCTTGTGCCCTTCTTATGAGCCATTAGATCACGCTCGATCCAACGACTCCTATGATTTCTACCCTTCTCATTCTCCCTTCTCGTGTGCCTCACATGACCTCCTGTGGACCGTTGAATATGAGATGATCCAACAACCCACGACCCGTCTCCTACCTCTTGCTCCAGCTTCAACCTACAGTTGTGTCGCACCTCCGCCATTGCGCTCCCGTGACCACATCTATCCTCTGATCTTCCCAGCTTCCAAACCTTAATCCCATCTCTTCCCTAATCTTCAGACATGTGACCAACCCAACGGCCGGAGACACCCAAATCCCTCATGACTCTTCTCCCTTGTTCCCAAATAACTTCATCCCTTCCGATCATAGCATCCTCCCTCATTATCTCTTCAGTTGCGACCAATTTCGACCCCAAAACCCACACGCATGTAACCTCTAGGTAGATCCACTCTCACTTATCTCGATCAAACCCCATAAATCTCTATGTTTCTAACAACCCAGAACCCAATCGCCTTCAACCACCTGAACCGACTCCTCCCCATCTCTTCTATTTAGATACTCGCATTCCCTTTCGATTAATCTATCTTCCATTCGTCTATCAACACAAGAATGAGAAAGAGAAGGAGGATGAGTTTGAGGAGGATACGACCAGAATATCAACCGAGGTGAGATCCATGAGGGACCCATTATCCTCGTGTTGCCGCACCTTTTAGGAGTAGCTAAGCTTCCCACTGTCCACCGTCGCGGCGATTGAGGTGAAGGCCATGGTTGATCAACGGCACTCCAATCTCGTGCAATTACAGGTACACCCCATATTTTTCCTCTTCTTCCTCGTTTTCTTTTCATTCCTCTTCGTTACTCCTGCCTTAAATTCCCTCTCAGTTATTCTATCAATCAACCACCGAATCTCCACCATCACCACACCTTGTCCCCCTTCCCATCTGATCTATCCCCCGTGGCCTTCCACCTTCAATCTCTCTAAGGTCGGAGCCACAAGTTCCTTTTCCTCCATCCCTGTGACAAGAGCTCAGTTCCTCCTTTCTCCATCTTCTTCTGAACTGAACGCCAGTCCGGGGAACTCCCTTCTTGGAGCCTTTCATTTGTTTGCAGGTGACAAGAGTCCATCAATGGAGCAGGTATCCCTCTTCCTTGATGACCATCGGCCTTGTGTCAGCTACTAGCAATGCCAACCATTCTCTCCACGAGCCTCTCAAGGGAGTTCAATATAGGCGTCCAGGGTTAGACCTACAAGAATCACGAGATCATGAGCACCTTTCATCTACGTCGTCCATCCATCTGATCAGATTCGAAATACCATCAGAGCCTGTAACTCACGCTTGGGACATAACTGTCAGATCAAGAGAGAAACAAATGATCGAGATCAGCTCCAGACCCTTTAACCGAACCAAAGAACCTTGGGGAGCCTGAAGCAACTTGATCCCATCGCGTAAAGGTTCGGTTCACCAAACCTCCATCGCACGCGAGCTTCTCAGATCACGTGCGTCATGTGCGTGACATGGGAAAATTACGTTATCACCCCTCTCGCCTTCAGGAATCACAGATATACCCTTGCTGGTGGGTAAATTGCTAGGAAGTATAACGACTTTGGAAAATTGTGGAACTAACCCTAGAAGGTCCTATTTGCAAAGTTTCTTATTCTTTCTATATTTATTGATATCTTATGCATTTAGTATCGGATATTTACATTCTCAGTGTCATTTTATTCCTCTTTGCATTGTCTATCATATGGAATGCTGGGATTTGTATTTTGGAGACATTATTTGGCAATGATTAATTAAGTTATTCATTCAATTATTCCAGAAATGCTATTCATTGTTATTGAATTTATTGCTCAATAATTTGCACATTGATTTGAGGGAATTATTTTTTGATACAACTTTAGATTAATTGAGATATTAATTATGAAGTTAATTAAGGAGAGAGCTCATGGTTTGAATTGATGACTTGCTTTTGGCGTTCTTTCTTGACCTGCTCATTCTTCTGACATCTTTATTGCATCATTTAAAAATCAATAAAAATTGCATTTATTTATTTCTATCTCACCACATAGCATAGCATTTTTTCATTAAATTATTTGTAAAATCAATGCATCATATTTCTTTTTAATTAATTACATTTATTAAATTAAATATCGATAAAAAATCTTCTTTAAAAACATAATTCTTTAGATATTTAATTTTTAATTCTGCACCATCATATTACCTTTCTGAGATCGATCTTGGGACTTACGTAAGTAAACTAAGTAATTCGACCATATCTAGACTTGATTCTTTATATAATCTCTTAGTATAGTCCATTTTTACGGGTCCTGAATTGCCTGGATACAACAATTAAAACAACAAATTAATAAGAGCAATTATAGGAGCTCGTCAAATGGTGCCATTGTCGAGGAGGTATACGATTAAGGATTAATTTTTAAATAATTTAGATTTTTAGATTTTCATCTCTGGATACTCTAGTTCTAGTTTCTTGTGCATATTTCTCTCTTACTATTTATTTTATTTCTTATATATCTTTCTTGTGAAAATCTCTATAATATTCATTTTTTTCTCTTTTCGTGCGAGGCACCCAATGGACTCGAAGCAGCTTTCTCAGAGGCTGAAGCAACTCTGAGCAACTAGACGTGGGTGATTCTATGGATCGAGCCTGCTATGGAGGCATGAAGAAACTTTTTATTTTATTTATAGAGAGTGTTTTATTCATTTGTAATTAATTAGTAATAATTTCTCATTTCCAATGATTTCCGTTTGGGTTTTCATGCTTACACTTGGACATAGGACTATGATAATCACCCAAATTTTGTGGTGATTGTCATAGTCCTAGGACTGCACAATGGCTATTAGAGCTTCTAGGATCCAATTACTGTACTCGTAGTTGTAGGACTGCCCTTCCACATTAATTGAATGCATTAGATAGAATTTCACCTAGCCAAGTTTACCCGTTCTATCACTCGCTACTAAAAATTATCATTCTAATTGCGGTTTCCCGTGCATGCTTTAGACATATTTATTATGTAAAATTCAATTCTATTTAGCATCATGCACGGAAATCGTGAGGAAGCATTGTAAGTATTTTTAACTCCACATTCATCATCGGGTTTCCCTCTACATAGCTTTTTCGATTCTCCCTCGATTGTCACTCATTTAGAATTTAAAGGAAACTAGAATCCCCATTTAGATGTGTATTGATCTCCACTCAAATATAAAGTGATAATCAAATTAAAATAAGGGGACTGCTAAACTAGATTGACTAATCAAAACCGAATAAAAGTGAAAGATTGTTTGTCGGAGAGAAACACCATCCTTGTGCATTGGTACATACCTCCAGACTATGAGTAGGTAAGGACGTAGCCATAAGGTTAGATCCCAAAACCCTGGACCTACACCCTAAGTCTCCATATCCGACTCTTGCGGGTTTTGGAGCTACAAGAACCCACCTCCGACCATAGTCAACTTTTTGTGTGAGTCCGTCTACTATCTCCTTTAGGGGTGTGATATAACATGTCAGTCTGGGCAGATCACTCCTTTGATTGAGAACTAGTAGAACCACATCTGGGCATCAGGGCAACACAAATGTGTGTAATGGATTATAAGATTGTTTTATCATCAATTTAAAATTGAAAAGATAATCGGTCGAACTTTTACAGTCTTCATTGTGTCAAGTTGGTGAATTTGGAGTTTGCATTGTCTATTGTACTGTGTGCGTTCAAAGATCATTGCACTTTCATACTCCACCTTCCTTTTCGAATATGTGAAAATACAGCTATTCATACCCAAACTCCGTAGGTCAAGCTCTCACGACCATATTCCGACCTTCTTCGTCTCCGTTTTCAATTCAAAAGAACCCTCTCTTTGAGGCGGTTCTTCCCCAGCCATCATCTTCTCCACCCTCACACACTTCACCCTCATTCCACCACCCCACTCCTTCTTCGATTGAATATATGATGAATCTTCACTTCATCACCTTTATTCTTTCATTTTAGCCTTAAATCCCTAGCCAAACACATGTATATAGTATTAATTTGTATAAAATAACACTCAATCAATTGATAATAGATACTATATAAAATATTGTATTTAATTATAAAATAAATGAATAAAGGAAAGAAAAAAAGAATGAAGCGTCAAAGACACCAAGTGACCCTAGATCTCAAGACCTAGTCATAATGACTTGGTAGACAAGGAATAAAGTAGCGGGAGATATGGCATATAAACTGTACAGAAAACACTAGAAAATCCTAATTTTTATTCATCAATAATAGGATTTTGGACCTATTTTATTTTCCTATTTTTGTACCTCAAATCAATAAACTTTGAGAATGAACATTGTACATATAAACACAAAGAAAAATACATTTTTTTTCATTAATGTAAAGTGTGCTCGGGACACATAGAAGAAAAAGCCACAAAGAAAACTTTACAACCATGTATCTTCTTAATACATAATCAAAATTGACCAAACTCACTTTATTGTTCATAAAATTGAATTATCTATTTAATGAAGGTGGTTTTATTTAATTTGGAGTTAAGATGTAAAAGTTTGCTTTTGGGCCCTCACTATGTAGTATACATGTATATAATATTCAATATATTCATTCTTTGTATTTATACATTCCTCATGTTTTTTATATACTTTTACATATTATTTGAAATACATGTACATATAAAATTTAAAATAAAATTATTAAAAATTCATACAAAAAATAAAGCTATATAATGTATAGGTAAACTATACCTATAACATACCTACACATATTTATTTAGGTAAATAAAGAAATTAAGAAAAATAAATTAAATTTATGTAAATGTGTATTTAAATAAGTGATAAATATGTAAATTATGTAAATAACAGAATAAATATAAAATACAAAATAAAAATAAAATACCTAAAATCCATGCATATATACCTATGTATATACATGTAAATATTAACACATAATAAATTAATTTGTAAAAAAATAAAAATCAAAATAAAATACTACACAAAATTGCACGCCTTTTTTGTGTTTTAACCCAAAAATAATAAATTAATTTATTATTCAATATCAATTTTATAAGGGATTATTGGATCATATTTTTCTGGTTGGTCCACATGGACCAACCAGGACCTTAATTTTGTGGACCAGGTGGGTCAACTGTACTGTCAACATCCCCCGCCCATGTCGAACCACCTACCCCCATGTCTTCTCCCTCTCCACACACCTCCATCTCCCTCAAGCTCATTCCCATTCTTTAGCCCTATCATCTGTCACCCTCGCTACACCTCTAGCCCTCACCAAACTCCTTCCTCTCGCATGCCAACTCTCCTCGAAGATACCCCATCTCCATGTCTATAAAGCACCTCCTCTACCCTTTTTGATTCTTTAATCCCCCTTTTCACAAACGTAACCCCTGAAGGACCCTCCTGGGTTGAGTCTTTTATGACAACATCAAATCCCCAACCCTCAAGGTGAGGATAAGGCGGTGGAGGTGGCAATCCAAGCTTCGTCGGAGAAGCTCCGGCGAGCTTCATCTGCTCCAGGCATCAACGCCTGTCTGGGATGTTATGTATCCTTTTTCTCTTGCATTTCTTCCCATTAGTTTAGATGTAACCTTAGTTTTGTCAATTAGATTCCATTTTAGTTTAATTTTAAGATTTAAAACCATAGGAGCAGTAGGCTCCAGCTCGAAATCCCTTATTTCTCCACTGTCTCTGACCCCCATTTCGCCTCACCTTTGATATTCAACACCATCTTCACATTTCTCCCACATTATTCAACTCAGATTCTGTAAGAATCTGATCCACCAAGCTCTGTCCTCCACCTCTCGCCTAAGCTCCACCGCCCCTCTGATCCCTTGCGCATCTAGCTTCAAGAGAGGGTCGGTCATGACCCTCTCTGTGTACTCTTCCTTTTTGTGCAAGAACGATCATTAAGCAACACTTGAAGAGTCATCTAGAGGTACAAATCAGACCTCCAGGTCTATAGAGCCTTAGGGTCCCTCCGATGGACCTCGGATGCCACTGAGACCTCCTACTAGAGCGCGTGAGTCCCAAGGAGCGATTGAGACCATCAAAGAAGTAATCGGTGGCCACACGTGTAAGAGCTTAATGAATCTCTGATTCTCATTCTTTATTATTTTATTTTAGCTTTATCTTTTAGCGAAACATCTATAAATATGTGTAAATACAATATATTACCATTGTATATGTCATTGATAATATTGCATAATTAACACATGTTTTCCAAAAATAAAAGAATAATGAGAAAAGAAAAGGAAAGAACGATGTAACTATGAAATAAGTACAGGCTGACCCTAACCTCAAGAGAAGGTCAATCATTGACCTTATCGATAAGGAATAAAGTAGAGTAGATAGGGTCCTTGTATATTCTTCACTTTGCACTCCATGTACATATTACTTCTCCTGTTCTATTTATCAGTAAATGACCTCAAACCTAATTTTTTTCTTAATAAAAGTTGTACATAAAAATGTTGTCTAAATAATAAAAATACCTGTGAAGCAAATCATTGTACATAATACAAATAAACCACTCATAAAAAAACCACACAACAAGAATTTAAAAGATCAATTCCAGCTCCATATAACTCAGATTCTTCCAAAAAACCTTTATTAAACTATAAATTAAATTATATTTCAAATAAGGTGGTTCCATAAAATTTGGAATTATGAGAGGAAAATTGGCTTTTTGGGTGCATTGTATAGTCATATGGTACCTATACTTGTAAATATTCATATTTAATTATTTTATTATATAATTTATGCATATTGTATTGTAAACACTTGTACATATTCCTAAAAATAAACAAAACAATAAAAATTAGCAAACACAAAATAAAATAAAATCCAAAGTCATTGTACAAAAAGCCACACGTATGTATATTGTATATAATACCTATTTATTTAACACCTTTATTTAAATTGTAAAAATCAAATAAAAACATTTTATACTCCTCAAATTATTTTGTAAGTAAACAAAATAAAAAATAAAGGATTTATATGTAAAAATGATAAAATAAAAATAAAAAGAACAAAATACATAAGTATATTATACGTATACATAATACCCAATGCTGTATACACCATGTATACAAATTTCATAAAAATAATTAAAAATCACAGAAAAATAGTTTGAAAAATAACAAAAATTTTTCATTTTTACCATTTTTATTTTAAATTCATTTACTATTTTATTCTTATTTTCTTTGATTTATCTATTTTGAATTTCCTGATTGGCTGGCTCGGGTCCATTGACCCGGGTCAACCCCACCTTCACCAGACCCGACCCGACAATGTATCACTGGACCAGATTTCTACGACTTTTCTTGGTCGGGTCCGTTCTCCTTTTACTTTTATTTTAGTGCCCCATTCATCTCCCAGGATCCGTGGTCCTCGTGGATCCCAAAGAGGAGTCGGATCATTCTAGGGTTGTGAGCTTCCCTTTGATCTTTCTGGAACCCAGGAATAGCCTATATATACTCTCCTCTACCACCCATGCTTGATAGTTCGTGACTCGCCGCCTAACTCCTCCCTAGTCACCTCCAGAAGTGTTACATGCTTCCAGAGAGACCTTCGGAGAGTAATTTGGTGGTTGTTTGGCCGATTGCTCAAATGTGGCCTTCCACAGCTCGGTCGAGGCCACTACCTCGCCGTTCCCCTTTCTTGATGTTACTGAGTCCATCAAAAGCTTCAGGTACTACTTACTTCACCCGTATTTCAATTTTCATCTCGATTGCATTTATTAGCTTCGCCGTCAGTTCACGTGCTCCAACCAACAGTCGGGACCTCATCTCGCTCATCTATCCGCTCCGATCGACACTTCTACTCACCGTCCATCTTCTAGCACAACCTGATCCCCCTGGATCCTTCTCACCGGAGAAGAATTAGGATAGATTTCTCCCTCTGCCTTCGTCGGAAACCAGAGCTCCATTCCCTTGCATCTTCTCTTCACAATTGCATGCAATAACCTAACTGGATCAAAGCCTCTGAGTTTGTTTACCCTTCGCAGGTGCAGGTTCGCACAAGGAGGTGCAATCTGAGCTCCAGTCGAGGTGGCGGAGTACCTCCAGGTGCACCACTCCCGCTTGGACCATCTAACCATCCATCTTCTCATCGGAGCTAACCATTAGATATGGAGTGTCCCTACGAAGGTGTTGGGCTTCATCACGAGTTCATCAGACCTGTGGATCACCATCCACTACTGATGGAAGCTCGTCGGGCTTCAATTCTTCCAACATCCTTCCTCGCTGTTGGATCACTCCTCTTCTGCCAGACCTAATCCAGACCGTTCTCTTACGCCCAACTGATAACGGTCGGATCAGATCCCCAGTACATCTGAGCCACTCATCAGCGCCAACCTTTTTAGCTGTCAGATCCATACTGGTGTAGCAGATCTGATCCATACGTCCTCGACATCCTCTGACCATTAGATCCTTTTGCAGAGCGCCATCAGAGTCGTTAGTCCTCCACGCACCTGCCACGTGCCTCAAGGGTATATTTCCCTTTTTCCACTGCATGTTCTTTAATTTCATTTTTGTCCAATAAATAAAACTGTAGCTAAGAACTTTTGTAGTAAGGACCCTGTAGTTTTCATATTTGCATTATAGTTCACTTGAGTTGTAGTCACGTATACCTTCACGTGCTTTTTGTGTTTTTGCATGTTTTCCCTTGTGCTTTGAAACTATTCTGGAATGAAAAGAAAGTTTTGAAAATTGCATATGTACCCCTTCATGTCTGGATTCACGTGTTGCACGTGACTTTTGTGAATGAATTGCTTTGAGGCCCTTGGACTTTTATTACTTGTTATCTGCTAGGCCCTAGTACTTAAAGTAATTGCAGATTGGTCCATGTGCTCTATTTTTAATTGCAAGCATTTTATTAATTGTAATAAATAGTTATTTAACTCCAAAAACTACCTAAAAATTACCTGTGGTTCCTGATTTCATGTAATATTTATGGTGATTTTTGCTTGTTGATTTTAAAGTATTTTCCATTATTAAAAACTCAAAAGCCCCTTAAAAAGTCCATTGTTGCTTTAGAAAATACATAAAAACTAGAAAAATCACTTAAATTTTTTATTAAAATTACTATAGTTTCCTTTTATGCTTTTTTAGCTCATGTATAAATTTTGTTGAAAAATACTTTATAAAACCAAAAAAATTACAAAATATATAAAAACTTATAAAAATCATATAAAATGATAAAAAAATCCAAAAACAATGATTTTAGTTCCCATTTGTAAGTATTTCTTTCTAGTTTATCGTAAAAATCATTTTTAGAAATTTTGAGACTTTTATCTATTTTTAAATTGCAAAACATCCCTGTCTGTGCACTGTTTGTTCTTTTTGTCACTGTTTAATTTTTAGAAAATCACGAAAACATCTGAAAAAAATATAAAACCCAAAAATATTTTACTTTAATTTTGTGATACTTTTTGGCTTATTTGAAAAATACAAAAAGATTGTGTGTGCATACTTTTATTCCTTGTGTTGATTTCCTTTACATTAACAAATTAAAAATTTGAAAAATTAAAAACCACTAAAAAACAATTAAAATCCCTTGATTTCTGAAATTGTCTACTTAGTGTATAATTGATCTTCTTGAGTTTGACCCTGGTCGCTATACTTGGTTAATAAAAGTAGCAAAACCGCTCGATTTGTTTGATAGATCTTTTAATTGTTTATTTTCTCGATAATCGAATTTGGTTGATTTGGGATGACACTTGCTTAATGTAATCCACCTTAGTCAGCTGGAAATTCGGTTATCAAAGCTCCATAATTTAAGCTCGCCAACCCCATGTTATTAGGGTGTTCTTCGTGACACCCCAGGAGCCATCGGATCTCGGCTGAGCTCACTAATCCTATCCATCCAATCTACGTCAAAGCGAAGTCCTCCCAACGCTGTAGATTGCGCCACATGGAGCAAGTTCATCTTCCTGATGAAACACACTTAAAGGGGTAATTTATATAATACCCCATCCTCCTTTTGTATTTATTATTAGTCTTGTACATATTAAGTTTAGTTTAAAAGTTTTTGTCAAAAAATTACAAGTGGACTCCACATTTATTGGATATTGCTTTTGTGTCCTTCGCGAGATCATCTCACGTAGCGGCCCATGTGAGGGGGGCAAATTGCAAGGATACCCTACCGAGTCCCTTTATCTATGTTTAGTTTTGGAAATTTGTAAATACATGTTAAAATTTTGAGTTATTTGCATGCAAACCATCCGATTTTATTTTTATTACAAATATACTCTATCAGGTATTTGTTTATTTTCTTGCATTTCTATTTTATTTAAATAGCTCATGCACTTGTAAATCTTGCAAAAATCGGAGTAAATGCTTCATATTATGGTTGTTCATGCCACATTTTTATTTTAGCATTTCGCTACATTTTTCATTTATAAAAGCCATTTAAGAGCTATTTATTCCCAATTTAGATATAAAAATACATAATTATAAAACCACTTCTAAAAATTCCAAAAAAATATATATAACACAAAAAAAAGATAAAAGAAAAACACTACAAATTGAAAAACCCTCCTAACCATATAAAAATATGCAAAAATCACATATGATCTAAACAAATAGTTTTATGTTGAATAATTTTGTTTATATTTCATACCATATATTTAAACTAATTTTGGGAATTTTAAAAGAATTTATCTACTTTTAAAACACTAAAACATTCAGCCTATAAATATATCTACTATTTTGCTATATTAAGTCAATTAAAAATACCTTAAAATTAGCAAAAAAATATAGAAAATTAACAAAAACATAGAAAAATTAGAAAAAAACACAAAAAATTTATTTTGTAATTTTGAGTATATATAGTTATATTTATAAATATAAAACCTTATATAGACTATTTATATTATATATACTTATACTTAATAATAAGAATATTATTAATATTATTTATATATACTTATAAATATATGTAAACCTTTAAAAAAGGACTATTCTTATTTGTATTTTATGTATTTTATATATGTTTATTATATAGATTATAGTATTCTACTTATTACTATTATTGTTACTATATAGCAATATATATACATATTATTTTTTAAAAAATGTAATTAAAAATAAGACAAATATAAAAACATAAAATAAAAAATAAAAATTTAAACATAAAAATAAAAAATCCATAAATTTTAAATACAATTAAAAACCCACAAAAAAGCGGAAAAGTACAAAAACAATTATTGTTTATTTTTAGGGAATAATCACTCCTATCCGCGTATTTTCTCTAATCGGTTCAACCCATGCACTTTCTTGCAATAAGAAATTTCGCCCGCACAATTTTCATTGATTTATCATAGATTGTGGGGTTGATTATTGATCTAGCTAATTTTTGACGTATCGAGAGCCGAGAGAGGGGTCGATATAGCAATTGTCGGACTTGACTTATCATGCATCGCATACCCTTCAAGACCAGATGCTAGACACCTCTATGTGATTGTTAACTATCAAATGGCATCATTGATGGGGAGCAACGTAGGATAGGATTGTACATATAGCTTAAGTAATTTTCTTATCTTTTATTTCCATTTATAAATAATCATTTATCCGTGTTGAATTATTTATCTGTGTCTGACCAATTTCTTTGTTGAATTCTTTGCGAGGGACTGCGTGGCGAAGGTGACTTCTTAGGAAGCCAGGGCACTTGAGAGACAAGGAGATTGGATCCTTCTTCATGAGCACATTGGAGAGAGAGCAAGGAAGAGAGATAGAGAGAGACCAGAGCAGACAACTTTAGTGTAGATTTTTCTTTTATTTTTTGTGTGAGAGAGAAATTTTATTTTGCAATAACTAATTTGTAATAATATATGTATATTTAGAGATCGACACTCTATGAGGTCCATTTCCTGGGTGATTGTTCACCCAGGGACCTCACTGATTTTCCACATCTTTTATCACCTTCTTATCTTTTATTCTCCCTATTTCCACTTGTTTTTATTTGTTTTTTGCATTTTGAGTTTTCTTTCTTATTCTTATCTGTTTATGTGAATGATCCCTTAGATTTTAGGAATTTCTTGATCAAGTAATATAGGTCCAAACACCTAATATTTGCATGTGCATATAGTCTCTATGCTTGGACTTAGATCAAACTCAATATGTTCTTTACGATAATAGCAATTCCTTCTTAGGGGTGATTTCATCGACTTGCATTTTCATGTAGTGTAATTTAAATTCCTTGTCTTGCATCCCGCATGAAGAGATCTGGAAGCACTGTGAGTCCTCATACTGAGCTTGCATCATTTGATATAAGGGTGAGATTTCCATCCGAGTATCCACTTACATGGATTTCCGCTATCTCCCTCTGTTTTTGTTCACTTAGGTTTTTAAAGAAAATCCAAAAATTTGTTGGGCCGATTGTTCTGAAAAATACTCAAGAAAAACAATACAAAAATTAAAACAAGGGTACGATTTAATAAACAATGACCAAAACTAAAATCCATAATGTGCATCATTGTTTGGGGTTTATGAAGCTTTCATTTTTTTCTGATACATTCCATACAGAGCGAGGCATGTCTCTTAAGGAATTGACCCAAAATCATGATATGTGGTTGTCTCGATTAATACCTGGGATCGACAAAGTACTAGCACTTGTATCGTACGTGGGCGAGTCATGCCTTGTCGACGATAGTGTTATCGCCTTATGTAGAATATCTGACCTGGCCCGAAGTATTGAGCTAGGCCACGCCCTTACCGGTGTGTATGTCTCATCATTCTGCATCCTAGTAGGGCATTGTCCGTTTGCGGGCTTGGTCTGAAGTATTGGATTTTCCACCATCAGCTTCCTCTATTATTTTTTTGCTGAGGAGCCCCCCAAGACCGATATCGAGGATCTCAAAAAGTGCATATCACATGTTATAAAGGAAGTGGAAAGTATGAGATACTTTTCTGGCAGTACTCACTCTGCTATAGGGTTAGCCTCTAAGGACTTTCTCTAAGATTGCCTGTAAAAAAGATTAGAAATGATAAAAATAGCTGAACTCTTATGGCTACAATTGTGTTGAGTTGGCGAACCCACACTTGTATTGTGTTTGTTTAAATTTAGAATTTAGGTCAAAGATCCAGTCCAACGCACTTGTCTTTTTCATTTTATTTATTTTCATTTCTTCTTGCTCAGCTCATTTTGAGCCTTCTGCTATTTTCCTCCTCACTTCATCTATTTTCCATCACCGTATTCCATTCCTCATCACTCTGCTTCTATCCAAGATGTCGTCTCATGGATCGTTTAGTTGGGGCCTCGTTGACACTTTATCGATTCCATGAACTCGACATCTTCAATAATTCGATATGATTCCCGAGAATATATTTCAAACCTTGAGAACTGAACTCAAAACTCCTAGACTTCTTCCTATATTCAAATAAAATGGGATCACTCTTGTCCTGCCATTCTCCTCTTATGGATGGAAACCGATTTCAGTTCATATCAGATGTTCCAATCACACACATCTGGAATCGATCCTAATTCTAGATCATCCTTCCCATTTGGTTCCCATGACTGCCAATTTGAACAAGATGCATCTTTCTGTGCAAAGTCAAACCTCATCCCCGTACATATACATTCCTTTGAGTCTAAATTAGAGATGGCTCCTTAACAAAAAGGGAAGGGACCGAATCATCCATATCAGGGACAACCAGATCTGAACACCATGAATGTACAATTTCTCATGTCTATACAGTCTATCCAACAACATCTGAGAGATTAGGTGCTTGCTTAGGTTGTCTTCCAAGACAAGCTGAATGACCTGAGGAGAGAGAGAGAGAACAGAGGAGGAGGAGGAGGAAATGATGATGAACAAGAATATAGACACCATGGAGGACCTACAGACGAGGCAAGGAGAGAGACTCCCAAGCCTACTCTCAAAGAGACATACAATCCTGGCTCCGACCATATGATAGAGTTTATATAGATCCCTATAGTCCACTGACATTTTGAATTGAGGCCCTAATTTTTGGCTCCTCTTCCCTCCTTCTATGGGAACAAAAATGAAGATCCCTACATCCATATCCAACAATTCTCTCGCATCCGTAGCACCATTTACTACCCTAACATCCCGTTAGGTGTAGTCAAGATGACCACGCTACCCTTAAGCCTTCAGGATAAGGCTCTTTATTGGATTAATCACTTGGGTAAGGTCATGACAACCTGCGAGGAACTTAAATCTATGTTCCTCCAAAAATACTATCCTGTAGGTCATCTCAACCAGATGAGAGAAAGGACTAGCAACTTCTCCCAAGGACCACACAAGTCCATACATGAATCCTGGGAGAGGTTTCATGATTTGCAAGAAAAGTGCCCCCACCATGACATTCCTTGGACAATCCTAGTCCAACATTTCTTCAGGGGACTGATTCTAGAAAGTCCGAGACTAGTGGATGTCACATGAGGTAATCTCACTTCAACAAAGACGAAAGCATTGTCTGGAAATTTTTTAAAGAAATGGTCAAAGGAGAGGTCGCCTTGTCTTCATCCCATTCTTATCAAAGAAAGCCGTAGATCCACCACAAACAAGTGAACATGGATGTATCCAGTAAAGTGGAAAGGGATGAGAGCTCCAAGTTGAGTATCATAGGGAGCCACATGTCCAAAGTTGATATCATCGAGAAACGATCACAGGAACTTGAGAAACTTTCTATGATCGAACAGAGGACCCAACACCTAAACAAGCTGGATCAAATTTCCAAGAAAAAGGAGCTGCTAGTCAGTACCATCAATGTCGCCCAGTCTAGGAGCCCATCAGTGATGAATCCACATTTCATCATCTTTATTCTATCATTTTGGCACCAAAAACCCTAGCAAATGCCTGTAAATAACATTAATTCCATCATCTTAGCATTCCTGCATGTGCATCTAAATAGTGTATAAAATACTGTAATTAAAGCCAAAATTATAGAATAAATAAAAGAAAAGAAAATGAATAAAATATTGCAAATATTTTATGACCCGAAACCCCGAGACCTAGGCATCTCGATGACTAGGTCGACAAGGAATAAAGTAGGGGGAGATAAGGGCCAAAAATACCAATAAAATTCCTTTTATTTTATTCATTCTTATTCATTTTGGGACCTATTTTTGGTTCCACTTTTTATACATCAAATAAAGAAACTTTGTACATAAAAGTTGTAGATAATTAAATAAAGAAAAATGCAAAATTGATTTCACTGAAAAATAATGTACAGATAAAAAGTTATGACCTGAATAAAAATCCAGAATCCCAACTTCCCAGACCTGTATCTCACAACTGAAAACTCCAAATGCAGCATACTCACCTTTAATTGTATGTAGAATAAAATAAGCTATTTAATGGCGGTGGTTTCACATTTGGCGGAGCTACGGTTTGAAAGTTGAGTTTTGGACCCATATTGTATAAGTGTACATAATAAAATATTCAATTTATTATTTGATCATTATTTTTATATTTTTATTTTTTTATAATGTTGTAAATAGTACTTATAATGATTATGTACATTAAAATTAGACTAAAAATGCAAGAAAATACAAAATAAAAAGACTTGTATATAGAATACATAGGTATACTACCTATATCCATACATATACATTATACCCTTATATTTTATTAAATACCCAAAACACCTCAATAAAATAAAATAAAAATATTTCTAAGTGTATAAAAGTATTTTGTAATTTTACAAAATAAGAAATAAAAATTATAAAATTAAAATACACAAAATAAAAATAAAATACTAAAATACATAGGTAATATACCTATGTAGGGCTAAAAAGTAAACTTGTAAAAATATACCTCATAAAATAAATTAAAAATCATAATAAAATACTACATAAAATAACAATATTTTTTATTTTATAATCATTAATTAATTCGACCTTTTTCTATTTTTAATTGTATTTACAAAATAATTATCAGGGATTTTTCCTGATTGGTCCACGTGGACGAATCTGGAGACGGCCCCAGTTGACCCAGGTCAACTGGTCGTCTTCCCCACCTACCCCCCTGTCAGAGGTTGGTTTTTGAGCCATTTTCTTGGATTTTTCCCAGCCGATCCTTTCACCATTTCACTTCGATCCCTTCTGCAAACTTCTTCACCTACCAACCATCTTGCCCGCCTTGCGATTACCTTGGAGATCGCATCACTGAGGCGCCCCAGATCTCTTGATCTTTGAGCCCCTGCAACATCGGGTCAAACCCAATATATGCGACCCTCCTACTTTGAATTCAAATTGAGTCCCCTTGGTCCACCCCTCTCCGCCTCTCCGGTGCTCTGAGCCTTGATGGAGGTGACAGCTCCACCGCGAGCTTCTCAGCCAGGGCGAACGAGGTCGAGGACGACTCCGCCACCTCCCGCAAGATCGGCGGTCGAGGTATACCTTTTCCTCTGGCTCCGGCCATCGAGGGCCTCCCCCCTTGTATTTCTTTACGCCATTTGGTTCCTGTTAGTCTTAGGATCGAAAACCCTCAAAAAAGGATCTAAGTTCCATCAAGTATCTTGCCCAATCACTCATCTTGGCCGGAGCGCACCTTCGGCCGTTCGTCACCATTCCATTCCACGCATCCCCACGTGCATCGAAGGGTCCAGGCAGTTTGCCCTGGATCCTTTGACTCTTTTTGCAGGTCAAAGCAAACTTGAAAGCACCTGGAGTTCGAGTTTTGAGCTCGCCGGAGCGAACGAAGCCTCCCAGCTCCGCCAGCCCCCAGCGAGCACCACGGCCACCGCCGTGGCTTTTTGACGGCTCCAGGAGGTAGACGAAGACCTCAGGACGCTCCACGTCCATTTTGAAGCCTCGACATCACCGAAGGACCGAGATCGGGGGCGGCGAAGTTCACCCTTGCCGGTGTTCTTCGCTGTTCTTCCTCATCACTCCCCAGCCGTTGGATCTTGGAGCGCGCCCAGAAAGCATAACAGCCATTGGATCTCCCCGCGCCTCTATCGTCGATCGTCCTTGGAGATCTGATCTCAGCCGCACATCCACGAAGCGTCATCGGCCGTCCATATGCGCCACGTGTTTAAGTAGCTCCCCATCCGCCGTTGGATCATGCGTCAAGGGTATTTTGCACCTTAACCCTCGCGCAGTTTGTATTTACTTTTTAGTATTTAAACTTTCGTCTGTAGTATAAAACTTTGGGTTATTTGCTTTTAAACCCCTAGCTTTTAGTGTATCTACATTCAGGTCCTGTGCCACGTCACCTCACGTGCCTGTGCGCGTGAGGGGGTGGGCTTTTTGCAAGGAACCCCCTGGGGTTTATTTATTTCGGTTTAGTCCTAAGATTTTGTAACATAGTGTAAAACTTTGGGATATTTTGCATTTGACCCCCTGATAGTTTTGAATATTGCACTTAGGTCTCTGCCAGGCGCGTGTTTCGCACGTGTTTGGCTTGGGAATTTTGTACTAAGGCCCCTCCGGGTTTTGTAATTTGTTTTTAGTCCAGTAAATGCTATTTTTAGTGTAAAACTTTGTGGAAATTTTGCATGTACCCTTTGGATGTCTGAAAAATTGCACAAATACCCCTGCCAGGCCTGATTAATGTTTGGATGCTTGTTCTAACTATTTAAATTATCATTTTGCCTCCAAAAATTCTCAAAAATTAGGGATAAGTTCTTGTAGGCTTGTTCTTTGACGCCAACATTTTAGTTTTTGATTTTATTTTATTTTTATAATTACTAAAAATCAAAAACATGCTCTTTATTCACTGTCTAGCTTAGAAAATGCCAAAAAAATATTAAAACATCTCGAAAAATTCCAAAAAAAATTCTCTAGTGTCTATTTTATCCTATTTTAGTGTCAGTCCAAAAATCACTAAAAATCTCAAAAGAAAAACACTAAAAATTCAAAAATACATAAAAACTTCAAAAAATATATAAAATCAAAGAAAACTCCAAAAAACACAAACTCAGTTCCTGTTTGTTCTACATTTCATTCTCTTTATTTGAAAATTAGTGTGAAAAATTTTGGTTACTGTTTGCTAATTTTAATTTCCATTTTACTCACAGCCAGCACATATTCCACTGTTTTCCTTTATTTCAGCTTTTAAAAATACCAAAAACACCTTGAAAAATACCCAAAAATAAAAAAAACAGTAAAAATCCTAAAAATATCAAAAACATTTTCTTTATGAATTTTTGGCTATTTTTGCATATTTTTATAAATACTTTATCTTGTCTTTCATTACATTGTTTTTAAATTCCAATATTGAAAAATAAAAAAAATATAAAATATAAAATTATAAAAATCAGAAACTTGAAAATCAAAATATAAAATTAAAAATTAAATAAAAATAAAAAATTCAAAAATTAAAAACCCACAAAAATTTCTTTGCTTGCTTGTTTAGTGTAGACATCTCACACATTCACTCACACACAATTATTTGATTTACCCTGCTTGCTCCCTGTGTTCGAACTCTCTGCATACTTTCCCTTTACATCATTTGTGCAGAGTTAAAAATAAATTTTAACTCCACATTTATTTCTATTTCCGTGATCTGTAGTGTGGGTTAATTGTTGATTAAACCATGATTTTGTAGTGGTTAAGACACCGACTATTGACTCGCCTTATGAGTCAATACAACCGCTCTAAATTCTGCGTTTATCAAATGGCACAGTTGCCGGGGAGCAACATCGAGTAGTTTACATTTTTGTTTGCTTGTGATTGTTGTCTACCATAGCTTCAGTTTATCTCTCTTGCACTTTTGATACATATATTGCGTGAGCTATTCTGACCATCCTTTCTTGTCTTCTTGCAAGGGACCGCGGAGCAAGACGGGTCGCCTAGGTGACCCGAAGCAACCTTGGGAAGCGGAGCCGGCCTTTTTAGGTCAAGCCGGCAGGAGAGAGCAGGAGGAGTGAGAGAGTGATTAGTTTAGCTTGCATTTTATTTTGTGAGAGAGAGTGATTCATTAATTTGTAATAATACAGGTACTTGGACACTTGGACTCTTGAGACACTACCGGGCCTAATTTCCGGGTGTTTGTTCACCCGGGGGCTCGCCGCGGTTTTTATCGCGTTTTCCCGCTTGTCATTTTCCGGATTTGTTTTCCTTTTCATTTCTTTTGTGGATTGAGCCCTTAGATTGTAGGTCCTGCTTGATTCAATTAGAATAGGTCCAAACACACTAATTATCTTTGCATGCTCCTATAGTTCGTATTTGGACTTAGACTAATTAAATAGTTGGCTATTAGCTCTCGATCCGCGCGCCGTGAGCTCTCCCCACACAAGCGCTTTCTCCTAACTCAAATGTGTTGAGCAGAGGAGGGGTGAGCCTAGACCGGACACTAGGATTGAGAGTTAGTAGCTAGCTTGTGGTTCTTCACGCTAGCAGTTTCCTATTCTAGGACGATTTCCGTTTTGCATATCGCCATGTAGTTTAGGTTTAAAAATTCTGCTTTGCATCCCGCATGGAGATAGATGGGATTCGCTGTAAGTCTTCTCACTTTGCATACATCATTTAGGCACAAAGGTGAGATTTCCACCTTGGTGTCGACTTGCACGGCTTTTCCGACTCTATTCTCCCTCTGTTTTTGGAACAAAGTAGGATCAAGAAAATACAAAAATCATTAGGCGCTTGTTTGAATTCACTCAAAAGAAGCGATAACACCAAAAAAAATTAAAAAAGGAACTGCTAAGAAAACCTTGACCAAAAATAAAATCGGTAATTGGATTCATTATTTGGGGAGAGTAACACCCTCACTTGTATTCAGGTTGCATGGGAAGGTCTCCTTCCAAGTGAGGTGAGCGCTTCG
This sequence comes from Ottelia alismoides, assembly GCA_037367405.1. Taxonomy (NCBI): domain Eukaryota; kingdom Viridiplantae; phylum Streptophyta; class Magnoliopsida; order Alismatales; family Hydrocharitaceae; genus Ottelia; species Ottelia alismoides. Next base: position 763,188 of record JAZKJV010008857.1, on the reverse strand, counting down.
TAAGGATTAGGGCCAAAAACCCAACTTGTGGCTGCCTTGTGTATCGCCTGGATTTCCGAAGTATTGGCGCTACTATCGTACGTAGTCGAGTAGGGCTTGGTCGCCATTGGTGACTCACTATTGTGTGAGCATCAACCTTGTCCGAAGTACCGAGCTTAGGCCACGCCTTCACGGGTGTGTCTGTCTCACCGGCTGCGTCCGAGTAGGATCTTGCACGCTCACGGGTGATTCCGTTGCGAGCGAGGTCCGAAGTATCGGTTTCGCCTATCGGCTTCCTCCCTCTCTTTCTTTAGCTGAGTAGGGATTCAGGAATGGTTACAAGGACCTCAAAAAGCGCAAGTTACAGGTTACACAGGAGGAGGACAAGTACGGGGACACTTTCCCGGCAGTACTCTCTATCCTTTAGGAGTAGCGTTCTAAGGACTCGTGAAAAGATAAATTCCTGAATCAAGCTAAAAATGACAAGATAAAAAGCCGAACCTTCATGGCTTAATGTGTTGAGTTGGTGAACTCACCCATGCTTTGTGTTTGATTGCTAGATTTATTTAGGTCAAGATCAAAAACACATCACAATTGTGCGCAATTTTGTTGCATCTCATTTCATTCTTCTTCTTTTACATTCCCTCTGCTCTTCCCAATAATCAAGATGATGGGACGGAGATCTCTTAGGCCGACCTTGTCGGCACCACTATCTAGCACTCCTCCTTATTCATCTAGGACGACCTCGGAGAGTCCGCTCTCCGAGCTTGAGTTTACATCCACTCTGTTCCCCCTCGACCACCCTCCCCATTCTCCTTCTCTCAGTCCAATTGTATCAGAATTCTGTGCATCACAGAGTTCAGCTCATTCGACAGTACCTGAGATGGCCTCTTTTGCTTTTTCAGAAAATCCGGAGATGGCAGACAGAGGCGAGCACCCAGATGACCATGATCACCCTCCGTTCATAATTGATCAGGTGGCCATCAACAACTCCTTGTTAGCGTCCCTGGAGACTATGCAGAGACAGATACGTGACCAGGGTACCTTCATGGGTGATCTGATGAGAGAGATAGCGCTAATAAGAGAGAACCGACCTGGGGGCGGTGGCGGTGGAGGAGAAGGAGGACCTGATGCAGGAGGAGGCAATCCAGACGCTGAGAGACCACCACAGACCATCATGAGGGAACTGCACAACCCAGCTGCATCCCTCACTCATCATTGGATCCGACTCCTGCCCATCCACGGAGATTTCGAGCTTCGGCCCCACACTATCCAGCTTCTACCCAAGTTCCATGGGTTGCCGACCGAAGAGCCGCACCTCCACCTCCAGGAATTCGAGATGATATGCAGCACCATCCATGATCGGTTGATGACCGAGGACACCATAAAGATGATTGCCTTTCCATTCTCCTTGGTTGATAGAGCCGCATATTGGCTCAAACACCTTGGACGATTCATCGACACATGGGCAGATCTCCGGACCACATACTTGAAGAAATATTACCCTCTCGGCCGGACCAACGCAGCTAGAGCAATGATCAGTAACTTCGTCATGATCCCAAATGAGCAGTTTCATGAAGCTTGGGATCGCTTTCGAGAGCTCATCGACCGGTGTCCACATTACGATATATCCAAGCCCAACTTGGTGCAAAGTTTCTTCTGTGGGCTGACACCGGAGCTGCAGGGGCTAGTGAACGCCTCTTGCGGTGGATCATATTTTTCCAAGGGTGAAGATGACGTCTGGGCCATTTACGAGGGCATGGCAGAAAATTCTACAGTAATGGACCAAGCCCGAGTCTACACACAGCAGAAGCCCCCGCAAGGAGCGGGATCATTCCAGAGGATCGCCCGCATCGACACCGGTCCCAATACAGTATCAGCTGCCGCATCCCAAGCTGAATCAGCCGCAGCCAACATGGGCATAATCAGTGAGAAGCTGGACCGCCTCGAGATCCTCGAGAAGAAGCAGATGCAAGGCATGGCCCAGATGGACCAAAGTGCCAAGACCATGAGTGATCTGAAGACGTAGATCGCGTGCGTTCAGGAGGCACAAACTCAGTCCCAACAGCCTCCCAGATCACGTGCTGATCCGAGCAGTAGCAATGCCAACCAACCCTCTACCTCATATCGTCAAGTCAACCATATCCAGGCAGAGCTGGTTCCCTTGCTACAGTACTACCCGACACAGCCGCCATCTTCGGACAAGCAGATAGTGGTGTATCAGCCGGAGCAGCCACTGGCAGTTCTTCCTCCACCCTCCTTTGAGCAGGAACCATTGATGGAAGTCAATGGAATTTGGTACGACCGGTACCCTCAGCCTGGGATCCGTCGTGATCATCCAGGATTCCGTTGGGGCAATGGTGGCTCCTCATCCCAGTAGCAGAATCCTGCCCAAGGACATCAGAACAGCCAGCCACAACAGCAACACCAGTAGCCCCAGTATGCCCAGCCACAACAGTATCAGAGTGGTCCTCATCCCACCTATCAGGGACATCAGTGGAGGCAGCGACAACAGCCTCAGCAATCTTATGCCCAGCCGACCCAGAACTATCCGTACCAGCAACACCAGCAGCAGCAGCCCCATTTCCAGCAGGGACAACCATCTGGTTCTCAGGGTCCCACCTTTGAGAATCCAGCTCTCGATGATCTTGCCCGCTTGCTCTCCGAACAACGAGCATCTTTCAGGCAGGAAATGGATGAATTCCGGCAGGAGATAGGGACATAATAAAAGGCAAGGCCGCCATACCCGCTCAGATTGAACCTAACCCGAACAATCTGAAAAGGAAGTCTGAGCAGGTAGAGTTTACAGAGGACAACTCTCCTAGTGACTATATGAGTGATATGTCTTATTCCTTTTATGATGCTGATTTTGTTACTACTAGGAGCGGTAGGATGCCAGCCGGCGGCGCCTCTTCTGAGTGACAACTAGATGCAAAACCAGGAGCGCCAGAAGAGCAGAGTAGCGGTGCTGATGCCGCTAATGATGATGTTGAAGACGGTGGTGCTGAGGCCACCAATGATGGAGATCCAGATGACGGTGCTGATGCCGTCGTGATACCTGTTGCAGACGGTGGTGCTGATGCCACCATTTTAGATGCTGAGCCAGAGCGCGGTGCTGATGCCGCAGAGACAGGTGCTAGTGGTGGTGCTGAGGCCACCACATCTACTTTTGTTGAGCCTCCCTCTGCAATGTTCCCACATTTTGTACCTATGGACTGTGGAAACAAAAAGAAAAACAAAAATATGAATAAAGGAAAGGTTTCTGTTCACATTGCGGATCCATATGTGGTGAATGATGATTATTGTATGGATTCTCCTCCTTCACAGGCACAGGGACCGATTCCTAGTCCTCCATCTGTGGAGGCCCCTACCATCCCCTTCCCTGAGGCACTCCGCCGAGCGAAGGGGAATAAAAGTGAAAATCCCAAAAAGGAGCAACAGGTAGAGTTCGGCAATCAGATGATAGAGAGATTCCACATTCAGCTGACTCTACAAGAAGCACTTGAGCACATCCCCCTCTTCAAGAAGAACCTGAAAGAGAAGACTACCGTCCGCAGGAAGAGGAGGAACCACAGAGATCAAATCCATGTGCTCACTCATTCCACTTGCTGTACCATCTAGAACAAGCTGCCAGCCAAGCGACCAGACGCAGGAGCTCCCTATGTCAGATGCGAAATTCAGGAGCAGCAGTTTGATCGTACTCTATTAGACAACGGCTCTTCAATTAACCTTCTTACGACAGCCTTACTCGACCGATTCGAGTTTGGTCCTCTTCTTAGGAGCAGGACAGTCCTTCAGTTTGCTGACAGGTCGACTAAGAGGCCGAAGGGGTTGTTTAAAGACGTGGTCGTTACCATTCAGGGCCTGAAATTCCCCATGGACTTGGTTGTGTTGGACATGGAGATCCCTGAGTCGGTAACCGATGCCCCCATCATTCTCGGACGTCCATTCTTGGCCACAGCCAAGGCGGTGACCGACCATGATAGCAGGAAGGTATGTTTTCGCGTCGAGGGAGAAACCATACAAATAGAGATGATCGAAGAAACCAGAGCCAGAGAGTTAGAGTGCTCGGAGCAGTCCAGTGAAGCAGCGCAGATGACAGAGGATGAGCTAGACATCCACCAGGTTTGTAATTTTGTGATGACTGATGATGAATCCAACTGGATAGATCATGTAGCACCGACCCTCGCCTTGCCTACAGATTCACTGTATCTACAGCTAATGGCAGTCGAGAGCCGGGAGAGCACATCCCTAGATGAGGATATACCTGAGGCTGACAGTGTCGGGACGAGTGGTGCCGATGATTTTCATTCTTGCTCATCTTCTTCTGATCCCTCGGATTCAGACATTGACTGGGATGATGATGATTATATATCTTGTCTGATTCCTTCTGAGCCGACAACCATGACAGAGTGCGAGTCAGTGCATTTTATCAATGATTCAGCAGGCCGCCTTTCGTCAGAGATTCCTAAAGAGCGAGAGTTCTCCCATGCAGACCTGGTAGCATTTACATAGACATATCAGAATCCAGATCTGCCGCCTCCCAGTTGTCCAGAACGGAAACCTCTGCCGTAGTCGATGACATATAGATTCCTTGCGGGTGAGCCAGAAATGCACCCAGTCATTATCTCGACAGATTTGACTAGAGAACACGAATCTCGTCTGATGGAGGTTCTTGAAAGAAACCGCAAGGCAATCGGTTGGAGTATAGAAGATCTCCAGGGGCTGAGCCCAAATCTTTGCTCCCACCACATTTATCTTGAGGATAACGCTAAGCCGTCGCGTGAGTTCCAACAACGGCTGAACCCGAATCTTCGAGACGTCGTCATGAAAGAAATTTCAAGGTGGTGGAGCGCCGGTTTCATCTATCCCATCTCCGACTCCAAATGGGTAAGTCCTTTACATGTGGTACCCAAGAAGACGGGTATCACTACAGTTGTAAATGAGTCTGGAGAGGAGATCGCTACCAGAGTACCAACTTCTTGGAGGGTCTGTGTGGACTACAGACGATTGAATGATGCCACCAAGAAGGATCACTTCCCGCTACACTTCATTGATCAGATTATCGAGCGGCTAGCTAGGAAGAGTCATTATTGTTTTCTTGATGGGTACTCTGATACAATCAAGTGGCCATTGCGCCCAAAGACCAGGAGAAAACGACATTCACCTGTCCGTTTGGGACTTATGCTTTCAGACGGATGCCCTTTGGTCTATGTAACGCTCCAGCGACATTCCAAAGGTGCATGTTGTCCATCTTTTCGGACATGGTGGGTGACTGTTTAGAGGTCTTCATGGACGACTTCTCGGTCTATGGCGACGGGTTCGATGCTTGTCTTGACTGTCTAGACCGTGTGCTTCAGCACTGTATTGAGGTCAACCTTGTTTTATCCTGGGAGAAGAGTCATTTTATGATGACTCAAGGGACGGTCCTCGGTCATATCGTCTCCAACAGGGGCATGGAGGTCGATCCGGCCAAGGTGGATATCATTAGAAAACTCAATCCACCGTCCAACTTGCGTCAGTTGCGGTCTTTTCTGGGGCATGTCGGTTTCTACCGACGGTTCATTCAGGACTTCAGTCGTATTGCCCGACCGCTTACTGACTTGCTGACAAAAGACACCGAGTTTATTGTCAATGATAAGTGTCTTGAATCTTTTGAGACTCTCAAAAATATGGTTGTTCCAGCTCCCGTCCTTCAGCCACCCGATTGGTCTCTCCCATTCGAGATCATGACGGATGCTACATATTTTGCCGCTGGGGCTGTGCTTGGACAGAGGAGGGATGGATTACCTTTTGCCATTCACTACGCCAGCCGGACTTTGGATGCCGCGCAGCGGAATTACACTGTGACTGAGAAAGAGATGCTGGCCGTAGTCTTCGCTCTTGATAAGTATCGATCATATATTCTCGGATCTAGAGTGACTATCTACACTGACCACACCGCCATCCGGTACCTAATGTCTAAGAAGGATGCCAAAGCACGTCTCACCAGATGGATCCTTCTACTCCAGGAATTTGATATTGAGATTAAGGATAAGCCTGGAGTCAAGAATGTGGTGGCGGATCATCTCTCCAGATTGGAGAATCTTGAGGAATCTGAGCCCAGCGCACCTATCACAAAGACATTTCCAGATGAGGCGATTTTGGCTGTCACCTCGCTCCCGTGGTACGCCGACATTGTGAACTATCTTGTAGCCAAGACGGTCCCACAAGGTTGGACCAGGCAGAAACTCGAGACCTTCCTAGCGAAGGCCAAGTTTTACCATTGGGAGGATCCCGTCCTTTATCATGAAGGAGGGGACAATATCTGGAGGAGGTGCATTCCTCAAGAAGAGCATCATAGCGTCCTCACATACTGCCACAAGCTTGAGGCAGGAGGACATCATTCTGGAAAAAGAACAACACAGAAGGTGCTTCAATCCGGCCTATGGTGGCCTACTCTCTTCAAGGATTCTGATGAGTTCGTGAAGAGATGTACTGACTGTCAGAAAATGGGAACCTGCAGACAGAGAGACATGATGCCCATGCAACCCATTCACTTCTGTGAGATTTTTGATGCATGGGGGATTGATTTCATGGATCCATTTCCTAAGAGCCAGGGATTCGAGCATATCCTGCTCGCTGTTGATTATGTCAGCCGATGGGTTGAGGCCATCCCCGCCCGAGCTGCAGATGCTAAAACCGTGTGCAAATTCTTGAGGAAAAATATCATTTCACGATTCGGGGTACCTAGAGTCTTGATTTCAGATGGGGGGTCTCATTTCATCAATGACAAGGTTAGGGCCCTTGCAGACGAGTTCGGCATTGACCATCGGGTTGCCACACCGTATCACCCTCAGACTAATGGTCTTGCCGAAGTATCGAATCGGGAGATAAAAACAATCTTGCAGAAAGTTGTCCGCCCAGACCGAAAGGATTGGTCACAGCTTTTGGACTCGGTCTTGTGGGCCTATCGGACTTCTTTCAAGAATCCATTGGGGACATCTCCCTTTCGTCTCGTCTATGGCAAGCCGTGCCATTTGCCAGTGGAGATTAAGCATAAATCTTTTTGGGCAGTCACTGAGTTGCTGTTAGATCCCGAGAGTATAGGAGACCAGAGAAGAGCAGAATTGGCAGCCCTAGAAGAACTGCGAGATACAGCCTTTTCCAACAGCCTACAGTACAAGGAGAAAGTGAAGACATGACACGATTCGCATATCAGCCATAAACAGTTTGAGCCAGATCAGAGAGTATGGTTGTTTGATTCCAGGCTGAAATAATTTCCAGGGAAGTTGTAGAGCAAGTGGAAAGGTCCCTATGTGGTCAGGAAGGTACATGACAATGGCAGCATCGACATATCCGAACCGTCATCTTCCTCTACCTTCCGCGTTAATGGTCAACGCCTGAAACTATATCTAGATCATGATCCGCCGACCATTGACGTTGCCCCCATTCTTCTGGTATGAGGTGTGCTCTTTGACTCACATCATCTGCATCTCATACGTAGTGATCACTTCTATCTTCCGCTGTACAGATCATCTGTCCATATCACTCTTTCATCTGTTGATTTATTTTCCTCTTTTCTTCTTTTCTTCTTTTCCTTTCCTATTTTCTTTATCTATCAAAAAGGTGCCACCCTTGTAGACAGTTTTCCAAACTTAGGACGTACTTTGTCCTAAGTATAGGGGGGTTTGCACCCGAGTTCTTCCATTTTTCCGATCTTCTCCATTGTCTCCTCTTCTTGTCTATACTTAGGGATATTTTACCCTAAGTATAGGGGGGTTTGCACCCGAGTTCTTCCATTTTTTCGATCTTCTCCATTGTCTCCTCTTCTTGTCTATACTTAGGGATATTTTACCCTAAGAGAGATAGAGAGAGACCAGAGCAGACAACTTTAGTGTAGATTTTTCTTTTATTTTTTGTGTGAGAGAGACATTTTATTTTGCAATAACTAATTTGTAATAATATAGGTATATTTAGACATCGACACTCTATGAGGTCCATTTCCTGGGTGATTGTTCACCTAGGGACCTCACTGATTTTCCACATTTTTTATCACCTTCTTATCTTTTATTCTCCTTGTTTCCACTTGTTTTTATTTGTTTTTTGCATTTTGAGTTTTCTTTCATATTCTTATCTATTTATGTGAATGATCCCTTAGATTTTAGGAATTTCTTGATCAAGTAATATAGGTCAAAACACCTAATATTTGCATGTGCATATAGTCTCTACGCTTGGACTTAGATCAAACTCAATATGTTCTTTACGATAATAGCAATTCCTTCTTAGGGGTGATTTCATCGACTTGCATTTTCATGTAGTGTAATTTAAATTTCTTGTCTTGCATCCCGCATGAAGAGATCTGGAAGCACTGTGAGTCCTCATACTGAGCTTGCATCATTTGATATAAGGGTGAGATTTCCATCCGAGTATCCACTTACATAGATTTCCGCTATCTCCCTCTGTTTTTGTTCACTTAGGTTTTTAAAGAAAATCCAAAAAATTGTTAGGCCGATTATTCTGAAAAATAATAAAAAAACAATACAAAAATTAAAACAAGGGTACAATTTAATAAACAATAACCAAAACTAAAATCCATAATGTGCATCATTGTTTGGGGTTTATGAAGCTTTCATTTTTTTCAGATACATTCCATACAGAGCGAGGCATGGCTCTTAAGGAATAGAGCCAAAATCATGATATGTGGTTGTCTCGATTAATACCTGGGATCGACAAAGTACCAGCACTTGTATCGTACGTGGGCGAGTCATGCCTTGTCGACGATAGTGCTATTGCCTTATGTAGAATATCTGACCTAGCCCGAAGTATTGAGCTAGGCCACGCCCTTATCGGTGTGTATGTCTCATCATTCTGCATCCTAGTAGGGCATTGTCTGTTTGCTGGCTTGGTCTGAAGTATTGGATTTGCCACCATCAGCTTCCTCTATTATTTTTTTGCTGAGGAGCCCCCCAAGACCGATATCGAGGATCTCAAAAAGTGCATATCACATGTTATAAAGGAAGTGGAAAGTATGAGATACTTTTCTGGCAGTACTCACTCTGCTATAGGGTTAACCTCTAAGGACTTTCTCTAAGATTGCCTGTAAAAAAGATTAGAAATAATAAAAATAGCTGAACTCTTATGGCTACAATTGTGTTGAGTTGGCGAACCCACACTTGTATTGTGTTTGTTTAAATTTAGAATTTAGGTCAAAGATCCAGTCCAACGCACTTGTCTTTTTCATTTTATTTATTTTCATTTCTTCTTGCTCAGCTCATTTTGAGCCTTCTGCTATTTTCCTCCTCACTTTATCTATTTTCCATCACCGTATTCCATTTCTCATCACTCTGCTTCTATCTAAGATGTCGTCTCATGGATCGTTTAGTTGGGGCCCCGTTGGCACTTTATCGATTCCATGAACTCGACATCTTCAATAATTCGAGATGATTCCCGAGAATCTATTTCAAACCTTGTGAACCGATCTCAAAACTCCTCGATTTCTTCCTATATTCAAATAAAATGGGATCACTCTTGTCCTGCCATTCTCCTCTTATGGATGGAAATCGATTTCAGTTCATATCAGATGTTCCAATCACACACATCTGGAATCGATCCTAATTCTAGATCATCCTTCCCATTTGGTTCCCATGACTGCCAATCTGAACAAGATGCATCTTTCTGTGCAAAGTCAAACCTCATCCCCGTACATATACATTCCTTTGAGTCTAAATTAGATATGGCTCCTTAACAAAAAGGGAAGGGATCGAATCATCCATATCAGGGACAACCAGATCTGAACACCATGAATGTACAATTGCTCATGTCTATACAGTCTATCCAACAACATCTGAGAGACTAGGAGCTTGCTTAGGTTGTCTTCCAAGATAAGCTGAATGACCTGAGGAGAGAGAGAGAGAGAGAACAGAGGAGGAGGAGGAGGAAATGATGATGAACAAGAATATAGACACCATGGAGGACCTACAGATGAGGCAAGGAGAGAGGCTCCCAAGCCTACTCTCAAAGAGACATACAATCCTGGCTCCGACCAAATGATAGAGTTTATATAGATCCCTATAGTCCACTGACATTTTGAATTGAAGCCCTAATTTTTGGCTCCTCTTCCCTCCTTCTATGGGAACACCAATGAAGATCCGTACATCCATATCCAACAATTCTCTCGCATCCATAGCACCATTTACTACCCTAACATCCCGTTAGGTGTAGTCAAGATGACCACGCTACCCTTCAGCCTTCAGGATAAGGCTCTTTATTGGATTAATCACTTGGGTAAGGTCATGACAACCTGCGAGGAACTTAAATCTATGTTCCTCCAAAAATACTATCCTGTAGGTCATCTCAACCAGATGAGAGAAAGGACTAGCAACTTCTCCCAAGGACCACACAAGTCCATACATGAATCCTGGGAGAGGTTTCATGATTTGCAAGAAAAGTGCCCCCACCATGACATTCCTTGGACAATCCTAGTCCAACATTTCTTCGGGGGACTGATTGAGGCTAGTGGATGTCGCATGTGGTAGATCTCACTTCAACAAAGACGAAGGCATTGTCTGGAAATTTTTTAAAGAAATGGTCAAAGGAGAGGTCGCCTTGTCTTCATCCCATTCTTATCAAAGAAAGCCGTAGATCCACCACAAACAAGTGAACATGGATGTATCCAGTAAAGTGGAAATGGATGAGAGCTCCAACTTGAGTATCATAGAGATCCACATGTCCAAAGTTGATATCATCGAGAAACGATCACAGGAACTTGAGAAATTTTCTATGATCGAACAGAGGACCCAACACCTAAACAAGCTGGATCAAATTTCCAAGCAAATGGAGCTGCTAGTCAGTACCATCAATGTCGCCCAGTCTAGGAGCCCATCAGCCACAACTCCCGCTGAGCAGAAGGAGCCAGCATCGCAATATCCTCCTTAGTTGAGTTCAGTGCAACCTCAGGTTTAATACGTATACTACGTGCAGGCTTATGAGAAGACTCCACAGTCGCCGCATCATCTTGTTGTGTACCAGCAGCCCTAGCCCCCTTCTTATGATCCATATTTTCCACCACCTTCACATATCCAAGAAGTCAAGGGCATATGAAATAACGATGCACAACTGGCCCGTCCAGGCAGACACCAAAAGGGCCAATCGTCGGCTATAAGGCCATACAACCAGCCTTCTGGAGGGAGGTTTGTCCAAAATAATCAGCTTCTACAGCATAAGTCTCCGCCATATCAGAACACCTATAGACAAAGTCAGAATTACTACCAATTGTCGTACCGCCAATACCAACCACGTCATAACTACGCAGCTGCTCAGCACCAACAATACCTCCCTCCCCCTTAATTTCATCAGCAACAACTCCCTTCTCACCATAATAATCAGTATTCCCATGAACAACCTCAGAAGTATCACTCTCTACATAGTCAACACGCCAAACCATCCAAGACAGCTCCTGTGAATCTAGCTCTAGACTGGTTTCCCAACTCATCAATAACCTACCGGAGATGAGTCAGAAGCTCGACGACCTCACTGCCACAAAAACTCCCATTCCAGTACTGGTTGAGGTGAACCCCAACAATTTAAAAAGGAAACAACATGTAGTTTGTGATATCTTGTCCGATCCCACAGAGTCGTAAACTTCATATTATGTTTTATCTCATGCATTAACTCTTAGGAGTGGTAGAACATTGCAGATGTTTGCAACAACCAAGGGGAAGAATAAAGCAACTTCTGGCGATTCATCTTCTGCATCAACCAGTCCGACAGCAGAGTCAGGTGAGGAAGAAGATAATGGCGGAGCAGCACCAGCACAACACCACCATCACCAAAAGAAAATACAAAAAAATCAGTAAAAAGAAAATTCTCAAAAATAAAAGAAGAATCGAAGCTCAGATGGACTAGCCCAGGAGGAGCCAGCACTAGAAGCACTTCCAACAGAGTCCAACAAAGCCCAAGCTCATGCAGATACGTTTTACTTATTTTGCATGGTGGCCCATCTTTTGGCCAGACATATATACATAGTGATGTAATTAAGAAATTTAAATTTCCTTATGTGGATATTCTATTTCCTAAAGCAACAAAAAATATCAAAAATTTAAAAATTTAAAAAAATACGTTGTCTGACCCTGGCATTGTTAAAATTATTGAAAATCCTATTTTGAAAATGCCATTGATGAAGGCCATGAACTACATGTCAGCTGTGAAGAAAGGATTAAGAGAGGCATGTACCTCCAAATGTCATCTCCGCAAGAACAAATGCAATAGAGGAGAGAACACATCTTGTCCATGATCACAGTGAATGCAATCAGTGACCTCCCTCAGAAAAAGAAAGACAAGGGAGCACCCAACATCAGATGCCAGAATTTTGATCAAGTCTTCGAGAGAACCTTGCTTGATAGCGGTTATTATATAAATCTCATGCCCTCCTCATTTATTGAAGAATTTGGGTTGGATCCACTTAAGACTACCCTAATGATCCTACAGTTTATGTATCGATCCATCAAGCGGCCTAGGGGTTTACAAGAAGATGTTATCGTGACAGTGCATGACATGCGCTTTCATATGGACTTTGTCATCCTAGACATGGACTTGCCTGCATCATTGCTCCAGACTCCCATCATTCTTGGTAGACCATTCCTTAGAACTATTGAAGCGATCGTAAACTATAGGTATGGGAAAATTACGTTTTGCTTCAGTGGTGATTGAGTCACTATATGATCAGCGAGCTGAAAGCTACATCTGATGGAGGGAAACCAGAATTATCAGCTGATGACTGTGATATTATTAATATAAGTGATAAACAAATTTCTCTAGATAATATTCTAACAAAGAAAATCCTCTTAGCATAGGAGGACCTAGAGATCATAGTCGAACCATGCTCCATTGCCAATTGGGATACCAAATCACAATCATTGATCATCAAGTTTGGAGAAACTTTGAGTCAAACTGAACAAGAAGAGTTCATTGCAGATATGTTCGATACATTTATATCAAAGCACCTCATTGACTCCGGCAACACATGCACCTACCAGCACAGCTTTCCAAGTGTTCGTGGATCAGACTCTACAATTACTAGAACTCAAACAACACCCAACAGGTTTGAAGTATGCATTCCTTGCAGGTGAAGAATACTTGTATCCTGCCATCATTAACAATAGACTGACCTCAGATCAAGAATCTTGACTTATCGAGGTGATGAATCTCCATTTCATCACCTTTATTCTATTATTTTGGCCTTAAAAACCCTAGCTAATGCATGTAAATAACAGTATTTTGTACACATTAACATTCATTATTTATTCCAATTATTGTATATAAAATAATGTTTTTATTGCCAAAATTATAGAATAAAGAAAAGAAAAAGAATAAAATACCAAGGATATTTTATGACCCTAAACCCCGAGACCTAGGCATCTTAATGACAAGATCGACAAGGAATAAAGTAGGGGGAGATAACGACCAAAATTCACCAATAATTTCCATTCTTCTATTCATTATTTTATCATTTTTGGGACCCATTTTATTTTACAATTTTTATAACTCAAATAAAGAAACTTTGTATGAAACTTGTAGATAATAATATATAGAAAAATACAAAATTTCATGCAAAAACAATATACAGTGTACAAGTGATACTCTAAATAAAATTCCAAAATCCCAACTTCCCAGACCATATCTCTCAGATAAAAACTTAAAATTATTAAAATCACCTTTAATTGTATATAACTTTTAATAAGCTATTTAATGAATGTGGCTTCATATTTTTTGGAGTTAATATGTGAAAGTTAGGTTTTGGACCCTTATTGTATAATATACCTGAATACAATATTTTATTTATTCTTTATTATTTTTATAATTTTATATTTTTATAATTTTGTAAACATTATTTGTTGTATAAGTACATATTAGAACTAGAATAAAACCATGAATAAAATACAAAATAAAAAATATACAAAAATATATAGATGAAATACCTATATGTATACCTATATAATTCATACCCCTATTTATTTAAGGGTACAAATAACATCAAAAAATATAATAAAAATATATTTATATACCTATTAATAAGTTATAAATATATAAAATAATAGAAGAAAATAATAAAATCAAATATACAAAATAAAAATAAAATAACCAAAACATATATGAATATACCTATAAATACACCCTTAAAAATTAACTTGTAATAAACAACACCAAAAAATAAATAAAAAGCATATTAAAATACTAAATAAAATAATAAATATTTTTTATTTTATACCCAAACAATAAAATCATTTACTATTTTTAAATATTTCGAATAAAATAGCATATTTTGTCTTGTAGAGGCTCACGTGGCTCAATCGCCTTCCATGGAATATTGACCCCGACCAACTCCCCATCTTTCAGCTCTGACTTCTATCAGAGCCTCGAGTCCCTCATCTTCTTTGATTTTTCCAAGCCTCCCTATTGATCCTTCCACCTCGAGCTCTTCATGGATTCCCTTCCCATCATGATCTTCTCTCACGCCAGATCATTAGATCCTATTGATCTTCCTCGAGCATGTCAATAATCCACCTCGAAGTCCATCAGAATCCCCTTGTCTATAAATAAGTTTCCTTGTCCTCCTTTTTTCTGATACCTCTTGTAGCCCCTGATCGAGTCCTTGTGTGTGTGCGTTCAAGGCCCGTGACAGCGTGCCTTCCCCCATGCTTGGAGTACGTCGGAGCAGGGAGAGGAGGTGGTCCACGGAGAGCTCTGGCCACCCTGCTCCCTGAGCAACCCTCAGGTATAAGATCGGCTTTTCTTCCTGTTCTAGGTAGATATAGTTCCTCCATTTTATTTTCTGCATTTAATTTCAAGTTTTAGTTAATGAATTAGTGTAGAGTATCTAGGATCCCTTGTCGGAGCTCTCGAGCTCTGGCATGCTTTCACCATGATTCGACCTGTCTCTGACCCCTTGTCGCCTCCACTCCCTTCCCCTATGCATTCTCCATCTAAATCACCCATCGAATCCACCTGATCCATCGCGGATCAACGAATCAAGGGTCCTCCACCACCTCTCGCTGGTCCCTCTCTGCCCACCTCATCCTTCATGCATTTTAGCTTCATTTCTAGTCAAAGCAAGTTGCTTCAAGCCATAGATCATCTTTGTGCAGGTCTCGAGCATAAAGGAGCCCTCTTAGGCTTCGATCGACTCACATAGAAGTTCAAAAGGGCCCTTGCTGACCTTGAGCTCATTGGGCCTCTCCTTGAGGTTCTAGACTATTTTGTAGGCACCATTTGCTATACACGACCTCCCCGGAGGTGTAGAGCCAAGCGCAATCAAAGAGACCGTCGGATGGAGGAGATAGCATCGATCGAAGGCATGGAAGCATGTTGTTGTTCACTGTTCTTTGAAGAGAGCAGCACCCGCCTGATCTGGAGAGGCACCCCAGATCAATCACCAACCGTTGGATTTCACCAACCTCAGCCGCCATATCGTCCTCCATGATCTGGTATTGACTGTCCAAGATCGAAGCGTCATCGGAAATGGAGAGCGCGACACATGTTTAAGTAAACGATCAAAGCCATCCATCTTCGTGCATTATTGGGGTAAATTACATTTTTGCCCTATTCTTTTTTGTATTTATTTATTAGTCTTGTAAATAAAATATATCGTGTAAAAAAATTAGATATTTTGCATATAAGACCCCTGTACTTATTATTAATTGCATATGGGTCCAGTCCACGTCACCTCAAGTATCATCCCACGTGAGGTGGACAAATTGTAGGTTACACTTGTGAGTTTTTGTATTTATATTTAGTCCAATAAATTTTAATATATGTTGTAGATCTCTCTTTTCCTTTTGGTAGATGATTCATAAATCAGGGCATTCTTGATTACCTGTGATTGGCAAGGTTTACTGTAAACATCATTGCTATTGTGGATACTCGACGAGATGTGTGTAGTTTGATTGAAGTTTATCCTTCAAAAATTAACAAAACAGACTAAACACATCGGTAGGCTTTCCATGTGCTTGTTGGGGTATCATATCTCCTACAGATGAAGGTTTAGGAAAACAATATGCGTATGCGTTCATGTATGTCACTGAATAGCGGTATGCATGCATATCAGGATGTATGTCATTCTACTTGATTTTCTAATATTTAATTTAAAAATATAATAACAAAGATAATACTAGATCTATAGAATTAACTCCAACCCAGGAATATGATGATAAAATTTGGGATAATCCATAACTATACATGGGGTACATTATGGGTAGCCAGTTAACCCTGGGGTAACCTGCCAAACAATGACTTGAGAGGATGGGTCTACCCACAAAATGTCTATCTCCTCCCAAACTCCTTAGACCCGGGCACAAAAATAGAATAAATGTTCCGGATATTCCTCCTCAATCATACACATGGAGCACATAGTGTCCCCCCTGGATGAAGGAGGACCTCCTTGCCTTAGTCAACAACCGATCCATCTTGTGGAGCAAAAGAAAGATCTTGATCTTCAACGGTTCCCTAATAGTCCAAATCAATTTCGTAATCCCTAATCCTATCTCCCCCGTCTCCATCTCCTCCACTCGTGAGGGCGCTGTATGCATTTTTCACAGAGAAGAAACCATTTTGCCAATTCCATTGGTCCCAACCCTAAGTTGGGCATGGTGTAGATGCCATCTGCTCCATCATCTGCATGAATTCCTTTAAACACTGCTCCCATAAAGGGGAGGAGAAGTACGACATCCATTAGTCGTCCTATTGGACATGCGAGCCCACGGCGAGCCATTATGCAATAAATGTTATTGCTCATATCATTCCTTGATCTGAAATGAAGAATAAATAATTTGCATAATAGGTCCCTTAGTACAATTAGGGTTTTGTACCATGGCCTTCTTTATAATCATATAGCTGTTGATTCAACAATTGAATCATAGAGGTCGGTGCTTGGATGAATATCTAAAGGGTTAGATTGAGGGCTCATCAAGCACCGTTAAATGATTGTTAAGATGTGATCTCCAGCCTGAGTAGGAGATGGCAATCCTTTCTCACATTGGCTGATATCTGACCGACCTCTTGATGCAGGTCCTCTGCATAGGAATAGAGATTCGGAGGTGTCAGATTAGTTAGGTTAAAGAGTTGACTTAACGAGATCGAGATAACCAAAGTCCTATATCGTATGCTGTCATGATATAGGCACACATCCTTTGACCGGAGACAGATGTGTTACTATATGTCTGAGTATGTACATTTGCCAGACCAATAGGTTGATGACCTAACCAAGGTCTATACACCGGCACGCTGGTGTGCATATAAGGGCATATGAGTAATACGATCTCGCAAAGGGATCATACAGGTTCACTAGTGAAGCAGAAGACATGAGCTCACTCATGAGATATTGGGAAGAATCAAATTCCGTGCTCACGGTCGTCTCGCTTTTGAAGCTTGACTGAATTTGTAAGGTTTGATATATGCTTTTGGAAAGTATATGATCAAGACCTAGGTATGATATATGCTTTTGGAAATTATATGATCCATACCAACTCCCAATGATCAAATGAGAAACTTACTGATAAAACCCAGAAGTAGACAGTATAAAGTTGATCTAATAATTCGGGTTTATTCTGAGTCTGCAGTATGCAGGATGTACATGTATTGGGAATACATGAGGGTGATGCGATCATAAACGACTGTATAACCATGACGCTTCCAATCCTAGGGAGTGATGAAACGGATCTGGATTTTAGTGACTCCTCTCATTAGAGAAGTAATCTGATCTTGGTCCAAATATTGGACATTGATCTGAATGTGATTCAGATGCAATGAGAAGATTAGATTTGCAGTCTTGATTTAATCAAGCATCTATGGGAGGCCCGAGATCTAGATTTGAGATGTGATCTCAATATCCAAGTAACTATACGTGGAACAATACAATCGCCATGTCCTTATCTCCTTGTATCCGCGGAGAAAGCGCATTATCCTTGAAAGAGTCATGGATAATTTCATTGTTGATATATGTATCCAAGCATCGAGAAAATTGATAATTAAATGTGATTTAATTATCATGGATAATATGTATTTGATTCATATTATAAGGAGAGTTATCTGAGATAATTAAATGTGATTTAATCATTAAAGATATGAATAATGTGAATGTGAGTCATGTTATTTGGGCACATGAGAAAAGGAGATCCAAGATGATTAAATGTGATTTAATTATCATGGATATGAATAATGTGGATAGCACTATCCATATTAATCATATATATTATAAATGTGATTTATAATATATTAGAGAGAGCATATTGTGATTTATATTTGTTGATTAATTGTTAATGTGAATTGGATTTACATTGAATAATTAATTGAAAATATAATTACATTTAGTTTTGGATTGTGAATGAGATTCACATAATTTCAATGGCATGATTTATATTTTCCATATGATAATTTGAAATTATTTTTTAGTGAAAATATTATCGACAAGAGATCATGATATAATCATGAGATAATGAGGTCTCATTAGGTAATGAGATCTCATGAGATATTGAGATCTCATGAGATGATGGTAGTCGTCCCCTTATTTTAGGGGATTGATTTAGTCTTCTCATTATCTCTTCTCTAGTCAAATGTGATTTAAATTGGAATTAATTATGTTGATTTATCAATATGAATTAATTTAAATCACTTGTTGTTGTGTTTTACCAACAACAATCCTAGCCGTTGAAAGAGACACAATCAATCTCATCCATTGATTGTATGATGTCCATGGATTGGATCCATGGACTCCCAAAACCCTATATAAGAAGAGGCACCCCTTGCTCTTCTACGACACTCGAATTCAATGAATGCTCTCTCTCTCTCTTTATCTCTACACACCCACTCTCTATCTCTCATGTGGCCGTCCACCATGGATGCCCTAGAGAGATCCTCCATCGCTGCAACATCGTCATTATGTTGCCCGATAGTTTGCTCGTGGATCTCCGTCTACTTCGACGTGCCTTGCTCGTGAAGAAGATTTCGTATCTTGTTTGTCGAGATCAGGAGATCCGTGGCTTGGATCATCAACATGGATTGCGAGAAGCACGCGTCTCATCCACGAGCTCGCGGGCGTCTCCTCCGTCGGATCGGACTTGAGATAGGAGGTCTCTTTGTTTAGAGACTCGATCGCAACCACGCTTCAAGAGGTAATCCTTTTACTTGTTTGTGGTTTAGACGAAATGATCCGAGAAGTGTTCTTGGATCATGTGGTTTCGTTACATAGAAAATTTTAATTTCTGCTGCATCGAGCCACTAGTGCGACTAGTCGCTCCCGATCGCATTCGATGCAATCATCACGCTTTCGTGATGCACTTGAGGATTTTTTTTCCGTATCTTTCAAGTGTTATCAGATCCAGGTTGTCGAATATTTTGGATTAGATCCATGAACCTACTAAGATTCAGGCTCGTTTGGGTTCGTGAAGATTTTAGCATTTCAATTTTCGCAGCCCTGTCTTGTGACAACATTTCGACCCAGTTAAAATATTTAAAGACGAAATTTTAAATTGGATAATATTTCCCATTAATTAAGGAAACAGTAGGATTTGAGTTTGCGTAATTTGGATTCCGTTTGCTCAAGATATGATCGTTTTATTGATCATATATCCACTGTTTCGGGGATGGCGATTAGAGACGTAATTAAGATGTTAATTACGATTTTAAAATTCCTGGAAATGCATGTTTATCATATGATTTCATTTTTAAATCAAGTTATCAACCTCTAAAAATTGATTTTGTTTAATTTGGATTTAAAATGAATGAGATATGCTATTTTTAGTTAGTGAGGGTCAGTGCTGGAAATTGCATCATTATCCGAAATCTTGTGATTGTCGTTTAAGAAAATTGTGAGATTAATAGTTAATTTCTGGAATAATTGTTGATAATATTTGAGAAATATTAGAACAATATTTATTCCCTTAAATGACATTGACTCAACCAACGAATGATTAGATTAGATCTAGATCACCTATTAGTTGCTTGATACACATTCCAACAAACACTGTTTTCATGAAAACTCTAGTTTATCCTACAATAGTTGTAGGACAACTTTTACAAGCAAAACATTGTTGCTTGAATAGGATTGGAGATTTATTTAGCAAATCTCCTTATAATATTATCAAAATGGTTTTGATGAATATTATATGGTATAATTTCGGTTGAAAGACCGATGATCATCTCAAGTACAAAGTAATTGACTCAGTATTATTTTTTCCCGAGGCGGATATGGTGTCTAGTCGAGGATCGCTGGGGTAGCAGGTCGCACCGGTTGCGGTCCATCCCACTCCCGTCGGTACAGGCCATGGCAGCGGGTAGGGAACGAATGATGCCTGAGAGATCATGATGTATTTTCTAATTATTAAAACTCGAAATAATACACATTTGAGATAATACCATATTTCAAGTAAGAATTAAAAAAATATTTGTTGGATATTAATTGGATCACTAATTTAATATGATTAGATTAATTGGAATCCAATTAAAATTAAGACACTCTATTATAAATAGATGTGTTATTTCCCTTGGAAGAATTAATCATAATGGATATGATTCATAATGATTAATTAGAATTTGAATATGATAGGGAGGATCACATAAGTGACATCCATGGTCTCCCGCCAAGGCGAATGGTTCCGTCGCCAGATATTGTATGTAGGAGATGCCTGTCCGAAGTGATAGATCCTGCATACAATCCATTTGGATCGGGCTCTTTGCTTCTCGAAAGAGTAAGGCCGTATATGTAGTGACCCCAATATCAGGTCCTCATATTATTGGAGCGATATTGGATTGCATATAGCGAGTATTAAGCCTGTTGACGGTTGGTTCAATTAATGACGGGTCAACATCACCTTAGGGTGGTGGGCCCGGGTTTCAAGGACCGAATTGGGAGATGCAAGTTGGACTTGCAAGGCGGAATGTGTTCCCGCTTCTTTTTATGGTTGCAATGTGCAAGTTTCCTCATAATAATGAGGAATGACAATTAAATAAGACAATTTTGACATCACCTTAGGGTTCGTATGTCTCTATAGTCTTGATCTTTCATCGAGTGTACTTTGGAAGTGACACATCAATGATGATCGTAACTGTTAATTAATCCTTATAAAACCCTAAGAAGATGTTCTGTCATGCATAAGGGCTGTCGACGTTTTAATCATGAATGACATGATTCACTGCATCATGCAGAATGGTAGCTCTATAGGAGATGATATATTCAAAATGTTTGAATACCTACCTGAACCAATGTTTTGAGAGTCTAGATGGATGTAGACATGATGAGTGTCATCATTCTACTGTCTATACTCTAGTCATTCATGAAGCTTCATAATATTCATATTGTATGAATTTAATGAAGCATGTATAAATGTTGAAATGCTCTTACATTGAATTCTTTTGAATTTAACATAAGAGATCCTTAGTCTTAAGCAATGGTTGTTTATAGATGAAGGGAGCGCAGTGGAAGCATGGGTCGGACCCGAGTAAGAAGGAAAGTCAAAGAGTTGACCTACTTCTATGACTTCCATATGAAATCCAAAGAGTTGGATGAATGCCAATACTGCAATAAGTTGGAGTGTTGATAGTATGACTATCAAGTCTGTCTAGAATCCTTAGAGAAGGACTCGGATAGAGCACCAGAATAATCTACATTTAATCATTGAAACTGACTTTCTTATAAGATAAGATTAAAGTCTAATAATTGTATCTCATTCTTCTAATGACACTTGCAATTGTTGCATATGTTTTAGAAGACTGGAAAATTTGATCTTACAGTTTATAGTTATCCACATGGATATTGATGCAATTGTTGCAACAATCTCTATTGGATAAATGGACTTCATATTTTCAGTGGGAGAGTCCTTAGTCTTAGATAATGTCTCTATGACCTAGATATTAGAATACACTTATTGTTTGTTTCTAAATGTTGGAAATAAAAATGAATTCTGGAGTAAACCCATAATAAAGAGTTATGATGGATATATTTCAGATATTAATCTAACATCTAGTGGACTCCACAAAATTAGAAAATTAATGAATGGTTCATTAAGATTTCTAATACTGAAAGTTGAACCTTTAAAGATCAATAGGAGGATGAAGATCATTTGAAAATGATCTGGCATCAAGTTTTGGACATATGTTTATTGATGAGATCAATGGACTAGTAAGATATGAAACTTTAGAATGTCTAAAATTTCAAATCTTACATACTTATGAATATTGTATTTAAAGTAAAATGTCAAATACACCCTTCTTTTGGGAAAGGTGTAAGATGTCAATGTATTCAAGATCTCATACATATTGATGTATGTGGATCATCTATATCATAATAAACATTATGGATATGTTATATTTATTAATGAGTATGTATGATATGAGATTTCTTCTCTTCACCTAAGAAACATTTGAAATGTTCAAAGATTTCATAATTTTGCTTTGGAACCAAAGTCTGAAGAAAGATGAAAGGAATTTGATCTAACCTAGGTAGCTTGTACCTGTTAGATAAATTCAAAGAATACCTTATGAAGATATGAATATCATTTCTATCTCAATCCTCCTAACACACCTAAACTCAATAGAGTTGTAGGGAGATTCAATTGGATCATGTATGACATGATTTGATCAGTGATGAATTTTAGCATAATTTCCTCTTTGTTTCCTAGTATATATGTAGTAGAGACTACATTATATATCCTTAATAAGATTCCATGCAAGTAAGATGGAATCAAGCACTAGAGAGTGCTACTTCATTAGGAAAATAAAGGTTGGTATTGGATACCTACTTTATAACCCTGTGATTCTTAAGAGATCTCATCTCTGTGAAAATGATTCTTAGAGGATGACTCTCTTGAGAATCAAGATGAAAATGAAGTAAAGGAACTCATTTAATCTTGAGATAATAATGAGGTTCCTGAAATCAGAAACTAAAAGGATAATTAAAGATGAAACACTAATACCTCTTCAAATGAGTTTGAGAATGTATTCCATGTGTCAGTTAAGTCTGACAATGATCGGATTTCATGTGATGAAAGTCCTGAGGATCATGACATGGAAAGATGGATGTTAGCAATAAAAGTCTAAGGTAGACTTCATATACAAGTGTTGTATATGGACCCTCGAGGATCCACCTATAAGGGTTAAACCTATAAGGTATAAATGGATCTTCAAGAGAAAGGGAACCTGGTGAGAAGGTAGAGACCTTCAAAGCACGTCCGTAGCCATGAGCTACACACCGGAAGAGAAGACATTGCTTGCAATGAGACTTGCTCTTCAGTGACCATGCTTAGACCCATCAGAATATTGCTAACTATAGCTGCACAACTTGACTTTGACATCTTCGAGATGAAAGTCAAGATTGCATTCCTCTATGAATGCCTCTCTGAGGATATTCACATGAAGTAGCCCCATGGCTTCATGATTGGGGAAAGTAAGGTGTGAAAGCTAAAGAAATCCATCTATGGACTCAAATAAGCTTCTTGTAGTTGGAACATAAGATTTGATGAAATTATAAATGTTCTGACTTCAAATAGAATCTTGATGAACCACGTGAAGCTTAGTGGGAATGCCATTGTGTTCATCGTGCTAAATGTAGATAATATCCTAATAATTCATAATGATATAAGGATGATAATAAGTGTTTTATGATATGGCTATTCCATACCTTGAGATATGATTTCAAGGATACCTCTTAAATCTTAGTTCTGAAGATGTTCAGAAGCAAAGAAAAGAGGGTATTGGAACCATCACATTTGTAGTACACCTTGGACATGTTCCATTCTTGGAAAATCCCAAGGAAGGCTTCCTTCCCTTAAGATATGGTACTGACCTATCTGAAGGCATATCACCTCAAAGAGTTGAGGAAGTGAATGCTAGAACTACTTGCCCTTGTGCATTAGTTACGAGAAGCCGAGTGTATGTTAGATGTGTACAAAAGATAGATGTCTGCCATACAATGGGAGTAGTAAATGTTACTAATCCTATTAAGGAGATAAAACACTTGATCGCAGTAATAACAATAGCTTCAAAGATGAAAAGATTTTTGAGATAGTGATCTTAAAAGTCTTATCTTCAAGAACTTAAGACTTTATAGATAGTGATCTAAAAGGTCTTAACTATGGATACCTTAGGAGATAGAGATCTCCAGAAATAAGGGTATTCTCATAAGGATTATGGAAATACTGGTTATAATAATTATTAAGCTGTAGTGTCAAAGACACTATAACTAACAAGATTGAATATTGGTTGCACAAGATGAAACATTCGCATTAGAGGAGAGCACTGTTACGGGGGATATGCAGGTGCCGTAAAAAGACTTGGCAAAGTCTCTCGGGAACAGAGTGACTGATCAGCTTACCTAGCTATTTTCTAATAGCCTATGATTATCACATGAGTGCGGATTTAAATGATTAGCCCATTAATGGCTCTTTGGGCTAATGGAAGATTGTTGAACATGCGAGCCCACGGTGAGCCATTATGCAATAAATGTTATTGCTCATATCATTCCTTGATCTAAATGAAGAATAAATAATTTGCATAATAGATCCCTTAGTACAATTAGGGTTATGTACCATGGCCTTCTTAATAATCATATAGCTGTTGATTCAACTATTGAATCATAGAGGTCAGTGCTTGGATGAATATCCAAAGGGTTAGATTGAGGGCTCATCAAGCACCGTTAAATGATTGTTAAGATGTGATCTCCAGCCTGAGTAGGAGATGGCAATCCTTTCTCACATAGGCTGATATCTAACCGACCTCTTGATGCAGGTCCTCTGCATAGGAATAGAGATTCAGAGGTGTCAGATTAGTTAGGTCAAAGAGTTGACTTAACGAGAATGAGATAACCAAAGTCATATATCGTATGCTGTCATGATATAGGCACGCATCCTCTGACCGGAGATAGATGTGTTATTATATGTCTGAGTATGTACATTTGGCAGACCAATGGGTTGATGACCTAACCAAGGTCTACACACCGGTGCGCTGGTGTGCATATAAGGGCATATGAGTAATACGATCTCTCAAAGGGATCATACAGGTTCACTACTGAACCGGAAGACATGAGCTCACTCATGAGATATTGGGAAGAATCAAATTCCGTGCGCACGGTCGTCTCGCTTTGGAAGCTTGACTGAATTTGTAAGGTTTGATATATGCTTTTGGAAAGTACATGATCAAAACCTAGGTATGATATATGCTTTTGGAAAGTATATGATCGATACTAACTCCCAATGATCAAATGAGAAACTTACTGATAAAACCCAGAAGTAGACAATATAAAGTTGATCTAATACTTTGGGTTTATTGTGAGTCTTCCAGTATGCAGGATGTACAGGTATTGGGAATACCTGAGAGTGATGTGATCATAAACGATTGTATAACCATGACGCTTCCATTCCTAGGGAGTGATGAAATGGGTCTGGATTTTAGTGACTCCTCTCATTAGAGAAGTAATCTGATCTTGGTCCAAATGTTGGACATTGATCTGAATGTGATTCAGATGTAATGAGAAGATTAGATTTGCAGTCTTGATTTAATCAAGCATCTATGGGAGGCCCGAGATCTAGATTTGAGATGTGATCTCAATATCTAAGTCACTATATGTGGAACAATACAATCGTCCTGTCCTTATCTCCATGTATCCGTGGAGAAAGCGCATTATCCTTAAAGGAGTTCATGTATAATTTCATTGTTGATATATATATCCAAGCATCAAAAAAAGTGATAATTAAATGTGATTTAATTATCATGGATAATATGAATTTGATTCATATTATAAGGAGAGTTATCTGAGATAATTAAATGTGATTTAATCATTAAAGATATGAATAATGTGAATGTCATTTATGTTATTTGGGCACATGAGAAAAGGAGATCCAAGATGATTAAATATGATTTAATTATCATGGATATGAATAATGTGGATAGCACTATCCATATTAATCATATATATTATAAACATGATTTATAATATATTAGAGAGAGCATATTGTGATTTATATTTGTTGATTAATTGTTAATGTGAATTGGATTTACATTGAACAATTAATTGAAAATATAATTACATTTAGTTTTGGGTTGTGAATGAGATTCACATAATTTCAATGGCATGGTTGATATTTTCCATAAGATAATTTGGAATTATTTTTTGGTGAAAATATTATCGACAAGAGATCTTGATATAATCATGAGATAATGAGATCTCATGAGATATTGAGATCTCATGAGATGATGGTAGTCGTCCCCTTATTTTAGGGGATTGGTTTAGTCTTCTCATTATCTCTTCTCTAGTCAAATGTGATTTAAATTGGAATTAATTATGTTGATTTATCAATATGAATTAATTTAAACCACTTGTTGTTGTGTTTTACCAACAACAATCCTAGCCGTTGAAAGAGACACAATCAATCTCATCTGTTATTGTATGATGTCCATGGATTGGGATTAATGGACTCCCAAAACCCTGTATAAGAAGTGGCACCCCTTGCTCTTCTACGACACTCGAATTCAATGAATGCTCTCTCTCTCTTTCTTTATCTCTACACGCCCATTCTCTCTATCTCTCATGTGGCCGTCCACCATGGATGCCCTAGAGAGATCCTCCATCGCCACAACATCGTCGTTATGCTGCCCGATAGTTTGCTTGTGGATCTCCGTCTACTTCGGCACGCCTTGCTCGTGAAGAAGACGTCGTATCTCGTTTATCGAGATCAGGAGATCCATGGCTTGAATCATCAACATGGATTGCGAGAAGCACACGTCTCATCCACGCGCTCGCAAGCGTCTCCTCCGTCGGATCGGACTTGAGACAAGAGGTCTCTTTGTTTAGAGACTCGATCGCAACCACGCTTCAAGAGGTAATCCTTTTACTTGTTTGTGGTTTATACGAAACGATCCGAGAAGTGTTCTTGGATCATGTGGTTTTGTCACATAGAAAATTTTAATTTCCGCTGCATCGAGCAACTAGTGCGACTAGTCGCTCCCGATCGCATTCGATGCTATCATCACGCTTCCGTGATGCGCTTGAGCATTTTTCCCGTATCCTCCACGTCCAGCCAAGCATCACTGACACACATCTACTGATCACCAACCAAAGATAAAAAGTCTAGGGAAGCACTCAAGCAAGGTCCCACCACCACACCAATCCTCCTTCCAAAAAAATGATTTACCATCCCCAACAAACTGGGCGCATGTGTGTTGGAATCTCCTGTAGGATCGAACAAGCGCCCTTTCAAAAAGCATAAGGGTTGCATTGAGAAGAGGCATCCACCAGCGAATGCGCCCGATGACATAAATGTCCCAAATAAGTCCACAAGCGAGGTCCTCGCCATGACCCCACAACCTAGCCATCCGCTTCAATAGAAATGCCTTATTCATATCTTCCAAGCTGAGGATGCCAAGCCCCCCCCCCTCGGTCCTTCGACGTGGTAACCAGGTCCCAGTTCACTCAGTGGAACACTCTTGATTATCCATTAGAAAGGCTCCAAAGGAAACAACACATACATACCTCCAAGCGATTCTGAATCCCCATGTGATGGATTCTCGATGAGATAAAGAAGACCAGGATAGTCGCCATGACCACATTACGAAACACAAATATCCCTCCTTAAGATAGAAAAGAAACCTTCCACCCAGCCAGCTTTCTCTCCAACTTCTCTGTAACCGGCAACCAGTTTGATTGCTTCAACCGTCTGCAGGTCAAAGGTAGCTGAAGGTAACATATGAGTTACGACCCACGTGGGGTCACCAAGACCATCGAGAACTCCTCAATCTTTGACTCAGTAAGGCCAAAAGGCATAGAGGCATACTTCGATCTGTTCACCACTAGCCCGGATAGCTCTCCAAAAACGTCCAATATAGTCTCATTGCCCTAGACTCCTCGCAACCATCCTCGATGAAAAAGATGGTATTATCTGCTTACTGGAACAAGGGTTGGGAGAACACCACTCTCTTGTATCTCGCAATTCTCCCCCAAAGGAGTATCTGGTTGGTCATAATGGCTAATACATCCACAACAATCACAAATAATAATGGTGCAAGCGGGCACCTCTGACGAGCACCCTGCCGAGGTTGAAAGAACCCCCCTCCGAACATCCATTGATCAAAATGGCAAGGGAAGTTGTAGTCATACAACTCTTTATCCCAGATATACATATTTCATGGAAGCCTCGCTTCGCCAGCATGAACCAAAGGAAAGCTCAATCAACACAGTCATATGCCTTGGAGAAATTGACCTTCCAAATCAGACCCTTGACATCCATGGACTTCCAATCTCCAACCATCTTTGTTGCTAAACCCACAATGTCCATCATCAACCGATCTAGGATGAAAGCGGTCTGAGTAGGAGCAATTAGATCCTCAATGATTACTTTGATATGATTAGTTAAAACCTTAGCCATAATGAGAATAGATCGCATTCGATATCACAATGGGATGAAAGTCCTCAATCTTGCTAGCCCCCTCCTTCTTAGGGAGAAGAAAAAGAAGGGTCTTGTTAATCCTATCAAGATTGTGGTTCCCCGTATCAACCTCATCTAACACTACCATCAAGTTCGTCTGGATCACATTCCAGAACTCCTTAAAGAATACTGCCAGAAACCCTTTGGCTTCTGATGCCCCATTTGCATGGAGCTCCCACACAACAGTCTTCAGCTCATCCAAGAGAAAGTCCCTAACCAAAGATGCCTGTTGGGATGATAAGAGAGAAGTGTCTCCCCTGATAAGCCAATGCCAACCCCACTCAGGGCCCTACGTGAGATACGACGAACGTAATCAACCACGACCTTGCCACCTCTCTATCCCCTTCCGCTTGGACACCTCCCACTGAGATGCTTCGGATGAAATTCCGGCATCATTTCCCATTAGTCATCACACGAAAGAATCTTGAGTTAGGATCCTCCTTGATCTGATGTTGCCTTGATCTCTGCCTCCACTCTTCCTCTTGATTTCTATCCTCTTCAAGGAGAGTTAGCTGACCGACCATTCTTTGCAACTCCAATGCTGAAAGGTCCCTAGTGTCCTCCACGCGATCTATCTCAGAAACGATCCTTTATGCCTCTGTACGCCGCACCAGAGGGCTCTCCCGTACCTTTCTCCTGTACTCACACATCTTCTTCCTTAGCTCCTCCAGCTGGCAGAATAAACGAATAGTCGTTGTGCCATCCATCATCATAGATCCCCAAAAACACACCACCATCTCCCTGAAGGCATCCTCCAGCATCCACAACTTCTCAAATCTGAAAAAACCACGAGGTATCGCACTCTCACTAAGGTCCACAAAATGGGGGTGTGGTTCATCCTCTAACGTGGCAAGGTTGAAAGAAAAGCCAAAGGGAAAGCATCCTATATATCCATAAACTCGAGAAAATGGTCAGTCTCGAAACTAGATCTTGAACTACACCTCATTTACCGACAATCTGTCGCATCGAGAATGTCCAGTTGAATGTTACTCATCGCCTCCGTAAAATCCTGAGAACCAACTTCCTGGACCCTCCCCCAGCCACCACCCCACCTCGCAGATTAGGGCAGTCACTTGTAAAAATCCCGACGTTGAAGTCACCCCAACAAGCCATGGCTCTGAAGGGAAGAAGAGCATGGCGACTCGCATATCTGCCCAAAGGTGTTGGCAGGCTCTTGGATCAATGGGTCCGTAAACACATGACAAAACAACACGATGTCCTGATCTCTTGTGCCTGAGCAGAATGGATACCACGTGACTCCACAGGAGTTTGGATTCCAAGTCAAACATGTCACCATTCCATGCTAGCAACAAATTGCTCGCACTGCCCGCATATGGCAGGGCCCTAAACTCTGACAGATGGGTCCCCCTACGAAAGTCCATTCCTACGTCGACCAAACCTGCATCTTTATTTCTTGTAGGAAGAGAACATCCGTGTGACACTCTGACACCATTCTTTTGACTACGCTCTGCTTCTCCGGGTCACCCAAATTTCTAATATTGATGGAGATAATCTTCATTTAACAACCAATTTTTTCATGTAATTGCGGACCACTCTCACGTCTCTCGCGATGTCCTCCACTGAAAGCACATTGCTAGGCATTTGCATCACAACAATATATGTATACAGGGTGAGAGTTCCACAAGGTCCCAACCTGGGTCTTTTATGGACATAGAACGTCAAGCCATCACACTCCTCAATGCACAAAGACAACCTCGGCTATTGGTGTGGTTCCGCCCCCACGCACGAGCATCTCCACTGAGACGCAACCTTAGTGTGGAGAAAAGAAACGAAAATCCAATGACTTGTTTATTACAGAGGTCTAGGGGTCCTTATATAGGACTAAACCCTAGAGAGTACAAGAAAACAAAAAAATACATAAATGCCACAATGGGCTACAATCATAGAATCTATTGTTATTTTCTAACACTCCTCCTCAAGTTGGAGCATATCCATCGATCATGTCCAACTTGAAAATTATCCAGGAAAGGTGTTTATTGCATAAAGCCTTTGTAAATATGTCTGCCAGCTGAAGGTATGTTGAAATATGTGGTGTGGCAATCTTTCCTTCTCTCACCGCATCACGAACAAAATGACAATCTATCTCAATATGTTTGGTTCTCTCATGAAATACATGATTCGTTGCAATGTAAGTAGCAGATTTGTTATCACAGTATAGAGAGACCCGAGAGGTGATAGTAAATAGAGTTCCTCAACAACCAAGTGAAAATTGCATGTATGCCCTTGTTGTTCATTTTATTTGCAAATATGCCCTTACTAGTTCATGTATTTATTATGCTTGGATCTTATTTATTAAAAATAGCACTCGTGCTCTAAAAATTATGAAAAAATTAGTATAGATGCCTGTTAACATGTACCCCATTTTTATTTTGTCCATTGTGGCATATTAGCTATATATTAAAATTAAAATGAGCACATTTTTGTCACTGTTTGAATTAGAAAATACCAAAAAACAGAAAAACGTTTTGAAAAAATCCCAAAAAAATGTATGTTGTCAATTTTAGTATTTATTAACTCCATATCAAAAATCTCTAAAAATAGAAAAAGAAAAAGACTAAAAATTTAAAAGCTTCAAAATCCTTTATTAAAATGTAAAAAATCATCAAAAAATCCCAAAAATATGTTTTTCAAATGGGTTGTTGTCGAGGAGCAATGTGTGTAGGCTATTTTGTAGCTTATTTTGTGTACATTCATTTGTTGATTTATTGATTTACTTGGTGATTCATTTTTGTGCATATTTATTCATTTATTATTTGTACATAACTCATTTTGATACCTTAATTTGATTATCTGTTCTAATATACCTCTCTTTGTAAATTTGTTATAAGGGCCCACTACATGCGGATGGCTTCTTAGGAGCCCAATGCAGCCAAGCTTGGTGGAGACTGGTCTTCACTCTTTGACCAGTTCGAGAGGTAGCAAGTGGAGCAAGTATAGAATACTTAACATAGAATTAGATTAGATTTATTTATTTGTGTGTGTGTGAGAGAGAGATTCATTAATAATTTGTAACAATTAAAGACTTGGACACTGCTCTACTCTATGAGGTCCAGTACATGCGTGATTGTTCACCTGGGGTTTCGTCGCGGTTTTCTCAGGGTTTTCACCGCCTTCTTTTACTTTGTTTCATGATGTTTTGAGTTTTCTACCTTTTTATTTATTTGTTTTGTGTGCATGGAGCCCCTAGACTTAGGTTTCTTCTATCACTAATTAGGTCCAAACCCTAAAAAGAAGCATGTACCTATAGTCTCTTACGTTTGGATCTAGTCAAATTAATAAATGTTACTTATTTAAACTTGAGACCGCGTGCCGAGAGAGGTCACATACAACGTTGGCAGGACCCATTGTGGCATGCACCGAGTGGCATCGAAGAACGAAATTTTGGTCTCATTTATGGATAATTAACATATGGTTCTTCACGACTTATAGCAGCTACTGTTAGGGCGATTTTATCGATTTCACACCTCCATGTAGATAGTTTTAAAGGTTCTATTTTGCATACCACATGGAGAGAGTTGGGAAGCACTATAAGTCCTCTAACTCAGCATGCATCATTAGATTCAATGATGAGATTTCCATCATAGAATCAACTTGTACAGCTTTTTCATTATCTCCCTCTATTTTTAGCACCTTGGACTAAACAAAAATATATAAAAATATTAGGTGCTTTGCGGACCAATCTCCAGACTCCTCATCTTCTTTCCACCCCCTTGATCACCTAACAAATCGGGACCACTCTTGTCCCACATCCACCGTTGTGAATAAAAGTTGATTTCAGTCTACATCCTTTTCTCCATTCACAACAATCTGGTATTGACCCTAATATCATATTCATCTTGGCAGCAGGAGATTCAATTGCATGTGGTCTGATTGGGATTTTTTCATATTTCAGATAGAGGCCAACCCCAGTCGTAGATCCCAATACCGAATTCATCTCCTTTGATTCAGAACTAAAGATGTCACCTCAAGGGAAAGGAAAAGGACAACAACCTCCACACATGGAGTTGGGTAAGGGACCTGACCAGAACCAAGTGAACTCTTAGTTGTTGGCTTCCATACAACATCAGCTAAAAGAGATAGATTTAGCCCAGACCGCATTTCAAGATCTGTTGAATTACTTACGAAACAAACCAACAAGAGGAAGAGGCGGACAGACCCCATCAGGACCCTGATGAATACGAACCTGAACCTGAGAGGAAAAATCCTACACTGAAGGAGACATACAACCCTAGAGTCATCCATATGACCAAGTGGATACTCATTCCACTGGTGCATGCTCACTTCGAGCTCAAGCCATAGTTCTTGCTCTTCTTCCACATTCCACAGGATACTAACGAGGAGCCATACATTCACCTGCAGTAGTTCTCGCACATGTGCCGAACTACCCACTACCCCAACATCCCATTAGATGTAGTGAAGATGATGTCGTTCCCCTTCAGCCTGCAAGATAAGTCCTTCTACTGGGTTAATAATTTGGGAAATGTTCTGACGACCTGGGAGGAACTTAAATATGTGTTCCTTCACAAGTTCTACATTCTCGACCGGCTCAACCAGATGCAAGCTAGGATCAACAACTTCTCTCAGGCTACTCACGAGCCTATCAATGAAGCTTGGGAGCGATTTACGGACCTACAGGAGAAGTGCCCCCACCATGAGATACCGAAAACTAGCTTGATCTAGCATTTTTTCGGGGGCCTAAATGTAGAAAGTCAAAGGTTAGTCGATGTTGCATGTGGAGGATCTCATTTCAACAAGGATGAAGATGTGGTATGGCAGCTTTTCGAAGAAATGGCCGAAGGAGAGGTCGTCCTATCTTCATCACACGCCAATCAGAGACAGCCTCAAGTCCTCCAAAAGCCAATTCACATGGTAGCAACCTGTGAGGTAGAGAAAGATGAGAGCTCCAACCTCAGTATCATCAGAAGCCATCTTTCAAAGTTTGACATTATCGAGAAGCGATCACAATATCTTGAAAAGCTCATTCTGATCAAACAAAGGACACATAATCTAGATAAGTTGGACCAAATCACCAACCAGTTGGAGCGGCTGGTGAGCACCATCAGTTCTGCTCAGTCGGTGACACCATCGTTAGAGACTCTAGTTGAGAAGAAAGACGAACCATCACCACCACACCAGCTACAGCCAAGTCGGTAGTAGCCGACCATCCAGCACATATACTATGTGCAGGCACCCGAGCACGGTCCGCCGCATAGCAGATGGTGGTTTATCAACCAGACTTCCTCCCTTCCTCTGGCCCAGCATTTCCACCACCACCACCACCACTGATTCAGGAAGTGAATGTGTATGGATAAACGATGCACAATTGCCCGTCCTACAGGACAACACCAGGGACAACTAATAACCAACCAGCCTTACCACCAACCTTAGGGTGGTCGTTTCCCTCAGTCCTTCCAACCTCAACTTCAATACCAGAATCACCCATCTCCATAGTATCAAGGTAACTGGAGACAGTCACAACAGTACCCCCAGTCAGAGTACCACCATCCACAACAGTATCATCAGTATGCGGCTAGACAACAACAGTACCCCCTCCTCCATATCCAAAGTATCAGCTTCTTCCTCCTCCACAACACCATCAGCAGGCCCAGCCTCAACCTACCAACCATCAGCAACAACGTGGTCTACAAGCTGACACTTCTGAGGCAGTTCCAATGAACCCTACTCTGGATTGCTTGGCCCAACTTGTGAAGAGTCTATAAGAGATGATTAAGAAGCTCGATGACCTGACCGCCACTAAAACTCCTATTCCGATGCAGGTTGAAGCAAATCCCAATACTTTTGAAAGGAAAGAGCAATAGAATACGATGTCATGTATGTGCTTGTCAAGTCAGATAATCATGATTTTGTTTTATCTAATGTTGTCACTCTCAGGAGCTGTAGGATGTTGCCTCCATCTGCCACTCGCACCGGGAGGTTTAAAGCTTTGACATGTGAATTGTCGTCTTCTGCATCATCCACGCCAGCCACAGGTTCGGGCGAGGAAGAAGGAGGAGGAGGAGCCATGCCAGTTGCCACCCATCCCCATCTCCACCAACAAAAAGAACAAAAAAATCAAGAAGACTAAAAAGATGATCGTAGTCGATGTGAAGCCTCACCATCCACGGTGGAGCCAGTAGCCGCAACCGATCCAACGCCAACCGATGGAGCAGAGACCGTACATTTTGCTTGTCCACCAATAGTAGAATCTTCACCTCCAGCATGTACACCATTTTATGATCCGGATGTACAGAATTTTATGGACAAGAATTTTTTGTAGATATGAGCACTGCTTGTAATTTCAGCAATGTAAATATTCCTTTTCCCGATGCATTAGAAAAATCCAAAAAAAATTCAACGAGAAAAGTGCATTATCTGATCCTAGAGTTGTGAATATTCTCAATAATTTGACTGTTGAAATTCCATTAATGAAAGCTAGGGAATGCATTCCCATTGTAAAGAAAGGTTTGAAGGAGGAATGTACAAACAAGCATCAGCCACCTCATAACAACAGACACAAGCAAGTAGCGAAGCATGTCCTCACCATGACCACAGTTGTAGCCATCAGCAATATCCCTCAAAAGAAGCTGGACAAAGGCACGCCTTTGATCAGATGCGAGATATTCAACCAAATCTTCGAGCAGACTCTTCTTGATAGTGGTTCTTCCATCAACCTCTTTCCTTCATCATTACTGCAAGAATTCTGGCTGGGTCTGTTGAAGAAGAAATGCATGATCTTTCAGTTCACAGATTGATCTATCAAACGACCCTGAGGTTTGTTGGAAGAGATGTGGTAAATGCATAGGATATGCAGTTTCCCGTTGTTTTTGTGGTCCTTGATATGGACTCCGTTGCACTCTTACTCTAGACCTCCATTATCCTTGGATGACCATTCCTACGAATCGTAGAGGCCGTAGTTGACTACGGGTCTAGCAAGATCATGTTCAACTCGAGCAATCATACAGTTACAATAAACATGGTTAGAGAGCCTAAAGTCATATCTGATTAAGGTCCTGTTGTATCGCCTGAAGCAGACTGTGATTTTATTGAAGAGATAAGAGATACAAACCTCTATTTGAATGACACTTGGACCCTAGAAACCCTCTCTCCTGAGGATGACTGGGAAAGCACAATCAACACAAGCTCCGATGGAACTTGGGAGACAGAATTTACTTTGCTGATGCATCTCATCGACTCGGATGATACATTCCAGTCCGAACATTATGAATTCATTGCAGATCAGTTCGACACATTGTTAGTTGAACAACAAGTCATTGAGGTGAGCAACACCTCTAAAATGATGGCAAAACATCCGCCTACCAGCACATTCCGATGTGACCGAGAAGCAAGCTAGATCAGAACTTGAATTAAAGCTACTTCCGGCAGACCTTAAGTATGCTTTCCTTGAGGGTGCAGAGAACATGTATCCGATCACGATCAACAGCATGCTTACCCCGGATCAGGAATATCTACTTCTTGAGGTTCTAGAAAAGAACCGCAAGGCATTTGGTTGGCACGTCTCAGATCTCCGCGAGATAAATCCTACTCTGTGCTCACACCACTTTATTTGGAAGAAAATGCCAAGCCGTCCCAAGAGTTTCAAAGAAGACGGAACCTAAATCTGCAGGACGTTGTCATGAAAGAGATCACAAAATGGTCTGACGCATGCTTTCTTTATCCCATCTTCGATTCAAAATGAGTGAGCCAACTGCATGTAACTCTAAAGAAATCATGACTCACTATGGTTTCAAATGACAGAGGAGAGGATATTTCTACTCGGGTACCGACATCCTGACATGTATTTGTTGACTACAGTCATTTTAATGCAGCAACCAAGAAGGAGCACTTCTCCTGGCCATTCATTGACCTAGTATGGGAAAGACTAACCGGTAAGGAGTTCTTCTACTTTTTGGATGGGTACTATGGGTACAACCAAGTGGCAATCGCCCCTGAGGACCGAGAGAAGACTACCTTCACTTTCCCATTCAACACCTATGTTTTCAAGAGAATGCCATTTGGCCCATGCAACACACCTGCTACATTCCAAAAATGCATGCTTGCAGTTTTCATCGAGATGGTAGGCTCAAGGTGTTTATGGATGATTTCGCTGTCTATGGTGACAACTTCGATTCTTGTCTCGAGCACCTAGATAGAGTACTTCAAAAATACCATAAAGTCAATCTTGGGCTATCATGGTAAAAGAGCCACTTCATGGTCAAGGAAAGGATTGTGCTAGGTCACGTCATTTCCAAACATGTCATGGAAGTTGACCCAACAAAGGTGGATGTGATTGACAATTTAGAGCCACCTCAGACAATCAAAAATGTGAGGTCATTTCTGGGGCATGTGGGATTCTATAGGAGATTCACTCGTGACTTCAGCTACATCGCCTGATCTCTTACAGAATTGATGTGCAAGGCGATCGAGTTCCATGTTGATCAGCATGTTCTCCTTTCATTTAATCAGTTGAAGGAGCTAATCACTCAAGCTCCGATCCTACAACCGCCAGATAGGTCTCTTCCTTTTGAGATCATGATAGATGCATAAGACTTTGCAGTTGGGGTTGTTTTAGGACAAACGAAAGAAGAGGCACCCTATGTCATTCACTATGCCAGCAAAACATTAGATGAGGCTCAGAGAAATTACATTGTGACAGAGAAAGAATTGATGGATCTGGTATTCACCCTTGAGAAGTTCAGATCCTATCTGCTTGGATACAAAAATCACTATCTATACTGACCACTCTGCTATCAGATATTTATAGCAAAATAAGGATGCCAAGCCTACAATGATCAGATGGATCCTTTTCCTCTAGGAGTTTGATTTGGAGATCAAGGATAAGACTAGGGTTCAGAATGTGGTAGCAGATCACCACTCAAGAATTGAGCAGCAAGAGCCTCCCATGAGCAGTACACCCATCGCAAACACCTTTCCTGATGAATCGATTCTAGCTGTGGATTCACTCCCTTGGTATGCCGATATTGTAAACTACCTCATCTCAGGTGTAGTTTTACAAGATTGGACGAAGATCCAGAAGGACAAATTCCTGTCCATTATCTATTTCTACCAATTGGAAGATCCTCTCTTATTCTGGGAAGGAGCAGACTGCATTTGGTGCAGATGTATTCCTAAGGAGGAGCATCACAGTGTCCTCGAGCATTGTCATTCACTCAAATATGGTGGAGATCACTCTAGAGATAAAACTGAAGTGGAAGTATTACAGAGTGGCCTCTGGTGGCCTACACTATTTAAGGTTGGTGTACCATTCGTCAAGCGCTGCACTAACTATCAGAAACTGAAAGGAACCCTTACAGCTAAAGATTCTATGCCCCTGGAGTTCATCCAGATAGCAGATGTATTCTATGCTTGGAGCATTGACTTCATGGGACCCTTCCCTAACAATCAGGGATAGGAGCACATTCTTCTTGCCGTTGATTATGTGAGTCGCTGGGTTGAAGCTATCCCCACTCGAGCCGTGGACAACAGTACAATTTGTCTCTTTCTGCAAGAGAAAATCATCTTGCGATTCAAGATTCCGAAGATACTGATATCAGATGGGGGTACTCACTTTATTAACAAAGAGGTCAAGAAATTAATGAAGGAATACGACATCGAGTAATATCTCCTTATCATCCTAAGACCAATGGCATGGCTGAATTATCAAACAGAGAAATCAATATGATCCTCCAGAAGCTTGTAAAGTTGGACATGAAAAATTGATCCTAACTCTTGGACTCGGTCCTCTGGGCATACAGAACCACTTACAAGCCTCCTTTGGGCATGTCGCCTTACCGTCATGTATATGGAAAGTCATGCCATCTGCCAATGGAGTTGATTCATAATCATTGTGGGCAGCCAACATTTGCAATTTGGACTCACAACAAGGTGGTCAGAAAAGAAAAGAGGATCTGAACAAGCTCCTGGAATTTCAAGACTATGCATATGATACCACATTAATGTACGAGGAGAAGGTTAAACGCTGGCATGACCGGCACATCAGAAGAAAGACCTTCGAGGCTTGACAGAAAGTGTGGCAATTTGATGCAAAGTTGAAGATCTTACAAGGCAATATAAAGAGTAAATGGACAGGG
Organism: Ottelia alismoides; assembly: GCA_037367405.1. NCBI lineage: Eukaryota > Viridiplantae > Streptophyta > Magnoliopsida > Alismatales > Hydrocharitaceae > Ottelia > Ottelia alismoides. Next base: position 724,655 of record JAZKJV010008857.1, on the reverse strand, counting down.
CCATTTAGAGTTCAAGAAGTACGTGACAACAGAAGCATTGTGATATCAGAATTGTCTCCTGACGCACAACCATTTGTCGTCAATGGCAGTTACTGAAGAGTGTGACACTTTCATGGTCGTTGTCGACTATGTCCAAGTGATATGCACTGAAGGAGCATCCACAACCTTCACAGCATCACAAGATTCAGATAATGTCACTCAAAAACTCTTCCTTTAAGTTATCATATTTTCTTCTTTTCTTCTTTTCATTTTCTTTTTTTCTATAAAAAAAGTGTCACCTCTTTTTGTTAGTCTTCCATACTTAGGATGTACTTTGTCCTAAGTATAGTGGTGGTGTATCCCGAGTTCTTTCATTCTTTGATCCCCTCCACTGTCTCCACTTCTTGTCTATACTTAGGAATATCTTACCCTAAGTATAGGGGAGACATCTCGAATTGTTGTTTGTTAATTCCTACCCTTGACCCTCCTTGCCTTATGTACAGTCTGTTATACTTAGACTTATTCAATCCTAAGTATAGGGGGTACGGTTGACTTCTCATTCATTTCATCTCTCATTCTTTCATTCATTCGTTCTTCGTTTATTCTTTAGGCTTTTCCATACTCACTATGAGTTATGTCTTCTCTTTTTCTCTTCGATCTATGAGGACATAGCTCAAGATAAGTATAGGGGGGTCGTATATACCCTGCATATACTTTAACCATAACTCATACTTTCATATTTTTAATAAGTATGGCTAAATCACCATTTATATACAGACATGTACGATTCAATTAAATCAATTAATAAAAAGATGCATATTATCCCTCTTTGTATATACTGATAAATAAATCGGGTAAAAATGTTTTATAAATACTTGAAAACTAGTTTGAAAAGCTGTTAAAAAAATCTTTTGAAAACTGTTTGAAAACTATTTTTCAAAATATTTTCAACCCTTGTAAAAATATTTTACCTGTAAAAATTTATTTTCTTTATGTGAAATAAAAATATTTTGAAAACTGATTTGCAAATTTGGAAATTAGTTGCAAAAATATTTTGAAAAATCTATACATAATGTTTGTAAAAAACCTCTGCAGAATGATTTTCAAATATTTGTATATGTTTGTAAAAAATATTTGCAAAAACTATTTTGGACTATAGTTTTCAAGATTGTTTGTAAAATGATTTTCAAATAAGTTTGAGGAATATATACATCACATTAAAATTCTTTATTAATTGTATATATATTTATAATCACACGTCCCTTGTAAATTCTTAAAAATACTATCTCTTGTAAATAATAAGACGTACCCTCGTGTAAATATTTGTACCTAGTTTTATTACAAAAATCTTTTGTTTTGAAAAATCCCAAAAACATTTGCAAAATCTTTTTCAAAAATTGTATACAAATTTGCAAATCCTTTTTTAAAAAAATCCATAAAAATTCAAAACTTTGAAAATTGCATCACAAAAATATTTTCTGCATTGTACATAACATTTGCATAGCATTCACATTTCTTGATTAAGTTTGATAATTGAACAAGTCTAAGTAAAATCTGAAGATTGGAGCTTGGTTGGACCTTAAATTTACCTAATCACAAGAAACTTATAGGAACTGAAATTGAGGTACTTCAGATCTAGTTGACTTAAATCATGAGACTTGGTTCAATGTATTCTTGACTACCTAAGTGTGATATTTTAGAGCACACACACGACTCTTGTTGATAATGACCTAACTTGGACACCTGCACCTTTCACTTGGTTCAACTCAGTTGGAGTGGTGAGGGGATTGGATTTGCCGGTATGAGACACACATAAGTGGAAACATTTGTCCTCGTCTAGGGAGGGGAGTGCACCCCAACACATCCAGTAGCAGAGACATCTAAAGACAGGAGAGTGTGGGTTGCAATAATGCTTAAAAAGAGGGATAGTCTGTTGGTTCAAGAGGAAAAAACTCCATATGTAAATGTTGTTGTATATAGTATTTGAAAAAAGGAAGCGAAAAGCAAAAACTCCAAAAAAGTGTACATGCATGATTAAATAAAATGCCTTCCAGAGTGTGTATATTTGTATAGTCAATAATCAAGCTTGAGCTTCAAAGTCATATCATGTGAGCCTGCAACTGGATGACTTGACTACAATGGTCATGCATCCTAGGATAGGTAGCTACGATGGCTACCATCCATTCTTCTCTTCACCCCCTCCTCTTGAGCTGGTTGCCACTTGAACTTAGAAGGGAATACCCCGCTCTTTGAGAAAAGAGTTGCTGGATTGGGGAATCATTGGGTTGTTGTACTGGAGAAGTCACTCTCTTTCTCATTTCAGTTGGGAAGAGCCACTATCACACACATTTTACAAGAGAGATTCATAGTCGCAAAGGTTTGCATATAAGTTAAAGTATTCTGACCTGGCTATTGAGGAGACTTGAGCAAAGTTTTAGGATTCACGAAGGTTGCTATGTTTCAAATCCGATTCCCAATAAGGTTCCGACCGCACTAAAATTCCAAAGGTCTGACTTAAGCTCCAAACTTTTATTTTGTGAAGACAAGTTTGAGAATTGAATTTAATCCACATTCTTTCTTTTTCTTTTCATTGTTTTTTATTTTTCTGCACTTATTACATAAGTGTTTGCTAGGGACTAGTAAAGGCAAGTATAGGGGGTGATGAATCTCCATTTCATCACCTTTATTATATCAATTTGGCCTTAAAAATCCTAGCTATTGCATGTAAACAACAGTATTTTGTACATATTAACATTCATTATTTATTTTAATTATTATATATAAAACAATGTTTTTAATATCCAAATTATAGTTAAAGAAAAGAAAAGAAAAAGAATAAATTACCAAAGGTATATTATGATCCTAAACCCCGAGCCCTAGGTATCTTGATAACTAGGTTGACAAGGAATAAAGTAGGGGGAGATAAGAGCCAAAAATCACCAACAATTCCATTCTTTTATTCATCATTTATTAATTTTTGGGACCTATTTTATTTTTCACTTTTTATACCTCAAATAAAGAAACTTTATGCATGAAAGTTGTAGGTAATAATATATAGAAAAATACAAAATTGATTTCATGCAAAAAGAATATACAATGTACAAGTGATACTCTAAATAAGATTTCTAAATCCAAACTTCCCAGGCCCATATATCTCAAATAAAAACTCAAAATTTATCAAAATAATCTTTAATTGTATATAACTTTTAATAAGCTATTTAATGTAGGTGGCTTCATATTTTTTGGAGTTAATATGTGAAAGTTAGGTTTTGGACCCTTATCTTTATTATTTTTATAATTTAACATTTTTATGATTGTATATATTATTTGTAGTATATGTACATATTAAAACTAGAATAAAACCATAAGGAAAACATAAAAATAAAATAATATACAAAAATACATAGATGAAATACCTATACTTATACCTATATAATTCATACCCGTCTTTATTTAAGTGTACAAATAACATCAAGAAATATAATAAACTTATATTTTTTATGCCTAAAATTAACTTATAAATATATAAAATAAGATACGAAAATAATAAAATCAAATATACCAAAAATAAAAATAAAATAACCAAAACAAAGACGAATATACCAATAAATACACCCTTAAAAATTAAATTATAATAAACAACACCAAAAAATAAAATAAAAATCATATTAAAATACTACATAAAAAAATAAACATTTTTATTTATACCCAAAAAACAATAAAATCATTAATTATTTTATTTAATTAATTTCAAATAAAATAGTGTGTTTTGTCCTCTAGTGGCTGACGTGTCCCAATCGCCTTACAGGGAATGTTTACCCCGGTCAACTCCCCATCTTTCAGCTCTGACTTTGGTAAAAGCCTCGAGTCCCTCGTATTCTTCAAATTTTCTAGGCTGACCCATTGATCCTTCCACCTCGAGCTCTTCATGGATTCCCTTACCATCATGATCTTCTCCCACATCGGATAATTTGATCCTATTGATCTTCTTCGAGCCTGTCAATAATCCACCTCGAAGTCCATCAGAATCCCATTGTCTATAAATAAGTTTCCTCATCCTCCTTCTCTTCTTGATCCCTCCTGGAGCCCCTGATCGAGTCCTTGTATATGTGCGTTGAAAGCTGGTGACAGCGTGCCTTCCCCCTTGCTTGGAATATGTCGGAGTGAGGAAAGGAGGTGGTCCACGATGAGATCCGGTCGCCCTTCTCCCTGAACAACCATCAGGTATAAGAGTTGCTTTTCTTCATGTTCTTGGTACATTTAGTTCCTGCATTTTTTTCTGTATTTAAATTCGAGTTTTAGTTAATGAATTAGTGTAGAGTATCTAGGATCCCTCGTTGGAGCTCTCGAGCGCTGAACTATTTTCACAGTGATTTTGACCTATCTCCGACACCCTTGTTGCCTCCACTCCTTTCCCCTGTGCATTCTCCATTTGAGTTTCCCATCAAATCCACCTGATCCATCGTGGATCAGCGAATCGAGGGTCCTCCGCCGCATATCGCTGGACCCTCTCTGCCCACGTCATCCTTCGTGCATTTTCAGCTTCATTTCTGGTCGAAGAAAGTCACTTCGAGCCATAGATCATCTCTGTGCAGGTCTCGAGTTTAAAGGAGGCCACCTGGGCTTGGATCAACTTACATAAAGGTTCAAAAGGGCCCTTGCTGACATTGAGCTCGTCGAGCCTCTCCTTGAGGTTCCTGGCCATTTTGTGGGTGCCATTAGCTGCAGACGACCTCCCCAGAGGTGTAGAGCCAAATACAATCAAAGAAGATCGCTGGATGGAGGAGATAACATCTATCAAAGGTAGGGAAGCACGATGTTCTTCCCTGTTCTTCGAAGAGAGTAGCAGCCGTCTAATCTGGGGAGGCACCCAGATCAACCACCAGCCATTGGATCTCACCAACCTCAGTCTCCAGATCATCCTCTACGATCTAATCTCGAGCGTCCAGGGCTGAAGAGTCATTGGGAGCGGAGAGCGCGTCACGTGTTTAAGTGAACAATCAAAGTCGTATATCTCCGTGCATTATTGAGGTAAATTGCATATTTCACCTCGTCCTTTTTTTGTATTTATTTATTAGTCTTGAAAATAAAATTTATTGTGTAAATAAAATGGACAATTTGCATGTAAGGCCCATGTACTTATTATTAATTGCATATGGGTCTAGTTTACAACACCTCACGTGTCGTCCCACGTGAGGTGGCGAACTTGTAGGTGTACCCTTGCAGATTTTTGTATTTGTATTTAGTTCAATAATTTTTAATATACGTTGTAGATGTTAGGGAAAATTGCATATATGCCCCTGGTATTCATTTTATTTGCAAGTATGCCCTTCCTAGTTCATGTATTTTTGGTGCTTGGATTTCATTTATTAAAATAGCACCCATGGTAACATGTATTTTCATGCCCCATTTTTTCGCAGTAATTATGGCATTAGAACTATTTACTAAAAATAAAATGAGCACATGTTTGTCCTTGCTTGAATTAGAAAATACCAAAAAATAGAAAATCATTTTGAAAAATTCCCAAAAAAAATATGTTGTCTATTTTAGTATTTATTAACTCCACACCGAAAATTCCTAAAAGTAGACAAAAATAAAAAGACTAAAAATTAAAACTCCAAAATCCTTTTTAAAAAATGTAAAAAATCAAAAAAATCCCAAAAATATGTTTTTCTATTTCTGAATTTTGTTTATATTATTTCTATGTACTAAAATTGATTTGAAGAATTTTAGACTCATTTTGCTATTTTTAGTCTTCATTTCAATTCCAACATATTATTTACTCCCTGATTTGAGATATTTTTTACTTTAAAAATGCATAACAATTAGCAAAAATTCCAGAAAAAATGCAAAAAACATTAGGAAAATATATAAAACCCAAAAACAATTTCTTTGTTGCATTTTATTTATTTATACTAGTATCTATAATTATTTTACTCTATATGGTATATATAGCCTTATATAGTCTATTATATTTTAAAAAGAAAATATAAAAATCAAAAAATTAAAATGTAAAAAATATAGTAAATAAAAATAAAAATTAAAAAATATATATAATTAAAAAACACAAAAATAATAAAAACAAGAGACATGTTTGTACATACTACACATTGATTAGAAATAATCGTAGGTTATCTGTTTTGCTCCGTGGTTCGACCTCTACATGCTTTCCTGTTATACACTTAGTTTCATAGAGAATAATAAATTTTAACTCCACATTTTTTATATTTATTGCTTTCTTTATATTGTGGATTAATTATTGACTAATTACTGTTTCATAAGTGATCAATGCACCGACTGCGACCCTCAAGATTACTTGATTATCACGAGGTTCTAGAGAAAAACTACAAGGCACTTGGTTGGAATGTTTTCCATCTCTGAGGTATAAATCCAACCTTGTGTTCACACCATATATATATTGAAGATGACTGCAAACCATCTTGAGAATTCTTGAAAAGATTAAACCTTAATCTTCGGGTTGTGGTCATGAAGGAGATAAGAAAGTGGTGTGAAGCAGGCTTTATTTATCCCTTATTTGATTCAAAATGGGTGAGTCCTCTGCACGTAGTGCCAAAGAAAACAGGGATCATCGTGGTTACAAATAACCAAGGAGAGGATATTTCTACCCGAGTACAGACCTCTTGGCACGTGTGTGTAGATTGCCGCCTCCTGAATTCAGCTACAAGAAGGACCACTTCCCTCTACCATTCATTGATCAAGTGCTTGAGAGACTAACAGGGAAAGAATTCTTTTGCTTTTTAGATGGGTACTCCGGGTACAACCAGGTGGCAATTGTCCCTAAAGACCAAGAGAAAACAACATTCACATGCCCATTCAGCACGTATGCCTTTCACAAAATGCCCTTTGGATTGTGCAATGCACCAGCCACATTCTGAAGGTGCATGCTTGTTATTTTTATTGATATGGTCAAAAGTTTTCTTGAATATTTCATGGATGATTTTTCCGTCTATGGTGACTGTTTCGATTCATGCCTCATGCACCTTGACAGAGTACAATAGAAATGTCGTGAAGTCAATCTTCTATTATCATGGGAAAAGTGTCACTTCATGGTCATCGAAGGAATTGTGTTGGGCCACGTCGTTTCCAAGTGAGGAAAGGAAGTTGACCTGTCTAAGGTGGATGTATTTCTAAATTCGATCCACCTCAAAACGTGAAGAATGCGAGGTCATTTCTGGGGCATGTGGGATTCTATAGAAGATTCATCAAGGACATCAGTAGACTTACTCGCCCTCTCACAGAGCTTCTTTGTAAGGAGACTGAGTTTATTGTTGATCAAAAGGTTCTCTAATCATATTTTCAGCTAAAATAGCTCGTCACTCAATCTCTAGTCCTACAACCATCCGATAGGTCTCTTCCATTTGAGATCATGATAAATGCATCAGATTTTGCATTCGGGGCCGTCTTAGGACAAAGAAGTAACAAGTTGCCTAATGCTATTCACCGTGTCAGCAAAAATTATATGAATCACAAATAAACTATACAGTTACAGAGAAAGAATTACTGGCAGTTATTTTTGCTTTAGAAAAGTTTATATCCTACCTTCTAGGATTAAAAGTTATTATTTTCACTAACTACTCTGCTATCCGATATTTACAACAGAAGAAGGATGCCAAATCACATCTTCTTAGATGGATCCTTCCCCTTTAGGAATATGACATGGAAATCTGATATAAGCCTAGAGTTTAGAATGTGGCAGCAGATCACTTGTCCATAATAGAATTTCCAAGATACCCAAATGAGCAGTACGTCAATAACAGAAACTTTTCTTGATGAATACTTCCTCAACATTGGTTCCCTCCCTTGGTATGCCAATATTGTAAATTACCTCATCTATGTCGTAGTTCCACAAGATTGGAAAAGAATTAAGAAGGACAAATTCATGTCTGATATCTACTTTTACCAATGGGAAGATCCATACTTGTTCAGGGAAGGAGCAGTTTGCATTTGGCGTCGATGTATTCCTCAAGAGGAGTACACAAATGTCCTCTAGCACTGTCGTAAGATCGAATCTGATGGACACCATTCTGGAAGCAGAACGGTAGCAAATATACTACAGTGTGGCCTTGGTGGCTTACACTATTCAAAGATGCAAATGATTATGTCAAAGCCTACACTGATTGCCAAAAATGTCATATATCTGATGTGTTCGATACATGGGGCATTGATTTCATGGGTCTATTTCCTAACAGTCAAGGCTATGAATACATCCTGCTTGACGTGGACTATGTGAGTCGTTTGGTAGAAGCTATGCCTACTCGAGCCGTAGACAATCGCTCAGTGTGCCGGCTTTGAAAGAGAACATCATTTTGTAGTCTAGGAATACCCCAAATTCTCATCTCAAACAGGGGTACCCACTTCATCAACAAAGAGGTCAAGAAATTAATGGAGTACGACATTGATCATCGAGTTGCATCTCCTTATCATCCTCAATCAAATGGTTTGGCAGAATTATCAAATAGAGAAATCAAAATGAATTGCAGAAACTTGTGAGGCCAAATAGAAAGAAATGTTCACAACTTATGGACTCAGTTCTCTAGGCATACAAAACTGCCTACAAGTCTCCCTTAGGCATGTCTCCCTATCATCTTGTCTATGGAAGTCCATCCCATCTGTCCGTGGAATTAATTCACAAATCACTATTGGCAGTAAATGTATGTACCCATGACTCACAGAAAGGTAGTTAGCAAAGAAAATTGGATCTGAACAAACTCCTAGAATTTCGAGATTACATGTATAACAATAGTTTGATGTACACAGAGAAGGTCAAGCGCTGGCATGACAAAGACATCAGAAGAAAGACCTTCGAACCTGGATAGAAAGTATGGTTGTTCAACGCAAAGGTGGAGATTTTTCTAGGGAAATTGAAAAGTAAATGGACATGGCCTTGCAGAGTCAGAACTGTACGTGACAATGGAAGCATTTTGATATCCGAGTAGTCACCTGACGTACATCCTTTCATCATCAATGTTCAGTTGTTGAAGCTGTATTTAGAACATAACACATTTCTGGCCATTGTCGATTCTGCTTAGGTTGTATTTGAAGAAGATTTCCAAGCAGCAGCAGCAGCCGAATTATACAGTGCAACATAAAATAACTTTGAGTGATTTTATGATTTTATGATTTTCTTTTTTATTATTTTCTTCTTTTCATTTCAATTTTAAATTCTTTCATTCTTCTGTGTTGCACTCATCCCATTCATCTAGGATATACTTAGGATATGCTTCATCTTAAGTATAAGGGGTTGAGTGTATTCGTGTTATTCATTATTCACTCTCTCGCTTGTCTCTCAATTTTTGACACCATGTCTATACTTAGGGATATTTCACCCTAAGTATAGGGGGACAAAACAAAGTATATTGATTTCATAAATTCTGATCATCGATCATCCCTATTTTGTAGATAGTCTACTATATTTAGGATTATTTGATCCTAAGTTTGTATGTGTGATGGATCAACTTCTCATTCTTTATTCGTTAGTCATTATAGTATAGATTTTTATATACTCCATATGAGTTATGCTTTACTTTCTCTCTTTGATTACTATGAGGACAAAACTCAAGCTAAGTATATCGGGGTCATACATACTTTAACCATCACTCGTAATTTCGTATTTTTGAATAATATGGCTAATATATTATATGGGTAAAAGTATACGGTTAATCAAGTGTAAAGAATACACTCTAATTATGTATAAAATTTTTCAAAAATTCTTATGATTAATAAATTAGTTTTAAAATGTATGTAAAATGATTTGAAAGATGGTTGTAAAATGACTAGAAAAAACTTTTGAAAATCATTTGGAAAACTTTTTGTGAAATGTTTTCAAAACTTTGTAAAAATCTTTTGTAAACCTTTGAAAAAATCAATTTCATTTGTTTGAATAAAATTTTTGAAAATTGATTTGCAAATGATTTAAAAAATGGTTGGGAAAATAGTTTCAAAATCTTTGCAAAATGATTTTTAAAGTTTGTAAATGTTTGCAAAATTGTTTCTCAAAATTATTTTCAAATTAAAGTTTTCAAAAACATTTTAAGTTGTTTTCAAATTATTTTGAGAACTTTATACATAATTGTAGCAGATAAAAATTCGTTACAACCCCTATATATAAAAACATGTAAATACCAACTAATCTTTAACTTAACCTGTAAAGTCCTAGTGTAAATCATACATCCACTTCTTGTAAATAAAGAAGCACTTCCATGTAAATATCTGCACAGAATTCTTTCACTAACCTTTATTCAAAAATCCCTAAAAAATCAAAATTTTTAGAACCTATAAATTTGCAAAATGTTTAAAAAAATTGCATAAAAATTGCATAAACTTTTGAAAAATCCCATAAAAAGTTCAAAAATCAGAAAATTGCTTCAGAAAAATATTTTTCTTGCATTGTACATAGAATTTGCATTTTTCGAAATGATCTAGACAATTAAACAAGTCTAAAAAAATCTGAAGATTGGATCTTGGTATAGACCTTAATTCACTTAATTTCAGAGGTTAAGTAGTGATATTGAGATGCTTCAATTCACCTTGACTTCATTCTTTAGGTTCCATGAGGCAATGTTCATGAGTCGATTCATTGTCTCTAACTAGAACCCTTCATGTCATCTGTACGACTCTTGAGATAGTAGCTTGATTAGAAATCTTGCACTTAACACTTAGCTCAACCTACATGGATTGTTGAAATATCTTGGAGTCTAAGTCAGGACGATACTAGGTTGCTTCGTCATGGGTGGCTTAAGAACCATTCTTGAGGACTGCAAAAATTAGTAGTTCAATCCCTTCTTCTGGTAGCATCGACGTCTAACGACTGGAGACTAGATTGAAATAATGCTTCGGATGAGGAATGGTCTGCTCATACAACTTTTTTCCAAGACCCCAAAACACAGATAGACCAAAAGACTCTCTATCCATCAGGGCAAAACAAGAATGCAGAGTTATACAAAGCAAAGAAAATATCCAAAAAGAAGCCTACACCAAAAATTCCACAAAAATATTGACCTTCAAGAAAAAGCATGCTTCTTGGTGAAGACTCGGTTACACTGGACGAGATTCACAAGGGAATGAGACTACAATGGACCATTCCAAATATTTCCCATTCTTCTAACTTCTTCCCCTTTCGATTATGAACTAACACACACCTGACCTTAGAAGAAAATATCTATCTCCCAGAGGATGAGTTTCCAGAGGAGGTGACTCCTTGATAGTTAAAAAATTTATCTGGGAAGAGCAAGCAAATTCACACACAAGGTACTTGTCATTTCAAGGTAGAAAGACTATGCGATTAAAATAATGGTTCTAACCAGATTGTGAGTTGAAAAGAATGATAGGATTATGGAACCTAAGGGTTTTTGTGTCACACTTCCTGACCTTAATGTGGTTTCTAACAAACCAAGAATCCAAAGGTCTTAACTGGGCTCCAAACATTGATTTTATTAAGACAAGTTTAAGAGACAAAAATTATTCCAGGTTCTTTCTTTTTCTTTTCCTTATTTTATTTTTATGAACTTTTTAGCATTCGTGTTTACTTGTTTACTAGCGACTAGAAAAGGCAAGTAGAGGGGGTGATAAATATCCATTTCATCACCTTTATTCTTTCATTTTGGCCTTAAATCCCTAGCTAAATGCAATTATATAGTATTAAATTGTACAAAATAACACTCAATCAATTGACAATAAATATTGTATAAAATATTGTACTTAATTCCAAAATAACAGAATAAAGAATAAAAAAAGAATAAAATGTCAAAGATACTGAGCGAGCCTACACCCCGAGACTTAGTCATCATAATGACTTGGTCGATAAGGAATAAAGTAGGAGGAGATAAGCCGGGAAAATATATAGAAAACATCAGAAAACCCTAATTTTTATTCATCAATAATAAGCTTTTGGGACCTTTTTTATTTTCCTATTTCTATACGTCAAATCAATAAAATTTGAACATGAATATTGTACATAAAAATATAAAGAAAAATACAAAATTTATTCATTCAAAAATGATGCACTGAGTGCTCAGAACACACAGAAGAAAAAGCTGTAAAGAAAACTTTACAAACATGTATCTTATCCATACAAACCCGAAATTGACCAAACTCACCTTTATTGTTCATACAATTAAATTATATATTTAGTGAAGGTGGTTTTATTTAATTTAAAGTTAAGATGCAAAAGTTGACTTTTGATCCCTAATTGTGCAGTATACATGTATATAATATTCATTATATTCATTCTTTAGATTTTTACATTCCTCGTATTTTTTATATACTTGTAAATATTATTTCAAATACATGTACATAATAAAATTAGAATAAAATCATTAAAAATTCATAATATTAAATAAAGCTATAAAATGTATAGGTAAACTATACCTATAATATATCTATACAAATTTATTTAAGTAAATAAAGAAATTCAGAAAAATAAACTATAATGATGTAAATGTGTACTTAAATTAGTTAAAAATATGTAAAATATGTAAATAATAGAATAAAATATAAAATAAAATTAAACCCCCCAAAATACAGGTAAATATACCTATGTATATAGATCTAAATATTAACACATAACAAAATAATTTGTAAAAACAAATAAAAATAAAGTGCTACATAAAATTACAAACAAATTTTTGTTTTAATCTAAAATAATAAAAATAATAATTTCATTTATTATTTAATATCAATTTTATAAGATCTTTTTCACATTTTTCTAGTTGGTTCAGGTGGACCAACCAGGACCCTAGTTTTTTTAACCGAGTGGATCACATGTCCTGGCAACAACCTGCGCCTGTGTCAGACCACCTACCCCCTATGTCTTCTACCTCTTCGCATGCCTCCTCCACTCCTCCATCTCCCTCGAGATCAACCCCATTATGTGTCCCTATCATCCGTCACCCTCGTTACATCTCTAGCCCTCACCAACCTCCTTCCTCTCGTACGCCAACTCTCCTCGAAGATACCCCATCACCATATAACACCTCATCCGCCCACTTTTGATTTTTTTAATCCCCCTTTTCACAACTGTAACCCCTGTAGGACCCTCTTGTGTTGAGTCTTTGGTGACAACATCGAATCTCCATCTTTCAAGGCAAGGATAAGGCAGTGGAGGTGGCGATCCAAGCTTCACTGGAAAAACTTCGGTGAGCTCCATTTGCTCCAGGCATCAACACCTGTCTGAACTGCTAGGTACCCTTTTTCTCTTGCATTTCTTCCTAGTAGTTTAGATGTTACCTTAGTTTTGTCAATTAACTTCCATTTTAGTTTAATTTTATGATTTAAAATCATTGGAGCACTGGGCTCCAACTTGAAATCCATTATTTCTCCACTGTCTTCGACCCCCATTTCTCCTAACCTTCAATCTTCATCATATTATTCGCATTTCCACCATGTGGTTCACCTCATATCCTACAAGGATCTGAGACACCGATATCTGCCCTCCACCTTTCGCCTGGGCTCCATTGCCCCTCCGCTCCATTGTGCATCCAGCTTCAAGAGAGGTCGGGTACGACCCTCTCATTGTATTCTTCCTTTTTGTGCAGGAATGATCATCAAGCACCACCTGAAGCATCATCTCGAGGTGCAGATCAGACCACCAGTTCTATAGAGCTCCACGATCTCTTTGATGGATCGCGGACCCCATTGAGACCTCCTGCAGATGCATACGAGTCCAAGGGAGCGATTGAGATCATCATAGAAGGAATCGGTGGCGAGATGTGGAAGAGCTCCATGATTGAAGCTCACTAGCCCCATGTTCTTGTGGTGTTCTTCATGGCACCCCAGGAGCTATAGGTACATGGCCGAGCCCTAGTTCTAATCCTAACCATTCGATCCATGTCGAAACGAAGTTGTCCCAGTGCCGTAGGTCCTGCCATGTGAAGCAATACCATTTGTCAGATGAAACACACTTAAAGCGGTAATTTATATAGGTACCCCTCCACTTTTTGTATTTACTTATTAGTTTTGTAAATATTAAGTTTAGTTTAAAACTTTTGTAAAAATTGCAAGTGGATCCCTGTATTTATTGGATATTTCTTTTGGGTCATGTGCCTGCTTATCTCACGTGGCAGCCCATGTGGGGTGGGTGAATTGCAAGGATACCCTGTTGAGTTCCATTATTTATGTTTAGTCCTGGAAATTTGTAAATATTTGTTAAACTTTTGGATTATTTACATGTGAACCCTCCAACTTTATTTTTATAGTAAGCAAACTCCTACAAGGCCTTTGTTTATTTTCTAGGATTTCTATTTTGTTTAAATAGCTCATTTACTTGTAAAATCTTAGAAAAATCATAGTAAATGTGTCATATTGTGCTTGTTCACAACATATTTTTATTTTAGCATTTTGCTACATTTTTTCATTTATAAAAATCATTTAATAGATATGTATTCCCTATTTAGATATACAAATATTAAAAAATTATAAATCCTTCGCTTCTAAGAATTCCAAAAATAAATATATATTCCAAAAATAATATAACTCCCGACCAAAAATAGAAAAAAAGATAAAATAAAAACACTAAAAATTGAAAAACCCTCCTAAACTTATAAAAATATGCAAAAATCCCATTAAATCTAAAATAATTAGTTTTCTACTGTATAATTTTATTTATATTACATGGTATTTGTTAATATTAGTTTAAGAATTTTTGAAGCATTTATCTATTTTAAAAATTGTAAAACATTTGGCCTTTTAATATATCTACTATTTTGTTATATGAAATCAATTAAAACTATCTAAAAATTAGCAAAATTTACAAAAAAAACAAAAGTAGAGAAAATAAAAAAAACACAAAAACATTTTATTTCATAATTTTTTAGTATATATAGTTATATTTAAAAATATAAAATCCTATAGAGACTATTTATACTATATATACTTTTTATTAATGTTATTATTATTTGTAAATACTTATAAAAATATTTAAAGCTTTAAAAAATAAAAAGGACTATTCTCATTTGTATTTTATGTATTTATACATATATTTATTTATTATATAGATTATAGTATTCTACTTATTACTATTATTGTTACTATATAGGAATATATTGGCAAATTATATCTTTAAAAACAAAAGAAAATTAAAATTAGAAAACATAAAAAGGAAATAAAAATTAAAAATTTAAAAAATCAAGAAAATATAAAATATAAAATCCATAAAAAATTAAACACAATTAAAAACTCACAAAAATAAAAAAGTAGAAAAAGTACAAAAAATAATTGTTATTTATTTTTAGACAATAATTACTCCTATCAATGTATTTGCTCTCAATGGTTCGACACATGCATTTGCTTTCTATACACATTTATTTACTAGGTATAATAAATTCCACCCCGTATAATTTTCATTAATTTATCATACATTATGGGTCGATTGTTGATCTAGTTGATTATTGACGTCTCGAGAGTTGAGAGAAAGGTCGATAAAGCGATTGTCAGACCTGACTTTTCGGGTACTGCAGACAGACCCTCCAAGATCGTATGTTAGATACCTCTCTACAATCGCTAGCTATCAATATATGAGATATGAACCGTTCTCAGAACCAAATGAATATTATGTGGATACAATGAAGCGAGTGAATTCGAGTACAGACATGAGCGTTGTCAAATTTGAAAGAGAAACACGATTCCCGATTACAATTGATAATTCACTATTTGAACTATCCCTTACTCGAGATAACTCTCTTCCTGAGTACGACCACTTTTCTTTTGAACCTACAATGCATATCCAAATTCAAGGAAATATGACTCATTACTAGACCATGATCACTAAGAATGACCATTACTCGGCTCAGGATTGCATGCTGAAGTCATGACATGATGAGTATGATTATTTATCTCCAAGTCATGAGACGATCACATATGACATAGCTCAGATTAATCAGATAGCTAATGCGTTGATTGAACAACTTGGTAATGTCATTTAATAGTTAAAAAATTGATGAACAACCAAATAGAAGTAGGGGCACACAAATCGAACCCGAGACACATCATATGCAAAACTTTCAGATCAGACACCAAAGGCATTTGACTAGTCCAATGAATATGATAAAAATACCCAAAAAAAGTCTGATCTTTGAGTTTCCATTATTCAAGACCATAGAGTATGTGCCAATCTTCAAAGATTTGTGAAGCGTCGATTATCACCTAAAAAGACAAGCAAGAAACTATCTAGAATCGAATTTCATCTTATCACTATGGCCAGTTCAATGGTGATGACCCAAAAAAGTAAAAGTTGTAGAATCAAACAGTTGACTAGGGATAATTGTGAGATTGAGAACATCGAGTTTACCCATGTTCAGATTGATGATGACTCCATCCTGAACATCCTCCCGAATTCTGTGTTTGATCAACTTGAACTCGGATGACTCAAAAAGACTAGAGTGGTCATTTAATTTCCAGATCCATGTACCAAAAGATCAAGAGGAATTGTTTCCATCATTATGAACTTCTAAGGTGTCAAACAAAGGAAGGATTCATTGTACTGGTCATTGAGCATTGAGGAGAGTTGTCTGAGTCTCCCATTATTTGGGGAAATTGTTCTTACCCTCTACACGAACGACTATAAATTGCAAGACTCGGGACATAAAATTTCCGATTCAGGACCATAATGATAAAACTCTCAAGAACACACCTTAACCTGAGACAACCGAACAAGAAACCAATAGTTGTGACCAATCACATAATCAGACCTCTCCTATGGAATCACAAACTCAAGACATAACTCTAAGAGAGACACCTGAGGATCTGACTGTTAAGGCTACCAATACTGCTACCAAGGTGAATGAACTTGATTTAGACAAATCAAAGTCACCAAGCTCTAAAAGAGTTATTTCGGATTTTTTGATCATTATTGTGATCTGACACCTGAGCAGATAAAGCCTAAACCAATTCAGAACACTATCATATATTCGAATCGTCTACTGACCTTACATGAGATATATATTATACAAGGTTATGCATCTGATGAGGAAATCTGGC
This sequence comes from Ottelia alismoides, assembly GCA_037367405.1. Lineage (NCBI taxonomy): Eukaryota > Viridiplantae > Streptophyta > Magnoliopsida > Alismatales > Hydrocharitaceae > Ottelia > Ottelia alismoides. The sequence goes on along the minus strand of JAZKJV010008857.1, from coordinate 707,684 downwards.
TAATACCTCACAAACTAAGTTTAGAAGGGCCACATCCTCTAGTTTGGTTGCAACTGGAGAGAAGAAGCACTTTGGTCCTCCTTCTCTCCTTACTTCAGGTTCAATAAAACCAACTAAATACATAACTATGGACATGGATAATTCTAAAGACTCCTCCCCAAGGTATTGTACATAGATCGATGTAATCAGATACGATCAGATGGATATATCTTCACGAGAATATTCATCATCCGAGGTTGAGTTGGATCACCATGTGAGTAAGCAACAATAGAGAAGAGTTGGAGATCGTCCATCAAACACTATTATTCTTCTGAGGATGACTCCGACGATATCCGGGAATACTCTTTGTCACATTCTTTATATTCATATTCCCTCCCACCACATGTTCGCAAGAAGGTTTGTCGAAAAGCTCCTTGAATCTCTGTACATTCTCTTCCAATCCCATTGGTTCCCTTTGTACTACTTCTAAACTTAAGCAAAGCTTAAGTGGTGGTGGTTGGGGGGGGGGGGCGATGCCCACCCTGTTTATATCCATCTTCTCTCCTCTTACCCTCGACACCCCATTTTTTGCTCTCTTCTATACTTAGATTAACCAAGATCCTAAGTATGGGGGGCGACTTCTACCTCTCTCATTTCTTCTTTTGCATCCTTCTATACCTAGCATATGCTAAGTATATGGGGTGAGTTGCATTGTTTACATACTCTGCACTACATTGTAGTATATGGTATTGTATTTTCTGTATACAAAATCAATATGGGGTATGGGTAATTTTTGTAAAACCTATAAAAATATGTAAAATATGTATAATACTAGTAAAGATGTAAAATATGTGTATAACCATACCAAAAAGAGAGATATAAGAAGTAATTTGCATCCCATGCTCCTGCATTTCATTCAACATTTCATGCGCTTGCATTTGTGAAAAACCTTTGGTTCTGAAATGAGTTGTGAGCAAAAATCGAGAGTTGTCTTGACTTGACCTTAATCCACTTAATTTTCAGAGGAACTTCACCGAGAAATAGGATTTTAGAAGCTTCAGGTCTTAGACCTAATTCTTCGAGTTCCTCACAACAATGTTCAGACTCTGATTCTTAGTGTCTAACCGGTCTCCTCATTCTGACTATGACTCTTGAATAGAGAATTGATCTATACTCTAGCACTATGCACTTATCTCAACTGAAATGAGGTGTTGGAAGTCTGTGTGAGTCTCTTTTCTGGTAGCATGGACATCTAATGACCAGAGTATGGGTTGAAATAAAGCTTTGGATGAGGAATGGTCTACTAGCGTATTTTTTCTAAAACCCAAAACATGGGTGGAACAAAATATTTTATATCCGTCTGGGCATAAAAGGTCCATGTAGAACAACCAAAATTCACACCAAAAGAAGCCAACTACCAAATATACAATTGACCACAATGGTCCAAGCTTCATATAGCATGCATATCTTGATGGAGACTTGGCTAAACTGTCAAGATTAACAAGAGATGTGACTATATCGGTCACACTCTAGTTCTTCTCTCATTCTTCTAAAAACTTCTTCTCATATATTCACGTTGAACTGGCATGTACTTGAACTTAGAAGGAAATACCCGATTCCTCAAGGATGAATTACTGGAAGAGAGGTTTGCATGATAGTCTGACATTTCAAATGGGAAGAGCTTACACCATTCACACACATGAGACAATTTTTCAATGTTTATCGGGTATCCTTTGGGAGGGAGATGATCTAAGATGACTTGTGGGCCGAACATGTACAATGATGTGTAGAACTTGGAGGTTGTTGATTTTAAAACCCTAATTTTTACAAGAGTTCATCTAAACTAATAATCCAAAGGTCGGGTCGAGCTCCATTTTGACCTTTTGCTCATGATCTTGGTATGGAACCCAATATCATTTCACCTCTTTATTTCTTGTTGCTCGGGGATTATTGTTTAAGTGTAGGGTGTTGATGAATCAATGATTTATTACTCTAATTAGCTGAAAATAGAGACTCGTCCTGAGAATTAGATGTATTCACATGTTTATATCACAAAATTAACTTTCATGTACTTATAAATAGTTTCATAAATTAGCATTACAATCAGCATTCAAAACCATCTGTGGATTTTTATTTAACTTCAAACATTTTTAATTAATTCATCATGATTTCCATTGCCATGAAACTGACTTAATAGTGTACATATCACTCACATAATTAATGAAAAATCCTAAAAAATACTAACTTGTACATATTTGAAATAAACCTAAACCCTCATTTTAGGATAGAAAAAGCTGTAAAAGCTGATATCTCTCACATATATTATCTAATTTCACTTTACTCATTTTTTGAATTAATGTACAATCAATTATCTACAAATTAAGACCAAATTCAAAAGTATCGGAGTTCATTTGTGAAAATTGTGTTTTGGGACCTAAGTGTGCATTATACATATTCATTGATTTTTGACATTTCATCTCATGTACATAACTCACTCTCTTTGATTATTTTATTTTTCATTTCTTCATCTCATTTCATATGTTAACTAATTACGTAAAAAATAAAATCCAAAAATATAGAAAAATAAAGAAAAATATGCATTCTTACTAGAGCACATTGACTATTTCATCTGTATATACCTCTCATTTTCTAACTAATCTTAAATCACAAAATCTTAAAAAACCGCATTTGAGTCCATTGCATCATTCCACATCATATTTGAATTTTGTGTGCATTATTCATTTGCAGAAAACCAAATAAACATTAGAAAACTATAAAAATGCTATTTTATGTATATAAAATATCACAAAAAATTACATCTTGCACAACTCATTCCATTTGCATCCGAGTCCACTGTGAACATTGTAGATGCTCTTAGATGAACATTTTTCATGTTGATCATTTTCACATTTAGATCTATTTGATATTTTTATGTATTTATTTATGCATTTTCATGCATTGGTCAGTGTTTGGTCAAACTCATGTACACCTGGTCTGGCCTCATTCATCCACATCAGGGCATGGTCAGTCCCTCCCCTTAGCCTGGTCAACGATGCTTATCATTTTAGCGGCCCTTGATCTCGGTCATTGGATCAACTTTGATGCAACGACCCTCAACATCTCTACCCGATATCCTTTGCTCCTCACGTGTGTAGCACGTAACCCCTATCAGTCCCTACCCACATGCCTCACACGTTATCTTCTTCATCCTCTACCCGATCTCTGCTACACGCCTCGACACACTGTTGCACTACCGAGCTCCACCGATCTCCTGCAACTGCACGTCGCCTTCCTCTCTTCCCCGTTGGGCACCTAGCTCCAATCACCCTCATCAACCCATCAATCCTCCATCTGGAAACCCTAACTTCCCTAACTGACCTAATCGTTGGTAACCTCATAAATCCTATCCCGAAACCCCCATCTCCATTATCCCTTCCAACAGTCTCCCAACTTCTTATCCCTCCATTACCTCTATCCCTTCTAACTGCATGGAACCCAACAAAATATATCCCTTTGATAACCACCTCCTTCGATCCGAACCCATTGAACCACCAACCATTAGAGCCCCATCAAGCGCATCCTCTTCTCCCTATTTAAGAACCTAGTTGACAACCTTCCAAATCATTTATCGTGGTTGTCTTCTTCCAGAATCAAGAGTGAAAGGGAGGTAGAGCCGAGAGAAAGGTTGATGGCAATGACCCTATCTCTGAGGTGAAGATACCCCTCGGTGTGATCCATAGCTTCCATAGATGTTCTCTTCCTATAGAGAGGGAGACATGCTTCTCGAGGTTTTCACCGACCACCGATCGAGATAACCATCAGGACTCGAGTGGCCCTCCTCTATCCTATCAATGAACATCTCACCCCATCATATTCTTCACCACATATCTCTACTCCTTCATAAAATCATATTCTCCATCATCTCCATTTTCGATCTATTCTCACACCAACACTGGCACACACCCATCTTCTTCCTCCATCCACTTCTCATTCTATCACCCGTAGACCTCTACAATCCGGCTCCCTTACTCCAATTATCACAGGAGCACTCCATCTACCTTCCCCTATGCATCAAATCTGACCACCCCCAAGGTGAGCTTCTTCCAGACCTGCAGATACCATAGAGCATTAGAGGAACTACCACGTCAGCAACTCAAGCAGCTCCGTTGACAACCCGTGGATGTGAGAAAGCCCTCCATCCTTAGGAAGAACCCTCATCAGAGTGGCATCATGCCATCATGCTTCAACTATCAGCAGGGGAAGTCGAGGGAGGAAGATTGAACCAGCGAACAACAATTACCCTCTGATTTCGATCAGAGGTCCCATATTCCCCTCGAGCAGTCATCGTTGACCCTTATCAAGGGATTCCCTTGGATAGCCTAGATCCATTCCGAGCTCGAGACCTGAGTCTCTAACTTTGGGTATATCTGAAGCAATTAAGAGACAATATGTGGAGCCCAGCACCGAACCGCCACCTCCTGGTCCACATGTGACCCAATGTGTGTGTTGTGAAATTTGCATCAACACCCTAGTAATTTCAGAAATCACGAAGAACCTCTAGGGTAATTGGCAGGGCTACCCCCTCCGGGTTTCCACAATTGCACGTCAGCCCTCCAAAAGGTCGTATTTGCAAAGATTTTATTATTTTTATTACAATTAAGCCCTTGAACTTCATTTATCGATATCTTACGCATCTAGTGTCAGATTTTTACATTCTCAGTGTCATTTTGTTCCATTTTGCATTGTCTATCATATGGAACACTGCCAGTTGTATTTTGGAACGTTATTTGGTATTGATTAATTGAGGAATTCATTCACTTACTGTGGAAATTATATTTATTATCATTGAATTTATTGCTCAATAAATTATGCATTGATTTTATGGAATTATTTTGGGATACAACTTGAGATCAATCGACATATTAATTCAGCAGTTAACTAAGGGAGATGGGCTCATAGATTGAAATGATTGACTTGACTTGCTCTTGGTATTCTTGCTTGACCTAATCATTCTTCTGACATCTTTATTAAATCGTTTAAAAATCAATTTGCATTTATTTATTTCTCTCTCACCACATAAGATATAATTTTTTGCATTAAAATTATTTGCAAAATCCATGCATCATATTTCTTTTTAATTAATTAATCTCTTAAATTTGAAATTCATAAAATTTCTTCTTTGAAACCTAATTCTCTAGATTATTTAATTATTAATTTTGAACCCTCATGTTACCTCTCCGAGTTCGGCCTTAGGATTTACCCAAGTAAAATAAATAATTTGACCACATCGAGACTTGATTCTCTATATCATCTCTTGATGTAGTCAATTTTTATGGAACTCGAATTGCCTAGCTACAACAACTACAAAGATAAATTAATAAGATCAAGTCTGGGAGCTAACCAATGCCTTTATGCACTTGTTGTAGGAAGCTTGATGTAGGCCATTATTTGTACAAGACCAGACATTTGCCATGCAGCGGGAGTGGAAAGCCATTACCAATCCTGCTATGGAGAGAAACACTGGACCGTGGTGAAAAGCATGTTCAAGTACCTAATAAGAACTCAACACTACATCTTGGTTTATGGAGATAAGGATATCCAAGTCTAAGGGTATAAGGATTCGGACTCCAATCTGATATTGATGATATGAAGCCAACTTCATGATTCTTATTATTGTTGAACGATGGTGTTATGAGTTGTAGAAGCAAGAAACAAGACACCTCGATTGACTCACAACTGAAGCAAAATACATAGCCACATCAAATGATGCTAAAAGAGTCATGTGGTTGAGCAAATTTATTTAGGAACTTGGCATAGTTTAATCATCCAAATCTCCCATTTCGTTGCTCTACTATAATAGGGGCGTCATAATGCAAGAAAAGAAGCCCCCATGCAATTAAAGAAGCAAACATGTGGAGAGGAAATATCACTTAATTCGGGAGATATAGAATCATGGTGACAACATCACCATCACCAATGTTACCTCCCCGGTAATATTGTTGATCTTCTTACCAATCCTTTGCCACAAAAGATCTTTTACCAACATGTAATAAATATGGGTTTAATAGGTTCACATGAATGGCTCTAAAGGGTAGTGGGAGACTGTAGGACTTTTAATCCCTTGGTGACCCATTAGTGGAATAATAGTTATTATGTTCACATGTCCATCTCAAATGAATGTTTGTGAATGCACTTAAATTAAGGTTCCTTTGTACAATTAGGATTATGTGTCGTGTGTAGTTGGGAGGACATCTGGCATTTACATGTGATATTCAATAATGATCTCCAGTTCGAGAAAGAGACGGCAATTATTCTATAAAGACTGATTTTCGATCGACTTCTTGACGCATGTCATTTGCATAAGAATAGAGATTCAGAGGTGCTGGAAGTAAGTCAAAGAGTTGACTTGATAAGGTCAAGAGAAATAAAGACTTGAATCGTGATTGTAATGACCAGGCATGCATCCTTTGACCAGAGACATATATACATATGTCTAGATGTGCACATTAGACAAATCATTAGGTTGAAGACCTAACCAAGGTTCTTATACAGGAGAGTTGGTGTGTATATGTGGACATATGAGAAGCTTGATCTTTCAAAGGAATCATACATGTTCATACTTGACGAATAAGGAGACAAAGCTCATTCATAAGATATTTTGGGATCATATAGAAGTCCATGCATGGTCGTCTTGTTTATGAAAAAAGACATGAATTCGAGATATTAATATATTCTTTTGGAAAGTATATGACTAATATTATCGACCAATTATCATTTTGGCCTTAAAAACCCTAGCTAATGCATTTAAATAACATTATATTGTACAAATTAACATTTATTGTTTACTCCATTTATTATGTATGAAATATTGTTTTTAATGCCAAGATTATAGAATAATGAAAAGGAAAGGAAAAAATAAAATGCCAAAGGTATTTTATGACCCTAAACCCCGAGACCTAGGCATCTTGATGATTGGGTCGACAAGGAATAAAGTAGGGGGAGATAAGGGCCCAAAATCCAATCGCATTCCCATTTATTTATTCTTCAATAAGTCCTTTTTGGGACCTATTTTATTTTCTATTATTTATACCTCAAATGAAGAAAATTTATACATGAAAGTTGTAGATAATAATATAGAACAATACAAATTGAGTTTACACAAAAATAATATACAGTGGACTTTTTACACTCAAACTAAAAAAGATAAAACCCAAACTACCTAGACCCATATCTCCTCAACAAAAACTCAAAATGTATAAAAATCACTTTTAATTGTATATAACTTTTAATAAGCTATTTAATGAAGGTGCTTTGGACCCCATTGTACAGTCTACCTGAATAAAATATTCATTTTATTTATTCTTTATTATTTTTTACTTTTATATTTTTATATTTTTTTTAAATTTTATTTATAATAGATTCAAATATTTAGACTAGAATAAAATAAAAAATAAAGCATAAAATAAATAGTATATATATAAATGAATCTACAATACTTATGCAAATATATTTAATACCCCTATTAATTTAAGTGAATATAATATATTAGAAAAATACAACAAAAATATTTATATGTAAAAAATCAATTTTAATTTTATAAATTAAGAAAATAAAAAAAATAAAATCAAAAATAAAATATAAAAATAAAATATTCCAAACATAAGTCAATATACCTATAAATATACTTATTAAAAGTAACTTGTAATAAATAAACTTGTAAAAAGAAATAAAAATCATATTAAAATACTACATAAAATAATAAACATTTTTTATCTTTTAATAAAAAATAATAAAATCGTTTAATAATTTAATTGGAATTATTTTTTAATTTCACTTATTGTTTAACCTGTAGTGGCTTAGCTCGACCAATCACGGCCCAACGATAGTTGACCCTAGGTCAGTTGTCCTCCTTCAGCCTAGTCCTATCAAAACTGCATTTGACCCTATCTTCCTTGGATTTTCACGATCAAATCTTGCACCTATTCAACTCCATATGTGCTTGACTTTTATCCCTCGATCATCAAGCTATCACGTCGTGATGATTCCTTGGTCGACGGACCTCTGGATCGAGCACCACTGCCTGAAGAAGTCCACTCCTATATAGCTTTGTCTCCGAGCTCCCTTGTCTCTTTGATCCTTCTTCTGTCACTTATCCAGAACCCTAATGCACCAAAGCGAACCTCAGTGACAGTGGGCTTCCTTAAAAGGTGTCTGCAACGAGTTTGGTGTAGAATCGAAGCAATCCAGGGTTGCCGATGCCTCTCCGCTGGAAGATTCGTTTCTCTGTCGTGTAGGTCAGGTCATCCCACTTTATTTGGTCCTTTTACTCTTTAGTGTGGCATTATTTTAGTTTTGCCTTTTATTTCGTTTGAATCCATCACATGTAGCATATTTTCCCATTCTTCTAGATGACGGAGCTCCAACTCCACCACCCCATTCCGACCACATCCGACTACCTTTGACATGCCTTTCACCCCTATCATGTCCCCCTTCATCTTCTGATCATCCCTCGCACCTTCATTCACCTCGATCTTGCACTGATCGAGGAATATGATCTCCTTCCTCCGCCTCTCTCCCGAGATCTTCACCCCAACTTACCCTCCCACATTTAGCCATCTGAAGTTGTCCTTAGCTTCCTATTTTTATCGAGTACCTAATCATGCAGGTAACAAAGAGAGAGAGCCTCTCCCCAGAGGCTTTCAAAGTAGAAGAAGGAGATCCAGGTGTCGTCCTTTGTCAAACCACCTCCGATGGAGCTTCGACCATTTCGAGGAGTCCTTAAGTTGCGGGATGCTTCCAAGAGCATTTTGATTTCTTAGCGAAGATAGAGAAGACCAAAGTTGCCCTGAGAGCATATCAAAGTTTAGCATGCTACTATTCTTTGTGTGTTTGTCCACGCTTGCTCTCCGCCATCCGATCCAGCCCAAGCTCCAGGTCCTCCAGTATATGTATGATCTTCATCATGCTCCAACCATTTGATGCAATGTCAGATATAATCATAGCCATTGGAGCGTGAAGGGGTACACATTGTTCGATGTCCGCCACGTGGATAAGTTGTCGCTTCCTAGCTATCCACTCACTCGCAGTATGGAGTATTTTGCATTCTTTGCCCCCTCATTTTTGTAATTTATTGCTTAATTTACAAACTTTCATCTGTCATTTAGATATTTTGTAAAAATTGCAAGGAACTCCTTCCTTTTCTTGATATTACATCTGGGTCTGTGCCAAGTCATTTTACGTGTTATACCACATGAGGTGGCCATTTTGCATATAAGCCCTAGTGGCTTTTTGTATTTCAAATTAGTCTAGTGACTTAAAATTGTTGTATAAAACATGGGTATTTGTAGAAATAACCCTGTTCTTTTTTTTTATTTACATTTATGCCCCCGTTAGTTCATTAATTTTTGTGCATGTTTTCTATTTATTAAAAATATCATCCGTACTCCAAGAATCTAAAAATAGGGTTTGGTGCTTGCTAATGTGACATTCACGTTATATTTTTGTATTTTTATTTTAGGCATTTTTAGTATTTATTAAAAATCAAAAGAGCTGTTTTTATTCATATTTAACTTATAAAATCCTAAAAATAAAACCTACGTTAAAAGTTTTACAAAAATTATTTCTTGTATATTTTAATTTGTTTTAAAAATCAAATAAAAATAAAAGGAAAATCCTAAAATCATAATACACTAAAAATCTTATAAAAAGTCTCAAAAATTCATAAAAAAATCCAAAAATACTTTTTCTATTCTGTAATTTTCCTTTTTAAAATATATTTTGATTTGAAAATAGTTTTGGGGAATTTTGTGGTAGTTATGTATTTTTAAAATAAAAAACACTCATGTTTGCTTTATTGTTCCCTATTTTGCATTTTTTATTCAATTTAAAATACCTAAAAAATGCAAAAACAATAAAAAAACTCACAAAAACATTATAAAATTATTAAAAATACACAAATATATTTTTCTAGATTTTTTGATATATTTATACATATTTTTTACTTGTATCCCTCTAGATACTTATATTAGCTACATATTATTAGCATATACTTATATTATTATTTTTCTTTTCCCTTTGATTTGATTTTATTTTCAAAATAAAAAAATACAAAAACATTTGAAAAAAATTAAAAATTAAATAAAAATTTTTTAAAAAATAAAAACCCCAAAAAACCATAAATTGGCTAAGTGTTGAAAGACAAATTCGTGTGGTGATTTTTTTATCTCATTCGTCCTACACCCTTGTTTCCTTTGTTCGACCCCCACATATTTGTCACTATACATCTTTAGTAGGATATAATAAATTGTATCCCAATTTGATTAATTGCTTAATTATTGTTCGGGTTCATTGTTGTTTGCCATCAGTTTGCAAGTGGTCGCCTCAGCGACAAAATATCTTCACATTCATGAGGATATCATATTAGACCCTTACAAAATCTGAGTCAACATTATCTACCATGGCACTTCCATTCGGAAGGAAAGATGAAACTGGATGCATATTAGTGACTCCGCTTTGTTGTTTAATGATTTGAAAATACTTTATATTTAGTCTCATTTCATTTGACTCCAATTTTCAATTCTAATTTCAATGTCCAAATGTTGGAAAGAGAAATGGAATTGGAAATGAAGGCAAACTCACTTCTTGAACTCATTTCTAAGCTCCAAATGGTTTGACAATGATTAAAAATGGAATTGGAAGATGAGTTCATTACGTTACTCATTTATTGAGATCATGGAGAGTATAATGTGTTTCGTTGAGCTATCATATATTGTGAATCATTTTAGCTCAAACTCATCATTTGCAAGTGACACATTTAACCAAAAGTGGTAAAAGCCCTGAAATTCGACAGTTATCCAAATTTCAAGTCAGTATACGTGGATAGTATGATCTCTTCGACATTATCTCCAAGCATCCAAGACATTTGCTCATAAATCCTAACTGGACTAGGACTTGTACTAAATAATATTAATATTATGATAATAATTTTTATTATCAACGATAAATGTGTATCCATGGTTTTATGAATATGATCCATATCATATGTATTTAATTAATATGAATATTGATTCATAACATTATATATATGAATATAAATACGATTCATATATTACCTGAAGGCATAAATGTGAATTTGATTAACATTGGAAATTAAATGTAAATTGGATTTACATTTTATTTTGGGTTTATTAATGAGATTCAAAATTTATGAGGAAGCTCTCATAAATTACCAAGTACGATTTTCATATTTAAATTATAATAATGGAATGATAATTAAGAGGTTGCAATCAAAATTAGGACAAGGTGGACGTCCCATGTAGGTTATACATGGACGTCTACCATGTATCCTCATGTGATTAGAAGCTCCTTTTTTGTCATCTCTTAATTTATTTTGGATGATTGTTAAAAGGATAAATAAGACTCTTATATATTGAAGGAAAAGATTAAATCTTTGTCTTTAAATGATGAAAACTCAACTTTTACAAAGGTCGGATGTCCACAAAAGGCGGGAACACAGTCGTCGAAGTCATCTCTCATGAAAGTCCAAGTACTTCAAGAATTAACCACAATCAATGATTAAAGAAATGCAAATTGTATGGAGTTAAAATTTATTTAACTCAACAAAATGTGTAATAGGTGCAAGTATGTAGAGTGCCGAACACAGTGAGACAAGTCGGTGTAGTAAGTATATATTTATAAACAAATAAATAATATAGGTATATGTATAATATTCAATCAATAAATCAAATAATTAATTAATATTTTTGTGGGTTTTAATTAAATTAAATTATTCTTTTTTATTTATATTTATATTATTTTTTATTATATATTTTTGTTTTATTTCATAATTTTCTTATTTTTAATTTTTTTTCTTTCCTTTTTTTATATTTAATATAAGTATATATATAACCATATATTATACAATATATGCTTTTATAATTATAGCTATAACTAAAAATAACCAAAAAATTATAAGATAAAATAATTTTGTTTTTTCTAATATTTTTCTAGTGTTTTTGTGTTTTTTGAGGATTTATCTAATTTTTAGGTATTTTTAAAGACCAAAATATACAAAATCAGGGACTAGATAAATAGTCCGAATTATTTGGACATTTAAAAATACTAAATAAATTCAAAAATTCTCAAAATTAATTTTAATACTTAAAATATAAATAAATAAAAATATAAAGTAGAAATTAAATTTTTTGAGTTTTTGAATTTTCAATAATTTTATGAGGATTTTGGAGTTTTTAACTTTAGTGATTTTCTTTTTTTATTTTTAGTGATTTTTGGTTAGGAGGTACAAAATACATTACTATTTTTTTGGAATTATCAATGACGGATTTATAAGTTTTTTTATTTCTTAAAGCACATAAAAAATAACCATGCACTTTTTGATTTTTAATAAAAATGAAAATGTGTAAAATGAAAAATAACAAGTACAACATGGAAGATAACTACAACATATACACTACCCTATTTTCCATATTTTTGGAGCACGGGTGACGTTTTTAGAAAATATAAAACATACAATAAAATTAATTGAACTAGTAGGGGTATATTTGCAATTATAGTAAAAGGCAAGGGGCATAATGCAAAATATCCAAAAGTGTACTTTTATAAATTAAAATTCAATTACAAAAATCACAAGGGAAATTACGCGAAATGCCTAGCTCACATGGGGGCTAAGTGAGCTGAGCTGGAAAGGACCAAAATGTAAAATGTTAAGGGCTCCTTAGCAAATATCCCTTAAAATATTAACTAAGCTAAACAGTTAAAGGACTAAATGAAAATAACAAAAAGGACGAGGGTTGGATATACAATTTACCCCCACACGCGCTTAATCCAATAGCCAAAGATGATCCACTTGAACATGTGGCGGCCCCTCAACGCACTGTGTCGGTTCACAGATGGCCAGCTAGGATTAGATCCTGGAAGAGGATCAACTGTTGAGGCTTGAGCGCACCCAATAACTTTTGCTCAATCTAGCACTGGGGCTTGATTGGACGACGGGGAGATGGCTAAGAAGAACATGGAAGAACACATGTTCTTCAAATCTTCAATCGGTTGCAGCTACGTCGTCAAGCCCTTCCTCTTACCGATGAGATGTTCTGGAGCATCCTCAAGGTGGTCCGTAGCTTCTGGAAGCATCAAATGTGGACGGGACCCATTGGTGGGGTCCTAGCTGCTCGGAGAAGAACTAGGCTCCAGATATACTTCGAGTTGATCAAAATCGACCCATATGGGTCCTTAGCCTCCAAGACCAACAAGAGAAGCACACCCCAACAAAATGGAGGTTCATGGGGGCTTGTTTGGTGGAAATGGGCAAAAGATGGGGTACTGAGAAGTTCTCAGGTGAGGGATGGCAGAGGAGTACTGATCGCCTGATCCAGGGAGGACCAGGTAGAGTGGAAGTGCCTAGGGTGTAGAGCAGTAGTAGGGGAGGAAGATGGAGTGGAGTGAGGTTGGGAACAGGGGGTTGCACGGTGATGGAACGGTGGCTTGGGCTCGAGCACTCCGGTAAACTAAATCCTAAGGATTTGGTTGTTCCTACTGATTAAAATGTAAAATAAAAACAAGAAATGGAACCTAAGACTACACTCTACCTAATGAGCAAGGAAAAATTAAACTTGACCAGGCTGGAGCCAAGGAAATGAACCTGCAGAACAGAGCTCCAGCGATGGGTGAGGAATGCCTCCTATAACACCGTCCTCGTTGCAAATTGGCTAGGTGAGCCTCCTGTCACCACGCTCAAGCCATCAGAAACAAATTAATGGGCCAAAGCAGAGCAAAAGGGAACCAAAAGGCAAAAATTGAGGAGCAGAGGCTATATACAGGATGATGAATGAGCGGTCTTCGTCTAGGGATTGCGAGTGTCTCAAGGATGATCAGCCCTATGTGAAGTGCCAGCGAATATCTTGGATGAACAAGGATGAGATCTTACGAAGGAGCTACGCGGCCTCAAGCCTTGTATCATGGTGGGAAATATCGAGAAGGAAGGGGTGCAACTATTCTGACAAGGCTACACCTGGAATTAGAGGAATTGACGCCAGGTCAACGGAAGAAACACTTCTATTGGTCCAACATGGACCGCTAAAAGATAAAATGGAAAAAGAAAAATAAATAAATAAAAATAAAATAACAAATGAATTAACTAAATAAAAGCTAAAATATAAAATATGTTTATTATTTCCTTTAGTATTTTAATATGATTTTTATTTATTTTTACAAGTCGGTTTATTATGAGTTATTTTTTACAAGTAAACTTATAGGTATAATTATCTATATATGGTATATTTGATTTTTATTTTGAATTTTTATATTTTATTATTTTGTGCACATAATTTATATATTTATAACTTATTTAAATGCACATGAATATATTTTTATTATATTTTTTGATGTTATTTGTATACTTAATTAATTATAGCTACTTATTATATAGGTATATGTAAGTATAATTCATCTATTTATTTTTTCCTATTTATTTTAATTTATTTTTAATGGTTGTATTTTATTCTAACTATGTACATGTGTTACAAATAATAATTACATAATTATAAATTTATAAAATAATGATAAATATAAAGAATAAATAAAATAATTATTTTATTCAGGTGTAATATACAATAGGGGTCCAAAACCTAACTTGCATATTAAATCCAAACTAAATGAAATTACCTTCATTGAATAGATAATAAAAAGTTATATATAATTAAAGATGATTTTAATGAATTTAGAGTTCATGTGGAGAAGATATGGACCTGGGAAGTTTGAGTTTTGGCTTTTTATTTTGAGTGTATATGGTACAATATGCATTATTTGTGTATGAAATAAATTTTATAATTTCTATGTGATTTTATCTACAACTTTCATGTACAAAGTTTATTGATTTTAAGTATAAAAATAATTAAATAAAATAGGTCCCAAAACTCAATTATTTGGATAAATAAAGTGTGATTTTTATTGTATTTTTGGCCCTTATATCCCCCTACTTTATTCCTTGCCAACCCAGTCATCGTGATGCCTAGGTTTCGGGGTTTAGAGACATTCAATACCTTTAGTATTTCATTCTTTTTTTCTTTTACTTTATTCTTTTATTTTGACTTTAAATACAATATTGTTTATGCAATATTTCCACAATAAATAATAGATGTTAGTTTATGAAAAATGCTGATAAATACATGCATTTGGCTAGGTTTAAAGGCAAAAATGAAAAAACAAAGATGATGAAATGGAGATTCATCACTCCCTTATACTTGCCTTTGCTAGTCCCTAGCAAACACTTATTCCTATAAGTGCAGAAAAGAAAATAAAGAAAAGGAAAAGAAAGAACTTGGATTGATTTTAGCTTTCAAATTTCTTCATAAAATCAAATTTTGGAGCTCAACTGGACCCACTGGAAGTTAAGTTTGGTCAGAACCATATTGGGAAGCGGATTTGAAACACACCAGCCTTTAAAACCCACAAGACTCTGCCCAAGTCTCCTCAAATGCCATGTCAAAATAAGTTGATGTCATATTGAGTCCCTTATGACTATGTGTCTATCTTGTACAGTGTCAGTGATATGTATCTCCTCTTGGATGAAGCGGTAAAAGTCAGTCTTCTCCAACATGATGACCCTAATTCCGTAATCCAATAACTCTTTCCTTAAGAAGCAGGGTATTCCCTTCTAAGTTCAAGTACAACATGCTCAAGAAGGGTAGGTGGAGAAGAGAATGCATGGTAAGCATTGTATCTACCTATCCTAGGATGCTTGACTAGTGTAGCCAAGTCATCCGGCTGTAGGCTCACATGGGTTGGATTTTGAAGCTCAAGCTTTATTATTGACTATATACATACTCCAACGAGAATTGATTTTCTTTGATTTTTGCCCATCTTTGATTTCTGGGGGGTTTGGTTTTTTGAATATTATATACAACTACATTAACATAAGGACTTTATTTTCTCTCGAGCTAGTAGACTATCCCTCTTTTGAAGCATTATTGCAACCCATAACTTCTGTCATTAGACCTCATGTCTACTGGATCAGGTTGGGGTACAATGGCCATAAATGTGAGATTTCCGATGTTTCCATTGGCTTGTGCCTCATGCCGGCAAATCCAGTCTTCTACCACTTCAACTGAGTTGAGCAAAGTGCAAGGTGTAGGTGTGCACGCTAGGTCATTGTCGACAAGAGTCATACATGTGTTTTGAAATATTCTACTTAGGCGGTCAAGATGACACCGAGCCAAGTCTCGTGATCTCAAAGAATTAAGTCGATCAGACTTGAAGTGCCTCAATTCTAGTTCCTATAAGGTTCATGTGGTTATGTGGATTAAGTTCCAACCAAGCTCCAATCTTCAGATTTTATTTAGACTAGTTCAATTATCAATATCAATCCGAAAAATGCGAATGTTATGCACAATGCAAGGAAAATATTTTTGTGATGCAATTTTCTATTTTTGAACTTTTTATGGGTTTTTGAAAAAGTTTAGCAAATTTTGATGCGGTTTTTTAAAACATTTTGCAATTTTTTATGGACTTTTCATTTGCATTTTTAGTGATTTTAAAAAAACAAAATATCTTCGGCAAATAATTATATGCAACTATTTACACGAAGTGCATCTTGTTATATACAAGAATTAGGTTAAGGATTTACATGAAGTATTTATAAGTTTTATTTATAAGGTTTGTAAAGAACTTCTATAGTTCTTAAAATAATTTGCAAAGATTTTGACAAACATTTTGAAAACTTTATTTCGAAAGAATAATTTGATAAATAATTTTTGCAAATATTTAAAAATTTGAAAATCATTTTGCAAAGATTTTTTAAACAATACGTGTAGATTTTCCAAACTAGTTTTGCAACCATTTTCCAAATCATTTGCAAATAGGATTTTCAAAACATTTCATTCAAAATAAGAAAAGAAATTTTTATAAAGAAATTTTTTACAAAGGTTGAAAAAACATTTTGCAAATATTTTCCAAACAACTTTAAAAAGTTTTTTCAAAAATATTTTCCAACTATTTTTCAAACTTTTTGCAAAATATTTTTAACCAATTTATTAATCAATATATAGAAAGAATTAAATGTATGTGTTTTACTATTTGATTAATTAGCGATATTATTTATAATACGGACGTACAAGTTATGGCTAAAGTATATGCAACATATATACGACTCCCCTATACTTAGCTTGAACTATGTCCTCATAGATCAGAGACAAAAAGAGAAGACATAACTCATAATGAGTATAGAAAAGCCTATACTACGGCTAAAGAATAATGAATGAATGAATGAGAAGTCAACAATTCCCCCTATACTTAGGATTAAATAATCCTTGATATAACAGGTTGTATTCTACATGTAGGGAGGGTCGAAGGTGGGAATGAACATATCACAACTCAATCTGCCTCCCCCTATACTTAGGGTAAGATATCCCTAAGTATAAACAAGGAGAGGAGACAGTTGAGGGGACCAATAAAAATGGATAAAAAGAAAAAATATGTTGGGTGAATGTGCACATCACTCCCCTATACTTAGGGTAAGAGAGCCCTAAGTATAGGAAACAACAAAAGTGACGAAACAGAATGAAGAACGAACACTCAGCTCGTCCACCCCCATACTTAGGACAAAGTATGTCCTAAACAAAGAAAACACGCAGAACGAGGTGGATGTGCAAAATGATAGATGAAAGGAAGAAAATGAAAGCGGATATACAAAGTGGAGGTTATACAAAGATTAAGAAGGTAGAAAGCATGCCTTCTTGCGTGACTGTTGAGGAATGGATTTAACAATGTGCAAGTCGATATCAGGGTCATCATCTAACTCAACCCGATCAGGATCAACATGAGGTAGATATTTAGTAGTCTCAAAGAGAAAAGGTATGAACTGGTTAGTGGAAGTAGTGTGGTCAGGTTCGGCTTGGGAAGTCTCTGAAATCTCGAAATGAAAAGGCACGAACTGATCTATGGAAGTAGTCAGGTCAAGACCAGCCTGTGAAGTCTCTCCTAAGTCTGCCTTCCACACTAATAAGTCTATGGTGTAAATACCACGAATGTCATCAACGCATCGCCAAACACAAGAAGAGGGAACTCCAAGGTCTATGCTTTTTGAGCATTCCTCCTTGGAGAGGAATTCTCAGTTCTCAATCTCATCCATAATAAAGCAAACCTCTCTATTATCAGCAGATAGGTCATAGTCCTTGGGGTTGGCTTACATGGGTATACTCTTATCATATGTGGGTCTCTAGTCTGTGGGTAGTGCAGTGATGAAGATGCTTTTGTTGTCAGAATGAAAGCGAACCTCTCCATACCCATAATCAATAACGACTCTCACAGAGGCAATGAAGGGTCATCCCAGGATGATTGGAGAGTGTCCCACGGGGGTGGAGGTCTCCATGGGTAATACAAAGAAATCAATAGTGAGGCTCATGCCCTAGATCTGAATGACAATGTTCTCAAGAATACCCTTCGGCCTCTTTATCGATCCATCAGCGAATTGACAAATCATCCTGGCTTTCTTGAGAGACCCAAGATGAAGAGATTGTACCAAGGAGAAGGGTATTATATTAATCGATGTATAACCATCATGGAGAGTATGATCATAAGTAGTCAGAAATGGTACATCTCATGACAGGTGTACTAGTGTCCCCTTTCCTATAGAGTGGACAGTGGGTGATGGCGTTGGCAGTTGCCATGGTGAGAAGGTGTCGCTCAAATTTTCTTCGTTGCTTTCTTTTCTTGGTTGGGGGTGCAGATAATTGGTTCATGGCCTTTTGAAGTTGGGTATCAACAAGATCACGAATAGCTTCTGCCACTTCGGGGTGAGTCAATATTTTTTTAAGATTTTCTATCTCTTCCATAAAAAGGGAAGAGATAAGAATCAACATCTACACGAGGATGACTAAGAGCAGTTTGTACAGTATCATCCTTGGGAGCAAAGGTGGGAACTGTGGTGAATGTGTGTATGGGCAAAGGATTTGGCATGGGTGACCTCTTCTCATAAATCACCTTGCCTAGGTGTCTCCCAACATCTTTTTGTTTTTTTTGTCATTTTTTTATATTTTGGGTGATTGTAATCTCTCATCGGTGTACTCAAGTGGATCCATGATTCAAGATGGTGAAGCGATAATATGGCTCTTATTTAAACTAGTGAGGTCATCAATCCTCTACTTCATTTCCTCTACTACCCGGGTCACGTACCTAAGAGCGGTATCCATAAGAGGTGACTCCAATAGCTCAGTCTCGAATGGGTGAGATGGTGGGCAATGTGAAGTTGGTGGTGGTGGGTAAAAATCAAAATCCGATGCCTGAAACGGTGGATGAGGCAGATATGTACAAAAAGAAAAGTCAGGAGCAAAGTCCTCCTGATAAAATGGAGGTGGGCTAGCTGGAGAGTAAGAAGGATCCGTGGGGTCCAGATAAAAATAACTCTAATTAGCCATCTCCAAAACAAAAGACAGGGATTGGGAGAGCATGAAGGTCAAGTCAAGATATGCAAGAAAAAGGCACAAATGCACAGAGAAGATCGAGTATGCATACAAACAAACACAAATATAAATAAACAACCTCTCAATTCACCAACTCAACACAGTGACAACCATGAAAGTTAAATCTTTTTATCTTGTCAAATTTTAGTGTTAGGTGAGAAAACAAAATATCTACAATCTCACATGTGCAGTCACCTAGAGTGGTTGTGTTCTATTCGGCAGTGCAAACCTACTAGAACACTGGGACGTCTAATGTCTAATGCAAGTGCTTCCAGCAATAACAAGGGCCCAAGAGCCGACCCAAGCGCTTAAGGCACAAGTCCAAGGATGGGGGATCTATTCCTTAGGTGTATGTACCTCACTCATCCGAATGCAACCTTTGTACAAGGAGGGGATTACTCTCCTCAAAATAAGATTTGTCTCTTTTTTTATTTTAGGGTCGAGTAATATTAGCAATCCCAATTTTATTGGTTATCACTTTTTTTATATATTTTTGATAAATGCACGAATCCTAACGAGGAATCAATTCCTTTAGTATCCTAGGTGATCAAAATCAGAGGGAGAGAGAGTCAGAAAAGAAATGCAAGCATAAATCAATTATGTATGCAAAGATAGATGGTGCTCACCTTGCCTCTAGCTCGTGCAGGATGCTAGATAGGAAATAAAACATACTCTATATGCAATGCAAGATGATGAAAGTGCCCTAGAAAAAGAGTTGCTATTATTGTGAAGAACAAGAGCTGACTATCTAGAAAAGAAACCAAGAGTCCAATCTTGGAGGCTCCTTCGTGCCCACCACAATGGGTGTTGTAAGCGTTGTGTGGAGTCTCTGCAGCGTGCGGTTTCAAATCCAAATAACCAACAATTAAATTTGACCAGATCCAAGCGCGAGACAATAGATACGTGCAATTTAATCAGGGCTTTGGACCTTAATCTATCGATTAAGTAAATCCCAAACTAGGCCTCAATCACACAAATCAAATAAAAAAGGCGAAAAACTAAAAACATGTGAAATAATGAAAAAGAAAGGCAATGAAAATGCGAAAGACATGACGAGGCCCCTAGGAAAATATACACCCATGCAATGGACCTCGTGAAGTGTGAATGTCTAAGTCCAAAATATTACAATTTAATTTTAAAAAATAAAAAGAAAACTCTCTCTCACTAAATAAAATAATACATGCTAAAAGAGAATGCTCGGTCTTCTTATCTCTTTGCCTCCTCCTCCTCTTGCACTCTCCTGGTCGGCTCAGGTGCGTCAACCTCCTAAGAAGTCGTTGCCATCCAGTCCCTCGCAGGAAAGAACAACAAGTAAATAAGTGGTCACAACAATCAAATAAATATCAAAAATAAATAGTACAAATAAAAGAGAAATAATGTACAAAAAATGCTACACTTTGTTGCTCCTCGACAACATCATTTGAAAACTCGTCTTTTGCAAGGGTTTGATATTCCACGCAAGGCGGGAACACAGTCATCAAAGCGACCTCTAATGAAAGTCGGAGCAATTCAATAATTAACCAACAATCAATGACTAAAGAAATGCAAAGTTTGTGGAGTTAAATTTATTTAACACTACGAAATGTATGTATAAGTGCAAGTATGTAGAGTTTCGAAAAAAAGGAGGCAAGTCAGTAAAGCAAGTATATTAGTTATAAATAAAGAATGAATAAATAACATATGTATTTATACAATATTCAATCAATAAATCGATTAATTACTGTTTTTGTGGGTTTTAAATTAAATAATAATTCTTTTTCTTTTATATTTATATTATATTTTATTAGTTTTTAATTATATTTATTTATTTATTTAGTTATTTTTATAACTTTCCGATTGTTAATTTCTTTTTCTTTTCTTTTTTATATTTAATATAAGTATATATATATAACTATATATATTTTACAATATAGGGTTTTATAATTATAACTATAAATAAAAATAACTAAATTTTATAGGATAAAATATTTTTTGTATTTTTAATATTTTTCTATGTTTTTTTTATTTTTTAATGATTTTTTCTAATTTTATGTATTTTTAAAGTCCAAAATATATAAAAGCAGGGACTAGATAAATAGGCATAATTGTTTGGAGATTTTAAAAAACTAAATAAAGTTAAAAATTCTCAAAACTAATTTTAATACTTAATAATAGATATAAATAAAAATAAAAGGCAGAAATTAATTTTTTTGGAGTTTTGTAATTTTTAATAATTTTTATAAGAATTTTGGAGCATTTTAAATTTTTGTAATTTTATTTTTCTATTATTAGATAGTTTTGGTCTGGAGTTATAAAATACAATAATAGATAAATATTATTTTTTTAGAATTTTTAAATATGATTTTATAATTTTTGGGTTTTTTATAGCAAACTGTAAATCGTGCATTTTTTTATTTTTAATAATTTGGAAAATTATGTAAAATGTACAATAAAATTACAGAAGATAATGCATCATATACATTACCCTATTTTTCATATTTTCTAGAGCACGGAAGATATTTTTAGAAAATAGAAAACATACACAAAAGTTAATTAAATTGGTAGGGGTACATTTGCAATTAAAATGAAAGGCAGTGGAACAATGCAAAATACCCAAAAGTTTATAACTGAAATTCAAATTTTATAAATTAAACTTCAATTACAAAAACCACAGGGCAAACTGTGCAAAATGCCCAGCTCATGTGGGGAGCCATGTGAGCTGAGCTGGCAAGGACCAAAATGTAATATGTTAAAAGCTCAAGGGTTCCTTTGCAAATATCCCATAAAATATTAAACTAATCTTAATAGTTATAGAACTAAATGAAAATAACAAAAAGGTTGGGGGTCGGATATGCAATTTACCCCCAAGTGCGCCTAATCCAAGAGCCAAAGACGATACACTTAAACACGTGGCGGCCCCTCGTCGCATTATGCCAGTTTACGGATGGCCATCTAGGATTAGATCCTGGAAGAGGATCAATGGTTGAGGCTTGAGAACATCCAACGGTTGCTGCTCAATCTGGCACTGGGACTTGATCGGACGATGGGGAGATTGCCAAGAAGAACAGGGAACAACACATGTTCTTCCAATCTTCAATCGATTGCAGCTACGTCGTCAAGCCCTTCCTCTTGCTGCTGAGATGTTCTAGAACATTCTCAAGTGTTCCAAAGCTCCTGGAAGCCTCAAATGTGGCTGGGAGGCATTGGTGGGGTCCTGGTTGCTCGGAGAAGAACCGGGCTCCAAGTATCCTTCGTGCTGATCAAAATCAACTCAGACGGGTCCTTAGCCTCCAGGACCTGCAAGAGAAGAACACACCAACAAAAATGGAGGTTCCTGGGGACTGGTTTGTTGGAAAAGGGCGGAAATGGGAGTCAAAGGAGTTGACTTCAGGTCAACAGAAGAAACACTTTTATTGGTCCAACAGGGACCGCGAGAAGACAAAATGATTGAAAAAGATAAATAAAAATAAAATATAAAATGAATTAATTAAATAAAAGTTAAAATACAAAACATGTATATTATTTTATATATTAATTTAATATTATTTTTATTATTATTACAAGTCGATTTATTATTAGTTGTTTTTTACAAGTAAACTTATATGTATATTTGTCTATATATTGTATTTTTTATTTTTTATATTTTTTTGTATAAACAATATATATTTATAACTTATTTAAATGCACATGAATATATTTTTATTATATTTTTTGAGTTTATTTGTGTACTTAATTAATTATAGCTATTTATTATATAAGTATATGTAAGTAAAATTCATCTATGTATTTTTGCCTATTTATTTTAATTTATTTTGAATGTTTTTATCTTATTCTAACTATGTAAATGTGTTACAAATAATATTTTTCAAATTATAAAAATATAAAATAATGAAAAATATAAAGAATAAATAAAATTATTATTTTATTTAGGTATAATATACATAAGGGTCCAAAACGTAACTTTTACATCTTAACTCCAAATTAAATGAATTCACTTTCATTAGTTAATAAAAGGTTATATACAATTAAAGGTGATTATGATGATTTTTGAGTTCATATGGAGAAGATATGGGTCTGGGAAGTTTGGGTTTTGGCTTTTTATTTTGAGTATAGATAGTAAAATATGCATTACTTTTGTATGAAATAAATTTTGTATTTTTTCTATGTATTTCTATCTATAAATTTCATATACAAAGTTTATCGATTTAAAGTATAAAAATAATTAAATAAAATGGGTCCACAAACCCAATTATTAGGCAAAATAAATTGGGATTTTTATTGTATTTTTGTCTCTTATCTCCTCCTACTTTATTCCTTGTCGACCAATTCATCATGATGCATAGGTCTCGGGATTTAGAGCCATTCAATACCTTTGGTATTTCATTCTTTTCTTTTCTTTCCTTTATTCCTTAATTTTGGCTTTAATTCGTAAGAACGAATTTCTTGGCCTCTTTGGATAACCAAGGCATTAGTAGTTTCTAGTGGAAAGTATATATCGCCATATAATAGCGGAATTATTTGTTCTTAGAATAAGAAAAATCAAGAAAAAGAGAATCAAACTTTAAAAAAATCAAATCGGGGTTGATTTCTTCTCACTAGAATATCCATAATTCAATAATAACCATAATTCACAAGAACGAATTTCTAAACGAAAAATCTTCTATTTTGGAAGAACTCGGTTGGATTTGGAAAAAATCCAATCATAGGTATCCCATTGACTTGAGTTTCGAAATACAACTATGAGAATAATTCATAATTGGATTTTCAAATGCTTTGCAAAACGATCAATTAAATAATTGATACAATTCAATTACTCAATTAGTAGTGCCTTTAAAGTCCACTCCTTCCCCATACTACGAGTGAAAGGGCAAATGGGTGGGGGTGAAAAGTGATCTGCACTATCTCCCAGTCCTTTTTTGAGCTTCTTTTTTCTCCAAATCTCAAAATGGATCTCCCATTCCACCTTTTCGCCATGCAAGCGTACCAACACGAAAATCATCTATTCTATGTCTCAAACATAGTTGGAAGGAAACTAGAATCTTTTTTCCAAGCAGAGATTTCTGAAAAGGAACTGACTTTCAAAAGTGGACTAATGTTAGTAAAAAATCAATAAAAGATCAAAGATTTGGAACATGAGATGGATATCTCCGTAGATTTCTGACTCATTTATTCTGCCCGATTCGATCAGCATTGCAAACAGTTGCGCTCTATACATAAAAGAAAATAGCCATAAAAGAAAATGAGGAAATTTACTGCCAAAGAAAAATTATATATATAAATGATCATCTATACGTAAATTTCGTTGCAAGGTCCCCTTAAGAAAGAACAAAGAAAGTAGGAATTCAGATATGGTAGGGATAGCTTATATGGGTCAAGCTTTCCCCATGAGTGCGAGTGCTCTCCTTGAGATTGAGCATCTGACTCTGAACCATAGGTTCACTGGCTCACAGGCTCGACGCTCGGTCCCACATGTCTGTCCTCTTTTGATTCTCGTAACTCACCATGGCTCCCCCTTATCATTTTTTTTTGTAGACACTTTCAAGGGGCAGCCACAGGATCCAATCAGCATGTGAGAGGTCGCTTAGACCGAGTGTAGCTATGATGTTTGCAAGGCCCAGTCTACCACTGTGAGTTATAGGGATCCTCGAGGATAGACCTGAATCACCTATCTACCCCCTACCTTTTTGTGCAAGTATCAAAACACATTTGAGATCTCGATCATCCTACGATCCCAAAGCTCAGCCCATAACCTCCATCCTCCCATTTTGAGCACACACAAGAAAAGGTATCACACCAATACCCCGCGCACATGGAAGCATTTGTCTTGAAGAGAGAAGTTCTCTGACCTCCCGCAAATGGTAAATGCCAAGCTGGACAAATGCATCCATTATTGTCATTCCAATCCAGGAAGAAGATCATGTAGCCTATGCATATGCTCGGCTTATCGCTTTCAGGAAAGAGGGGAGAGTCGGTCTCCTACATACTCCTACTAAGATAAGTCATACCTGCAGCTATTACTTGAAAGAGAGAAATTACTCTAATAAGAGAAGATTCTCATTGTCAATTAGATCTTGATTTTCCGAAAATCTAGTTAAGCTGGTTGCCCCTCGCCCAATAGTGCCTTATTAGGGCGGTCAATGAGGGACGTAATCATTCCTATGTTTCAGATTGCCGGACAACTTCGAGACTAATATATAAATCAAGTGAGAATCAACTAATATAATCTAACAAAGAAGAGGGAGAGGGAAGATTTTGCGAAGAAGGAATTGACCTACTCATATGTCCCCCAATCTGACAAACGCATGAGAAAATCTGACTACCCTGTCTCCCATGACGAGAACCACAATTGCCTATCTATAAACTTGAGAGATCAAAGGGGAACCAATTATCAAGACAGACCAAGCTCTACTTGGTGATTAGACGTAGGGATTTCTCCTTCTACGGTCCATCGAATTAGACTCCTTCTTCACCATAAGGTGCATGCTAGAGGAGTGCACTGGACCCAGAGTCGTAGGCAGGATGTCGGCATTCGCTGCATATCAGTTTGAGGGCAAGATGGCTTTCTAAATCATGCCCAGAAGAGCTAATCACGAGCTCAACTCTAGAAGATATATAATAGCCTCTAAATTCTATCTAAGAGTGCATCATTTTATTCAGAATATTATGTCATTTTAATTCGATTCAGTGGCGCGAAGCAGTAACAAGAAAAAGGCAGGCAAGCAAAGGATCCAAAGCCCCAGTCAGTTGCGAGTGTGTGAGTATGAAAAGACTACTATAAGTACGGCTTCGATCAGTGCCTTTGCATTTAAGCATAGTAAGAGAGATTTCTTTATGAAAGATTTCGAGCTAGAAATATATAAGAAACTAACCAAAAGCAAAAATCAGGTCAAGATGTTGACAAATAGGACTAGTTTCAAGTTGATGACCATATATTAGAAAATTCCCCCTCTATAGGTCAACCTAGGTCGTCTCTCTTCTTTTTGAATAGCATACTTTTTCGAGCTAAGCAAGGAAGCAAATATCAAGGAGTCAGGATCTCTCGAGGTTGTCCAGATGAGATTATCTTCCCTTCCTTATATTTTGTTGAACTGATTGATGATTAGAGGGAAAAGCTGCTCTTCTCTGAATTTTGACCTCATCTTAAGCTATCGTGAGCACATTTTGAGTCGTCTGGTTCCCGGGTGCCTATACGATTTTGCAGGATGCTACTTAACAAGTCAGTAGTGGAGTGGTCTAATCCAGGGTGTAGCGATAACCATACATTCAACTTGAGGATGTTGTATAGGCCACTATCAAGACTAGTGTAACAAAGACGAAGAAAGGTACATAATAAGTGACGAAGATAAAGCTGTAGGGCTCGACTTGCTGCAATTCTCTCAGAGTTTCGATAAAGACATGAGAAAAGATGATTCCTTGAGAAAGAAATGGGTTTCTAACGAGCCCAAGGGGTGGTCTCCCAATGATTTCTATGGATGACGACATGTATAATTCACCCAAAAGGAATAAACATCCTCAAAAAGGACTAGAGTCAGTCTTTGACTTCAGTTTGTCAACCCATTTTTCTTTTAGGAGTATAAAATAGACTCCTATCAAAAAAGGAAGAACCTGGTTAGTTCCCCCACTGGTCAACTCCTTGGTACCAGCGCTAGTCTGAAAACATGAAGTTGAGGTTAGGGAAAATCATCTAACTGGGGTTTTGTATAGAGGATCCCAAATTGGACGAATCCTTCCTCTAGATTAGAAGAAGAGCATCTCCGGCTCTATATGCTCTTCCCATGGGCAAGCAAAAGGGAAGTCATAGCTAGTAGCTCTTGTGTTAGGGGAATTTTCCTATGCAATATTTACACACTAAATAATATATGTTAATTTATGCAAAATGCTGATATATTCATGCATTTAGCTAGGGTTTAAAGACCAAAATAAAAGAATAAATGTAATGAAATGGAGATTCATCATATCATCATCCAATGGTGGATGCCCCTTTTAGGAGTAGGACTCTTAGGGGGCATCCCCCTCATGTATATAATGGGGGGCTTGGCATCTTCCTTGAGAGCATCATCCATTTCACCAATTCCTTTACCTTGAGAGTTGAAAAGAGTATCGAGAATTTGGAACTCCATTGTACACGTCCACCATCTTCTCTCGCCATACTCTACACGTCCACCAAGTTGTCGTCTTCTTCTCTACATTGATGTGGACCTTTGTCAGAGAAGAGTTCCTTCTTCTCTGTCTTCTCGTACGTGAAGGAGGGATCAATTTTGTGCAACAAAATCAGGAGCTTGAGATCATCTAGATCTCATCCTTGTGTGGACAATGTCAAGAAGAAGTTGATATCAAAGTTCGTGGGAAGCTATATGATCCATCATCGTGCCTCCGAGAGGAGAGTCTTCGGATCGGACTCAATTTGCGAGATCTCTTCTTTTAGAGACTCACACTTCGAAACGCAACCCTGATCTCTTCCTAATACTAATGAGAATATATGAAACTCTTTATGGTAATCACTTCCTTAATATCATAGTTTCATTGTGCATAATTTTTTTGTTATGCTAAAATCTGAGTTTGTGTGATGAACTTGCTATAATTGCAAATTGTTTGCTATTTTCTGCATTTCCATGATGCAAAGTATTAAACTTCCCTCAATAACCCCTAAAAAGATAGGGGGAAAAACTAGAAAGTTAATCACTCCATCAACAAAACTCTTTATTCGTCAACCCTTGTGAACCATTCAAAATCAAAATCAAAATGTATGTATTACAATATTGAAGGTTAACATCTACACCATTAGAATCATCACAAAGGAGCATGGACCTCTTCTTTAACTCAGAGCATCCCCTTGTGATCATGTAATTCAATTCAAGCGAATGCCATTGTACTAATAATTTTGAGTGCAGATACAAATAAAATTAAGGACTGTTAGGTCAAGTACCCAAACCAAAGTCTAAGACTACTAGGTTGAAGATGACTAGTGATAATGTTAAGCTGATAAATGGAAAGTTCAACCCAAATTCATACAACCCCATCAATGTTTTGGTTCACCGATACAAAGCGTCATCAAATGAGTAGGTGTGTGGTGTTGGGGGGAAAATAAGTGGGACATTAGGATTCTAATTTCAGACATGAAACTCTATCTCCTTGAAAGGGTCATAGATTGGAGGGGCAATAACATGTAGTTTGTACCCTTCACATGCGTCATCACACCAGGCACAAAACCTAAAATCATCCCAAATGTTGGTTGGGCTCAATCTCAAAAGTATTGGATCCTCTATAAACACCTAAGCATGTCTATGATTTTCCACTATAAAACACAAGTGATAAAACAGAAATCAAATGAAGAAGAAGAAGGATATGAGAAGAGGGGATATGGGATTAGATGGATTACTTGGGAAGATCGCATGAAGGATGGGGTAGCGAAATGTCAGCTTTATTTCTCACCTCGAACACTAGCGTACATAACGCTTCACTGCTTTCGAAGAGGACATCAACAAGGAAGTCTTCCTCTGTGAATCACACATGGGAGTGGGTTGTCACTGGGTTTCGATAAGGTTGTTGTCACCAACCTTGGACCTGGGCTCTCTCTATCTTGGTTTGTAGACAATGAGTGGCGATCCTACTTGTTCTCAGATAGAGGAGATGTGAGTTGGTAGAGATTCGATGCCACGTGTGCTTCATGGTCTCCATGATCAATTCACGAAAGGATTAACAAATGTGCTGATGGTGATGAACCTTCGTCTCCATTTGATATATTGGTGCTGCAGAAGGCTCCTCTCTGATGCATATCTACAGGAATATACGATGCTCGAGACTATGGGGTGGTGCTTCAAAGTATCTTTGATCATGATTCTGCAAGTGAGAAGAAGGTGTTGGAGGTTTCTAACCTTATTCTTAGTGTTAGGAGTAGAGGAAAGGTGATGGCATTGGCTCTTGTAGCAAAAAGGGGAGATGGAGGTTACTCTCAAGTGTGGTCTCACCGAAGTTGGAAGGAGATGATAGGTAGAAGAGAAGCGTAATGATATGGAAGTGGTGTGATGATGACATTGATCAGGGATGGTTTGAAGTGGAGAACAAAGAGAGATGATGGGTCCAGTTGGAGGGAGCAAAGAATAGAGGAAACCAGAAGACTAAGATGAATCATACATGAGATGAAGAAGATGAGGGGATAGGAGATAGATGGTTTAACTAGGGATTGTAATTGAAAGTTGGAGGAGAACTCAACCCTGGTTGTCATTCGAACCGCACAACAGAGGTGGCGAGCTTTATGGCTAAAGGGGTGCCACAACAAGGTGGTTGACTATGGATCGTTCCCAGATCGAGGTGGGCGAAAGAGATTATGCCATGCATGCTTTAATTGTTGTCTCGAGCATAAAAATCAAAAGAAAATGGATAAAAAATGAAATGGATTCGTATGCAAGAGTAATTACAAGACAAATTGTAGATCTTGAAACAATCTATAGATTTCGTTAAGGACCCAAACACAAATGGACTCAAAAATGAAATAAATGAATTTTTCTCTTTGGTTTTAAGCAAACATTGCATGCATGAAAAAATTAATTAGAATGCTAGGTGATAAATGATGCATGAATGTGATTTGTTTTGAATTTTTGTTGGTCAAGAAAAGTTAGAAATAAATTATTAGAATCAATTATGGACAAAATGGATTGGTTAGTGTATACATAGCCTAACCTCTTTTTTCTTGATTTTTCTGATTTTTTTATTTCCTTTTTTATGAAATTAGTTAAAACATGAAACAAAATCAAGGATTACGTTTGGAAAGTAAATGATCAAGACCTAGGTATGATATATGCTTTTGGAAAGTAAATGATCGATACCAACTCCCAATGATCAAAAATGAGAAACTTACAGATAAAACCCTGAAGTAGACAGTATAAAGTTGATCTAATACTGCGGGTTTATTCTGAGTCTTCCAGTATGCAGGATGTACAGGTATTGGGAATACCTGAGGGTGATGTGATCATAAACGATTGTATAACCATGACGCTTCCATTCCTAGGGAGTGATGAAACGAGTCTGGATTTTAGTGACTCCTCTCAGTAGAGAAGTAATCTGATCTTGATCCAAATGTTGGACATTGACCTGAATGTGATCCAGATTCAATGAGAAGATTAGATTAACGGTCTTGATTTAATCAAGCATCTATGGGAGGCCCGAGATCTGGATTTGAGATGTGATCTCAATATCCAAGTCACTATACGTGGAACAATACAATCGCCCTGTCCTTATCTCCAAGTATTCACGGAGAAAATGCGTTATCTTTGAAAGAGCTCATGGATAATTCTATTGTTGATATATGTATCCGAGCATTGAGAATATGGATAATTAAATGTGATTTAATTATTATGAATAATGTGAATTTGATTCATATTATAAAGAGAGTTATTTTAGATAATTAAATGTGATTTGATTATCAAAGATGTAAATAATGTGAATGTGATTCACATTATTTTGGCACATGCGAATAGAGATCCAAGATGATTAAATGTGATTTAATTATCATGGATATGAATAATATGGATAGCACTATCCACATTAATCATATATATTATAAATGTGATTTATAAGAGAGAGCTATTTGTAATTTACATTCATTAGTTAAATGTTGATGTGAATTGGATTCACATTGGACATTAAATTGAAAATGTAATTTACATTTTATTTTTGGTTGTGAATATGATTCGTAAATTTTTCCATGGCAAGATTGCAATGTCTACAAAATAATTATGAATTAATTTTGTAGAATAATTTGCAACAATTGTTGTTGTAAATATTGGAGATATATGCAATCTTGGAGATTCCATTGGAGTCTCCCTTTCCTAATAGGAGAGGGGGGACGACCACCAATCCCTCAAGGAAAGGGTGGCTGTCCACTCTTCCTATATGGAAAGGAGGAGCCTCCTTTCCATTATCTCCAATGTTAGTTGATTTAATTTGGTGATTGAATTATCTTGATTTATCAATATATATTTAATCTAAATTAAATTAATTGTTGTTGGTTTTTACCAACACAAATCTTAGCCATTAAAAGAAACACAATCAATGAGAGCCATTGGATTTGTGTTGTCCATGGATTGAGATCCATGGATCCCAAAATATTATAAAAGGAGAGGCACCCCTTTGCTCTTCTTCACACCAAGAGAACATAAGTCTCTCTCTCTCTCTACACGTCTACTCTCTCTCCCTCTCATGGCCATCCACCATGGATGCCCTAGAGAGGTTCTCCATCGCCGCAACGTCGTCGTTATGCTGCCCGATCGTCTGCTCGTGGATCTCTGTCTCCTTCGGTGCACCTCACTCGTGAAGAAGACGTCGGATCTCGTGTGCCGAGATTAGGAGATCCACCGCTTGGATCATCAACATGGATTGCGAGAAGTACGCGATTCATCCCCACGCTTGCAAGCGTCTCCTCCGTCGGATCGGACTTGAGACAGGAGGTATCTTCGTTTAGAGACGCGATCGCAACCACGCTTCAAGAGGTAATCCTATTACTTGTTTGTGGTTTAGACGAAACGATCCGAGAAGTGTTCTTGGATCATGTGGTTTCGTCGCATGAAAAAATTTTTAAATTCCGCTGCATCGAGCAACTAGTGCGACTAGTCGCTCCTCATCGTATTCGATATGACGCTCACGCTTCCGTGATGCGCTTGAGGATTATACCTTATCCTTCAAGTGGTATCAGAGCCTTAGGTCGAAGGTTTTGGATACGATCCACAAAACCGAAGGCGACTTGGGTTCGTTAGGGTTGCAAAAGTTTTATCGCATTTCATTTTCGCATCTCTGTTTAGTGATCCGTTTGCTCGAGATATGGTTGTTTTAATGAACATGTATTCACTGTTGCGGGAACTGCGAATCTTAACGTGATTAATGAGTTGATTACTGTTTTGATCCCCCTTGAAATGCTTGAAGTATCACTTAGGTTCTGTCCTAAATCAAATTAGCAATTTTTGAAAATTGATTTTGTCTAATTTAGATTTAAATTGATTGAGATATGCTAATTTTAGTAAGTAGGGATCACTGCTGAAATTACTTTCCTAATCAAGAACTATGTGATTGTCAATTAGTGAAATTAATTGTTATTTTCATGAAATAATTATGGAAAATATTTGAGAAATATTTAATGATGATTATTTCCTTAATTGACTTGGCCTTAACCAATAAATTGATTAGATTTGATCTAGATCATAATTGGAAACACAATCAACAAACTCCTTGCTTGAATATGATTGGGAATTTGTCTAGCAAATTTCCTTATAATAAAAAATGTTTTGAATTACTATATGGTATAATTTCGGTTGAACAACCGATGATCATCTCAAGTACAAAGTGATTGACTCGGCATTATTTTTTCCCGAGGCGGATATGGTGTCTAGTCGTGATCGCTGGGGTAGCAGGTTGCACTGGATGCGATCCGTCCCACTCCCGCCGGTACTGGCCATGACAACGGGTAGGGAATGAATGATGCCTGAGAGATCATGATGTATTTTTCTAATTATTAAAATTCGAATTAATACGTATTTTGAGATAATACCATATATTCAAGAAAAATCAAGTTTATTGATTAAATTGGATTGAAAATTAATTTAATATGATTAAGTTAATTATATCCAATTAAGAACACTCTATTATGAATAGAGTTATTATTTCCCTTGGAAGAATTAATCGTTATGAATATGATTCATAATGATTAATTAGAATTTGAATATGATATAGAGGATCACATAAGTGACATCCATGGTATCCCGTCAAGGCGAAGGGTTCTGTCGCCAGATATTGTATGTGGGAGACGCCTGTCCGAAGTGACAACTCCTGCATATGATCCATTTGGATCGGGCTCGTCGCTTCTCGAAAGAGTAAGGACGTATGCGTAGTGACCCCAATATCAGGTCCTCATATTATTGGGGCGATATTGGATTGCACATAGCGAGTTGTATTCTGTTGATGGTTGGTTCAATTAATGACGGATCAACATCACCTTAGGGGTGGTAGGCCCGGGTGTTAAAGACCGAATTGGGAGATGCAAGTTGGACTTGCAAGGTGGAATGTGTTCCCGTTTCTTTTTATCCGAGTTACAGGTTCTCATATTATTGAGATGTAACAAAGATAAGGAAGGAGATCCCAGATCTTGCTTGAGATATAATGGTAAGTATATCTCTTACATTGAAAGTGATTAAGGGAATGGACTTTCATTGTTGACATGGCAAGACAACTTTGATATAAAAATTCCTAAATTAAAGTAAATTATATATATTTATATATGTTTATGCAAATTTCTTATTTCAGATAATCCTTCTTTAATCCCACTCAATGTTATACTCAAGAATAATCAGTAGAATATCATGAATTGGACCTGTGATCCAGATATTGTACTTGCAATTGGACACATAATGTATGTGGTTGCAATGTGCAAGTTTCCTCATAATAATGAGGAATGATAATTAAATAGACAATAGGACTAAAACCCTAGGGTTTGTATGTCTCTATAAGTCTTGATCTCATCGAATGTACTTTTGAAGTGACATGTTGATAATGGTCGTAATTATCAAATAATCCTTATAAAATCTAAGAAGATGTTCTGGCATACATATGTGCTCTCAACATATAATCATGAATGACATGGTTCTCTGTATTATGCAAAATGGTAGCTCTATAGAAGATGATGTATTCAAATTGTTTGAGTACCTACCTGAACCTAAGTTTTATGAGTTTAAATGGATGTAGATACGATGAGTGTCATCATTCTACTATCTATACTCTAGTCATTCATGAAGCTTCATAATATTCATATTATATGAATTGAATGAAGCATGTATAAATGTTGAAATGCTCTTATATTGAAATTTTTGATTTTAACATAAGAGATCCTATGTCTTGAGCAATGGTTGCTTATAGATAAAGGGGGCGCAGTGGAAGCATGGGTTGGACCCAAGTAAGAAATATAGTTAAAGAGTTGACTGTACTTCTGTGACTTCCATGTGACTTCCAAACAGTTGGATGAATGCCAATACTACAATAATTTGATGTGTTGATAGTATGACTATCAAATCTATCTAGAATCCTTAGAGAAGGAATCAGATAATACATCAGAATAATCTACATATAATCATTGATATCGACTTACTTATTTGATAAGATAAAGTCTAATAATTGTATCTCAATCTTCTAATGACACTTGCAATTGGTTGCATCTTTATTAGAATATTATAAATTTGATCTTAATGTTTAATGGTCATCCATGTTGGAAGTGATGAAATTGTTGCAACAATTTCCACCAGATGAATATACTTCATATTTTCAGTGGGAGAGCCCTTAGTCTTAGAGAATGTCTCTATGACCTGGATATTAGAATACACTCATAGTTTATTCCTAAATGTTGGAAATAAACATGAATTCTGGAACAAACCTATCATAGAGTGTTATGATGGAGATATTTCAGATAGTAATCTAACATCTAGTTGACTCCACTAAATTAGAAAATTAATTAATGGTTTATTAAGATTTCTAATACTGAAAATTAAACCTTTAAAGATCAATAGAAGGATAGAGATCATTTGACAATGATCTGGCATCATGTTTTGGACATACGTCTATCGATGAGATCAATGGACAAGTAAGAGATGAAACTGTAGAATGTCTAAAATTTCAAAACTTGCATACTTATGAATATCGTATTCAAAGTAAAATGTCCAATACACCCTTCTTTGGGAAAGGTGTAAGATGTCAAGGTATTTAGGAGCTCGTACATATTGATGTATGTGAATCATCTATATCATTGTAAACATTATGGATATGTGATATCTATTGATGATTATGTATGATACGAGATTTCTTCTCTTCACCTAAGAAACCTTTGAAATGTTCAAAGATTTCACAATTTTGGTTTAGAACCAAAGCTTGAAGGAAGATGAAATGAATTTGATCTAACCAAGGTAACTTGTACCTATTAGATGAATTCAAGGAATACCTTATGGAGATGTGAATATCATTCCTATCTCAATCCTCTGAATGAATCTTAACTCAATAGAGTTGTAGGGAGATACAATTGATCATTTGTAACATGATTTGATCAATGATTAATCTTAGCATAATTATCTCTTAGTTTCTAAGTGTATATATATTTATGTGGTAGAGACTACATTATATATATCCTTAATAAGGTTCCATGTGATTAAGTTGGAATCTGGCACTGGACAGTGCTACTTCATTAGGAAAATAAAGTATGGTATTGTATACTTACTTTATGACCTTGAGATTCTTAAAGGATCTCATCTCTGAGAATATGATTCTTAGAGGATGACTCTCTCAAGAATCAAGATGAAAATGAAGTTAAGGAACTCATTTAATCTTGAGAAGATAATGAGGCTCCTGAAATCGGAAACTAAAAGAATAATTGAAGATGAAACACTAATACTTCCACAAAATAAGTTTGAGGATGTATTCCATGTGTCAGTTAAGTCTGAAAATGATCGGACTTCAGGTGATGAAGCTCCTGAGGATCATGACATGGAAAGATGGATGTTAGCAATAAAAGTCCAATGTAGACTTCATATACAAGTGTTGTATATGGACCCTCGAGGATCCACCTATATGGGTAAGACCCATTAAGGTGTAAATGGATCTTCAAGAGAAAAAGAGAACCTGATGAGAAGGTAGAAACCTTCAAAGCACGGTTCGTAGCCATGAGCTACACACCGAAGAGAAGACATCGCTTGCAATTAGACTTGCTCTCCAGTGACCTATCTAAAGGGGTAGCACCTCAAAGAGTTGAGGATGTGAATGCAAACTGCTTGCCCTTATGCATCAGTTCCAAGAAACCAAGTGTATGCTAGATGTGTACAAAAGCCAGATGTCTACCATGCAGTAGGAGCAGTAAAGTGTTACTAATCCTACTATGGTGATAAAACACTTGATTGCAGTGATAAAAATATCTTCATAGAAGGCAAAACTTTTGATATAGTGATCTCAAAGTCTTATCTTCAAGAAATTAAGACTTTATAGATAGTGATCTAAAAGGTCTTAACTGTTGATACCTTAGGAGATAGAGATCTCTAGGAATAAAGGTAAGGATTATGGGCATACTAGTTATAATAATTATCGAGCTATAGTGTCAAGAACACTATAACAAAATTGAGTATTGGTTGCATAATATGCAACATTCGCATTGGATGCGAGCACTGTTACTAGGGGATATACAAGTGCCGTAAAAGGACATGGCGTAGTTTCTTGGGAACAGAGTGACTGATCAGCTTACCTAGCTATTTTCTAAATAGCCTAGGATTGTCACATGAGTGCGGGTTTAAATGATTAGCCCATTAATGGCTCTTTGGGCTAGTGGGAGATTGTTGGACATGTGAGCCCACAGCGAGCCATTATGCAATAAATGTTATTGCAAATATCATTCCCTAATCTGAAATGAAGAATACATAATTTGCATAATAGGTCCCTTAGTACAATTAGGGTTATGTACCATGGACATCTTGATGATCATACAGCTGTTGATTCAATTATTGAATCATAGAGGCTGGTGCTTAGATGAATATTTAATGAGTTAGATTGAGGACTCATCAAGCACCGTCAAATGATTGTTAAGAGATGATCTCCGGCCTGAGTAGGAGATGGCAATCCTATCTCCGTTAGGCTGATATCTGACCGACCTCTTGATGCAGGTCCTCTGCATAGGAATAGAGATTCAGAGGTATCAGATGAGTTAGGTCAAAGAGTTGACTTATCGAGATCGAGATAACCAAAGTCCTATATCATATGCTGTCGTGATATAGGCACGCATCCTCTGACCGGAGACAAATGTGTTACTATATGTCTGAGTATGTACATTTGGTAGACCAATAGGTTGATGACCTAATCAAGGTCTATACACCGGCGCGCTGGTGTGCATGCAAGGGCATATGAGTAATACAATCTCTCAAAGGGATCATACAGGTTCATTACTGAACTAGAAGACATGAGCTCACTCATGAGATATTGGGATGATTCAAATTCCGTACGTACGGTCGTCTCGCTTTGGAAGCTTGACTGAATTTGTAGGTTTGATATATACGTTTGGAAAGTATATGATCAAAACCTAGGTATGATATATGCTTTTGGAAAGTATATGATCGATACCAAGTCCTAATGATCAAAAATGAGAAACTTACTAATAAAACCCTGAAGTAGACAGTATAAAGTTGATCTAATACTTCAGGTTTATTCTATGTCTTCCAGTATGCAGGATGTACAGGTATTGGGAATACCTGAGGGTGATGTGATCATAAACGATTGTATAACCATGACGCTTCCATTCCTAGGGAGTGATGAAACGGGTCTGGATTTTAGCGACTCTTCTCAGTAGAGACGTAATATGATCTTGATCCAAATGTTGGAAATTGACCTGAATGTGATTCAGATTCACTGAGAAGATTAGATTTACGGTCTTGATTTAATCAAGCATCTATGGGAGGCCCGAGATCTGGATTTGAGATGTGATCTCAATATCCAAGTCACTATACGTGGAACAATACAATCGCCCCGTCCTTATCTCCAAGTATTCGCGGAGAAAGTGCATTATCCTTGAAAGAGTTCATGGATAATTCTATTGTTGATATATGTATCCGAGCATTGAGAATATAAATAATTAAATGTGATTTAATTATCATGAATAATGTGAATTTGATTCATATTATAAAGAGAGTTATCTTAGATAATTAAATGTGATTTGATTATCAAAGATGTGAATAATGTGAATGTGATTCACATTATTTGGGCACATGAGAATAGAGAACCAAGATGATTAAATGTGATTTAATTATCATGGATATGAATAATGTGGATAGCACTATCCACATTAATCATATATATATATATATATATATATATTATAAATGTGATTTATAAGAGAGAGCAATTTGTAATTGACATTCATTAATTAAATGTTGATGTGAATTGGATTCACATTGGACATTAAATGGAAATGTAATTTACATTTTATTTTGGGTTGTGAATATGATTCACAAATTTTCCATGGCAAGATTGCAATGTCTACAAAATAATTATGAATTATTTTTGTAGAATAATTTACAACAATTGTTGTTGTAAATATTGGAGATATATGCAATCTTAGAGATTGCATTGGAGTCTCCCTTTCCTAATAGAACCGTCTAAATGACCAAGGCAAAGGTGTCTAAATGATCGTTGAGACCTCAATCACTCAGACTCGGGTCAACAAGAAAAAATGAACCACTTAATGCAAATAAAATCAATCGAAACAGAGAAGCGGTCCTGCTATATGTTTAACCTGGTATAACACCCATGGTCGAACTCAAGGAGCACAGATCGGCCGAAGGCCTACGAAGTAGTAAAAATAAATAAAATAAAAGACAAAATATTTTTTAGTGGTTTTTAATTATTTTTATATTTTTTTTTTGATTTTTAATATGTAAAGAAAATAATAAAAACAAAAACAATCACACTTTGACAAATTATTTAAGGCAACAAAATTCAACCAAAAACTAAAACAAAAATCTTTTTATGTGTTTTATAATTTTTTATGTTTTTGTTGAATGTTTGGGATTTTTCTGATATTTATTTTAATTTCTAAAAATCAAACAGTAACAAAAACAAGGGGTACTGTCCAGCCAAGCCTAAAGTCCCTAGATAAAATACCTAAGGACCTCAAAAAGGCCTGGAGGTAATTTTCATATAAAATAGATGAAATAAGGGAAATTTAGGTACCAGATTTATTGTTTTTGGATTTTTAATTTATTTATTAGAATTTTTATGGGTTTTTTGGGGTTTT
The DNA here is from genome assembly GCA_037367405.1 of Ottelia alismoides. Lineage (NCBI taxonomy): Eukaryota > Viridiplantae > Streptophyta > Magnoliopsida > Alismatales > Hydrocharitaceae > Ottelia > Ottelia alismoides. The sequence goes on along the minus strand of JAZKJV010008857.1, from coordinate 668,456 downwards.
TAAGTTTTTAAGGTTTTTAAGCAATGAAAAATAGCTAAAATTGGCTAGAAAATCAAACAAACTAAACTAAACAGTAGCTAATTTTTATGGAATTTTTAGATGGGTTTTTATATTTTTTTATGATTTTTCAATCTAGACAGTAGCAAAAATGAAGGTTTTTGAATTTTTAAAAATAGCAAACACAATCAAAAATGTCCTCAAAAATTCACGAAAATCCTACAACATGGCAGGAGCCATGTGTCAAATTTTCATCGAATTTGGAGGTGCTTTGATATTTTATTCAAAAATAATAAAAGGGTACTGTGCATAGGGACTGGAATGCAAATACCCAAAGTTCTGGGGGTCCTGGTGCAAAATACCCAGCAAAACACACGCCAAGCGCGTGCCTGGGGCACTCAGGGACCTATATGTAAGGAAAATAAGTCCCGAGGACCTATTGGTAACACGTACCAAAAGTCCAGGGGGCTTGGTTGCAAATAACCCAAAAATTAACGCACATGCGCAAAACAACCACGCACGGGGGTATAAATGCAATTAACTAAAAAGTTTCATTCATTCATAAACGTCCAGAACTACAAGGGCATAGATTGCAAATACACCAGAAGAACACGTGTCGAAGCACGTGACACACTACACACAGGGGCATACATGCAATAAGAAAACAAGACAGGGTCCAAAGTGCAAATGTACCAACGTAAATAAAATACGAAAAATATTTACAGGACTGAAACAAAACAAGACTAAAGCTAAGGGCCTAAGGGATAAATTACCCTTTATTAAGTTGGCCGTCGGATGGGCGCCACGTATGCTGATGAACGGCTGGAAATGGGTGGCGCCCAACGCTGATATCCCTCGGGTTGATCGATCGGTCCAGGCGTCGCCACGTGGGAGATCGAACGGTGGAGAGGTACTGTGGCTAAACCTCGGGCATCGATGGTCCAGATCGCTCCTCAGATGGATCTAACGCTGCTGGTGGCTCCTGAAGCGGACGGTGGCGATCAAAACTGGAGCAGGAGGGCAATCCAACGGCTGCTGGAGGTCCTCGAAGAACAAGAGGCCGACGAACTTCGCCGGCCCAGTACGCACGCTCCGAGCCTCCGTGGGGGCTTCTGATGATCGAGGAAGCTTCGCCTTGGCCTCCCGCGTCTGTGGGACGTCTCCGATGAATCAACGGAGCTCCGGAGAGCTCTGTCGACTCTGGCGTAGGAGAAGCTCCGGTTCTCAAGTAGGAGGGCCTCAGACAGCCCTCAATTGACCTGCAAAACGCAACCAAAGAGCTCCTGGGTCGAGGGCAAACTGCCTCGACCCCGTTAGCGGTGGTGCAAGTGGATGGTGCGGTGGTGCGGGCGAACCCCGGCGATGCGACGGCGAAGGGGTTCGAACCCCAGCTCCTGTGCGAGCTGGGTTGAACGGAGGGGCGGAGAAGGTGCGCGGGGGAAGGGAAAACGTGATGGGGGATTCTGATGATCGAACGGAAGGGGGAGATAGCCGGAATCGATGATGGTCGGCAACGGCGAGATTTGGGGCTAATCGAAAATTAGAGAAAAAGAAAGAACTACAGGTCTACCTGGGTAAAGGAATGGGCTGTGGTCGAGCTTGCGCAGCTCTGGGTCTTCGCCTCAAGGAACGCCGACGTCCGAGGCTCGAGCTCCAACTCAGGGCGGAGCACGACGGTGATACTCGCCGGATCAGTGGAAACCTCCTCCTCGCCTCGCTGCAACAGGTGGAGACGCTCGCTGTCACTCGTGCGATCACGCTGGAGCTCACAGGGAAGAAGGGGAATGAACAAAGATGGAGAAAATGGGTGGCGGAGCTGGGTATTTAAGTGGGTGCAGGTCCGGCTAGGGCTGGTCGGGTAGGGCTGTGAGAAGCGCGGATCCCGATGTGGATACCCCGGCGAGGGTCTCAGATGCACGTAGAAGAGATAGGACCCGGGGTTTGCGGAGATGGCGAGCGGATCGAGCGCGGAAAAAGAGGAGAAGTCGGGTCGGGCGCGAGATCCGCTGGAGAAGAAGGTCCGCGGAGGGAGTTGACCGGAGGTCAACATCTCCGTGGGCCAATGAGACGCTGCCACGTGGAAAAGATTTGAAAAATCAATTATAAATAGCAAATGGCAGAATTATTAAAAAGTCGAAACATGAAAGATTTTTGTTTTAATATTTTCTATTTTTTTGTGATTTTTAATTAATTTTTGGAAATAAAAATGAGGTATTTACATTATATAGCTATATATAGGTATATATACAATATGTAGGCTTTTGATTTTTGATTTTTAATTATTATTTTTGTATAATTTTATTCCTATTTTATATTTTATTTATTTATAGAATAAAATAAGGAATAAAAGGGTATTTTTATTTTATTTTTATTATTTATATACATAGGTAAAATAAATAGTTATGTACATCTATATACATGGTATACGTACAATGTATTTTTGTAATTTTAATTTTGTTATTTTTATTTGATTTTTGTTTTGATTCTTTTTATTTTATTTATTTACAATATATAGCATAGAGTATTTACAAAAAGTTTGGAAAATAACTTTATTTATTTACAAGGTTAAATAAATGTAGAAGCATGGTCTATGTACATGATGAAAGGGTGTTTTTGATCTTTTTGATTTTTAATTTTTCTTTTGTTTTTATAAATAAATATATACAAGTATTTACAAGTGTATTTTTGGTGAGGAAAACATTTTTATTTTATTTACATAAATACATACACAAGACTCCTATCTCCCTCTACTTTGGCTTTTATGCGGTCAGGCCCATGCTGAGCCCTCCCTTGAGTTAGGTTGCTCAATATTTATTCTAAATATTTCCCTCTTTTTCTTTTTAATCTTTATTCTTTTATTTTTGCACAAAAACATGCTAATTATAAGTTTTTACACAATGCATGCTTTTGGTAATTATTCCTATTTACACATATCTACATGCATTTGCAAAGGTTTTTGTAGCTAAAATATAAGAATAAAGAGTGATGAATGGGTATTCATCACCCCCCTATACTTAACTTTGCTAGTCCCTTAGCAAACACTTATTTGAAAAAGAAGTGAAAAAGAAAGAAAGAAAAAGAAAAAGAGGGTGTACCTGGATCAAGGTTGATTATTAAACTTGCCTTCATTAAATTGGGGTATGGAGCTCGATCAGATCTTTGGATTATTAATGTGTCGGAACCTTATTTAGACTTAGGCTTAAAACTCAACAGCCTCTAAGTTCCACTAATCTATAACCAAGACTCCTCAATGCTCCAGATCAGAACAAGTCATCAATCACAAACCCTGAAGACCATGAATCTTTTCTTGTTCTGTGAATGTGAAGTCTAAGCTCTCCACCTCAGAAATGGCAACTTGACAACCCTCCCCAACAAGGTAACTCTATAACCTCAATCTGGCCACTCTTTCCTCGAGGAGCGGGGTATTCCCTTCTAAGTTCAAGTTCAACCGGCTCAAGAAGAGGGGGAAGAAGAGAATGGGTCAAGGCCAGTGTAGCCAGTTACCCTTGGGAGCTTGACCAGTGTAGACAAGTCTCCCTGCTGCAAGCTACAACAGGTGGAACATGAAACCAAGCTTTGCTTATTGCACTCTATATACATACTCCGGTGGGATTATCATTTTCTCTCAGACCCACCACTTTTTTTGGAGTTCTTTTCTTTTTGCACATTTTTTTTTCAGTGCATCTATACAACATATACATGTGCAGCATATATACAAGGAGTTTTTCCTCTTGAGCCAGTAGACTATCCCTCTTTTGAAGCTTTATTGCAACCCACAACTCCCGTCATTAGACCTCATGGCAACCAGACCAAGTTGAGACGCACTTCCTTCACTAAAAGAAGAAGAGAGGTTCCGCACTGCCTCCTCACCACCTCATCCGTAGAGAGCTCGGTGCATAGTGCTGGTGTCCAAGTAAAGCCATAATCTATATGAGTCATGTGTTGTTGTTAAGTGCTCTACTTAGGCTCATTGAGATGACATGTGATCATAGCCTAGTGGCCTCAAAGAATTAAGTCACCATGGACCTGAAAAGCCTTAAACCTAAGTCCTATAAGGTTCCTCTTAGAAATTAAGTGGATTAAGATCTTAATCAAGCTTCATTTCTCAATTTGATTCCAGGCCAGTTTAAAGGTCAACTATCATCCCGAAAAACTATATACATATGTACAAAAAGATGCTTATTTACACAAATTTTACAATCATGCAAAATTTTTGAAAAATGTTTTGAAATCATGAATAAATGATGCATGAAGTGCAAGTTTTGCAAGAAGATATTTACACACATTTACACAAGATTTTTGCAAACTTTTGATTTTCAAGACATTTTGGAAAAATTTTGTACTATATACATAATTTTGATACAAAAATATTTACACAAGCTTTACACAAAAGATTTTTGAAATCATTTTTACAAAAATAATTTGTACACTAGCTATGTATGTGCAAATAAAAGAAGATTATGTACATGAAAATTTTTTAATTTTTGTGGTTTTTAGCCATTTTATTTATTAACACACTCACACAAAGTACGAGTTATGGCTAAAGTATATATGAAATATATACACACCCCCCTATACTTAGCTCGAACGATGTCCTCAGAGTCAAGAGCGATGAAGAAGACATAACTCGTGCTAGGTATAGGGCAGTGAAAAGAAAGGTTGTACAAAAAGAGAAGTCAGGAGGGACTCAGGTCTTCCCCCTATACTTAGGATCAAGTAATCCTAAGTATAGCAGGCTGTATACTAAGGGAAAACCTGAGTGCAGAATGTACAGGGTCTACCCCCCCATACTTAGGGTGAGATATCCTAAGTATAGGCAACAAAAACAAGGGTAAACAGAGACAAAAGAAGTACTCAAAAGGTCTCACATCCCCCCTATACTTAGGGTAGAGTGCACCCTAAGTATAGCGTAATCATAAGATGAAGAAAGGGATGTGGGACTAAAGAATGTGGTGATATAGACATCTGGATCTATATACAGCGGAAGATCAGTGAAACTCAGGCGTGAGATGCATTAGATGTGAGTCAAAGACCACACCTCACGCAAAATGAATAGGGGCAAGATCAACGACCCGCGGCTCATGATCTAGAAATGGCTTGAGCCGCTGGCCGTTCACTCGAAAGGTACTCTCAGAAGACAACTCAGATATGTCGATGCTACCGTTGTCGTGTACCTTTCTAACCAGATAAGGTCCCTTCCATTTGCTCTGTAGCTTCCCTGGAAATAGGCGTAGCCTCGCGTCAAATAGCCATACTCTCTGTCCAATCTCAAAATGCTTGTGGCTGATATGAGAATCATGCCACTCCTTGACTTTTTCCTTATAATGTAGGCTGCTTGAGAAAGCTGAATCTCTAAGCTCCTCCAAGGCAGCTAACTCTGCCCTCCTCTGGTCTCCCATACCATCTGGATCCATCAAAATATCTGTAACTGCCCAAAGTGACTTGTGCCTTAGCTCAACAGGTAAATGGCATGGCTTGCCATATACGAGGCGAAAGGGAGATGTGCCCAAAGGTGTCTTGAAAGACGTCCTATATGCCCACAAGACCGAGTCCAAAAGCTGTGACCAATCCTTTCGGTCAGGGCGGACGACTTTCTGCAGAATAGTCTTGATCTCCCTATTCAACACTTCGGCTAGACCATTCGTCTGTGGATGGTAAGGTGTAGCAACACGATGATCTATGCCGAACTCGCTAGCAAGTGCCTTCACCTGGTCATTGATGAAGTGAGATCCCCCATCAGAAATCAGAACTCGTGGAACCCCGAACCGCGTGATGATATGCTTCCTCAAAAATCTGCAAACTGTCCTTGCATCAGCGGCTCGGGCGGGGATAGCCTCCACCCAACGACTCACATAGTCAACGGCCCACAGAATGTACTCAAATCCCTGACTCTTAGGGAATGAACCCATGAAATCGATGCCCCATGCGTCAAAAACCTCACAGAAGTGAATGGGCTGCATCGGCATCATATCACGATGTCCACAAGTGCCCATCCTCTGACAGTCAGTAAACCTCTTCACGAACTCATCTGAGTCCTTGAAGAGGGTAGGCCACCACAAGCCGGATTGGAGCACTTTCTGTGCCGTTCTCCTCCCAGAATGATGTCCTCCTGCCTCAAGTTTGTGGCAGTAAGTGAGGACGCTATGGTGTTCCTCCTGAGGAATACACCGACGCCAGACGCTATCCCCTCCTTCATGGTAAAGGATGGGATCCTCCCAATGGTAAGACTTGGCCTTCGCGAGGAAGGTCTCAAGCTTCTGCCTGGGCCAATCTTGTGGGACTTTCCCAGCAACGAGAAAGTTCACAATATCAGCGTACCATGGGAGTGAGGCGATAGCAAGGATCGCCTCATCTGGGAAGGTATCTCTAATAGGGTCAATCTGCTCAGAATCCTCAGGCTGCTCAAGTCGGGAGAGATGATCCGCCACCAAATTCTTGACTCCAGGCTTATCCTTGATCTCAATATCGAACTCCTGGAGTAGAAGGATCCATCTAGTCAGTCTGGCCTTGGCATCCTTCTTTGCCATGAGGTACCTGATGGCGGTGTGATCTGTAAACAAAGTCACTCTAGATCCAATGATATACGATCTGAACTTATCTAGGGCAAACACTACGGCTAGCATCTCCTTCTCTGTGACCATGAAATTCCGCTGGGCGGAATCCAATGTGCGGCTAGCATAGTGTATGGCAAATGGAACTCCATCCCTCCTCTGTCCCAGCACTGCCCCTACGGCAAAATCGGAGGCATCCGTCATGATCTCGAATGGGAGAGACCAATCAGGCGGCTGGAGGACAGAAGCCTCAATAACACACTGCTGGAGAGTCGCAAACGATGAAAGACACTTGTCATCGACAAGGAACTCGGTGTCTTTCGTCAAGAGGTCAGTCAACGGCCGGGCAATCCTGCTGAAATCCTGAATAAATCTCCTATAAAATCCAACGTGCCCCAGGAATGACCGTAGCTGCCTCAGATTGGACGGCGGTGTGAGTTTCCTAATGACATCAACCTTGGCCGGATCAACCTCCATGCCCCTGTTGGAGATGATGTGGCCAAGCACCGTCCCTTGAGTCACCATAAAGTGACTCTTCTCCCAAGATAAGACCAAATGAAACTCAATACATCGCTGGAGCACCCGGTCTAGGCAGTCAAGACAAGAATCGAATCCGTCGCCGTAGACCGAGAAATCGTCCATGAAGACCTCCAAACACTCCCCTACCATGTCCGAGAAGATCGACAACATGCACCTCTGAAAAGTCGCAGGGGCATTGCATAGCCCAAATGGCATGCGTCGAAAAGCATATGTGCCGAAGGGACAGGTAAAGGTGGTCTTCTCCTGATCCTCAGGAGCGATGGCCACTTGGTTGTAGCCCGAGTACCCATCCAAGAAGCAATAATGGCTCTTCCCTGCCAGTCTCTCAATGATCTGGTCAATAAAGGCAGGGGGAAATGGTCCTTCTTGGTGGCCTGGTTGAGTCTCCTGTAGTCAACACAGACCCTCCAAGAGGTGGGTACTTGTGTAGCAATCTCCTCTCCCGACTCACTGATCACAGTCGTGATGCTCATCTTCTTGGGTACCACATGCAAGGGGCTGACCCACATGGAGTCGGAAATGGGATAAATAAAATCTGCACTCCACCATTTTGATATTTCCTTCATCACGACCTCTCTCAGGTTGGGGTTCAGTCGCCGCTGGAACTCACGCGACGGCTTCGCCCCTTCCTCGAGATAGATATGGTGGGAGCACACTGATGGACTAATCCCATGGAGATCTTCTACGCTCCATCCGATCGCCTTACGGTTCTTTTCAAGAACCTCCATCAAACGGGATTCCTGCTCTCCAGTCAACTCGGCGGAGATGATGACTGGGTACATCTCTGGCTCGCCTGCAAGGAATCGATACTTCAGCGAAGTCGGGAGCGGCTTCAGCTCTGGAATGCTCGGTGCTGGCAAATCTGGCCGCAGAAGAAAGTGAGTGAATGCTGCTAAGTCTGCCAAATCTGCCTGGGAGAAAGAAAGCGCACTCTTGCAAACTGGATCGGGAGAAGGCTGCTCAACTGAACTGTCTCTGGTCTGCTCTGCATCTGCCTCCTCCTCATCTGTAGGCTCAGGTGGAATCAGGTCTGGCATCTGATCATCACAATCGACCCAATCAGACTCTGAATCCGAGGGATCTGTATCAACCGCGGTGGTATCAGTACCACCGGAAAACAAGGTGGCCTCAGCACCACCATCACTAAACATCGTGTCGCGATCAAGGACCGGCTCTGCTGCCTCTGTGGTATCCTGAACCAGGGATGTGCTCTCCATACTCTCCTCTGCTATCATCTCGGCATTAGTTGTATCTGAATATGAGAGGATGGTCTGTGCTGCAGGATCTGCCCAAGCTGCCTCATCATCTGTGATCACAAAATCACAGTCCTGGTGGATGTCTGGCTCTGCGTCTGTCAGCTGCTCTGAATTTGTACTCGCATCTGAGCGGGCTCTCTCTCCAGCTCTGTAGTCCTCGACCGTCTCTATTTGTATACTCTCGCCCTCGATGCGAAAGTACACCTTCCCACTATCATGATCAGTCACCGCCTTGGCTGTGGCCAAGAACGGACGACCAAGGATGATGGGGGTATTGGCCACTGACTCAGGGATCTCCATGTCCAACACTATGAAGTCCACAGGGAATTTCAGGCCCTGAATCGTGACGATAACGTCTCGTAACAACCCCTTCGGCCTCTTGACAGATCGATCAGCGAACTGAAGGACTGTCCTGCTCTGTCGAAGAGTGCCCAACTCGAAGCGGTCGAGAAGGGCTGCCGGAAGAAGGTTGATCGACGATCCGCTATCCAGAAGAGTACAGTCGAACCTCTGCTCACTGATCTGGCATCTGACATACGGGGCCCCTGAATCTGGCCTCTTGGCAGGCAGACGGTTATGGATCGCAAAACACGTGGCTTTCGTCAGCACATGGATCTCTGAAGTGTGGTTCCTCCTCCTCCTCTTGACTGTAGTCCTCTCTCTCAAAGATCGCTGGAGAAGGGGGATGTGCTGCAATGCCTCTTGTAGGGTCAGCTGGATGTGGAATCGATCGATCATGCTCTGGCTGAACTCCTCAAGCTCTCTCTTTTTTGGATCTTTTTCTTTTTTCTTCCCCTTCCCCATCTGAAGGGCTCTAGGGAAGGGGATCACAGGGTCCTTCGCAGATGAAGGACTAGGAAAAGGCCTAGACGGTTCGATGACCGGATCCACACATACATCATGCACCACAGTGGGACCAGAAGAAACTAAACCTTTTCCTTTATTCACAACAGTATTCTGAGGTACATGAACTGAAGGAAAGACAACATCTCTATCACGACAAACACTGGTGGCCTCAGTACCACCGTGGGTTGGCTCTGCTGCTGCTGCTGGTAGACGTCTCGCGGCCTCAGTACCGCGGGCTGGCTCGGCTATCCTGGTGGCGTCAGTACCACCTCCTCGATCTGGTGAAGCGGCGGCCTCAGTACCGCCGATGGGATCAGCATCCTTTGTGGCCTCAGTGCCACCATCATTATCTGGAGCGGCCTCAGTACCGCTCTCCTCCTCCTCATGTGGCGCCTCTGAAGTATCCTCGTGGTGAAGCTCAGATGAGGCGCCGCCGCCTGCTGGGGTCCTACCGCTCCTAAGTGTGACAAAATCAGCATCAAATAGATCTGAAGATGTATCAACAAATGGGTCACTAGGAGTGGCAAACTCAGTGTGTACTACCTGCTCAGATTTCCTCTTGAGGTTACTCGGATTCGGCTCAATCTGGGATGGAATGGCAGCCTTCCCTCTCACCAAGTCCCGCATCTCCTGGCGGAACTCGTCCATCTCCCGTCTGAATGTGGCCTGCTGGTCCGTGAGGAGGCGGGCGATGTCATCCAAAGCGGGGCTCTCGTGGGAGCCCGACGGGTAGCCTCTCTGGGGGTGAGGCTGCAGGTACTGCTGCTGGTGGTAAGAGGGGTATGAGGAAGGGTGCTGCTGCTGAACTGGGTGAGCCTGCTGCTCACGTCTCCACGACTGTCCCTGCTGTTGATAGGGACGAGGACCGAAGGATGGCTGGTGCTGCTGATATGCTGGGGGCTGCTGCTGCGGCTGGTGATCTCTCTGCTGGGAGTACTGCCCTCCCTGTCCTGATGGCTGCTGCTGGGGCTGGGCACCACCACTCCCCCACCTGAATCCGGGATGGTCTCGTCGGATCCCAGGCTGGGGGCGGTCATACCAAATCCCGTTGACATCCATCAACGGCTCAGCATCGTAGGGGGCTGGCGGGAGTACTGCCAGAGGCTGGTCCGGCTGGTAGACCACCATCTGCATCTCTAGAGATGGTGGGGACTGGTAGGTGGGCTGCGGCTGCTGGTACGGCTCCGCCTGTACAAGGTGAATCTGTCTAGGCTGCACAGGGGTGCTGGAGCGCTGGGACGAGCTGCCGCTGCTGCCGGAGTCGCCTCGCGACTGAAGACGGGGCTGAGGAGCTGTCTGTGCCTCCTGAAGACACATGAACTAGGTCTTCATGTCGCTCAGAACCTGTGCCATCTGTTCCATCTGAGTGATGCTCTGGCACTGCTTCTTCTCAATCAGCTCTATGCGGTCCAACTTCTCGCTGATAATGCCCATGTCCGCAGCTGTCGACTCTGCCTGTGCTGCTGCGACTGCGGACGAGCTGGATGAACCTGCATCGACCCGTGCTATCCGCTGGTACTGCACGGGTCCTGGCTGCTGTGTCTGGGGTCTCTGAGTATACAACCTGGTCTGAGACATCACCATATAGTTCTCAGCCATCTCCTCAAAGATGGCCCAGACCTGGTCGTGGTCCTTGGCGAAATAGGACCCGCCGCAAGAAGCATTCACCAGGCCCTGAAGCTCTGGTGTCAACCCGCTGAAGAAGCTCTGCACAAGGTTCGGCTTCGTGATGTCGAGGTGCGGGCATCTGTCCGTGAGCTCTCTAAACCTCTCCCATGCCTCGTGAAACTGCTCATTGGGGAGCATGGAGAAGTTGCTGATCAGGGCCCTCGCTGCATTCGTCCGCCGAGTGGATAGTACTTGTTCAAGTACTCGGTGCGGATCTGCTCCCAGGTGTAGACAAACTTCCCTAGATGCTTCAGCCAGGTGGCTGCTCTATCTGCCAGTGAAAACGGGAAGGCTATCATCCGGATCGTGTCCTGGTCCACATGGCGATCGTGGACAGTGCTGCAGATCATAAGAAACTCCTGGAGGTGGAGGTGGGGCTCCTCAGTGGCAAGTCCGTGGAAGCGGGGTAGCATCTGCAAGGTGTTCGGGGGGAACTTGAAGTCCCCCACGATAGCAGGTACCACCACCCAATGGTGCATTAGTGTAGATCCGGGGTTGTGCAACTCCCGCATCGGTCTAGGTGGTCCTCCTCCCGCGGCTGCTGCCGCTGCGGCGGCAGCTGCGGCTGCTGCTGCTGCGGCTCGTGCCTCTGCATCAGGTCCGTCCTCAGGCTCGCTCTGCTCATCTCGCTCTGCTCTGAGCCTCTCCAACTCTCGCCTCATCTCTATCATGAATGCCCCCTGATCGCGTAACTGCTGCTGGACTGTCTCGAGTGATGCGATCAGGGTGGAGTTGATCGCTCCCTGGTCAAGTACAAAATGCTCGGGCTGACGGGAGTGATGATCTGAACTGCCGGCTCCGGCCATGACGACGTCTGCAAAATCAAACGAGCCCAACTCAGGTGCTGTCAAATCAATCAGTCTCTCCTCGGGCTCGTGTCTCTCAGGCAGGATAGAAAGGGGGTCGAGGGGGAACAGGGTGGAGTCGTACTCGGGCTCGGAGAGCGGGTCTGGGCTCTCGCGAGCCAACCTAGATGATGAGGCAGACGTGCCCGAAAGCGGTGCAGCCAGAGGCTGCCTAAGAGAGCGTCTACCCATCATCTTGATCTTGTGAGTAAGGCGGATGAGATCTGGAAAAAATAATGATAAGAAAACAAACCCCCGGTTCACCAACGCAACGCGAGCTGAAGACCGTGAAAGTTCGGTCAAATTATCTTGTCAATTTTATTTGGTGAACACCCAAAATATCAGAGTGCTTACGTGACCTGTTAGGATATCCGATGCTATCCCAACCGACTGGCCCGCACGGAAAAGTCGGTAATCAGTCGGGACTAGCAACAGGGGGCTCTACCTAGGGTGCGGGTCACTCTCTCGCGCATCCAAACCATACAATGAGGGGGTTGCTCTCCCCAAGACAAAATTTTTAGGTGAGCGGGTTTTAAGATCAATAAGATTAGCCAGTCCCAATTTTATGGTTTCACTTTTTAGTCTTTTTCAAATGAAAACAAACGGCCTAACGAATTTTTCGGTTCTCCCGATTATTAAGTCCAAAACAGGGGGGAGAAGACGAAAAAGCCGATGCGCGACAAATCAATGATGCATGCAAAGTCAGAAATGCGTACCTTGTCTCCAGCACTCTACATGCAATATGATCCGCGCATAAATGTAAAGACAGAAAGGAAACTACCTATATGATGCAACGGGAAAAGCCGAGTCCTAGACGAGCAATTCTAGCGATGAACCGTCTAACCGGTCACCGATCTCCAAGCCAAAGAGTCCGGTCTTGGCCCGTCCCTCCTCTGTCCGACAAATCGGGGGTAGGAGTAAGCGCTTTACAGGACGGGCTGCGGCACGTAGGCTACAAAGGTAACTGAATCGGTTATTTTTATTAGTGATTTTTAGTAGGTCCAATTAACGATCTATGGGAACAGATAAGCAATTAGGTGTGTGTATCCTACTAATTACGGCACAATCAACAAAAATTCCTAAGTCTAGGGGCTCGAGCAAAAACCGCGTAAACATCGGAAAAGGCAGAAAGAAAAGAAAAAGAAAGCCGTGTAAAAACGGTGAAAAACCGCTAAGGTCCTAAGGGTCCCCCGAGCACACCGGTGCTCGGCGAAACAGACCCGCTACGGCAAGTCCACAAGTGTCCAAGAGTGTCCTGTATTATTACAATAATAAATGAATAAAAATAAAAGACCTCGCCCACTCAACTCTCTCTCACTCTCTCCTGCGGCTCCGCGAAGAAAGGAGCCGCCTCCGAATCCCGCGGTTGCGTCGGCTTATCGAGAGTAGCCGCCTCGGTCCTCGGGCCCTCGCAAGAGACAATAAAGTGGTCAGAACCAATAATCAAATAATAATAAAAGAAAAATAAAAGGAAATGAAAAATAATGGTATATGTGCAAAAATGCAAAATAAAATATACACACAAAAAAAAACAAAAACAAAAATAAAAGAAAAAGAAAATAAAGCAAAATAAAGTGAAAATAAAATATAGACAAAAAGCCGCGAAGAGCCGCGAGCTCTGGAAGAGCCGCGAAAAGCCGCGAAAATAAACGAAAAGAAAATAAGAAAAACTACTAAGCCGTGCTCTCCGGCAACGGCGCCATTCTGATAACCGTCTAAATGACCAAGGCAAAGGTGTCTAAAAGGTCATTGAGACCTCAATCACTCAGACTCGGGTCAACAAGAAAAAATGAACCACTTAATGCAAATAAAATCAATCGAAACGGAGAAGCGCCCCTGCTATATGTTTAACCTGGTATAGCACCCAGGGTCGAACTCAAGGAGCACGGATCGACCGAAGGCCTACGAAGTAGTAAAAATAAATAAAATAAAAGACAAAATATTTTTTAGTGGTTTTTAATTATTTTTATATTTTTTTGATTTTTAATATGTAAAGAAAATAATAAAAACAAAAACAATCACACTTTGACAAATTATTTAAGGCAACAAAATTCAACCAAAAATTAAAACAAAAATCTTTTTATGTGTTTTTTAATTTTTTATGTTTTTGGTGAATTTTTGGGATTTTTCTGATATTTATTTTAATTTCTAAAAATCAAACAGTAACAAAAATAAGGGGTACTGTCCAGCCAAGCCTAAAGTCCCTAGATAAAATACCTAAGAACCTCAAAAAGGACTGGAGGTAATTTTCCTATAAAATAGATGAAATAAGGAAAATTTAGGTACCAGATTTATTGTTTTTGGATTTTTAATGTATTTATTATAATTTTTATGGGTTTTTTTGGGGTTTTAAGTTTTTAAGGTTTTTAAGCAATGAAAAATAGCCAAAATTGGCTAGAAAATCAAACAAACTAAACTAAACAATAGCTAATTGTTATGGAATTTTTAGAGGGGTTTTTATATTTTTTTATGATTTTTCAATCTAGACAGTAGCAAAAATGAAGGTTTTTGAATTTTTAAAAATAGCAAACACAATCAAAAATGTCCTCAAAAATTCACGAAAATCCTACAACATGGCAGGAGCCATGTGTCAAATTTTCATCGAATTTGGAGGTGCTTTGATATTTTATTCAAAAATAACAAAAGGGTACTGTGCACAGGGACTGGAATGCAAATACCCAAAGTTCTGGGGGTCCCGGTGCAAAATACCCAGCAAAACACGCGCCAAGCACGTGCCTAGGGCACTCAGGGACCTATATGTAAGGAAAATAAGTCCCGAGGACCTATTGGTAACACATACCAAAAGTCCAGGGGGCTCGGTTGCAAATAACCCAAAAATTAACGCACATGCGCAAAACAACCACGTACAGGGGTATAAATGCAATTAACTAAAAAGTTTCATCCATTCATAAACTTCCAGAACTACAAGGGCATAGATTGCAAATACACCAGAAGAACACGTGTCGAAGCACGTGACACACTACATACAGGGGCATACATGCAATAAGAAAACAAGACAGGGTCCAAAGTGCAAATGTACCAACGTAAATAAAATACGAAAAATATTTACAGGACTGAAACAAAACAAGACTAAAGCTAAGGGCCTAAGGGATAAATTACCCTTTATTAAGTTGGCCGTCGGATGGGCGCCACGTATGCTGATGAACGGCTGGAAATGGGTGGCGCCCAACGCTGATATCCCTCGGGTTGATCGATCGGTCCAGGCGTCGCCACGTGGGAGATCGAACGGTGGAGAGGTACTGTAGCTAAACCTCGGGCATCGATGGTCCAGATCGCTCCTCAGATGGATCTAACGCTGCTGGTGGCTCCTGAAGCGGACGGTGGCGATCAAAACTGGAGCACGAGGGCAATCCAACGGCTGCTGGAGGTCCTCGAAGAACAAGAGGCCGACGAACTTCGTCGGCCCAGTACGCGCGCTCCGAGCCTCCGTGGGGGCTTCTGATGATCGAGGAAGCTTCGCCTTGGCCTCCCGCATCTGTGGGACGTCTCCGATGAATCAACGGAGCTCCGGAGAGCTCTGTCGACTCCGGCGGAGGAGAAGCTCCGGTTCTCAAGTAGGAGGGCCTCAGACAGCCCTCGATTGACCTGCAAAACGCAACCAAAGAGCTCTTGGGTCGAGGGCAAACTGCCTCGACCCCGTTAGCGGTGGTGCAAGTGGACGGTGCGGTGGTGCGGGCGAACCCCGGCGATGCGACGGCGAAGGGGTTCGAACCCCAGCTCCTGTGCGAGCTGAGGTGAACGGAGGGGCGCAGAAGGTGCGCGGGGGAAGGGCGAACGTGATGGGGGATTTTGATGATCGAACGGAAGGGGGAGATGGCCGGAATCGATGATGGTCGGCGACGGCGAGATTTGGGGCTAATCGAAAATTAGAGAAAAAGAAAGAACTACAGGTCTACCTGGGTGAAGGAATGGGCTGTGGTCGAGCTTGCGCAGCTCTGGGTCTTCGCCTCAAGGAACGCCGACGTCCGAGGCTCGAGCTCCAACTCAGGGCGGAGCACGGCGGTGATATTCGCCGGATCAGTGGAAACCTCCTCCTCGCCTCGCTGCAACAGGTGGAGACGCTCGCTGTCACTCGTGCGATCACGCTGGAGCTCACAGGGAAGAAGGGGAATGACCAAAGATAGAGAAAATGGGTGGTGGAGCTGGGTATTTAAGTGGGTGCAGGTCCGGCTAGGGCTGGTCGGGTAGGGCTGTGAGAAGCGCGGATCCCGATGTGGATACCCCGGCGAGGGTCTCGGATGCACGAAGAAGAGATAGGACCCGGGGTTTGCGGAGATGGCGAGCGGATCGAGCGCGGAAAAAGAGGAGAAGTCAGGTCAGGCGCGAGATCCGCTGGAGAAGAAGGTCCGCGGAGGGAGTTGACCGGAGGTCAACATCTCCGTGGGTCAATGAGACGCTGCCACGTGGAAAAGATTTGAAAAATCAATTATAAATAGCAAATGGCAGAATTATTAAAAAGTCGAAACATGAAAGATTTTTGTTTTAATATTTTCTATTTTTTTGTGATTTTTAATTAATTTTTGGAAATAAAAATAAGGTATTTACATTATATAGCTATATATAGGTATATATACAATATGTAGGCTTTTGATTTTTGATTTTTAATTATTATTTTTGTATAATTTTATTCCTATTTTATATTTTATTTATTTATAGAATAAAATAAGGAATAAAAGGGTATTTTTATTTTATTTTTATTATTTATATACATAGGTAAAATAAATAGTTATGTACATCTATATACATGGTATATGTACAATTTATTTTTGTAATTTTAATTTTGTTATTTTTATTTGATTTTTGTTTTGATTCTTTTTATTTTATTTATTTACAATATATAGCATAGAGTATTTACAAAAAGTTTGGAAAATAACTTTATTTATTTACAAGGTTAAATAAATGTAGAAGCATGGTCTATGTACATGATGAAAGGGTGTTTTTGATCTTTTTGATTTTTAATTTTTCTTTTGTTTTTATAAATAAATATATACAAGTATTTACAAGTGTATTTTTGGTGAGGAAAACATTTTTATTTTATTTACATAAATACATACACAAGAGCTCCTATCTCCCTCTACTTTGGCTTTTATGCGGTCAGGCCCATGCTGAGCCCTCCCTTGAGTTAGGTTGCTCAATATTTATTCTAAATATTTCCCTCTTTTTCTTTTTAATCTTTATTCTTTTATTTTTGCACAAAAACATGCTAATTATAGGTTTTTACACAATGCATGCTTTTGGTAATTATTCCTATTTACACATATCTACATGCATTTGCAAAGGTTTTTGTAGCTAAAATATAAGAATAAAGAGTGATGAATGGGTATTCATCAACGACCACCAATCCCTCAAGGAAAGGGTGGCTGTCCACTCTTCCTATATGGAAGGGAGGAGCCTCCTTTCAATTATCTCCAATGTTAGTTGATTTAATTTGGTGATTGAATTATATTGATTTATCAATATATATTTAATCTAAATAAAATTACTTGTTATTGGTTTTACCAACACAAATCTTGGCCATTAAAAGAAATACAATCATTGAGAGCCATTGGATTTGTGTTGTCCATGGATTGAGATCCATGGATCCCAAAATATTATAAAAGGAGAGGCACCCCTTTGCTCTTCTTTACACCAAGAGAACATAAGTCTCTCTCTCTCTCTCTCTTTCTCTCTACACGTCTACTCTCTCTCCCTCTCATGGCCGTCCACCATGGATGCCCTAGAGAGGTTCTCCATCGCCGCAGCGTCGTCGTTATGCTGCCTGATCGTCTGCTCGTGGATCTCCGTCTCCTTCGGTGCGCCTCGCTCGTGAAGAAGATGTCGGATCTCGTGTGTCGAGATCAGGAGATCCACCGCTTGGATCATCAACATGGATTGCGAGAAGCACGTGATTCATCCCCGCGCTCGCAAGCATCTCCTCCGTCGGATCGGACTTGAGACAGGAGGTCTCTTCGGTTAGAGACTCGACCGCAACCACGCTTCAAGAGGTAATCGTATTACTTGTTTGTGGTCCGAGAAGTGTTCTTGGATCATGTGGTTTCGTCACATGAATTTTTTTTTAAATTCCGCTGCATCGAGCAACTAGTGCGACTAGTCGCTCCTCGTCATATTCGATACGACGCTCACGCTTTTGTGATGCGCTTGAGGATTATACCATATCCTTCAGATTTGTAGTATTGTCCATGATAGATTCGTGGACGAGGACACGATCAAGATGACTATCTTCCCGTTCTCATTAGTTGACAGAGCAGACTATTGGCTGAAGCATTTGGGGAGGTATGTTACCACCAGGGAGTAGCACCGGACCAAGTACTTGAACAAGTACTATCCACTCGGCCGGACCTGGGATCATTTCAGAGAGCTCATCGACCGATGTCCACATCATGAGATATCAAATCCCAACTTAGTTCAGAGCTTCTTTTGTGGGCTGACACTGGAGCTGCAGGGGCTTGTTAACGCCTCATGTGGAGAGTCTTATTTTGCAAAAGATGAGGACCAAGTCTGGGTCATCTACGAGGAGATGGCAGAAAACTATACGGTGATGTTCCAGACTAGGGTCTACACTCAGGGGAAGCCCCTCCCACGGGCCGTATCCTATCAGAGGATCGCATGGGTCGATCGAGGTCCATCTACTTTGTTAGAAGCAGCACATGCAGATTCATCATCAACTGGCATGGGGATCATCAGCGAAAAGCTGGACCGCATCGAGATCATCGAGAAGAAGCAGTGCTAGGGCCTGACCTAGATAGATCAGTTGGCACAAATGCTTTGTGACCTGAAGACTCAGATCATGTGTCTCCAGGCGGCACAGACGACTCCACAGCCCCATCTCAGGTCACGGGCTTATCCCATCAGCAGCAGCTCCACCCAGCCTTCTGCCATCTACGACAGGTACAACACATTCAGGCAGAGCCGGTCCAGCCGCAACATCACTACTCTCATCCATCACCACCTCAGAACACTTAGATGGTAGTGTATCAGCTGGATTAGCCCCAGGCAGTTCTTCCCCCTTCACATTACGAGCAGGAGCCATTGATGGAAGTCAACAGGATTTGATATGACAGGTACCGGCAGCAGCCCAGGATCCGTCACGATCATCCTAGATTCATATGGTCTACCGGAGGCTCCTCGTCCCAGCAGCAACCTCCAACTCAAGGCGGTCAGAGCAGCCAGCAGGAACAACAACCCCGTGAATCCCAACCATCCCAGCAGTACCAGTACGGTCCTCGTCCCTCATACCAGGGACATCAGTGGAGACAGCAGCAGCATCCTCATCAGCAGTACTCCCAGCCTCCCCCTCACTACCAACAGCCTCATTTCCAGCGAGGCAACCTGTCTTGTTCACATGGACCCATCTATGAGAACCCAACCCTTGATGACCTTGGCCACCTCCTTTCAGATCAACAGGCATCCTTCCGGTGAGAGATGGACAAGTTCCGTCAGGAGATGAGGGATATCATCAAGAGCAAGACCGCCATACCCACTCAAATCGAACCAAACCTGAACAACCTCAAGCAGAAGTCTAATTTATAGAGACTACCACTCCTAATGATCTTTGGGTGATATTTCTTCCTACATATTTGATTCTAACTTTTGTGACACATAGGAGCGGCAGTATGCCAGCTGGCGGCGCCTCGACTAAGCGACGAACACAGGGAGATTCAGGAGCGCCAGACGAGGAGGATAGCGGTGCTGACGCCGCTTGTGATGACGATGATAGTGGTGCTGATGCCACCAAGGATGTAGATCTAACCAACAATACTGAGGCTGTCACCATTCCAGATGCATGTGGTGGTACTGAAGCCACCATTTCTACACTAGTTGCTGAGCCAGGCGTAGTGCTGATGCCGTGAAGACAAATGCTATGGGTGGTGCTGATGCCACCATTTCTACTTCGGATGTGTTACCTTTTGTTGTATTTCAGGACAGTCCTAGAAAAACCCAAAAAATGAAAAAAAAAAGAGAAAAGACCAAAAATATGAATAAAGGACAGGTTTTTGCATCTTCTTCGAGTCCATATGTTTTGAATGTTGATGATTATACGGATTCTATTCCTTCACATACACACGAGACGATTCCTGGACCTCCTTCTGGATAGGGTCCAACTATCCTCTTCCCTCAAGCACTCTGCTTAGCAAAGAAGAATAAAATAGAAAACCCAAAAAAGAGACATTAGTTAGAGTTCAGCCAGCAGATGATCGATAGATTCCAGATTCAGCTGACTCTATAGGAGGCACTAGGGCACATCCCTCTCTTCCAGAAGAATTTGAGAGAGAAGACCACCATCCACAGGAAGAGAAGGAACCACAATGCAGAGATCCAAGTGCTCACTCGTGCCACATACATCGCCATCCAGAACCGATTGCCAACCAAGAGGCCAGATGCAGGAGATCCATATGTCAGATGCCACATCCATGAGCAGCGGTTCGATCGGACTCTATTAGGTAGTGGATCTTCCATCAACCTTCTTTCGACAGCCATACTCTACCGATTCGAGTCTGGACCTCTTCGACAGAGTAGGACAGTCCTTCAGTTTGCTGATAGATCTGTCAAGAGCCGAAGGGGTTGTTAAAGGACATGGTCATCACAATTCATGGCATGAAATTCTCCGTGGACTTTGTTGTACTGGACATGGAGATCCCTGAGTCTGTGACAGATACCCCATCATTCTAGGATGCCTGTTCTTGGCCACAACTAAGGCAGTGTCTGACCATGATAGTGAGAAGGTATACTTTCACATCGAGGGCGAGAGTGTACAAATATAGACGATCGAGGAGACAAAACTAGAGATTTAGCCTGCTCCGAGAAGTCGAGTGATACAGAGCAGATGACAGATGCAGAGCGAGACGTTCACCAGGAGTGTGACTTTGTGATTACAAACGATGAAGCAGTTTGGTTCGATCCAGTATCATGAGCTCTTGCTGCACCTTCAGACACTACAGATGTACAGATTCCAGCAAATGAGAGTTCGGATAGCACACTCTTGGTAGAGGACACATTTGAGGCTGACGATCACGGTAAGGATAGCGAGGCAGAGTTAATTCTTATCTTCTGATTCAGATCCCTCGGATTCAGACATTGATTGAGATGAGTTTGATGATTATTTGCCATGTTTGATTCCCACAGAACCGACAACCAGGGTGGAGATTGAGCCAGCACAGATTACAGAGATACCGGCAGGGTCATCTTTGCCAGTTTTTCATACACAGTGAGAGTTCTCCCGTGTAGATCTGGTTGCCTTCACTCAGACTTTTCAGAAGCCAGATTTGCCAGTTCCCAGTTGTCCTGAGTTGAAGACCTTGCCGCAGTCGATGAAGTACAGATTCCTTGCAGGTGAGCCAGAGATGTACCCAGTCATTATCTCAGAGGATTTGACTAGAGAGCTAGAATCTCGTTTGATGGAGGTTCTTGAAAGAAACCACAAGGCGATTGGATGGAGCGTAGCTGATCTCTAGGGGATAAGTCTGGTCCGGTGCTCCCATCATATTTTTCTCGAAGAGTATGCTAAGCCATCGTGTGAGTTCCAGCGGCGGCTGAACCCAAACCTTCGAGATGTGATCATGAAGGAGATATCAAAATGGTGGAGCATCAATTTTATCTACCCCATCTCCGACTCCAAGTGGGTTAGTCCATTACATGTGTTGCCCAAGAAGATGGGCATCACTAAAGTTGTGAGCGAGTCTGGAGAGGAGATAGCCACCCGGGTACCCACTTCTTGGAGGGTCTGTGTGGATTACAGACGATTGAATTATGCCATCAAGAAGGATCATTTCCCACTACCATTCGTTGATCAGATTATCGAGAGGCTAGCTGGGAAGAGTCATTACTATTTTCTTGATGGGTTTTCCGGTTATAACCAGGTGTCCATAGCGCCCGAAGACCAGAAGAAAACGACATTCACCTGTCCATTTGGGACATATGCTTTCAGATGGATGTCCTTTGATTTATGTAATGCTCCGGCTACATTCCAAAAGGTGCATGCTATCCATCTTCTCGGGTATGGTGGGTGACTATTTAGAGTTCTTCATGGATGATTTCTCGGTCCGCGACGATGGGTTTGATGCTTGTCTTGACTGCCTAGACCACGTACTTCAGCGATGTATCGAAGTCCATCCCGTATTATCTTGGGAGAAGAGTCACTTCATGGTGACTCAGGGGATGGTGCTTGGCCATATCATCTCCAACAAGGGCATGGAGGTTGATCCAGCCAAGGTGGATATCCTCAGAAAACTCAATCCACCGTCCAACTTGCGGCAGTTGCGGTCTTTTCTGGGGCATGTCATTTTCTACCGATAATTCATTCAGAATTTCAGTCGTATTTCCTGATTGCTTACTGATCCGCTGACGAAAGACGTTGAGTACATTGTAGATGATAAGTGTCTATCATCATTCGAGACTCTCAAGGGATTGGTTGTCAAGACTCTTGTCCTTCAGCCACCCGATTGGTCTCTCCCATTCAAGATCATGACGGATGCTTCTGATATTGCCATAGGGGTTGTGCTAGGACAAAGGAGGGATGGATTGATGTATGCCATTCACTACACTAGCTGGACTTTGGATACCTCTCAGTGGAACTACACCGTGACTGAGAAGGAGATGCTAGTCATAGTCTTTGCTTTGGATAAATTCAGATCTTATATTCATGGATCCCGAGTGACTATGTTTACAGATCACACCGCCATCCGGTGCCTTATAGAAAAGTAGGTCACCAAAGCTAGATTGACCAGATGGATCCTTCTACTACAGGAGTTTGACATTGAGATTAAGGATAAGTCTGGAGTTAAGAATGTGGTAGCGGATCACCTCTCTTTATTACAGAATCTTGAGGAATCAGAGCAGATGACACCTATTAAAGAGACCTTCCCAGACGAGGCAATCGTTGCTATCGCCTCTCTCCCATGGTATGCTGACATTGTGAACTATCTTGTCGCCAAGAAAGTTCCGCAAGATTGGTCCCAGACATCGACTTTAGACTTTCCTTGTGAAGGCCATGCCGTACCATTGGGAGGATCCCATCCTTTATCATGAAGGAGGGGATAGCGTCTGGCATCGGTGCATTCCTCAGGAGGAGCACCACAGCATCCTCACATACTACTACAAGCTTGAGGCAAGAGGACATCATTCTAGGAGGAGGACAACACAGAAAGTGCTCCAATCTGGCCTATGGTGGCCTACCCTCTTCAAGGATTTTGATCAATTCATGAAGAGGTGTACTGACTATCAAAGGATAGGCACCTGTGGATAGAGTGATATGATGGCGATGTAGCCCATTTACTTCTGTAAGGTTTTTGATGCACATGGAAACGATTTCATGGGTCCATTACCTAAGAGTCAGGGATTCGAGTACATTCTGCTTGTTGTGGATTATGTGAGTCGTTGGGTTGAGGCCATCCCCGCCTGAACCGCAGATGCTAAGACTGTTTGCATATTTTTGAGGAAGAATATCATTTCAAAGTTCGGGGTTCCTAGAGTGTTGATATCAGAGGGGGACTCACTTTATCAACGACAAGGTAAAGGCCCTTTCTAACGAGTTCAACATTGACCATCGAGTTGCCACTCTATATCACCCTCAAACCAATGATCTTGATGAAATATCAAATAAGGAGATAAAGACTATTTTGCATAATGTTGTCCGCCAGACTGAAAGGATTAGTCACAGCTTTTGGACTCGGTCTTATGGGCCTATCAGACTTCCTCCAAGACACCTTTCGGTACATTTCCCATTCGTCTCGTTTATGGCAAGCCATGCCATTTACCTGTGAAAATCAAGCATAAGTCACTATGGGCAGTCACTGAGTTATTATTGGATCCCAAGAGCACAGGAGATCGGAGAAAAGCAGAGTTGGCAGCCCTGGAGGAGCTTAGAGAGACAACCATTTCGAGTAGCCTACAATATAAGGATAGAGTGAAGATATGGCATGATTCTCATATCTGTCATAAGCAGTTTGAGCCGAACCAGAGAGTATGGATATTTGATGCTAGGTTGAGATTATTTACAGGGAAGTTGAAGAGCAAGTGGAAGGGACCATACTTGGTCCGAAAGTTGCACGACAACGGAAGCATTGATATATCCGATTTGTCATCTGAATACACCTTTCGAGTTAACGGTCAGCGACTGAAGCCATATCTAGATCATGATTCGCTGATCGTTGATGTGGCCCCTATTCATTTTGCATGAGATGTGGTCATTGACTCACGTCATTTGCATCTCATGCCTGATTATCACCGATCTCCCGTAGTTGTATAGATCTAGTTATCCATATTGCACATTCTTTTGTCTAACAACCCATCTTAATCTTATGATTATGTTGAACATAGGGTGTACTTTACCCTAAGTAAAGGAAGGGTGTCAGACTTGTGATTATCTGTTTGATTCTTTCTAACTCTATTTTGCTGCCTACACTTAGGGATATTTTACCCTAAGTATAGGGGAGATAGACCTTGTACATTCTAACCCTCGATTTTCCTCTTGAGTACAGACTTCTATACTTAGGATTACTTGATACTAAGTATAGGGGGATCACTGATTTCTATTCATTGTATTCTTTCATTCATCATTGTAGTATAGCCTTTCTTTTCACACCCCAATACTCAACACGAGTTATACCTTCCTTTCATAGCTCTTCGATTACTCTAAGGGCATCGTTCGAGCTAAGAATAAGGGGTGTCGGATATATTGTATATATACTTTAGCCATAACTCGTACTTTGTGTGTGTGTTAATAGATAAAATGGCTAAAAATCACAAATTAAAAATCACAAAAATTTTATATTTGTTCTTATATATAAACTTCTTTCTTGCACATACATGTTTGTAAATAATTCTTTTTTTGAAAACTATTTTTGTACAAATGCTTGTAAAAATGTTTTATGTGTAAAACTTTTGTAAAATATTTTTGTACCAAAATTATGTACATAGTACAAAATTTTTGAAAAATGTTTAAAAAGGAAAAGTTTGCAAAAATCTGTTTATAAATGTTTGTAAATATTTTGCAAAAATTTGCCCTTCTTCTTTTGCATTCAAACAATTTTCATAAAATTTTGTATATCTTAAAAAGTTGCACAAAAAGAGTTTTTGTTCTAAATCATAATTGGCATTTAAACTAGTCTGGAAGTAAATTGGGAAATGGAGCTTGATAAGACCTTAATCCACCTAACTTCAGAGGAACCATATAGGATTTGGGTTAAGACTTTTCAGATACATTAAGGACTTAATTCTTTGAGTCCACTAGGCTATTTTCACATGCCATGTTGATGAGCCTACGTAGAACACTTAACAACGCACGCATGACTCTCAGAGATAATGGCTTTACTTGGACCAACACTGATGAATCCCTGATTCTCACTCTTTATTCTTTTATTTTAGCTATTTATCTTGGCAAAGGAACATGTAAATACCTGTAAATACAATAACATAACATTCAACATGCATTTGTGAATTTACATAATTAGCATGTTTTGTGCAAAAATAAAAGAATAAAGGAAAAGAAAAGGAAGGAGGTATTTGAAATAAAAACAGAGTGACCCGAACCCCAAGAGAAGGTTAAGCCTTAACCTGATCGCAAAATAAAACAAGTAAAGAGGGACATGGTCTACCTTGTGTTGTACATATTACCTATGTATATAAATAATTTATTTTTTGACAAAATAAAACTAAATCATTATTTTTACCTCCTTGTATATATTTTTAGAAATAAAATAGGAATATAAATAAAAATCAGAGAAAGTAAACAAAAATAAAAATAAAATTCCTCTTTTATTGTACATGTATATACCTTACATTCACTATTTATTATATATACTTGTAAATAATTTGTAAAATAAAAATTATTTTGTACCTATAAAAATAGGTCAAAAATAAATAAAATATAAATTTGGGATATTTGTGTAAAAATAATAAAATAAAAATATTTGTACATAATACATACATATATTATACATGTATATAATACTATTAATACTATATATTGTACATAAGCTAATTTGTTTTATGTAAAAATAATTAAAAATCACAGAAAAATTCTTTGAAAATAATAAACAATTTTCATTCTATTCATTTTTTAATTGAAATTCATTTATTATTTTAATCTAATTTTCTCTATCTTTCTTCCCTATTTTATCCTGTAGTGTCTATTGTCTGCATCTACGGCCCCTTCTGATTGGGCCACCTCGGATTGTTGACCGAGCTCAACTAGTCCCCCTGGACCCCCTTTCTCGTCGAATCGGGTTTTGCAGTGATTTCTCCCAATTTTAGCCACCTGATACGGCCACCATTTCACCGGAACTCCGGCTCTGAATCGAGAGGGCAGATCCCTAATCCACATCTGATGCCAATCTTTGGGATCCGTGCCTCGGTTCGCGGATCACGATACCTTCTTCTCGGACCTGTGCACTTACATACACCTCCACCCTCCTTTTTCTCCACCTTTTGGTTGCGCCACCTCTTCCATTGCATCGGCCCACCTTTCCCAGAGTAACAGCAAGCGAGAGGGAGGGTGAGGGAAGCCTTTTGAGCGTGCTAGCCCTAGCTCTGGCGAGGTTCAAACCTCAGCTCCGTCGCGAGGAGCAGAGCCTCTGGCTGCGCCTACCATCGAGGCCAACACCATTGTAGACCTTCATCTTCATCCCCATACGCACCTCCTCCATCCTTAGGTAATCACTATACCCT
The DNA here is from genome assembly GCA_037367405.1 of Ottelia alismoides. Lineage (NCBI taxonomy): Eukaryota > Viridiplantae > Streptophyta > Magnoliopsida > Alismatales > Hydrocharitaceae > Ottelia > Ottelia alismoides. The sequence goes on along the minus strand of JAZKJV010008857.1, from coordinate 642,068 downwards.
CTAATTTCCATTGAATCGATCTTTCATCCCATCCACATCATATCACCGATCCTCCTCTATTCTCCATCGCACCGCCATGTTCCAACCGTCGCACGTTCTCGCTTCGACCCTCCCTCACTTTTCCATTACGCTCAGCAACTCCCTCTCTCGATTGCAATCATTGGATTGGAGTGGAGTTGCAGGTCTACTCTCTCACATCGCGAGACCTATTCCATCCATCCCCCACCTCTGTTTTTGATACCCGCACGCTCTTACCTGTGTTGGAACCACCCTGCAAGCAAAAACCTTCCTTCTGCAGGGTTGGAGCACAACCAGACCTCATCTGGGAAGTCAAGGACACTGCAGGAGAGCTCCACGTCAACCGTGCATCCCCAGGGCCCTCTACTCGGTCATGTACCCTTCTGAGCCATCTTGCAGCTGCAGAGCATCATTACCGATCTCTTCCACACCTTAACAGCTCGTGAGGATGTCGGGGTGTTTAACCCAAAAATTGAGAGGTCTTATGTTCCACACAAGGCGGGAAAACAATCATCGAATTGATCACACAATATCCGGATTAAAACAACAATTAACCCGCAACAGATGATCAAACAATGCAAAGCGGATGTGGAGTTAAAATTATTATAACCCTACATCAAAGATGTGTATAGAAGCAAGTATGTGTAGAGTGTCAAACACATGGAACAAGCAGGATAGATCGGGCTAAAACTGCGCAAATGTGAATGTGATGTATCTGTCTATAGATGTGCTTTATTGTGGGTTTTTAATTTTTAATTTTTATTTTTTTAAATTTATATTTTATATTTTGATTTTTAATTTTTTGATTTTGTATTTTCTTTTTATAATTTATACTTTTTTATATTTTCTTTTTTGAAAAATTGATATAGAGTTATATATAAGATATATATACAATATAGGGTAGGGTAGATATAAAAATTAACAAAACACTCAAAAATAAGAAAACATTTTTTTAGATTTTTAAATTTTTTTACTTTTTTATTTTTGAGAAATTTTGCTAATTTTTAAATATTTTTAAGTGAAAAATACCAAAAATAGGGTTAGAATAATACCTAAAATTAAATTGGAGATTTAAAAATATAAAACAAAGTCAAAAATTCTCTAAATTAATTTTAAAATAAAGATAATAAAGTAGAGAACATTCAGAAATAGAAAATATAAGTTTTGGATTTTTTAAGAGTTTTTAATATGTTTATAAAGGTTTTTAGAGTTTTTTTTTTATTTTTCTTATTTTTCTTTGATATTTTTTAGTGATTTTTGGTCTGGAATTTAATGATACAAAAATACACAAAAGATATTTTTTTGAGAATTTTCAAAAGTTTTTATAATTTTTATGTATTTTATAGTGCTAACATGAGCAAAAATAGATGTTTTTGATTTTTTTATAAATAATAAAAATCTTCAAAAAATGCAAACTAAAAATATGGCGTGAAAGAGCAATGTAATAGGAAGCTTTGTATATTTTTGGGGATTTTTAGAGGTTTATAGTTGCTTGAAATAAATAAAAGAAATAAAGAGAAACTACACTACTGACAGGGGTATTTTTAAATATCATAAAGTGCAAGGACAAAGTACAAATTTCATAGGAAATTTATAACTGAATATTTAAATTCCTTGACCGATTCAAAATCTGAGGCCTGCAGATATATCTCTGCAAAATTGCCAAGCTCACATGCACATGCAAGTGAGCCACACTGGTAGGGACCTGAACGAAATTATCAAAACCTTAGGGGTTAACTTGCAAATTTACCAAAAATATTACACTGCTTAAAAATATTCGTGGACTAAACAGAAATCTTAGACAGAAATCTTAAAATGCCTAGGGGTCTGCTTGCAAAAGCGCCACCTCACGTGATACGTCACGTAAGGTGATGTGACATGGACCAGAGTGTAATTATGCTATGTTTTGGGGCCTGCTTATAAATATTACAAAATAAACTAAACTACAAATGAAATTTCCAGTACTAATATTTAAATACAAATAATGTGCGGGTGAAGATTACAAAATACCTAAGCGCCTAGCGGATCGGACGGTGTTGATAAATAACTTAGGATACGTGTCGACACGAAAGAGGCCGATGATGCTTCGATTGCTGATGGTCTGGATTAGATCTTCAGTGGCAGATCAGATAGCGGAAGTGCATGATCATCCGATGCAGCTGCTCGATCTGTGGCGCGGCCTATGATCTGATAACTGGGATGTGAGAGGAAGAACAAAGAAGCGTCTCCGGCGAGGCGAGCTTCCCTAATCTCTATCTCCCCTCTCCAGAGTATCTTTATGCTTCAAAATGGCCAAGGCTGATCCAGATGCGGTCCCCTACAAGCTGGCGGCTCCAAAAGCTCTAACGTCGACCGGAGGGCGAGTAGGAGGCTGGCGGAGCAAAGGGGCTCCAACAACCTCGAGCCTCCTTCAAAACGAGCACTAACCGCTACTTAAGCTCCAGGACCTGCAAAAACGGGTGAAAGGGTCGAGGGCAAAATGCCTCGACCCTGCTGCGGGGCATTTTGGTGAAGAACAACGAAGGAGGAGCTCACCGGAGCGAACTCCGGCGAGGTGTGAAGAAAGGTGGATGAGCAGCTAAATGCGAAAGAAAACAAAAGGGAAATAATTCCTATGGATATGGTGAAGCTAAAACTGCAAGAAAAAGGATAAAATAGGGACCACAATGGCTGGGAACCATGAAGTGAACCTCGGACGGCAGAGTACTCACCGGAGATGGGGTGGAGCCACTCAAAAATCGCCTCCTCAATCAACCTAAAGGCAAGACGAAGGAGCTGTCACCTCCTTCTGTCATTTGAGCACGAGAGTAGGAGAGGAAAGTTGTAAATGAGGGTCTGAATTTGAATGGAAAGAGAAGTAGGCTTTTATGTACAATGATTGGGACGATGGGAAGAATGAGGAAGATATGGAGAATCGACGATCTAATCCCCGAGATAAGCTAAGGGTGTGTATCCTTGATAATTGGGAAAAAAATGCCATGAATGATGCTTAGCGATTTGGTGAAAGGGCGAGCCTCGAAAAATCCAAGAAGTCGGGCAAAAAATGAGACTCTGACACTAGCAGGAGGCAGGTCAGAGAGTTGACCTCGAGTCAACTCTCCGTCGCTCCTGGTTGGTCCACGTGGACCAACCATGAAAAAGCTTGGAGAAAATGAATTCAAAAATCAATTAAAAATAATAATCGATTTTATTAATTTTGGGTTATAAAATAAAAAATATTTATAATTTTTTGAATTATTTTATTATTATTTTTATTTATTTGTTCGAGGTCTAGAATTACAATTTATTTTTTAAGGGCTATATAGGTATATTTATCTATGTATTTTAGTCTTTTATTTCTATTTTGTAATTTTGATTTTAATAATTTATTTTTTTATAAATTTATAACTTATTTTTAGATACTTAAATATATTTTTATTTTATTTTTCTGATATGATATACATAAATAAATAATTAGGTATAGTAATTGTATATGTATAATTATAGGTATTTTACTTATGTATTTTCTAAACATATTTTATTTTAATATTTTATTTATCATTTTATTTCTATTTAATATATACATATATTATAAATAATATTTACAAAATTATAAAAAAATAAAATTATAAAAATAATGAATAATAAATAAAATGAATATTTTAATCGATATAGCTATACAGTAGGGGCCAAAAACCTAACTTTCACACCTTAACTCCAAAAAATATGAAACTAGTTTCATTAAATAGATTATTAAAAGTTATATACAACTAAGGTGATTTTGATATATTTTGAGTTTTTATTTTAGAGATATGGGTCTGGAAAGTTGGGGTTTTGGAATTTTGTTCAGATCATAACATTTTATTTGTATATTATTTTTGTATGAAAACAATTTAGTATTTTTCTATATTTAGTTATCTACAATTTCATGTACAAAGTTTCTTTATTTGAGGTATAAAAAGTTGAACTAAAAATAGGTCCCAAAAATGAAGGAAAATGAATAAAATAAAAGGAATTTTTTTTGGATTTTGGCCCTTATCTCCCCCTACTTTATTCCTTGTCGACCTAGTCATCAAGATGGCTAGGTCTCGAGGTTTCGGATCATAAAATATTTTCAGTATTTTATTCTTTTTCTTTTCTTTTTCTTTTCTTTTCTTCATTCTATAATTTTGGCATTAAAAATAGTATTTTATATACTATTTACGCAACAATGCATGGATGATAAAATGCATGAACTAAGGGTATTTACACGTATTTACTAGGTTTTTTAAGGCCAAAACGATAGAATAATTGTGATGAAATGGAGATTCATCACGAGGCTACGCGTTAGAGCTGATTGAAACTCACCGGAGGTGAGTTCTTTCCCTTTCTTCCAGAAGTCTCTCCTATCGTCCGATCGAGGGCCTCACCAGTTCTAATCATGGCAGTTCGCCTTCGGGAGGACCTCCGTTGTCAGATCCATCTGAGGATACCATCTCTGCCGTCCATCGTCGAAGCGACATCCTTGCATCCCCGTTGTTCGATCATAAGTGGAGCGCCATCAGTTGTTGGATCACACCTAAGACGGCGTAATTTGTCCTTAGGCCCCTCTCTGTTTTGTCTTTACTATATAGTCCTGTAATTATTTGTCGTAGTTTAAAATAGTCGAGTTATTTTGCATGTGGACCCTTGCCATTTCTTATAGTTGCATTTCAGTCTTGTTTATGTGAACTCATGTGCCGTAATTTTGTGGTGTATTTCCATGCTTTATTCTGAACATCTGAGTGTTCTGTTTTGAATGAATATTTTCTGATATTTGCATTTATTCCCCTGTGCGTGGTTTATTGTGCATGTGCATGAATACCTTGGGCTTTTTGCATCTTTGGCCCCAAGCTTTTTATCTGTGTTAATATTTGGCCTGTGAACTTTCTCGTCATTGCAACTAGGTCCCTACAAGGATGTATGTTTTGTTTTTAATTAAATAATTACCAAATTGATTTCAAAAATTATATAAATATTACTGTTAGCTCTTGCTAGCATGTAATATTTATTATGATTTTTGGGATTAATTTTGTTTACTCTTTTATTTTCTAAAAATAAAAAACCCCACAAAAAGCATACCGCCTATTTTAGAAAGCACATAAAAATTCTAAAAAATGCTTGAAAAATTCCATAAAAAATTATATTGTTGGTTCTTGTATCCTCTAACTTCTATAGCATTTTTGCTTTGAAAATCATCATAAAACCCCCAAAAATATAAAAATTCTCAAAAATTTATACAAATCATACAAAAATATATAATATTAAAAAAAATACAATTCTAGTTTTTGTTTGTCGCATTTTCTTTCTTGTTTACCATAAAATTTCCCTCCAGGAATTAAGATACTTTAAGTATTTTAACTTGTCATTTTGTCCTGGTTGTGCATTGTTTCCTTATTTAGTTCTTGTTTTATTTTAATAAAACGCTGTAAAAATTAGTAAAACCCAGAAAATTATCAAAAACACTTGAATAATTTAAAAATTAAAAAATATTTTTATTCCTAATTTTTGAGTGTTTTTAGCCTTACATAAAAATTACAAAACTTGTTTTGTGCCTTATTTTCATATGTGCTTATTTCTATTCCCTTATTTAAAAATATAAAATTTGCAAAATTAAAAATTAATAAAAATATGCATTTTAGTTTATGAATCCCGACTACTTCGAAGGATTTCTCGTGCTCCTTGAGTTCGACCCTAGTTGCTATACCAGGTTAAAATAAGTAGCGGAGACCACTGACATTGTTTTTATGCTGTGATTGCTTGATTTGAGTGGTTTCTATTTTTCTTGTTGGGCCTTGGCTTGCTGGTTAGGGGTCGCAACAACCCTTGTTTATCGGATTTCCCAACCCTAGTTGGCGGGCCGCTCATCAAACACCTTACACATAGCACCACACAGATGAGGTGATGAGGAGGCAGAATCCTTGGCTTGGAGTGGCATACGAGGGGGGTACTTCTAGGCAGATTCTCTCGTCTTCCTTTAGGGAGGGATGTGCATCTCAACTTGGTCTAGTAGCATTGAGGTCTAACGAAACAAGAGTTGTGGGTTGCAATAATGCTTCAAAAGAGGGATAGTCTACTGGTTCGAGAAGAAAAACTCCTTATGTATATGATGCACCATGTAGATATGGTGTACATATGCACATAAAAAAAGTTCAAAATCAAGAAAAACCTCCAAAAAAGTAGACGGGCCTGAATGAAAACAAAATGCCCGCCAGAGTGTATATACTCAATAAAGTAAAGCTTATTTATCACACCTTCTCAACTCATGAAGCTAGCGAGAGACTTAGCTACACTAGTTAGGCTCCCAGGGATACATGGCTACACTGGTCATGGTCCCATTCTCTTCTTTCCTCTCTTCTTGAGCTGGTTGAACTTGAACTTAGAAGGGAATACCTCGCTCCTTGAGGAAAGAGTTGCTAGACTGGGGAATTAGAGTTACCTTGTTGAGGGAGGCTGTCGCTTTATCATTTCTGAGGTGGGGATCTACATATCACTTACACCGTCCAAGGAAAGATGCATAGTCATTAGAGTTTGTGTATGTAGACTTGTTCTGGTCTGATTTATTAAGTCGTGACCATAGAATGGTAGAACATAGAGGATGTTGAGTCAAACCTATTTCCAATAAGGTCCCAACAAACTAATAATCCAAAGGTCTGACTGAGCTCCATACATCAATTTCATGAAGATAAGTTTAATAATCAACCTTGATTCTCTTTCTTTCTCTTTTCTTTTTATTTTCATATCTTTTTCAAACAAGTGTTTTCTAAGGGACTAACAAAGGTAAAGTATGAGGGGGGAGTGACACGCTTTGCGACCCAGGTTAAGGAATCAAATAATCAGAAAGTTGTTGTGACCAAAATCACAAAGCTAAGTCAACAAGAAAATAGAAACCACTCAAATCAGACAATCAAGGGACAAAATCAATGTTAGCGGTCTCCGCTATTTTATTTTAACCTTGTATAAGGACTAGGATCGAACTCAAGGAGCATGAGTAAACGTACGAAGTAGTCGGAAATCAGAATATAAAATCATGTTTTTATTGATTTTAATTTTGCAAATTTTTATATTTTCAAATAAGATATTAAAAATATGCAAAATAAGAAAACAAGCACACAAGCAAGCTTGGGGATTTTTATGTAAGGCTAAAATATTAAAAAATCAGGAATAATAATATTTTTATGTTTTTCAAATATTCAGATGTTTTTGGTGATTTTCAGAGGTTTTTCCAAATTTTATATGATTTTTCAAAAATCCAATAAGAGAAAAACATGGAAATAGTGCACAGCCATGACAAAATTACAAATAAAAAAAATTAAAGTGTCATAATGTCCTGTATCTGAATTTTATAAAAAGTATGAAGAACATACTACAAACATGAACTGAACCATATTTTTTTGATTCTTTTTAGAATTTTTAATGATTTTAAGAAGTTTTTTAAGAGTTTTTCGATTTTTAGGGGTTTTATAATGATTTTTAAAACAAAAATGCTACTAGAAGTAAAGCATACACAAACAAAAAAATACTATTTTTTTGAATTTTTAGCAAAGTTTTTATAATTCTACGTACTTTATAAAATAAAGAGAGCAATTTTTATGTGTTTTTTATTTTTAGAAATTAAAAGACAACACATAATTAATCCCAAAAATCACAATAAATATTACATATTAGCACGAGCTAATAGTAATTTTTATAGAATTTTTGGACTTAATTAGATAATTATTTAATTAAAAATGAAGCAGAGAGTTCATAGGGACCTTATTGCAATTAGAATAAAGTTTCAGGATGAATAATAACACACTTAAAAGCTAAGTGCCTAAATTGCAAAATAGCCAAACAAACACGCGCAATATGCGTGACCCAGGCTCACAAGGGCATAAGTGCAATTCTCAAAACATATGATTCAATCAATAACAACTAGAGAGTTTAGGATTGGCCATGCAAATACCCCAACAGGTCATGTGGGACTATATGTGCCTCAGCTTCAGAGGGACTAAAATGCAAATACATGAAAACTGGAGGTCCAAACTACAACTTGTCTAAAATAGAATGAATTGAAACAAATATTTACAAGACTAGAAGTAAATGAAAAATAGGGAAGGGTAAAATAGAAATATACCCCTACAGAGACATGTGGCGCGTGTGGGAGGGATCGCTATCCTGTGGCTCTGATCATTCCCTACAATCGATCTAACACCTCTGATCCGATCGGCTATGTGCGTGTCAGATGGCTCCACAGAATCTGATCCAACGGCGGGAAGGCTGCTGTTGTTGAATGGGCATCATGGAATCTGGAAATAGTGAGAGCATCTAACAGTAGCGGAGGATCTGGAAGAACAACCCCTTTTTGAACTTTAATCCGCCAACGGAGGCAATCCACTGCTCCGATCAAGTCTCCCAAGGGTCCTGGAGTGTCGCAAGGAAGTTCCGCTCTCGGTGGATGGTTCCGATGGAGGTGACGAAGGTCGGATGGGGGGCGATGGTGAACTCCTCCTGGATCTGCTCCACCTGAGCAGTGAGGACTCCAGACCACTCATCGGTGCGTGAGTAGTCCTACAAAAGGGAGAGAGGGTTCGGGGCTACGCTCGGACCCAGGTTATTGCTTCAAAAGATAGGGGAAGCGACGGTGAATGGGGTTTGGGTCTCTGACGCACATGGGAGAAAGAGATCGAGCCTTATCTTGCTCTAGGGAGTAAGGTCTAGGATGATCAGGTTGCAGGGCGAGGTGAAACATGAGTTGAGGAATAGATCAGTGTGGCTGGGTACGGATGATGAAGCTCCAGCCAGGAGGTCGGAGCTACGTGCATGTGACGGAGCAAATGAGAAAGATTGGATCCAAGATGAAAGTGCAGGGTATAGAAGTCATACCTGAAGGGTCAAAGGGGCTCCTAAGCTTTAGGAGAAGATGGTCATCGGGGTAATGTCCTCAACCACGTTGCGGCAGACGGGGAGGCTGCTCGCAGCGGAGTTCCAGCCGCGAAGGTCAAGCTACGTAGTCGCTGCACAAAACCAAGCTCCAAAGGACGCTCCAAGCAGCTGTCACTCAGCTGGAGGTGTCTAAGGATCGAGATGGGAGCGAGGAATGAGCAACTGAGCTGCAAAGGTGGAGGTGAGCCTTTATAGGATTCCGTGGGAGCTGGAATGATCGAGCGAGAGCACGCAACCCTAAGAAGATCCGTGCCTTCCTATGGATCTGCGAAGATCATGGATCCTAGGAGGCTCGGTGAAAAATCAGGGCGAGATGCGACCATGTTCGGGCTGGAAAATTAGGATAAAAGGCTCCGGCGAAGCAAATTTGACCTGACCCGAGCAAGGAGGGGGCATTGACCGGGGTCAACAAACCCTCCTGGACCAATCAGGAAATTTGAATTCACAAATTACTTATAAATTTGATAAAAAAAATAGTACGTGATTTTAAATAAAAAAGCGTAAAAAGTAAAAAAATATTTATTATTTCCAGAGATTTTTTATGATATTTAATTATTTTTATGAAAAATAAATTAGTGTATATATAATATATAATGTTATATATAGGTATAGTATACCTATGTAATATGTACAATAATTTTTATTTTGTTATTTTTATAAAAATATCCCAATTTTATATTTTATTTATTTACAACATAATTTTAGGAGTACAAATAATTTTTATTTTATTTTTACAAAAATTACCTACAAGTATGAAATAAATGGTGGATGTGACATATATATATGTGTGTATTTGTACAATGAGAGAGAGGAACTGTTATTCTATTTTATTTGATTTTCCTTATTTTATTTTCTTTTTATATTATTATTAGAAATAAACACAAGGAGTAAAAATAATAATTAACTCTAGTTTTGTCAAAAAAAATTATCTATATACATAGTATGTACAATACAAAGTAGGCCTTATCTCTCTCTACTTGTTTTATTTGGCGTTCAGGTCAAGGCTTGACCTTCCCTTAGGGTTCGGGTCACTCTGTATTTATTCTAAATACCTCCTTCCTTTTTCTTTTCCTTTATTCTTTTATTTTTGCACAAATATATTCTAGATACCTCCTTCCTTTTTCTTTTCCTTTATTCTTTTATTTTTGCACATATACATGCTAATTATGCAATACTAACACATGCATGCAGAGTGTTAAGTATTGTAGTTACACCTATTTACATGATTATTTGACAAGGTAAATAGCTAAAATAAAAGAAGAAATAGTGAGAATCAAGGATTCATCACCACCCCCTTTACTTTACCTTTGCTAGTTCCTTAGAAAATACTTATTTGAAAAAGAAGTGAAAAAGAAAAGAAAAAGAAGGAGAATCAAACTTATCTTCATTAAATTGAAGTATGGAGCTCAGTCAGACCTTTGGAATATTAGTTTGTCGTAACCTTATTGGGATCTATGTTTAAGACTCAAAAACCTCTAAGTTCTACCATTCTATGGTGAAGACTCCTCAATAATCCAGACCAGAACAAGTATACATACGTAAATTCTAATGACCATGAATCTTTCCTTGTATTGTATAAGGGATATGTACCTCCCCACCTCAGAAATGAGAAAGAAAAATATCCCTCAACAAGGTAACTTTAATTCCTTAGTCTAGCAGCTCTTTCCTCGAGGAGCAGGGTATTCTCTTCTAAGTTCAAGTTCAACTAGCTCAAGAAGAGGGGGAAATAAGAATGGACCGTGGCCAATGTAGCCACATATCCCTGGGAGCCCAACCACTGTAGCTAAGTCTCCCGCTGCAAGCTTCATGAGATGAGAAGGTGTAATACATAAGCTTTGCTTTATTTGACTATATACACTCCGGCAAGTATTTTATTATTTTAACCAGGCATGTCCACGTTTTTGGAGTTTTCTTGATTTGCACCTTTTTTTAATGTGCATATTTACAACATATCTACATGGTGCAACATATACATAATGACATTTTCTTCTTGAGCCAGTAGACTATCCCTCTTTTGAAGAATTATTGCAACCCACAACTCCTATCTTTAGACCTCAACACCGCTAGATCAAGTTGAGGTGCACATCCCTCCTTAAAGGAAGACGAGAGGTTCCGCCTAGAAGTACTACCCTCGTATGCTACCCCAAGCCAAAGGAAACTGCCTCCTCACCACCTCATCCGTGTGGAGCTGAGTATAATGTGCTGGTCCAAGTAAAGCCATTGCATGTGAGAGTCATGCATGCAATGTTAAGTGTTCTTCTTAGGCTCATCAAGATGATATGTGAACATAGCCTAGTGGATTAAAAGAATTAAGTCCCTAATGGACCTGAAAGGTCTCAACCCCAAATCCTATGAGGTCCCTTTGAGAGTTAGGTGGATTAAGGCCTTAACCAAGCTCCATTTTTCAATTTAATTCCAGACTAGTTTAAATGTCAACTATGATTTTGAGGAATATACAAAATATATACAATACTCTTTTTTAATGCAATTTTCAAACTATGTAAATTTTTTGAAAACATGCGAAATTTTTGAAAATGTTTGAATGCAAGCATGCATGAATGCAGAGGCTTTTCAAACTATTAACAAACATTTACACAAGGGTTTTTGCAAACTTTTATTTTTCAAACATTTTTTAAAAATTTTATACTATATACATAATTTTGATACAAAAAATATTTACAAACATTTTACAAGCAAAACATTTTTACAAACATTTGTACAAAGATAGTTTTGACAAATAGCTATTTACAAATATGTATGTGCAAAGAAGAATTTTATGTACAAGGAAAAAATTTAAAATTTTTGTCATTTTTAGCTTTATGGTTTTTAGCCATTTTATTTATTAACACACTCACATAAAGTACGAGTTATGGCTAAAGTATATATACAATATATACGACACCCCCTATACTTAGCTCGAACGATGTCCTCAGAGTGATCAAAGAGCGATGAAGAAGACATAACTCGTGCTGAGTATAAGGAAGTGAAAAGAAAGGCTATACTATAAGGACGAATGAAAGAATAAAATCAATAGAAGTTGGTGATTCCCCCTATACTTAGGATCAAGTGATCCTAAGTATAAGAATATGTACACAAAGGGAAAACCAAGGGTTAGAATGTACAGGGACTACCTCCCCTATACTTGGGGTGAAATATCTCTAAGCATAGACAACAAAACAGAGGTAAGAAGATACAAAAGAGTAATAAAAAATCTGACACCCCCCTATACTTAGGGTAAAATACACCCTAAGTATAGAATAATCATAAGATGCAGATGCAGTGTTAGACAAAGATTGTATGATATGGACATCTGGATCTATACAAGGGCGGAAGACAGTGATAATCAGGCATGAAATGCAACTGATGTGAGTTAAAGACTACATCTCATGAAAAATGAATAGTGGCGACGTCAACGATCAACGAATCCCGATCTAGATATGGCTTCAGGTGTAGATCGTTAACTTGAAAGGTGGAATCAGTTGACATCTCAGATATATCAATATTGCCATTATCATGCACCTTTCGGGCCAAGTATGGTCCCTTCCACTTACTCTGTAATTTTCTTGGAAATAGTCTCTGCCTGGCATCAAACAACCATACTCTCTGGTTCGGCTCAAACTGCTTATGGCTGATATGATAATCATGTCATATCTTTACTCTCTCCTTATACTGGAGGCTGCTCGAAAAGGTTGTATATCTAAGCTCCTCCACTGCTGTCAATTCTGCCTTCCTTTGATCACCTATAATCTCTGGATCCAATAATATCCCAGTGAAAACCCAAAGTGACTTATTCTTAATCTCCACAGGTAAATGGCAAGGCTTGACATAAATGAGACGAAAGGGAGACGTACCCAAAGGTGTCTTGAAGGAAGTCCGATATGCCCACAAGACCGAGTACAAAAGCTGTGACCAATCCTTTCGGTATAGGCAGACTACCTTCTGTAGTATCATCTTGATCTCCATGTTCGATACTTCAACAAGACCATTGGCCTGAGGGTGATATGGAGTGGCAACTCGTGGTCCATGCTGAACTTGTTAGTAAGGGCCTTTACCTTGTCGTTGATAAAATGAGACCCCCTGTCAGATATAAATACTCTAGGCACCCGAACTGTGAAATGATATTCTTCCTCAAAAATCTGCAAACAGTCTTGGCATCTGCGGTTCGAGCGGGAATGGCCTCAACCCAACGACTCACATAATCAACAGCTAATAGAATGTACTCGAATCTCTGACTCTTAGGGAATGGACCCATGAAATCAATGCCCCATGCGTCAAAAACCTCACAAAAGTGAATGAGCTGCATCGGCATCATATCATGTTGTCCACAAGTGCCCATCCTCTGACAGTCAGTATACCTCTTCACGAATTCATCAGAGTCCTTGGAGAGGGTATGCCACCATAGGCCGGATTGGAGCACTTTCTGTGATGTTCTCCTCCCAGAATATTGTCCTCCTGCTTCAATCTTGTGGCAGTATGTGAGGAGCTATGGTGCTCCTCCTGAGGAATGCACCGATGTTAGACGCTATCCCCTCCTTTGTGATAAAGGATGTGATCCTCCCAATCGTACGACTTGGCCTTCGCAAGGAAGGTCTCAAGTCCCTGTCTGGGACAATCTTGTGGACTTTCTTGGCTACAAGATAGTTTACAATGTCAGCGTACCGTGGAAGAGAGGCGATAGCAAGGATCGCCTCATCTGGGAAGGTCTCAGTGATAGGCTCAACCTGCTTAGACTCCTCAAGATGTTCCAATCGACAGAGATGATCTGCCACCACATTCTTGACTCCAGGTTTATCCTTAATCTTAATACCAAACTACTAGAATAGAAGGATCCATCTAGTCAATCTCGCTTTGGCGTCCTTCTCTGCCATGAGGTACCTAATGGCGGTATGATTTGTGCAAATAGTCACTCTGGATCCAAGAATATACGATCTGAACTTGTCCAAGGCAAATACTACAGCTAGCATCTCTTTCTCTATGACTATGTAGTTCCGTTGAGCAGCATCTAATGTACGGCTAGCGTAGTGAATGGCAAAAGGTAATCCATCCATCCTCTATCCTAGCACAACCCCTATGGCAAAGTCAGAAGCGTCCGTCATGATCTCGAATGGGACAGACCAATGAGGCGGCTTAAGGATAGGAACCTCAACAACTAGATTCTTGAGAGTCTCAAAAGATGCAAGACACTTATCATATACAATGAACTTGGTGCCTTTCATCAGCAGATTAGTGAGTGGTCTGGCAATCCAGCTGAAGTCCTAATTAAAACGTCGGTAGAAATTGACTTGCCCCAGAAAAGACCACAACTGCTGCAGGTTGGATGGTGGATTGAGTTTCCTGATGATATCCATCGTGGTCGGATCAACTTCCATGTCCCTGTTGGAGATGATATTACCAAGCACCATCCCCTGAGTAATCATGAAGTGACTCTTCTCCCAAGATAGAACAAGATGGACCTCTATGCAGCGCTGAAGCACTCGGTCTAGGCAATCAAGACAAGCATCGAACCTGTTGCCGTAGACCGAAAAATCATCCATGAAGACCTCTAAGCAATTACCCACCATGTCTGAGTAGACGGACAACATGCACCTTTGGAATGTCACCGGAGAGTTACATAGACCAAAGGGCATCCGTCTGAAAGCATAAGTCCCAAACGGACAGGTGAATGTCATTTTATCCTGGTCTTTGGGCGCTATGCCCACCTGATTGTAGCCGGAGTACCCATCAAGGAAGCAGTAGTGACTCTTCCAAGCTAGACTCTCTATAATCTGATCAATAAAAGGCAACGAGAAATGATCCTTCTTGGTGGCCTGATTCAATCGTCTGTAGTCCACACAGACCCTCCAAGAAGTGGGTACCCGGGTAGCGATCTCCTCTCCAGACTCCCTCACAACTGTAGTGATGCCCATCTTCTTGGGAACCACATGTAATGGGCTAACCCACTTGGAGTTGTAGATGGGTTAGATAAAATCAGCTCTCCACCATTTTGATATCTCTTTCATGACCACTTCTTGAAGGTTCAGGTTCAGCCGTCGCAGGAACTCACGTGATGGCTTCACGTCATCTTCAAGATAGATATGGTGGGAGCACGTGGCCGGACTTATCCCTTGGAGATCATCTACGCTCCATCCTATCACCTTGTGGTTCCTTTCAGGAACCTCCATCAACCGATATTCTTGCTCTCCCTTCAAATCCGTAGAGATAATGACTGTGTACATATCATGCTCACCCACAAGGAATCTATACATCAGCGGCTGCGGAAAAGGCTTCAGCTCTGGGCAACTGGGAGCTGCCAAATCTGGCTTATGGAATGTCTGAGTGCAACCAGATCTGAATGTGAGAACTCTAACTAATCATGAGTATCTGGTGAAGATGGCCCTACTGGTGTATCTGTAATTAGTGCTAGCTCTGTCTCTACTATAGCTGTACGCTCTGAAGGAATAAGACAATGTAATAGCTCATCAAACTCAGCCCAATCTATGTCTGAATCCGAGGGATCTGAATGAGAATCACATGATACATAATCTGCTTCGCTGTCCTAAACGCAGTCGTCAGCCTCGAATGTATCCTCTGCCAGGAATATGCTCTCTAAACTCTCATCTGCTGGAAGTTGTAACTCTGTAGTATCTAAAGGTGAGATAAGAGCTCATGAAACGGGGTCGGTCCAAGTGGCTTTATCATCAATGATCACAAAGTCGCACTCCTAGTGAACGTCTCGCTCTGCCTCTATCGTCTGCTCTGTATTGCTGGACTGCTCTGAGAAAGATGAATCTCACACTCTGGTCTCATCGATCAATGCGAAAGTACACCTTCCCACTATCATGGTCGGACACCACTTTAGCTGTGGCAAAAAATGGTCATCCAAGAATGATGGGGGTATCTGTCACAGATTCAGGGATCTCCATGTCCATTACAACAAAGTCCACGGGGAATTTCAGGCCCTGAATTTTGATAACTACGTCCTTCAACAACCCCTTCAATCTCTTGACAGATCTATCAGCAAACTGAAGGACTGTCCTGCTTTGTCGAAGAGGGCCAAACTCGAATCGATCGAGTAAGGCTGGCGAAAGTAGGTTAATGGAAGAGATGTTGTCTAATAGAGTACGATCGAATCTCTTCTTGTGAATGTGCCATCTGACATAGGGAGGTCCTGCATCTGGCCTCTTGGCTAGCAGACGGTTCTGGATGGCGAAGCAAGTGGCACAAGTGAGCACATGGATCTCTGCTTGGTGGTTCCTTCTCTTCCTATAGATGGCAGTCTTCTCTATTAAGTTCTTCTGGAAGAGAGGGATGTGCTCAAGTGCCTCCTGTAGAGTCAGTTCAATATGGAATCTGTCTGTCACTTGCTGGCTGAACTCTAATTGTTATTCTCTTTTTGGATTTTTGTTTTTATTCCCCTTCGCCAAGCGGAATGCTTGAGGGAAGAGGATGGTTGGGACCTCCTCAGATAGAGTGCTAGGAATTGGCTCATGCTGCTAAGATGGAATAGAATCCATCTTATTAATCTTTTTGGTCTTTTTGGAATATTCTTGAGATACAGAAATAGGAGGAAACACAACTGGAATAGAAATGGTGGCATCAGTACCACCCACGACATTAGTCTTCGTGGCATCAGCACCATGCTCTGGCTTAGCATCAACTGGAATGGTGGCGTTAGTGCCACCAGCTGCATCGGGAGAAGCGACGACCTCAGTACCATCGACTGGATCATCATCCTTGGTGGATTCAGCACCACCATCGTAAACATCATCCTCAGCAGCTTCAGCACTACTATACTCCTTGTCTAGCGCTCCTAGATCGTCACGGGGTCGTCGCTCAAACGAGGCATCGTTGGCTGGCATCCTACTGCTCCTAAGTGACAAAAATCAATATCAAATGTGTATGAAGAAATGTCACCCAATGACTCACTAGGAGTGGTGGTCTCTGTGAACTGTACATGCTCAGATTTCCTCTTGAGGTTGTTCGGATTAGGCTCGATCTGAGCAGGTATGGTGACCTTACCCTTTATGATCTCCCTCACCTCCTGCCTGAACTCGTCCATCTACCGCCTAAAGGATGCCTGCTGGTTTGAGAGTAGGCTGGCTAGATTGTCAAGGGACAGGTTCTCGTAGGATGGACCATGAGAACTGGACAGGTTGCCTGGCCGGAAATGAGGTTGCTGCTAGAACTGGTGTGGGGGAGGTTGAGAATACTGCTGAGGCTGCTACTGCTGCCTCCATTGTTGTCCCTGCTGGTAGGGATGAGGACCTGACTGGTAATGCAACTGTGGCTGGTGGGAGTACTAGGGCTACTGTTGTGACTGGCTGAACTGTCCACCTTGAGCTGGAGGCTGCTGCTGGGATGAGGTGCCTCTGGTAGACTACCTGAATCCGGGGTAATCACGATGGATCCCGGGCTGCCGGTCATACCAAATCCCGTTGACTTCCATCAACGGCTCCTGCCCGTAAGGGTAATGGGGAAGAACTGCCAGTGGCTGATCCTACTGAAACACCACCATATGAGTGTCCTGATATGCGGTGGCTGAGAATACTGGGGCAACTGCTGAATCGGCTCCGCATGGATGTGGTGAACCTGGCGGTACTAGGTGGAGTACTGGGAAGAGCTGCTGCTAGGATCAGCCCGTGACCTGAGGCGAGGCTGAGAAGCCGTCTGTGCCTACTGGAGACACATAATCTAGGTCTTCAGATCATTGAGAGTCTATGCCAACTGGTCGATCTGCATCACGCCCTGACACTGCTTCTTCTTGATGATTTCTATACGATCCAACTTCTCGCTAATGATACCCATGTCA
Source organism: Ottelia alismoides (assembly GCA_037367405.1). Classification (NCBI taxonomy): domain Eukaryota; kingdom Viridiplantae; phylum Streptophyta; class Magnoliopsida; order Alismatales; family Hydrocharitaceae; genus Ottelia; species Ottelia alismoides. Next base: position 624,340 of record JAZKJV010008857.1, on the reverse strand, counting down.
GTTGCCGACGACTCTGTCTGTGCTGTTGCGGCTGACGAAGTTGATGGACCTGCATAAACCCGTGCTATCCTCTGATAGGACACGACCTGTGTATGGGTCTTCCCCTGTGTATAGGCTCGGGTTTGGGAGATCACTGTGTAGTTTTCAACTATCTCCTCATAGATTGCCCAGACATGGTCCTTACCCTTGGCGAAGTAAGACCCTCCAAACAAGGCATTGACAAGCCCTTGCAGCTCAAGTGTTAGCCCACAAAAGGAACTCTGAACTATGTTCGGCTTGGAAATCTCATGGCGTGGACACCCGTCGATGAGCTTGTGAAATCGATCCCACGCCTCATGAAACTGCTCATGGGGGATCATCTTGAAGTTGTTGATCAGATCTCGTGTTGCATTGGTTCGGCTGAGTTGATAGTATTTGTTTAAGTACTCGGTCCGGAGCTGCTCCCAAGTGATAACGTATCTCCCTAAATGCTTCAACTAGTAGGTTGCTCTGTCGACCAGGAAGAAAGGGAATGCTATCATCTTAATAGTATCCTCGTCCACAAATCTGTCGTGGACTGTGCTGCAGATCATCTCGAACTCCTGTAAATGCAGATGCGGCTCCTCGATGGCTAGCCTATGAAACTTGGGCGAGCTAAATCGTCTGGGGGATGAGCTTGAAGTCGCCCAGAATCTTAGGGAGCTGAATCCAATGATGGGTGAGGGTTGCACCAGGGTTTTGCAACTGTCTCATCGGTCGCTATGTGACTGGCTCGGGCTGATTCTCCAGGTGTCCTTCTGCTCCTCCTCCAGGTGCTGGTATGTCTCCACCGCCTGGTTGGTCTCTGTCGGCTCGCAACTGTGCTAAATCTTTGCGTACCTCGGCCATAAAGGCTCCCTGATCTCTAATCTATCTCTGTATCGTCTCCAGGGAGGCTAGAAGTGTGTTGTTAATGGCACCCTCATCTAGAACATAGGTCGAACCCTGGGGCTGTCCATCGGTGTGCTCCTCACTGCTGGCCATCACACGGGTCTTTACAAAGGCAAAAGACATGAACTCAGGTGCCGTCAAATGTACAAATATCTGTGCTAGTCTCTACTCTGGCACCTCAGAACTCGAAGAAGGGTGATCGAGGGGGGACATGGCGGAATCGAACTCGGGTTCGGAGAGCGGGTCTAGGCTCCCCTGAACCTCCCTAGATGAATGAGGCGAAGTACTCGAGAGCAGGTCTACCAAAGGTAGTCTAAGGGATCTGTGGACCATCATCATGATGTGGGAATAGTACAAATGAGATCTGGTAAGCAAACAAGATCAGAAGTCAAAACCCATAATTCGTCTACTCAACAAGAGAGCTGATGACCGTAAAGGATCGACTAATTATCTTGTCGATTTTATTTTAGGTGATAAATCAGTCTTGCAGAGCGATTAAGCGAGATGGTAGGAACCCAATGCTCCCAAGAGAATAACCTGATCCCAAAGCTAGATCTTTCCCAGCCAGTATGAATTACGGACCGTTTACCAGCTACCCAATCAATTCAATCTGTTAGGACGTCACAATCTTCTTTACTGCTTACTGAGAGATCCTCACTAGAGAACGACTAACCCCAAGACCAGTAGTCTAACGGAAGTTCAGGTATGGCTCTAGCCTAGTGTTCGGGTCACTCTCTCGCTCAAGCAAACCAACCAATAAAGGGGTGACTTTCCCAAAACAAATGTTTTTATGTGAGGTGGGTTTTAGGGTCAAGTTTTCTTAAACAGTCCCAATTTTATGATTTTCACTTTTTAGATATTTTATGATTTTCACCTAGTGCATGTCAAGTTTTAGGGGGTGACTCTCCCCAAAGACAATCAATGCCTAACAAAATTTTCGATCTCCTGACTATTTTAAGTCCAAAAATAGGGGAGAAGTTTAAAAAGCCAATGTGCGATCAAACAAGATGATGCATGCAAAGTAAGAGATGCGTACCTGACTCCAGCACTCTACATGCAGGGCGATCTATGCTTAAATTAAAAGGCAAAATTAAAACAAATCTAAATGATGTATGAAGAAAACAACCTTAACACGAGCAATTTATAGTGATCGTGAAGAACGATAGTTAACTGATCAGAGAGAGGTCGATGTCTGATCTCAGATGCCGATCGATGTCCGCCACAATAGATTTTGCACGTGCTGTATACAACCACTAGCGGCACGTGAACTCTCAATCAATCAAGTTAACATTTTATTATGAATTATTAATAAAATCTAATTATGAACTATAGGAGAAAGCAATCTATTAGAGATTGGGCCTTAAGTTATTTACGTCACAATCAAGAAAATTCCTAAGTATAGGGGCCAAATTCTACGGGAAATAAATAGAAAAAATGCGATAAAACAAAACCGGCAAAAAACATGATGAGTGCCCCTGAGCCCATCGGTGCTTGACGAAACAGACCCCGACATAAGAGTCTAAGAGAGAAGAGTGTCCAATGTTCAAAGAATTATTACAACAATAAATGAGCAGAAAATAAAACTAACTATCCTACTTTAAAGGACATAACTCTCTCCTGCCCTGCTCTTGCTTCTCCTCAGGTACGGGTCTCCTCCAAAGCATCCTCGGGAAGTTCCTCGTACGAAAAGTGAAACAGAAACGTGTCAGAAAATAGATTATAACAAATAGAGATAAAAATAAACAAAAGGCTAAAAATTGACTACTAAGTTGTGCTCCCCAGCGACGGCACCATTATGGTGACACGCTTTGCGACTCATGTTAAGGAATCAAATAATCAGAAGGTCGTTGTAACCGAAATCACAAAGCTAAGTCAACAAGAAAATAGAAACCACTCAAATCAGATAATCAAGGGACAAAATCAATGATAGCGATCTCCGCTATTTTATTTTAAACTGGTATAGCGACCAGGGTCGAACTCAATGAGCACAAGTAAACCTACGAAGTAGTCGGAAATTAGAATATAAAATGCTTGGTTTTATTGCTTTTAATTTTGCAAATTTTTATATTTTCAGATAAGAGGTTAAAAATACGCAAATAAGAAAACAAGCACACAAGCAAGCTTGGGGATTTTTATTTAAGGCTAAAAATACTAAAAAATCAAGAATAAAAATATATTTATGTTTTCAAATATTCGAATGTTTTTGGTGATTTTCAGAGGTTTTTCCGATTTTTATATGATCCTATAAAAATCCAATAAGAGCACAATAGGGAAACAGTGCACAGCCATGACAAAATTACAAATTAAAAAAATTAAAGTGTCCTAATATCTTGGATCTAAATTTTATGAAAAAGTATGAAGAACATACTACAAACAGGAACTGAAACTATATATTTTTTATTTTTTAGAATTTTAATGATTTTTAGAAGTTTTTAAGAGTTTTTCGATATTGAGGGGTTTTAGAATGATTTTAAAAAAATGCTACTACAAGTAAAGCACACATAAATAAATAAACACTATTTTTTTGGAATTTTTAGCAAAGTTATTATAATTTTTTGTATTTTATAAAACAAACAGAGCAATTTTATGGGTTTTTTTGTTTTTATAAAATAAAATACAACACAAATTTATCCAAGAAATCATAATAAATATTATATGTTAGAAGAGCTAACAATAATTTTTAAGAATTTTTAGACTTAATTTGATAATTATTTAATTAAAAACAAAGCACATAGTTCACAGGGACCTTTTTGCAATTAGAATACCGTTTCAGGCAGAGTAATAACACACTTAAAAGCTAAGGGCCTAAATTGCAAAATAGCCAAACAAACTCGCACAATACATGTGACCCATGCTCACAAGGGCATAAGTGCAATTCTCAAAACATAAGATTCAATTAATAACAACCAGAGAGTTTAGGACTGGCCATGCAAATACCCCAACATGTCACGTGGGATGACACGTGCCTCAGATTCAGAGGGACTAAAATGCAAATAAAAGAAAATTGGAAGTCCAAACTGCAATTTGTCCAAAATAAAATGAACTCTAATAAATATTTACAGGACTAAAAAGTAAATGCAAAACAGGGAAGGGTAAAATAGAAATCTACCCCTGTAGAGACACGTGACATGCGTGGGAGGGGTCGCTATCCTGTGGCTTTTATCTTTCCCCTAGTCGATCTAACACCTCTTATCCGGTCGGCTACGTGTATGTTAGATGGCTCTAGAGAATCTGATACAACGCCGGGAAGGCTACTGCTGCTGAACGGGCATGATGGAATCTTGCAGCAGTGAGAGCATCCAACGACAAGCGGAGGATTTGTAAGAACAACCCCTGGATGAACTTCAATCGACTAATGGAGGCGATCCACTGCTCCGATCAAGTCATCCAAGGGTCATGGAGTGTCACAAGGAAGTTCCGCTCCAGGTGGATGGTTCCGATGGAGGTAACGACGGTCGGATGGGGGCCGACGGTGAACTCCTCCTGGAGCTGCTCCACCTAAGCAGCGAGGACTCCAGACCGCTCACGGTGCATGAGTAGTCTTGCAAAAGGGAGAGAGGGTTCGGGGCTACGCTCGGACCTAGGTTATTGCTTCAAAAGATATGGGAAGCATCAATGAATGGGGTTTGGATCTCCGACGTACGTGGGAGAAAGAGACCAACCCTAATCTTTCTCTAGGGAGTAAGGTCTAGGATGATCAGGTTGTGGGGAAGGTGAAACATGAGTCGATGAATCGATCATTGCGGTTGGGTACGGATGGTGAAGCTCCAGCAAGGAGGTCAGAGCTATAGGGTGTGCAGTGGAGCAAAAGGGAAAGATTGGATCCAAGATGAATGTGCATGGTATAGAAGTGATACATGAAGGGTTAGAGGGGTCCTAAGCATTAGGCAAAGATGGTCGTCGGGGTAATGGCCTCAACCACATTTCAATGGATGGGAAGGCTGCTCGTGGTGGAGTTCCAACCATGAAGGTCGAGCTGCGTATTCTCTACACCAAAACCGAGCTCCAAAGGATGCTCCAAGCAGCTGTCACTCAGCTGGAGGTGTCTAAGGATCGAGATGGGAGAGAGGAACGAGCTACTGAGTTGTGGAGGCGGAGGCGAGACTTTGTAAGATTCCTAGGGAGCTGGAATGATCGAGCGAGAGTGTGCAACCCTAGGAAGATCCGTGCCTTCCTAGGGATCCGCGAAGATCATGGATCCTAGGAGGAGGCTCGAGTGAAAAATCGGGGCGAGATGCGATGGGGTTCGGGCTGAAAAATTAGGAGAAAAGGCTCTGACGAAGCAAATTTAACCCGACCCGATCTAGGAGCGGGTGTTGACCGAGGTCAACGAACCCTCCTGGACCAATCAGAAAATTCGAATTCACAAATTATTTAAAAATTCGATAAAAAAGAAGTAAATGATTTTAAATAAAAAGTATAAAAAATAAAAAATGTTTATTATTTTTCAGAGATTTTTTTAATGATTTTTAATTATTTTTATGAAAAATAAATTAGTTTATATACAATACATAGTGTTATTTACAGGTAAAGTAAACCTATGTACTGTGTACAATAATTTTTATTTTGTTATTTTTTTACAAATATCCCCATTTTATATCTTATTTATTTACAACATAATTTTAGGAGTACAAAATAATTTTTATTTTATTTTTACAAATTATTTACAAGTATGAAATAAATGGTGGAGGCGACATATATACATGTGTATTTGAAAATGAGAGAGAGAAACTGTTATTTTATTTTATTTGATACTCTGATTTTTATTTTCTTTTTATATTATTATTAGAAATATATACAAGGAGGTAAAAATAATAATTAACTCTAATTTTGTCAAAAATAATTATCTGTATACATAGGTAGTATGTACAATACAATGTAGGCCCTATTTATGTCTACTTGTTTTATTTGGCGTTCAGGTCAAGGCTTGACCTTCTCTTGGGGTTCGGGCCACTATGTATTTATTCTAAATACCTCCTTCCTTTTTCTTTTCCTTTATTCTTTTATTTTTGTATAAATATATGTTAATTATGCAATATTAACACATGCATGTAGAGTGTTAAATTATTGTATTTACACCTATATACATGATGCTTTGCCATGGTAAATACCTAAAGTAAAAGAATAAAGAGTGAGAATCAAGGATTCATTAGGGGGTGATGAATCCCTGATTCTGACTCTTTTTTCTTTTATTTTATCTCTTTTTCTTGGCAAAACATCATGTAAATACTTATAAAAATACAATAACTTAGCAAATTGCATGCTTGTGTTAATATTGCATAATTAGCATGTTTTTGTGCAAAAATAAAAGAATAAAGGAAAATAAAAAGAAATGGTGTATTTAGAATAAATACATAGTGACCCAAACCCTAAAAGAAGGTCAAGCCTTGACCTGATCGCAAAATAAACAAGTAGAGAGATAGGGCTCACTATGTATTGTATATATTACTATATTTGTACATATTATTTACATAATTATTTTTGTCAAATAAAATAAAATTACCCCTATATACCCTTTAATATAATTATAGAAATAATATAAAATTAAAATAAAAATCAGAAAAATAAAATAAAAAATAAAATCCTTCATTCCTTGTGCAAGACACATATGTATATATTACATACTAAATTTATTATATACCCTTAAATAATTTGTAAAAATAAAATAAAAATTATTTTATACTTCTAGATCTATGTTATAAATAAAATAGAAAATAAGGATGTTTCTGTAAAAATAATAAAATAAAAATACTTTTACATAAAACATAGGTATATTATACATGTATATAATACTATATATTTTATATACATTAATACATTTTTCATAAAAATAAGTAAAAATCACAGGAAAAATACCTTGAAAAATAATAAAAAAATTATTTTATACACTATTTAATTTAAATTCATTTATTATTTTTAATTTAATTATCTTTATTTTTCTCCCTATTTTGTCCTCTATCCAATTTTGGCTGCATTCTTGCCCGCTTCTGATTGGTCTAGGAGGATGTGTTGACTCCGGTCAATGCCTCCTTCTAGTCGGGTCAGACCCGAATCCCTCTCGTCGGACCTTCTTCTCCCCATTTCCTCGTCTGACTCCAGCTGCCTCGTGCCCCGATTTCTCGCCCGAGCTTCCTCCTAGGATCTGTGATCCTCATGGATCCCTAGATAGGCGCGGATATTCCTAAGGTTGCGTGCTCTTGCTCGATCCTTCAAGCCTAGGAGCATCCTATAAAATCCTCACTTCCACCTCCTAGCATTGCATCTTGTCCCTCGCGCCGCTATTCCATCCTAGACACCTTCGGTGAAGTGACAGGTAGCGGAGGAGACCTTCAGGATCATTGGAAGGCACCTGGTGACTCGTAGCTCACGTCGTGGTCGGAGCTCCACCGCGTAAAGCCTCCCGGCCAGCTGCAGCTTGGTTGAGGGCAAGACACGATCGCCTACATTCGCCTGACCTTGCTGAGCTCCTTAAAAGCTTCAGATGTCACATCTATCCCTCGGATTCCTTATTTCGATCCGATCTTGTCATTTCACTCCGCTGCACACACCTTAGCTCCGGTGATCCAGGTGGAGCTCTGTCATCCATTCCTAACCACACAGATCGACCTCACCTCACCTTCCCTCGCAGTCTGATCATCGTAATACTCATCCATCCGGGTGAGATTTGGCTCGGATTTACTCCCCCCATCCTCGTTGAAATCCCAAAGCTCCGTCCACCCTCGCTTCCCTTGTTTTGCGTTCAATAAACATCATCGGAGCTTCGCCTCCGAGCAGTGTATACTTTGCAAGATTTGGCTCATGCAACAGACCCTATTTGGTCCACCCGGCTTCTTAGGCGGAGCTGCTCCAAGTCCCCCTCCATCTCCACACTCATCCGATTGTCGCCATCACCATTGGAGCCTCCCACCAGACGAGGGAACCTCGTACAACACTGTCGGACCCTTCAGATCTTCCATCGGGTTAGTGGATCGTTCCCCTTGCTCGATTGAAGTTCGCCCAGGAGGAGTTCTTGTAAACCTCCTCCCCACTGTTGGATCAACTCCCTCTACCAGATTCCATCTCAGCCGCCGACCGCAACAGCTTTCCGACCGGTAGATCTGACACCATCCGACCGCATGCCCCCGACATTCTCTGGCCGTCAGATCTGCAATAGCAAGAGAGCAGGCTCGTACGCCAGCGCCTGCACCCGAGTCCGCCACGTGTCCTCACGTGCCCTGCACGAGCCTGCGCAGGGTATATTTTTCTTTTACCCTCGTTTATTTATGTATTCAGTTTTAGTCCAATAAATAAAAGTTGTAGTTGAAACAATTTGCAGACTGGACCTTATGTTTTTTTATTTGCATTATTGTCCCTCTCTGTGTATAGAACATGCTGTCACACGTGACTTTTTGGGTTATTTGCACTGTATGCCCTGCACTTTTTGGATGTTGTGAGTTGATTGACAAGTTTTTGATATTTGCATTTATACCCCTATGAGCCTGATTCACGTGTTACGCGCATGCTTGCTTGGACTTTTTGCAAGTGCGACCCTGTACTTTTCTCGTGTGTTATTGTTAGGTCTAGAATTTTATTTTAATTGCATACAGGTCCCTTTAAACTTCTTGTCTTTTATTTAATTTAATAAATAGCATTTTAATTCAAAAAATCACCTAAAAATTATCTTTAACTCCTGTGTGTAATATTTAGTGTGATTTTATTGAGTTAATTTGTGTACATTTATTATTTTTTAAAAATAAAAAACCTATAAAAAGTGTCATGTCTAACTTTGAAAATCCATTAAAATTTGAAAATTATCTCAAAAATTCCCAAAAAATCTTATTGGTGTGTTTTTATGTGTTTCATATATTATACCAATTTTGATTGAAAATTCCTTATAAAAATCCTAAAAATTACGAACACTTAAAATGTTATAAAAATCATATAAAATTCAAGAAATATCCAAAAATCCTCATTTCAGTTCTTATTAATAGGTTTTTCTTCATATTCTCACATAAAATTACTATCCAAGATTTTAGGGCATTTTAAGTATTTTTAACTTGCAGTTTAATCCTGGCTGTGCACTGTTTCAATTCTTAGTCATTGTTTAATTTTTGTAAAATCATAAAAACATTTTCAAAAATCTTAGAAAATTACCAAAAACACTTTAAAACCTTAAAACCCCAAAAATATTTTTTGCTTGATAATCTGAGCATGTATGTTGCCTTGTTTTCCCTTCTTTTTGCTGATTTTGTTCCTTTATTAAAAAATAAAAAATTGCAAAATTAAAAACCATTAATATATGTTGTTTTATTTCTGAGATTTGACTACTTTGTAGGTTTACTCGTGCTCCTTGTGTTCGAGCCTGGTTGCTACACAAGTAAAAATAAATAGTGAAACAACTTACATTTGTGCTTGATTGTTTTTGATATGTTTTAAGTGGTTTGATTTTTTCTTGTTGACCAATGCTTGGTGATTCGGGTCGCAATGACCCTTGACCCGAGTTGCCTGGCGTGTCATCAGAATGGCGCTGTTGCCGGAGAGCACGGCTTAGTAGTCATTTTCTCTTTTATTTCACTTTTCTTATTTCATTATCTCTATTTGATATAACTGTTTTCTGACATATCTTGACTTTACTTTTTGTGCGAGGAACCACTCGAGGATGCTTCGGCTTTACGTTGGAGTAGCCGCATCTGAGGAGGAGCAGGAGAGAAGGGGAAGATAGTTATAGTTGATAGAGTAGTTTCCTTTTCTGCAGACTTATTATTATTGTAATATTTGGATACTTGGACACTCTCTTTGGACTTAGACTCATAGGGGTCTGTTTCGCTGAGCACCGGTATGCTCGGGGGACCTCATCGGTTTTTTCGTGATTTTTGTTTTGATCACCTTTATTTTCTTTTGATTCACGATGTTTTAACCCTTAGATTTAGGAATTTTGTTGATTGAAATGTAATTAAATAAGGACCCACACCTTATTGTTCATTCTGTTCCTATAGAACATAATTGGACCTTGCTAATAACTAATAAGAAAAAGTTAACTTAATCGTTTGAGAGGCCACACGTCGCTAGAGGATGTAAACAACACATGCAGGATCCGTTATGGTGGACACTGATGACCTCTGAGACCGGATTCAGACCTCTTTCTCTGATTAATTAGCTATCTGTTCTTCACGATCAATAGAAGTTGCTCGTCTAAGGCCGAATTCTTCATGCATCATTTGGTTGGTTTATTTTCTATCTTTTAATTTATGTGCGAATCACCCTGCATGTAGAGTGCTGGAGACAGATACACATTTCTATCTATGCATGCATCAAAGTGTTTGATCGTGCATCGGCTTTTTCAACTTCCTCCCTCTTGTTTTATTGGACTCAAAATAACTCAGGAAATCGAAAAATTCGTTAGGCATTGTCTTTATAAAAAAATACATAAAAGTGAAAACAAAAAAATAGGACTGCTAGTGCAAACGGGACCCTAAAATACATCTTATCTAAAAATCTTTGTTTTCGGGAGAGTCACCCCCTTATTGGTTGATTTATATGCAGCGAGAGAGTGACTCGCACACTAGGTAGAGCCATATCTGAACTCCTTTCAGACGACTGGTCTTATGATTGGTTGTTCTCCAATGAGGATTTAATCAGGTAGCCGGTAATCGGTCCGGGACTTCCTTAGAAGATTGGGCAGATCGCATAGCCGGTAAATGGTCTGCACCCATACTGGGTGGGAAAAACTAATTGTGGGTTTGGGCCAGTCTCCTGGGAGCATCAGATTCCCAATAGCTTGCTTCATCGCTCTGATATTTTGATTTTTCACCTAAATAAAATTGACAAGATTAACGACCGATCTTTCACGGTCATTAGCTCTAGTGTTGAGGAGGTAAATTGGGGGTATGATTTCTGATCCTGTTTGTATTTCAGATCTCATCATCATAAATCCCACATCACGATGATGGGAAGGAGGTCCCTTAGGCTGCCTTTGATAGCACTGCTCTCAAGCACTCCTTTCCACTCATCTAGTGCAGTTTCAGAGTGCCCCGACTAGCTCTCTAAACTTGAGTTCGCTACCACCCTGTTCCCCCTCGACCACCATTCTTCCAGTCCTGAGGTGCCCGAGCAGAGGCCAGTGTAGTTGTATGTTCATTTGATGACACCTAAGTTGGGGTCTTTTGCCTTTGCAAAGACCCAAGAGATGGCTAGCGGTGAGGGACGCACCGATGAGCAGCCGTAGGAATCAGCGTAAGTACTTGACCAGGCAACCATCAACAACACACTCTTAGCCTCCCTGGAGACGATGCAGCGCCAGATTAGAGACCGGGGAGATATCATGATAGAGGTGCGTTGAGAGCTAACGGAGATGAGAGCTGCCAGAGGAGAGCCGCAGAGACCAGCCGATGGAGAGATACCCGTAGCTGGAGGAGGAGACAAATGTCTAGACGATCAGCCAAAGCCGAGGCAACCACGTACAATGAGACAGTTGCACAACCCTGGTGCAACTCTCACCCACCGTTGGATTCAGCTCCCGGAGATCCTAGGTGATTTTGAGCTTCGCCCCCAGACCATTCAACTTCTACCCAAGTTCCATGGGCTTGCCACCAAGGAGTCGCACCTCCATCTCTAGGAGTTTGAGATGATTTGCAGTACTCTCCACGATAGATTCGTGGACGAGGACACGATCAAGATGATCGCCTTCCCGTTCTCATTAGTTGACAAAGCAGCTATTGGCTGAGGCATTTGGGGTGGTATGTTACCACCTAGAAGCAGCTCCAGACCGAGTACTTGAACAAGTACTATCCACTCGGCTGTACCAACACAACTAGAGCTATGTTTTAACAACTTTACCATGATCATGAACGAGCAGTTTTACTAGGCTCGGGATCGTTTCAGAGAGCTCATCGATCGGTGTCCATCTCATGAGATATCAACGCCCAACTTAGTTCAGAGCTTCTTTTGTAGGATAACACCAAAGCTGCAGGGGCTTGTTAACGCCTCAAGTGAAGGGTCCTATTTCGCAAAAGATGAGGACCAAGTCTGGGCCATCTATGAGGAGATGGCAGAAAACTATACGGTGATGTCCCAGACTAGGGTCTACACTCAGGAGAAGCCCCTCCCACAGGATGTGTCCTATCAGAGGATCGCACGGGTCGATGCAAGTCCATCTACTTCGTCAGCAGCAACATCATAGAAGATTCGTCAGCAGCTAACATGGGGATCATCAGCGAAAAGCTGGACCACATCGAGATCATAGAGAAGAAGCAGTGTCAGGGCCTTACCCAGATAGATCATTTGGCACAGACGCTTTGTGACCTAAAGACTTAGATCATGTGTCTCCAGGAGGCACAGACGACTCTACAGCCCTAATGAATCCCTGATTCTCACTCTTTATTCTTTTATTTTAGCTATTTATCTTGGCAAAACAACATGTAAATACTTGTAAATACAATAACATAGCATTCTGCATGCATCTGTTAATATTGTATAATTAGCATGTTTTTGTGCAAAAATAAAAGAACAAAGGAAAAGAAAAGGGAAGGAGGTATTTAGAATAAATATAGAGTGACCCAAACCCTAAGAGAAGGTCAAGCCTTGACCTGATCGCCAAATAAAACAAGTAGAGAGAGATATGGTCTGCTTTGTGATGTATATATTACCTATATGTGTAAATAGTTATTTTTTTATAAAATAAACCAAATTATTATTTTTACCTCCTTGTATATACTTCTCGTAATAATACTAAAAGAAAAAAAATCAGAAAATAAAATAAAAATTCCCCTTCCATTGTACAAAACACATGTATGTGTACTACATCCCGTATTTATTCTATACCTGTAAATAACTCATAAAAATATAATAAAAATTATTTTGCATTCCTAAAAGTATGTTGAAAATAAATAAAATCTAAAATTGTATTATTTATGCAAAATTAACAAAATAAAAATTGTTGTACATAATACATAGGTATCTTATACTTGGATATAATCCTATATTTTATATACACTAATTTATTTTTCATGAAAATAATTAAAATCATAGAAAGATTATTTGAAAAATAGTAAACATTTTGTTTTTACACGCTTTTCATTTTGAATACAATTACTATTTTTTCTTAATTTTTTAATCATTTTTACATCCCTATTTTCTGATTGGTCCAGAGGCTTTGTTGACTCCAGTCAACTCCTCCTCCCAGGTCGGGTCGGGTCACCCACCTCTTCGTCGGACCTTCTTCTCCCAATTTTTGTACCCGACCCTGACCATCCTTTGCTCTGATTCTTCACCTGAGCATCCTCCTAGGATCCGTGATCCTCGCAGATACCAAGGAAGGTGCGGATCTTCGTAGGGTTGCACGCTTTCTCTCGATTCTTCCAGCCCCTGGTGCATCCTATAAAATCCTCTCTTTTGCTTCCTAGCACCGTAACTCGTGCCTCGCCCCTTTCTTCACTCTTAGAAACCTTCAATTTAGTGACAATGACTCGAGGGTGTCTTTGGATCGAAGATGGTGGCATGTTCCTGCAGCTCAGCTACGTGGACGGAGCTTTCCGCCGCGTTCAGCCTCCTTGTCTGTCGCAACTCGATTGAGTCCATGACCCCGACCTTTTCCTTGTCCTGAAGCCTAGTGATGAATCCACGATTCATCGTCTTTATTCTTTTATTTTAGCTTCATTTCCTTAGTCAAACACCTATAAATGCCTACTAATTTCATTAAATCACTATTATGCATGGATTTGCTAAATATACATTTTAACACTTTTTATACTCAAATAAAAGAATAAAGAAGAAAAGAAAAAGAAAAGAAAAATAAAGAATGTATTTATGAAATAAATGCAAACTGAGCCGAACCCCGAGAGAAGGTCAAGACTTGAACTGATAGACCAGGAATAAATTAGGGGGAGATAGGGTCTTCAATCCAAAAACTCAAAAATAATTTGTAAATATGTTTCCATGTATATTTGTACAAAACTTATACTATTTTATTTATATATAAATTGACCTCAAATTATTTTTTTTCTAAACAAAAGTTATAAATAAAAATAAGTTGTAAATAATAAAAATAATTGTAATGCAAAATAATGTATAGATTACAAATAATCACACATAGAAAAAGCCGTTAAAGCGATAATTGAATTACAAATTCTGGCTCCATATGAACTCAAATTGAATCAAACTAAATTCCATTATACTCTAAATTAAATTATCTTTCAAATTCCTATGGTTTCATAATTTTTGGAGTTACGGTTGAAAAGTCGATTTCTGGGGTGGTTTGTGCACTTTTACCACTTACCTATTGTATATATCTATTTATATTTATTTTGTATACATAATCTACATAATTGTAAATATTACTTCTTTATCAAAAACAAAAAGAATAAAATTTAAAAAAAATATTTAAAAATAATTTTCTTATTTGTACATGTGTATATTATACTATATGTAGATAATACTTGTATACAATTAATTTCCTCAAAGAAAAATTACCTAAAAAATTAAATATCTAACATTAGGTAATTAAATTAATTTAATTATGAAATTTGGATTTAATTTTTAATGTATTCATTTATTTGATTTGAAAACTTACCCTTGTATATAAAGATTTGATATATACCTTAAATAGCCACCACTAAGGTGGCTAATTATTTTTTGTACATTGATTATTTTAGTTATTTTATTTAAATCCGAATTTCAATTTTAATTAATTAATTAATTAATTTAAGTATCAATAAACACATTCCTTATTTGTAGATATTTTCCTTTATGATTTTTCCTTCTCTTTTTATTGGGCTCCTCCTCCCTCTTTCACAATTTGATCAATCTTTGGGTGGAGAGGAGCCCGATCTCCGAGAGCCATCTTGTCGAAGAAGGGTGCCCAGCATCCGAGCCGTCTGGTGACAGCGATTCGGCCCTCGTCGACGCCATCACGGTGTATCCGATCTCGAGGTTGATCTATTTTCTTTTCCGTTGTTTTTCTTAGATAAATATTAGATTTAATTTTTGCGTAGATGCCATGATTAATCCTTAGATCTTAAATCCCAAAAGCATCCATCTCATATTTTTTACATCCGAATCCGATTACCATCTCATTTTCTCGATCTCATCATCTTCTTATTATATCTCGCATAACCTATCACCTCCGACCATGCACGGTGGTTCGAGGATTGGATTTGTCTCCTGCTTCGCTAAGATCCGCAACCATTCACGCATCATCTTTTGTTTATAAATAAAAATTATATATATATACATATATATATATATATATTTCTTTTTCTCTAACATTTGTTTTGTAGGAAATATTAAAAAATAAAAAAATTTTGTGTCTGATTACAACATTTGTAAAAAAATCAATATAAAAAATTTAACAGCAGGTATGCGGCCACCGCCGCCCGTCCAATGCCCTCCATCGTTGCCCTCACGCCGGCGAGGAATCGCATGCCCACCGCATACTCGTAGACCTACGCCCACCACTCTTCATCGTCGTTCAGGCCCTCCACCACCGCCAACGCCCCTGGTGGCATGGTTCTTCGTTGCCAGCCGCAGATCGCCTGTCGTCGCTAGCAGCGCGATCGCCGCCCCCACATCGACCGCAGGCGCCAGACCACGAGTGGCACCACCCCGTCATGCCCCTCCGCGCACGACGACTCCAGCATACACCTCCATCGCAGACGAGAACCCTCCACTGTGCCTCCCTCGCCAAGCCTCGTCAACCCCCGATGAAGTTGCGTTGCTGCCCAACGCTCCAGATCGACACCCTCCGTCATGCTTGCGTGAGAAAGGAGAGGGGTGGCGGCAACCCTATAACCCCCTTTGCTTGCAAAAGAAATGAATGAAGAAGAAACCCTAGAGGATATTTTAAAATAAAAAAATTTCTAGGGTAAATTACATATTAGCCCCCCGAAGTTCAGATATTTGCAAAGAAAATCCCACCAGAGATCAAGTCACATGCGTCACACACACTTTGTGGGTAAACTACGAAATTTACCTCTATCTTAATTATTGTTCTATTTTCATGCAAAAACTTTAAATAACTGCATTTCAGTCCATGTATTTCAGACATTAATTTTGCATGCTCTTCTTACTGAAATAAATGTTTTTATTATTCTGAAAATTTGACAAAAAATTGTCTAGACTCTTGGTATGTCCCAAATCATTGTATAAAAATTTCATCATGTTTTGTTTTTATTTGATATTTAAAAAAATCAAAACAATGTCTTTTCCTCTGCCCGAACTTAGAAAAATCATAGAAATTCGAAAATTTGTCTAAACATTTAAAAAAATACTAGAGATGTATTTTATTCCCCTTTAATTTATATCTAATTTTCATTAATTAATCATTTATAAAAACCAAAAAAATGTAAAATATCAAAAATCTTGAAAAAAATCATATAAAATTGTAGAAAAATCTAAAAAGTTTATTGCAGTTTCTATTTGTAGATATTTGAGTTTATTTTTATATAAAAATCATTGCAAAGAGTTTTGGGCACTTAAATCAAATTTAAGTTGCAAAATACTCTTGGTTGTGCATTGTTTATCTTTGTTGCCACTGTTTAATTTTTATAAAATCACAAAGACATTAGAAAAACTTGAAAAAATAACCAAAAATATTTTAAAATCTATAAAACCCAAAAATATATTTTCTACAATTTTCTGAGTATTTTTTACTATTTTGAAAAATACAAAAAAGTGTGTGTGCATATTGTGACTTTTGCCTTATTTGAAAATTAAAAAAAAAGGAAAAAAATACTTAAAAATTTTATCTTCAAGATTTGGTTGCTAAGTTTTTTAATCTTGCTCCTTATTTTGACCCTAGTCACTATAGCAGGTAAATTGAATAGCGAAAACTGCTTACATTCTATTGTTTGATTTCTTTTAAGTGGTTTATACATATTTTTCTCGTTGATTGAATCGATTGGTTGAGAACAACAACATTGCATATTTTTCCGTCTTAACCACATCGATCATCGTGTCATCAGAATGGCATCATTATCGGGGAGCAAAACTTTGTAGTCATTTTTCAGTTTTATTTTATTTGTCTCTACATATTATAACTGTTTTCGGACCATTGTTTGCTTTGATTTTTGTGCAAGAAACCGCTTGGAGGATGACTCAGAATCTTTTTGGAGGATCCGCACAGGAGGAAGAGCAGAGCATGAAAGAAGATCGTTATTTTATTTTAGAGAACATTTGGATTGTATTGTAATAACTTATATAATTTTGGACTCATTTGGACACTTGTATTTGGGGTTTATTTCTCCAAGTGTCGGTGCACTTGGGGGACCTCACCGTAGTTTTTCCACAGTTTTCATTGCCTTTATTTTTATTTATTTTTTATGAGTGGAGCCCCTAGACTTAGGTTTTATTTGGTTGAGCCAGGTAATTATTAGGTCCAAACACTCTAAAAGAATATATGTTCCAATAGGACGTTGGACTTAGTTAAATAATTAACTGGTTCATCTTGAGTAGAAGTTATTGTTTAGGATGGTTCCCGCTTGCATTTTGCATATAGTTAGTTTTATTTTTCTGCACGGATCATATTACATGTAGAGCGCTGGAGTCAGGTATGCACCTCTATCTCTATCATTTGCATCCATATTTTCTCGTGCATTGACTTTTCCATTTCCCCCTCTATTTTGTGGATAGACATTTCATTGAACATATCCAATAAAAAATAAAAAAATTAAAATTGGGACCGCTAATTGAAATTGACCATAAAATCAAAATGTAATTGACTCACTTCATTTATTTACGGAGAGCAACCCCCTCATTGTTTGGTTTGCTTCAGCGAGAGAGTGACCCGCACACTAGGATAGAGCCACTCCAGAACTTCCGTTAGACTACTTGTCTTGGGTTTAGTCATTCTCCGGTAGGATCTCTCCGGTAGCCGGTAAAGTGTCCCGCGACATCCTTAACAGATTGAATTGATCGGGTAGCCGGTAAATGGTCCGCAATTCATATTGGTTGGGAAAGATCTAGCTTCGTGATTAAGCCAGTCTCTTGGGAGCATCGGGTTCCTAACAGCTAGCTTAATCGCTCTGCAAGCCTGAATGATCACCTAACTAAAATTTGACAAGATAAACGACTGAGACTTTATGGTCATTACTGTGTTACGTAGGTGAATCTGGGGTTTGCTTTGCGTTTGAATGTGAATGGTGTGAGTTGGTTACGATCATCATCTATAAATCATTAGCAGTCACCTTATGTTTCCTTTCTCATCTTCTGTACCCTCCCTCCCACCCTTAGATTAGACCATACTCCCTTCATTTCCCTCTTTTCGTGATGGGCCATACTCCATTTCAGCCGGATTTTGCAGCTGCTTCATTTCGTTTCCATCATTTCCGTCCACTCTCTTGGGAGGTCGGAACTCCGACCAAAATCCCATCTTCTCTTTCTACCCCCTCCACATTCCTTCTTTCTTCTGGGAATGTTGTCCTAAGAGAAGACACCCGAAGAGTTCAGATTGACCAGATACAAGACACGGGTGATCACCTTGCTGAGATGAGAGTGCATTCCATAGGAGATCACATGGAGCAGTTACGAGTTTTAGATGACTTCTATCATAGGATGATGGATGAGCACCCAGATCAGGAAGCGCAGTCCGCTTCTACATTGAGTCCCTTCATTCTTTATTTAGAGTTCATTAATCTACTGCCGAAGTTTTCAGGGGGAGTGCACGAGGAGCCTTATTTGCATATCAATGAGTTTGGGGATACCTAGATATCACTTCTGAGGAGCTGATGCTGATGACCTTCCCTTTCTCACTTCAGGATAGAGCCAAGAGTTGGCATAAACGATTGGGAAGGAAGTTCGCTACGCGGAGAGATTTACGATCATTGTTTTTTCAGAGATTTTACCCCCATCGTAGAGCAGAGTTGATGCGGTCTTATATTCGAGATTTTTCATTTGACCCTCAGGAGCCATTGAGAGATTCAGGGCTTAGATTTGTTGACCTATTAAGGAGATTTCCAGATCATGGAATCTCGACGACTGACCTTGTGCATATTTCCCTGAGGGGGATGACCGCAGAGCAGATTACATCTGTCACTACCTCACGTGGTGGTTCAGACAACAATCCCGACATGGATTTATTTGAGACCATCTTGAGAGAACTTTCAGACAATCCATTAGATGATTTATTCGGGACAACACACGAGGATGATGCGATACCATTTAGGTGTGCTACACTTCATGAGGATCCATCCATTACACACCAGCTAGAGGACATGGATACTTCCTACACAGACGAGAGACGATGAGACTGTTGTTGTGACTTTCCAGACACTAATCGATTTTCCGTTTGATTTCCAGCCAGAGTGCGAGTCAGTCTCGCACTTTCACATAGAGGTTTCTTGGATGTTAGATCTACTAGTATCCAAAGAAATGGAGGAGGAGCCCACATTGTTTCAGCCGTCCATTCAGCCATTTCAGTGTCCATGTCCAACTGATTCAGTATCCGTTCTTTAGAAGATCCTCTCATATTCATTTGGATCCATCTTAGCATAGAGAGCTTGATAAGGGACACATTTTGATTTGAGAAACCTAGATAGTCCCATCTTTGAGACGTGTGTCCTCCCATTTAATGAGGTCGATACATTTTTGGAGGACCTGATGATTGACAGCATTGCCGCAGTTTGAGGATCAGATCTTAAGATGCTTACCGCTTCTGCATTGTTGACTAGCGACATGCCATGCCTCGATGTTGTTGCTGTTTACAGCTAAGAGTTGCTTTGCTGCAGAAACTTGGTGTTTGACAACAGCATAGAGCCCCAATCATGATCCGAGTCCCCATCTTTTACCGACGAGCCTGCATCACTCCCTGAGGGTTATCTACGGGAGGATGTATTATGTCCCTTATACTCGATTTTGCTGCCTGGATGTGATTCCCATCTGTCGGATCACGCAACCGAGTTGTTGGTTAGTTCTGATTTCTATGACTTCTATCTCCTCGACGACCCTCGTGAGGATGATCCAATCTTCGAGTTATTCAATGTTGATTCTGATTTATCTACCCTAGATACATCGGATATCGATTTTTATAGAGAGTCTCCTGATCTTGATCTTCCTTATCTATTCGAGACGGTGATTGATGTGGAGGATTCCATGACAGATCCTTCCTTCGCCACGTCCAATTTCTTCAGCTCCATACATCCACTCCATTCAGACCTTGAGCCGACGCATTCTTTTGTGCTATCGGAGCCTGATTTCATTATCCTATATCTTTACCCGGTAGCAGACACCTGCCTAATTGTTTACTTGAGTGTCATAGTTTACTCTGTTGACCTCGTCGTTGTTCCCCTACCGGGACTACGACGACAATACAGTATTCGCCTCACAAATGCCGTCCTGAACCTCGATACAGCATTGTCCTAGCCTTTGCGCCCAGATAGGGCGTAAACTCTAGCGCTTGTTGAGAGGCACCTCAACAATGTCCCATTGTCTAGATCCTTTCTGTCCATATAATTTATTCTTTTTGTCTAACACCCCATCTCCATCTTGTCATTATGCTATACTTAGGGTGTACTTTACCCAAAGTATGGGGGGTGTCAGATTTTTTGTTATTCTTTTGATTGTTTTTACCTATGTTTTGCTGCCTATACTTAGGGATATTTTACATTAGGTATAGGGGAGGTAATATTTGTACATTCTATCACTCGGTAGTCCCCTTGTGTACAGTCTTCTATACTTAGGATTACTTGATCCTAAGTATAGGGGGATCACGACTACTATTAATTTTATTCTTTCATTCGTCGTTGTAGTATAATATTCTTTTCACTTCCCAATACTTAGCACGAGTTATGTCTTCCTTTGCCACTCTCTGATCACTATGAGGACATAGTTCGAGCTAAGTATAGGGGGTGTCGTATATAT
Organism: Ottelia alismoides; assembly: GCA_037367405.1. NCBI lineage: Eukaryota > Viridiplantae > Streptophyta > Magnoliopsida > Alismatales > Hydrocharitaceae > Ottelia > Ottelia alismoides. The sequence continues at coordinate 603,604 of JAZKJV010008857.1, read as the reverse complement.
TGTATATATACTTTAGCCAAAACTCGTACTTTCGTATTTTTAATATGGTTAAAATACTGTACAAATTCATGTAAAATACAATAAAACCAACTAATAAAAAGATACAGATATTTTAAGTCAGGTTAAAATATTTTTAAAAATATTTGGAAGTAGTTTGAAAACTTATTTGATATTTTTTTAAAACTATTTGAAAATGTTTTAAAAATATTTTCAACTGTTATAAAATAATTTGGCCTTGTAAAAAAATTTCTTTTCTTTGTATGAAATAAATTTTTTTGTAAAACTATTTGCAAATGTTTTGAAAATAGTTTAAAACATATTTTGAAAAAATCTATATAAACTATTTGAAAAATATTTGCAAAATAGTTTTCAATTGTGTATAAATATTTGTAAATTGTTTGAAAAATTATTTTGAACTATAGTTTTCAAAATTATTTGTAAAATTATTTTCAAATAAGTTCGAGGAATATATTCATCACAAAAAATCCAACTGTGTATATATACTTGTATAAATTACTCAATTTGTAAATCTTTTTACCTGTTTCTTGTAAATAATTGACTCACTCCTTTGTAAATATGTGTATCTCATCCCTAACCCTTATTAAAAAAATTGTAAATATTTGTGTAAACTACTAACCGTTTGTTCATAAAAAAACTACAAAACCAAAAAGTCTATAAAAATTTGCATTAAAAAAACTCTTTTTGCATGTGCATCATTTTTCAAAAATCCATAAAAAGTTCAAAATTAGAAAATTGTTTCAAAAAAATATTTTCTTTCTTTTCTTTGCATTGTACATATTTTCTTGCATTTGCATGTGCATTTTTCTGGATAATTTTGACATTTAAACTAAGTTTGAAATAAAATTGAAGAATGGAGCTTAGTTGGACCTTAATCCACTTAATTTCAGAGGAACCTTATAAGAACTGGAGTTAAGACTTTTCAGGTCCGAGTGACTTAATTCTTTGAGTCCATAAGACTATGTTCACATGTCATCTTGATTAGTCTAAGTAGAATATTTAACAACACGTGCATGATTCTTTCAGACCGTGGCTTACCTTGGACAAGCACTCTACACGTTGCTCTTCATGGAGGATGTAGTTAGGGGGCAGATTCTTTTGGCTTGGGGTAGCATACGAGGGTAGTACATCTAGGTAGAACCTCTCACCCTCATCTAGGGAGGGAAGTGTGTCTCAACCTAGTCTGGAGATGTTGAGGTCTAAAGATAGGATGTTGTGGGGTTGCAATAATGCTTCAAAAGAGGGATAGTCTACTGGCTCAGGAGGAAAAACTCCTTATGTACATGCTGCCTTGTATATATTTCAAAAAAAAGAGAAAAAAATGCAGAATATCCAAAAGTGGACATGCCTGATTAAAAAGTAAAATGCCTGCTGGAGTGTATATGCAAGTGAAAAAAAAGAATAAGAGCTTCAAAGTCAAATGTTTGCAAGCTTGTAGCGGATGACTTGGCTACACTGGTCATGCATCCAAGGATAGGTAGCTACACTGGTTACCGTCCACTCTCTTCTCTATCCCCTCTTCTTGAGCTGGTTGTACTTGAACTTAGAAGGGAATATCCCCTCTCCTCGAGGAAAGAGTTGCTAGACCGGGGGATTAAAGTTACCTTGTTGAGAGAGGTTGTTTCTTTGCTACTTTTGAGATGAGGAGCTATAACAAGTAAAGATTCATAATCATAAGAATTTGTGTATGTAGACTTTTTCTTTTTGACTATTGAGGAGACCTGAATAGGAGTCTTGTGGATCTTAGAGGCTGTTAGGTTTTAAATCCATTTCCAATTAAGGTTTCGACACAATAATAATCCAAAGGTTTGACAGAGCTCCATACTACAATTTTATGAAGATAAGTTTAAAAGTCAATATCGTTCTAACTTATTTCCTTTTTCTTTTCTATATTATTGCTTTCACTTATTTTCCATGTAAGTGTTTGCTAAGGGACTAGCAAAGGTAAAGTATAGAGGAATGATGAATCCATGATTCATCGTCTTTATTCTTTTATTTTAGCTTCATTTCCTTAGTCAAACACCTGTAAGTACCCACTAATTTCATTAATTACCATTTTTATGCATTTGTTAAATATGTATTTGTAACACTTTTTATACTCAAATAAAAGAATAAAGAAGAAAAGAAAAAGAAAAGAAAAAAGGATGTATTTACGAAATAAATGAAGACTGAGACGAACCCTGAGAGAAGGTCAAGACTTGACCTGATCGACCAGGAATAAAGTAGGGGAAGATAGGGCCTTCAATCCAAAAATCAAAAAATAATTTGTAAATATTTTTCCATGTATATTTGTATAAAACTTATACTATTTTATTTGTATATAAATTTAACTCAAATTATTTTTTTTCTAAACAAAAGTTGTAAATAAAAATGTGTTGTAAATAATAAAAAAAATTCAAAGCAAAATAATGTACATATTACAAATAATCACACTCAGAAAAAGCCGTAAAGAGATAATTGACATATCAATTCTGGCTTCATATGAAGTCAAATTGAATCAAATTTACTTCCATTATACTCTAATTTTTTGAGTTACGGCTGAAAAGTCGGTTTTCTAGGGTGGTTTATGCAGTTTTACCACTTTCCTATTGTATATATTTATTCATATTTATTTTTAATACATAATGTACATAATTGTAAATATTATCTTCTTTATTAAAAATAAAAAATAAAAAAATAAAATTAAGAAAAGCATTTAAAAATAATTTCCTTAATTGTACATGTGTATATTATACTATATCTACATAATACTTGTATGCAATTAATTTCCTTATATAAAAATCGCTAAAAAATTAAATATCTAACATTAATTAATTAAATTAATTCAATTATGAAATTTGGATTTAATTATTTAATTTATTCATTTATTTGATTTGAAAACTTACATTGTATACAAAGATTTGATTTTATGCCTTAAATGGCCACCATTAAGGTGGCTAATTAATTTTTGCAAATTAATTATTTTAGTTATTTTATTTAAATTCGAATTTCAAATTTAAGTATTTAATTAATTTAATTTAATTTATTGGCACATTCCTTATTTGTAGATATTTTTCTTTTTGAATTTTCCTTCTCTTTTTATTGGGTTCCTCCTCCCTATTTCATAATTTGATCAATCTTTGGTGGAGAGGAGCCCGATCTTTGAGAGCAATCTTGTTGAAGAAGGGTGCCCGACTTCCAAGCCGTCCAGCGACAGTGAGTTGGCTCTCGTCAAGGCCATCACGGTGTATCCGATCCCGAGGTGAGATCCATTTTCTTTTCCGTCATTTTTCTTAGATAAATATTAGATTTAATTTTTGCGTAGATGTCATGATTAATCTTTAAACCCTAAAATCCCCAAAACATCCATCTCACATTTTTAACGTCCGAATCTGATTACCATCTCATTTCTCGATCTCATCATTTTCTTATTCTACCTCCACAACCTATCACATCCGACCACGCACGGTGGTCAGAGATCTGGATCTGTCTCCCGCTTCACCAAGATCTACAACCGTTCACGCATCATTTTTGTTTATAAATAAAAAATAATATATATTTATATATTTCTTTTTCTCTGATATTTGTTTTGCAAGAAAATTAAAAAAATAAAAAAAATATTTTTATGTCTGATTACATCATCTGTTAAAAAAATAAAAAAAATTAATAGCAAGTCTGTGGCCCCCGCTGCCAGTCCAACGCGCTCCACCGTTGCCCTCACGCCGGTGAGGCACCGCATGCCTGTCGCGTACTCGCAGACCCGCGCCCACCAGTCTTCATCACAGATTAGGGCCGCCTCCACCACCAACGCCCTAGGCGGAGCGGTTCTCCGTCGCCAGCTGCAGATCGCCTATCGTCACTGGCGGCACCATCGCCGCCCCCACCATCGACTGCGGGCGCCAGACCTCGAGCGACGTCGCCCCCCTTGTGCCCCTCCGCACCCATCAACTCCAGCATACACCTCCACCGCGGACGAGAACCCGCCACCGTGCCTCCCTCGCCAAGCCTCGTCAACCCCCGCTCAAGCTACGCCGTCGCCCAAAGCTCCAGACCGCCATCTCCACCGTGCTTGCGCAAGAAAGGAGAGGGGCGACGACGACCCTCTAACTCCCTTTTCTTGCCAAAAGAAACGAATGAAGAAGAAACCCTGGAGGATATTTTAAAATAAAAAATTTATTGGGTAAATTACATATTAGCCCCACGAAGTTCAAATATTTGCAAAGAAATCCCCGCTAGAGCTCAAGTCACATGCGCGCACTTTGTGGGTAAACTGTGAAATTCAATGCTATCTTAATTATTGTTCTATTTTCAAGCAAAAACATTAAATAACTGCATTTCAGTCTCTGTATTTTAGAGATTAATTTTGCATGCTCTTCTTGCTGAGATAAATGTTTTTATTGTTCTTAAAATTTGGCAAAAAAGTTGTGTAGACTCTTGTTGTGTCCCAGATCATTGTATAAAAAATTCATCACGTTTAGTATTTATTTGATATTTTAAAAAAATAAAAAATAGTGTCTTTTCCTCTTCCCGAACTTAGAAAAATCATAGAAAATCGACAATTTGTCTAAAAATTCAAAAAAATACTATAAGTGTATTTTATTCCCTTTAATTTATGTCCAATTTTCGTGCATTAATTATTTATAAAAATCAAAAAAATTCAAAAGATTAAAAATATTAAAAAATCATATAAAATTATAAAAAAATCCAAAACTTTTATTTTAGTTTCTGTTTGTAGATATTCGATATATTTTTGTATAAAAATCATTGCGAGGAGTTTTGGGCACTTTAATAATTTTAAGTTGCAAAATACTCTTGGTTGTGCACTGTTTACCTTTGTTGCCACTGTTTGATTTTTATAAAATCACTAAAACATCAGAAAACCTTGAAAAATAACCAAAAACATTTTAAAACCTATAAAACCCAGAAATATATTTTTTCAATTTTCTGAGAATTTTATACTAATTTGAAAAATAAAAAAAAGAGTGTGTGTGCATATTGTGACTTGTGCCTTATTTGAAAATTTAAAAAATTTAAAAAAAATTAAAAAACTTCGAAATTTGGCTGCTAAGTTTTTCAATCGTGCTCTCTGCATTCGACCCTGGTCGCTATACCAGGTAAATTGAATAGTGAAAACTGCTTACATTTCATTGTTTGATTTCTCTTAAGTGGTTTATACATATTTTTCTCGTTTACCGAATTGATTGGTTGAGAACAACGACATTGCATATTTTTCCATCTTAACCGCACCAATCATCGTGTTATCACCCAAGAACGTGTTCCAATCCTCAGATGACAATCTTATTCTTCCCATTTCGCATGTTCCCTTGATTCATCCATTTCGCTCCGCCATAGTTCATTTACTCCGACCACCTGGTCGAAACCTCATCTCACCATCACACCCATATCGATCGACCCCTCGATGAACACCCCATCTTGCACAACAGCCCGATAATCCTTGGAATGGACCATGAGGTTGAGATGGAGGCCAAGATCTTCTTCTGCCACCCTTGATGGGTATTGATTCCCATTCACCTCGCTTCTTTCATCTTCAATTGTAATAACCAGGACCGGAGCGTAGCCCCGAGTCCTATCTTTTATTTGTAGGTACCCTCGCTTGGTAGGATCCTCTTTTGGACACTCAGTTGCTCAGGCGGAGCAGCTGAGGCGGAGCTACCTCATCCTGCACACCTGACCGTTGGTTCCTCCATCGGAACCTCCTACCAGATGCAGACCACTCATACGATTGTGTTAGACTCTTCCTATCCTCCATCAAAAGGGTGGATTTCAATCCTTCTTCCATTGAAGTCCATCCTCGATGAGTTCTTCCAGACCTTCTTTCCGCCGGCGATGAGGAACGCCACCTCCCAGATTTGATCTAGGCTGTACGCCCACGCTTAATCCCTCACGGTCGATCAGGGCAGGGGACAGATCTGCACTGCACATCTTTGCCTTTTCACAACCGTCAGATACGTACTGTAGTAGAGCATCACAGCCCCACGTCCCCGACATTCCTCCTACCGTCAGATCTTTTTGCAGGGGGCAATCAGAACCGTCAGAGCCCCCACGCGCTCCTCACGTGCCTCAGGGTATTTTGCATCTTTTATGTTGCACTTTTATGCTTTGATAGTTAGTCCAATAAATAAAGTTGTAAGTGTAGACATTTTGCAGTCAGACCCTTGCCATTTCCTATATTTTTATTTCAATCCTGTTTGTGTGAACTCGCGTGTCGTCCCACATGATTTTGTGGTGTATTTGCATGCTTTATCCTGAGCATCTAAGTGTTATGTTTTGAGAATATTTTCTGATATTTTCATTTATGCCCCTGTGCATGGTACATTGCGCATGTGCGTGAATTCTCTAGAGTTTTTGCACTATTGCTCCTACGTTTTTCATCTGAGTTAATTATTGGCCTAGGAAATTTCTCATAATTGCAACCATGTCCCTACAAGTTGTGCCTTATTGTTGTTCAAATAAATACCTAATTAATTCCAAAAATTTGATAAAAATTATTGTTAGCTTTTGCTAACACATAATATTTATGGTAATTTTTGTGAATTAATTTAGTATTGTTTAATATTTTCTAAAAATCAAAAACCATTAAAAAGCTCACTGTTTATTTTATAAAATACATAAAAATTATAAAAATTATGCTAAAAATTCCAAAAAAAATAGTGTTTTTTTGTATGCTTTACTTTCAGTATCAGTTTTGCTTTGAAAATAATCATAAAACCTCTAAAAATCTCAAAATTCTAAAAAACTTATAAAAATCATAAAATATTCTTGAAAAATAAAAAATGTAATTCCATTTTTTGTCGCATTTTCTTTCGAGTTTACCATAAAATTTCCCCTAGTACATTAGGACACTTTAAGTATTTTTAATTTGTCATTTTATCCTGGCTGTGCATTATTTCCCTGTTTAGATCTTGTTTTATTTGTACAAAATACCATAAAAATTAGAAAAACCCTAGGAAATCATCAAAAATAATTGAAATTTTTAGAAAGCCAAAAATATTTTTATTCTTAATTTTTGAGCATTATAGGTCTGAATAAAAATTGAAAAGGTGTGATTGTGTGCATAGTTTTCTTACTTGTTTGATTTTACTTATTAATTGAAAATCCTAAAAAATTGCAAAATTAAAAATTAATAAAAATAAGCATTTGAGCTTCTGAGGTTCGACTACTTCGAAGGATTTCTCGTGCTCCTTGAGTTCGATCATGGTCACTATACCAGGTTAAAATAAATAGCGGAGACCGCTAACATTATTTTTGTGCTATGATTGCTTGATTGGGTGGTTCTCTATTTTCTTGTTGAGCTTTGGCCTTGTGATCTAGGTCATAATGACCCTTTGTTTTTTACCTAACCCGTGTCGCTCAGGCCGCTCATCGATCCCAGTAGCAGCAACTCCACCCGGCCTTCTGCCATCTACCGCCAGATACATCACATTCAGGCAGAGCTGGTCCAACCTCTACAGCACTACTCCCAGCCACCACCACCTCAGGACACTCAAATGGTGGTGTATCAGCCGGATCATCCCTTGACAATTCTCCCCTCTTCACCTTACGAGAAGGAGCCATTGATGGAAGTCAATGGGAGGTACCAGCAGCAGCTCGAGATTCGTTGCGATCATCTCGGATTCATATGGTCTACCGGAGGCACCTTGTCCCAGCAGCAACCTGTAGCTTAGGGCGGTCAGAGCAGCCAGCAGTAATAGCAACCCCATCACTCCCAGCCATCCCAGCAGTACTAGCACGGTCCTCGTCCCTCATACCAGGGACAATAGTGGAGGAAGTAGGAGCAGCCTCACCAGCAATACTCACAGCCTCCTCCTCACTACAAGCAGCCTCATTTTCAACGAGGCAACCCGTTCAGTTCTCATGGATCCGTCTATGAGAATTCAACCCTTGATGACCTCGCCTGCCTCCTTTGAAATCAACAGGCATCCTTCCAGCGAAAGATGGACAAGTTCTGACAAGAGTTAAGGGATATCATCAAGGGAAAGGTCGTCGTACCCGCTCAGATCGAACCAAACCCGAACAACCTCAAGAGGAAGTCTAAGCAGGTATAATTTACGGAGACTACCACTCCAAGTGATTCTTTGGGTGATATTTCTTCCTACATATTTGATGCTGACTTTGTGACACTTAGGAGTGGTAGGATGCCAACCAGTGGTGCCTCGTTTGAGCGATGACCACACGGAAATTCAGGAGCGCCAGACGAGGAGGATAGCAGTACTGATGCCGCTTGTGATTATGATGACAATGGCGCTGAAGACACCAAGGATGTAGATCCAGCCGACGATACTGAGGCCGTCGCCATTCCAGATGCAGGCGGTGGTACTGAAGCCACCATTTTTACTCCAGTTGTTGAGCCAAAGCACGATGTTGATGCTACGAAGATAGATGCCATGAGTGGTGTTGCTGCCACCGTTTCTACTTTAGTTGTTTTACCTTCTGTTGTATTTCAGGACATTCCTAGAAAAACCCAAAAAAATGAAAAAGAGAAAAGACCAAAAATATGAATAAAGGAAAGGTTCATGCATCTTCTTCGAGTCCATATGTTTTGAATGATGATGATTATATGGATTCTATTCCTTAACATACACAGGAGTCGATTCTAACCCTCTTTCTAGAGAGTGTCCAGTTATTCCCTTCCCTCAAGCACTCTACTTAACAAAGGAGAATAAAATAGAAAACCCAAAAAAGAGACATTAGTTACAGTTCAGCCAGCAGATGATCGATAGATTCCAGATTCAGCTGACTCTACAGGAGGCACTAGAGCACATCCCTCTCTTCTAGAAGAATTTTAGAAAGAAGACCACCATCCACAGGAAGAGAAGGAACCACAATGCAGAGATTCATGTGCTCACTCGTGCTACCTGCTTCGCCATCCATAACCGATTGCCATCAAAGAGGCCAAATGCAGGAGCTCCATATGTCAGATGCCACATCCATGAGCAGTGGTTCGATCGGACTCTATTAGACAGTGGTTCTTCCATCAACCTTCTTCTGGAAGCCTTACTCGACCGATTCGAGATTGACCCTCTTTGATAGAGCAGGACAGTCCTTCAGTTTGCTGATAGATCTGTCAAGAGGTCGAAGGGGTTGTTGAAGGATGTGGTCGTCACAATTCATGGCCCGAAATTCCCTGTGGACTTTATTGTACTAGACATGGAGATCCCTGAGTCTGTGACAGATACCCCCATCATTCTAGGATGCCTGTTCTTGGCCACAACTAAGGCGGTGTCCGACCATGATAGTGGAAAGGTATACTTTCGTGTAAAGGGTGAGAGTGCACAAATACAGACGATCGAGGAGACTAGAGCTAGAGATTCAGCCTGCTCCGAGTAGTCGAGTGACACAGAGCAGATGATAGATGTAGACTGAGACGTTCACCAATAGTGCGACTTTGTGATTACAGGCGATGAAGCAGTTTGGTTCGATCCAGTATCAAGAGCTCTTGTTGCACCTTCAGACACTACAGATGTACATATTCCAGCATATGAGAGTTCGGATAGTACACTCTTGGCAGAGGACACATTGGAGGCAGATGATTGCCGGCAGGATAGCGAGGCAGAGTTTATTTCTTGTTCTTCTAGTTCAGATCCCTCGGATTCATACATTGATTGGGATGAGTTTAATGATTATTTTCCATGTGTTATTCTTCATAACCGACAACCAAGGTAGAGATTAAGCCAGCACAGATTACAGAGATACCAGCAGGGCCGTCTTCGCCAGATATTCATGCACAGCGAGAATTCTCCCATGCAGATCTGGTTGCCTTCACTCGGACTTTTCAGAAGCCAGATTTGCCAACTCCCAGTTGTCCCTAATTGAAGACCTTGCCGCAGTCGATGATAGTACAGATTCCTTGTGCATGAGCCAGAGATGTACCCAATCATTATCTCAGCGGATTTGATGGAGAGCAAGAATCTCGTTTGATGGAGGTACTTGAAAGAACCCGCAAGGCGATTGGATGGAGCGTAGCTGATCTCCAAGGGATAAGTCTGGCGCTGTGTTCCCACCAAATTTATCTTGAAGAGTACGCTGAGCCATCGCGTGAGTCCAGCGACGGCTGAACCCGAACCTTCAAGATGTGGTTATGAAGGAGATATCAAAATGGTGGAGTGTCGATTTTATCTACTCCATCTCCAACTCCAATACATGTGTTTCCCAAGAAGACGTGCATCACTACAGTTGTAAGCGAATCTGGAGAGGAGATAACTACCTGAGTACCCACTTCTTGGAGGGTCTGTGTGGACTGCAGATGATTGAATCAGGCCGCCAAGAAGGATCATTTCCTACTGCCATTCGTTGATCAGATTATTGAGAGGCTAGCTGGGAAGAGTCATAACTGTTTTCTTGATGGGTACTCTGGTAATAACCATATTGCTACAATACCCAAAGACTAGAAGAAAACGACATTCACCTATCCGTTTGGGACATATGCTTTTAGATAGATGCCCTTCAGTTTATGTAATGCTCCGGCTACATTCCAAAGGTGCATGTTGTCCATCTTCTCGGACATGGTGGGTGACTGTTTAGAGGTCTTCATGGATGATTTCTCGGTCTACGACGATGGGTTTGACGCATGTCTTGACTGTCTAGACTACGTACTTCAGCGTTGAATCGAGGTCCATCTCGTATTATCTTGGGAGAAGACTCACTTCATGGTGACTCAATGGATGGTGCTTGCCCATATCATCTCCAACAGGGGCAAGGAGGTTGATCTGACCAAGGTGGATATCATCAGAAAACTCAATCCACCGTCCAACATGTGGTAGCTGCGGTCTTTTCTGGGGCATGTCAGTTTCTACCGATAATTCATTCAGGATTTCAATCGGATTGCCTGACCGCTTACTGATCTGCTGATGTAAGACGTCGAGTTCATTGTAGATGATAAGTGTCTAGCATCATTCAAGACTCTCAATGGATTAGTTGTCGAGGCTCCTATCCTTCAACCACCCAATTGGTCTCTCCCATTCGAGATCATGACGGATGCTTCTGATTTTACCATAGGGGTTGTGCTAGGACAGAGGAGGGATGGATTGTTGTATGCCATTCACTATGCTAGACGGAGTTTGGATGCCACTCAATGGAACTGCATCATAACTGAGAAGGAGGTGCTAGCCGTAGTCATTGTTTTGGATAAATTCAGATTTTATATTCTTGGATCCCGAGTGACTATTTTTACAGATTACACTGTCATCCGGTACCTTATGGCAAAGAAGGATGCCAAAGCCATATTGACCAGATGGATCCTTCTACTCCATGAGTTTGTCACTGAGATTAAGGATAAGCCTGGGGTCAAGAATGTGGTGGCAGATCACCTCTCCTGATTAGAGAATCTTGAGGAATCAGAGCAATGAGACCTATTACAGAGACCTTCCCAGACGAGGCGATCCTAGCTATCGCCTCGCTCCCATGGTACGCCGACATTGTGAACTATCTTGTCACAAAGGAAGTTTTGCAAGGTTGGCCCAGATAGCGACTTGAGACTTTCCTTGCGAAGGCCAAGTTGTACCATTGGGAGGATCCCATCCTTTATCGTGAAGGAGGTGATAGCGTCTGGCATCGGTGCGTTCCTCAGGAGGATCACCACAGCATCCTCACATACTGCTACAAGATTGAGGCAGGAGGACATCATTCTGGGAGGACAACACAGAAAGTGCTCTAATACGACCTATTGTGGCCTACCCTCTTCAAGGATTCTGATGAATTTGTGAAGAGGTGTACTGACTGTCAAAAGATGGGCACCTATGGATAGCGTGTATGATGCTGATGCAACCCATTCACTTTTGTGAGGTTTTTAATGCATGGGGCATCGATTTCATGGGTCCATTCCCTAAGAGTCAGGGATTCGAGTACATTCTGCTTGTTGTGGATTATGTGAGTCATTGCGTTAAGGCCATACCCACCCGAACTACAGATGCTAAGACTGTTTGTAGATTTTTGAGGAATAATATCATACGGGGGGACTCACTTTATCAATGACAAGGTAAAGACCCTTTCTAATGAGTCCAGCATTGACCATCGAGTTGCCACTCCATATCACTCTCAGACCAATGGTCTTGCTGAAGTATCAAACAGAGAGATCCAAGCTATTTTACAGAAGGTTGTCCGCTCAAACCGAAAGGATTGGTCACAACTTTTGGACTCGGTCTTGTGGGCCTATCGGACATCCTTCAAGACACCTTTGGGTACATCTCCCTTTCGTCTTGTTTATGGCAAACCATTCCATTTACCTGTGGAGATCAAGCATAAGTTACTATAGGAAGTCACTGAGTTATTATTGGATCCCAAGAGCATAGGAGATCAGAGGAAAGCAGAGTTGGTAGCCCTAAAGGAGCTTAGAGACACAACCTTTTCGAGTAGCCTACAATATAAGGAGAGAGTAAAGATATGGCATGATTCTCATATCACCCATAAGCAGTTTGAGCCGAACCAAAGAGTATGGATATATGATGCTAGGTTGAGATTATATCCAGGGAAGTTACAGAGCAAGTGGAAGGGACCATACTTGGTCGGAAAGGTGCATGACAACGGAAGCATTGATATATCTGAGTTGTCATCTGAATCCACCTTTTGAGTTAACGGTCAGCGATTGGAGCCATATCTAAATCATGATCCGTTGATGGCTAATGTCACCCCTATTCATTTTGCATGAGATGTGGTCTTTGACTCACATCATTTGCATCTCATGCCTGATTATCACCGATCTCCCGCAGGTGTATAGATCTAGTTGTCCATATCGCACATTCTTTTGTCTAACACCCCATCTTCATCTTATGATTATGCTTTACTTAGGGTGTACTTTACCCTAAGTATGGGGGGTGTCAGACTTGTGATTATCTGTTTGATTCTTTCTACCTCTGTTTTGTTGCCTATACTTAGGGATACTTTATCTTAAGTATAGGGGAGGTAGACCCTATACAGTCTAACCCTCAGTTTTCCCCTTGAGTACAGACTTCTATAGTGAGGATTACTTGATCCTATGTATAGGGGGATCACCGATTTCTATTCATTGTATTCTTTCATTCGTCGTTGCAGTATAGCCTTTGTTTTCACTTCCCAATACTCAACACGAGTTTTGTCTTCCTTTCATCGCTTTTCGACCACTCTAAGGACATCGTTCGAGCAAAGAATAGGGGGTGTCGCATATATTGTATATATACTTTAGCCATAACTCGTACTTTATGTGAGTGTGTTAATAGATAAAATGGCTAAAAATCACAAATTAAAAATCACAAAAATTTTAAAATTTTTCTTCCATATAAAATTCTTTCTTGCACATACATGTTTGTAAATAATTCTTTTTGTAAAAACTATTTTTGGATAAATGTTTATAAAAACGTTTTGTTTGTAAAACTTTTGTAAATATTTTTGTACCAAAATTATGTACATAGTACCAAATTTTTGAAAAATGTTTGAGGAAGAAAACTTTGCAAAAATCTATTTGTAAATGTTTGTAAATATTTTGCAAAAAATTGCCCTTCTTCTTTGCATTCAAATAATTTTTTTATAAAATTTTGTATATCTTGAAAAGTTGTACAAAAAGAGTTTTTGTTCTAAATCATAGTTGACATTTAAACTAGTTTGGAAGTAAATTGAAAATGGAGCTTAGTAAGACCTTAATCTACCTAACTTCATAGGAACCTTATAGGATTTGGGGTTAAGATTTTTCAGGTTCATTAGTGACTTAATTCATTGAGTCCACTAGGATATGTTCACATGCCATCTTGATGAGCCTAAGTAGAACACTTAAGAACGTATGCATGACTCTCAGAGACAATGGTCTAGTAGCATTGAGGTCTAAAGTCAGGAGTTGTAGGTTGCAATAATGCTTCAAAAGAGGGATAGTCTACTGGTTCAAGAAGAAAAACTCCTTATGTATATGCTGCACCATGTAGATATGTTGTACATGCACATCAAAAAAAGTGCAAAATCAAGAAAAACTCCAAAAAAGTAGACAAGCCTGATTGAAAATAAAATGTCTGCATGAGTGTATATAGTCAATAAAGTAAAGCTTATGTATCACACCTTCTCATCTCATGAAGCTTGCAGCGGGAGACTTAGCTACACTGGTTAGGCTCGGGGATACGTGGCTACACTTGTCACAGTCCATTCTCTTCTTTCCCCTCTTCTTGAGCTGGTTGAACTTGAACTTGGAAGGGAATACCTCGCTCCTCGAGGAAAGTGCTGCTAGACTGGGGAATTATAGTTACCTTGTTGAGGGAGGTTGTTGCTTTGTCATTTCTGAGGTGGGGAGCTACATATCACTTACATCGTACAAGGAAAGATGCATAGTCATTAGAGTTTGCGTATGTAGACTTGTTCGGATCTGGTTTATTGAGGAGTCGTGACCATAGAATGGTGGAACTTAGAGGTTGTTGAGTCTTAAACCTATTTCCCAATAAGGTTCCGACAAAATAATAATCCAATGGTCTGACTGAGCTCCATACTTCAATTTAGTGAAGATAAGTTTAATAATCAACCTTGATTCCATTTCTGTTTCTTTTCTTTTTCTTTTCACTTCTTTTTCAAACAAGTGTTTGCTAAGGGACTAGCCAAGGTAAAGTATAGGGGGAGAATCCCCGATTCTCACTCTTTATTCTTTTATTTTAGCTTTTTTTCTTTGCAAAATATCATGTAAATACTTGTAAATACAATAACTTAGCAAATTGCATGCTTCTGTTAATATTGCATAATTAGCATGTTTTTGTGCAAAAATAAAAGAATAAAGGAACAGAAAAAGGAATGATGTATTTAGAATAAATACAGAGTGACTCAAACCCCAAGAGAAGGTCAAGCCTTGACCTGATCGCAAAATAAATAAGTAGAGAGAGATAGGGCTCACTATGTATTGTATATATTACCTATATTTGTACATATTATTTATATAATTATTTTTGACAAATAACATTAAATTATCCATTTTATACCCTTGTATATAATCATATAAATAATATAAAAATAAAATAAAAATCAGAAAAATAAAAACAAAAATAAAATCCTTCATTCCTTGTGCAAGACACATGTGTATATATTACATACTCTATTTATTATATACCCCTAAATAATTTGTAAAAATAAAATAAAAATATTTTTATAGTTCTAGCATTATGTTATAAATAAATAAAATACATAATAAGGTTATTTATGTAAAAATAATAAATAAAAATACTTGTACATGATACATATGCATATTATACCTGTATATAATACTATATATTGTATATACATTAATCTTTTTTTCATAAAAATAATTAAAAATCACAGAAAAATACCTTGAAAAATAATAAACATTTTTTATTTTATACAATTTTTAATTTAAATTCATTTATTATTTTTAATTTAATTACCTTTATTTTTCTCCCTATTTTGTCCTCTAGCCTATTTTGGCTGCATTCTCGCCCACTTCTGATTGGTCCAAGAGGATTTGTTGACTCCGGTCAACGCCTCCTTCCAGTTGAGTTGGACCCGAATCCTTCTCGTTGGAACTTCTTCTCCCCATTTCACCGCCCAACTCCAGCCGACTCGTGCCGCGATTTCTTGCCCGAGCTTCCTCCTAGGATGCGTGATCCTCATAGATCCCTAGGAAAGCATGGATCTTCTTAGGGTTGCGCGCACTTGCTCGATCCTTCCAGCCCTGAAGAATCCTACAAAATCCTCTCTTCCATCTCCTAGCGCCTCAACTCATCCCTTGCGCCCCTATTCCCTCCTAGACACCTTCATTGAAGTGACAGCCAACGGAGGAGCCCTTCAGGATTGTTGGAAGGCACCTAGTGACTCGTATCTCACGATGTGGCTAGAGCTCCGCCACATGAAGCCTCCCGGCCAGCCGCAGCTTGGTTGAGGCGAAGACCCGATCGCCCACATTCGCCTGACCTTGCTGAGCTCCTCAGTAACTTAAGGTATCACATCTATCCCTCCCATTCCATAATCTGAACCGTTCTTTTCATTTCACTCCACCGCACTCACCTTAACTCCGGCCATCCAGATGGAACTCCTTCATCCATTCCTAACCGCATAGATCGACCTCTCGATGAATACCTCACCATCCCTCGCAGTCTGATCATCTTAATACTCAGCCATCCAGGGGAAATTAGGCTCGGGTTTCCTCCCCCCATCCTTGCTGAAATCCTAAAGATCCCTTCACCCTCGCTTTCCTTATTTTGCGCTCAATAAACATCACCGGAGCTTCACCTCCGAGCAGTGTATCCTTTGCAGGCTTTGGCGTGCGCAGCAGACCCCATTTGGCCCACCAGTTGCTCAAGCAGAGCTGCTCTAGGTCGCCCTCCATCACCACGCTCATCCGATCATCGCCATCACCATCGGAGCCTCCCACCAGACGAGGGAACCTCTCATGACACTGTCGGACCCTTCAGATCTTCCATCGGGTTAGTGGATCGTTCCCCTTGCTCTATCGAAGTTCGCCCAAGAGGAGTTCTTACTGACATCCTCCCCACCATTGGATCAACTCCCTCTATCATATTCCATCTCAGCCGCCGACCGTAGTAGCTTTCCGACCGTTAGATCTGACACCATCCGACTGCACGTCCCCGATATAATCTGGCTGTCAGATCTGCAACAACAGGAGATCAGGCCCGTATGCCATCGCCTGCACCCGAGCCCACCACGTGTCCTCACGTGCCCTGAACAAGCCCGTAAAGGGTATATTTCCCTTTTACCCTCGTTTATTTCCGTATTTAGTTTTAGTCCATAAATAAAAGTTACAATTGAAATAATTTGCATACTATACCTTATGTTTTTATTTATTTGTATTCTAGTCCCTCTTTGTGTGTATCAAGTGTTATCCTACGTGACTTTTTGGATTATTTGCACTGTTTGCCCTATACTTTTTGGATGTTGTGAATTAAATGGCAAGTTTTTGATATTTGCGTTTATATCCCTGTGAGCCTGATTCACGTGTTGCACGCATGCTTGCTTGGACTTTTTGCAAGTTCGACCCTATACTTTTCTCATGTGTTATTGTTAGGTTCAGTACTTTATTTTAATTGAAAACAGGCCCTTGCAAACTACTTGTCTTTTATTTAATTTAATAGTAACATTTTAATTCAAAAAATCACCTAAAAATTACCTCTAACTCCTATATGTGTAATATTTAGTGTGATTTTATTGAGTTAGTTTGTGTGCATTTATTATTTTTGAAAAATAAAAAACCTATAAAAAGTGTCATGTCTATCTTTGAAAATCTATAAAAAAAAATTTGAAAATTGTCTCAAAAATTCCAAAAAAATCTTGTTGGTGTGTTTTTGTGATTGTAGCAATTTTATTTGAAAATTCCTTATAAAAACCCTAAAAATTACAAAACACTTAAAATTTTATAAAAATCGTATAAAATTCAAGAAAAATCCAAAAATCCTCAT
This sequence comes from Ottelia alismoides, assembly GCA_037367405.1. NCBI lineage: Eukaryota > Viridiplantae > Streptophyta > Magnoliopsida > Alismatales > Hydrocharitaceae > Ottelia > Ottelia alismoides. The sequence continues at coordinate 586,220 of JAZKJV010008857.1, read as the reverse complement.
TTCACTTCATTTTTGTAGGTTTTCTTCATATTCTCTCATAAAATTGCTATCCAGGATTTTAGGGCATTTTAAGTTTTTTAACTTGCAGTTTAATCATGGTTGTGCACTGTTTGAATTCTTAATCACTGTTTGATTTTTGTAAAATCATAAAAACATTTGCAAAACCCCAGAAAATTACCAAAAACACTTTAGAAACTTAAAAACCCAAAAATATTTTCAGCTTGATTTTCTGATCATTTTTAACCTTAAAGAAAAATCCAAAAAGACTTGTGTGTTGCCTTGTTTTCCTTCTTTTTGCTGATTTTGTTCCTTTATTAAAAATTAAAAATAAAAAATTTGCAAAATAAAAAAATTACTAAAATTATGTTGTTTTATTTTTGTGATTTGACTACTTTGTAGGTTTACTCATGCTCCTTGTGTTCGACCCTGATTGCTATACCACGTAAAAATAAATAGCGAAATCGCTTACATTTGTGCTTGATTGTTTTTGATCTATTTTGAGTGGTTTGATTTTTCTTGTTGACCAACGCTTAGTGATTCAGGTCGCAACGACTCTTGATATTACTTAACCCGAGTTGCCTGGCGCGTCATCAATTACTGATATGTAGGTAATTTGGCTTCTTGCTAACAGAACTCTGTTGTGTTACAATGATGGATCCTATCTATGCATGTGCTAAAATGAAGGACCAACCATATTGTGTTTAGATTTGTTTTTTTATTAATTATTCAATTATGCATATTATCGAAAAGTGATTCTCTAAACTTGCAAAGGAAGACACCTATGAAGATTTTTAATAAACAATAAAAGAACTTATTTTTCTTCCTCTATCAAATTTTTATTAAATTTTCTTGTGGTGTTTTTATTTTTTTACATGTGGATTATATCTTTTGTTCATTTCTAATACATGGTGTGGCATTCATGTTGGTCAGATTTGTATAGAAACGATAGAAAATAGTGGACATATGATACCACAAGATAAATGAATATATCTTAAGTCAAGCCTTGCTTTTTGTAAAGCTAATATTAGCTTGAATTTTAAAATATATAGTTCGTGTCTCAGAATTGACCTGCAAATAATTATTACATGAATTGACTTTTCTTGAAGCTAAGGAATCCCACTGAATTGACTTTTCTTGAATCTTTTAATCTATAGTTCACATCATAGGGACCATGATAGTCCACTTGCTTAAGAGATCTATCAGTGAATATCCTTGTTTGAATGTTGATATGTTCCGCATGGAGGCCAAGAAGGAGAACTTTTAAATTATCTTTGACAATTTTAGTTGTAATACAATTCGACTTGTTATTGAAATTTAAAGTACAACTATGTTGGATAATATTTTTTCATGTCAAATATGATTTTTTTCCTATTTCATCCTGGCAGTACCTTTTTCAGACCTTCTTAAATTTCAAATAAATAAATTTTTTGTGGGGTGTGTTAATTGTCTACACAGTGATTGCAAACTCAATTATTATGATTTATTTGGCGAGTCTTTAAGTAACAAGTATTAGATTTTATATGTAAAGAGTAAAGTCTATTTAGGTGTCTGCTGTAGCTCTTTAAGTGTTTGCTTTAATTTCTGCTCAACGATTCTGTTTCTTAATAGTCGGTTAATTCAGATAACTGATATTATTGTCAGGTCTACGTCCATATATATAACTAGCCCTGGCACGAATATACAATTGGATGCATTTTTCCTACAACTGATTTGCTGCAATAGAAGCTATTTAGGTAGATCTTAGTTGCTACAATAGATGCATATTTTTACATTCAAAGCTGAGAGATGACTATGGATTGTTATAACCCATTCTAGATATAGATCTGTATCAATTTCAAGGTGAGGCCACTATCTATAGGTGAAAGTATTGAGGTATTTGAAGAAATATTAGATGCCAATTTTAACAAATCTATTATTATGCATGTAGCATCAATGGATTATGGTGAGGATTCATGCTAAAACTACAACAAATTACATTTCTTTCCTTAAATAAATAATTTACATTTTGCTAGACTAGTGATGAATCCGTGATTCATCGCCTTTATTCTTTTATTTTGGCTAAAATCCTTGGTAAAATACATGTAAATAGTAAATAATTCCAACTAATTATCATTCTAACCACTAATTTAATATTATATATTTAACACTTATTTTACTCAAAATAAAAGAATAAAAAGAAAAAGAAAAATAAAAGAAAAGAAGTATGGAGATATGTAATATATAAAGACTGATCCTAACCCCGAGACCAGATCAATATTGACGTGGTAGATAAAATAAATAAGTAGGGGGAGATAAGGATCCTAACCTATAAAAACATCAAGAAAATCAAGACCAAAAATATGATCTATCCATTTTATACAATGTAAATATTTCACCTATTTTATTCATCACTTATACCATCTCAAATTAAAACACTTCTTTTGCAAAGTTGTTCACAAAAAAATATATTATTATATAAAAATATCATAAAAATAATTCATCACAAAAATAATTAACCACAATGGACCGAAAAGGCCGCAAAAGCTAAATTTCGAGGATCATAACTATTTATAGAAAATTCCAAACGGACCAAACTTTACTTTTAAACTTCATTTTATACTTAGTAATATTTATTAAAAATATAAAAAATATTAGAATAAAACCGATGAGTTTTAGCGTTTGGGACCCGTTGTAGATATGACAATATGTAAAATCTTCCCGGATTTTTAATTAATTAACCATAAATCAGATTAACGTAATTTCTATTCTAAAAATCTTATAAAATGTATATAAAAATATAAAAATATAATTAAGTCAAAATTCCAATAAAATTCGAAGCCTCAAAGCCTCTTCCTAAATTTTGCAGACCTCATAACTCGGCCGTATGAACCCCGAATAGGGAAAACCCGGTCTTAAAATTCATATTATTCAGATATCTACAAAATGACACTGATTTCTCTAAAATCGAAGTTAATATGAAAAACGTGGTTTTCAGGACCATATTGGTATATTGTTACCGTACTCTATATTATTATTTTATCATTAAATTTATCTAATTAGTTTATTTATTTATTTAAGTAATTATTTAATTACATACTTAATTATTTAATGATTTATTTATTTATTTAATCCCTTAATTAATTACTTAATTATGTATTTAACTATATTCTTAATTATTTTTAAATTTATTTATTTTATTCAATAATCTATTTAAATAACCATTAATTAATTTATTTAAATTAATTTATTTAAATTAATTTTATTTACTCTCTCTTCCCTTTCTCTTTCTACATTTACCCTTTCCCCCTTTCTTCCCGGCTCTTCTTCTTCTCCTCCACGCCGCCGCCCATCTCCTTCTCTCCTCACCGCTAACTGCCCAACTGATTACCGGTCGGTCGTTGGTCGATCGTTGTTCAACCTCCTCCTGTTCCCCTCACCACTCGCCAGTGACGATATCCCCGTCGCCTATAAATAACCTTCGACTCCTCCACGTGCTGAGGATCCACCATTTTTCATTTTTTTCCCACCTTCTTCTAAGCTTCAGAGCGAGTTGGTGACAGAGATTCCTCCACCCTATCGACAGAAGGAAGAGAGAGAAGAGGCGTGATCCGCTGACGTCGAGTGTAGCTCCGTTGTGTGAGCCTCCCAGCTCCGTCGCTGGTCGAGGCGACGACCTCTTGTATCACTTTATTCCTTTCCAGGTTAGTCGTTCATCCCTTCCATGTTTCCCTCTTCCTTCATCTATCCTTCTAGTCTCTTTGTTCCTTACCGATTTGATTTCTTCCCAATCCGTCGTTAAATTGTTGATTCTGATTGTCGTTTCCCCTTCAAACTCCTTCGTATTCTGTCTATCTCCCATGTCTGATCCCCTCGGTCATGTACGGTGGCAGAGATAGGATCCGATTCCCCATTAGCCTGAGCTCCTCCATTCACAATTCTCCATATCTAATTGTAGACCAAGGCTCGACCTCGAGTTATAATTTGTAATTGCAGGTCATTAACGAGAGGATCAAGTACACACATATTGCAGTTTTTTCCCGTACAACAGCATCTGGGATGTAATATCTACATCGAATCACATGTGCTCATCAATCGAATCTATCCGTGACTTGAGGGAAGATCTGCAACATCTTCTGAGCATAATACATCCAACCCAATCGAGAGTTGCAAGCAAGCAAATCTGAGAGTTAATCCGAGGAATTAGCTGAAATCGAAGAGTTTTTCCAGTAACGAAGCATCGTCGAACGACTGGGTTATTTTGAGCTTCCGTAGAAATAGGAAACCATCTCAGTGGGCACAAAGCAAAGCTTCTTCATCCAGGACAAAATCAGATTGGAACTTTGAGGATTCCGTTGCCGGTGAATTTATTCCATTGCCGGTTGTTGTGTTATCATAAAACTATGGCTTGCTCCTCCTTTGCAATTTGAGGGGGAAGAACACGGACTCAACTCCAGATTGCATAAGAATAGTTCGATCAGTTTCGATTGGACGGTCCATAACCAACAAAAGTCCACCACCCCACTGCTCTTTGCGGGCACGCATTGCACACGTGAATTCTAATTGCGCTGAAGTCCTCCAATATCATGTATTTACGCGCATACACCTGAATTTCCCTGGAATTACTTAGATACCCCTAGCATGTATATATAATACTATACATACTATATACCTAATAATACATATTAAATAAAAATACATAAATATAAAAAATATAATAATACTATATACCTAATAATACATATTAAATAAAAATACAAAAAATATAATAAAAATACATAAAAATACTGTATAATATACTATATACAATATTAAATAATTTTGAAAATTTAAAATAGATTTCGATTATTAATAAATCATTTAGAAAATTAAAAAATATAACAAACTTTAATAACACATAAAAAATAAAAGACAACTCTTAAAAATCTTAAAAAAATCACCCTTAGTATATTTCACCATATTTTACAAAATAAATAAAGAACAAATAAAAATCAAATATTGAAATCAATAAAAAATATAAAATTCATAAAAATTGCAAAAATCACAACTAAATCTTTAAAAATCACCCAAAAATGCACAACCTATCATTTTAAAGATAATTTCACATACTTTCCAGTAAAAATAAAAAAAATATTTTTATACCGATTTCAATTTAAAAAATAAAAAAATCTGTTTCCAATACTCATATTGTTTTCAACATTAAAAATACAACAAAATCTATAAAAAATCTTAAAACCTCTTAAAAATCCATAAAAAAGGAAATAAAATAAAAACATAAAAAATAACAAAATAAAAACTAAATAAAAATTACAAAATATTTTCTAGAATAATAAAAAAAATCATAAAAATACTAAAAAAATCATGAAAATAATATAAAATTCATAAAAATTAAATAAAAATCCAGAAAAAATCCCTAAAAATAAAAGAAAATTTAGGAACCTATTTACCTTAGTTTGTTTGTAGTTTAACCCTAGTTTTCCAATTAGTTTGTTTATAGTTTAACCCTAGTTTTCCAACAGTTTTCCTCCCTGAGTTCGACACTCCCGTACTTTCACTATACATCAAAGTTTAGGAGTATAAATAAAATAAATAAAAATATTAACTCAAAATTAATCTTTCTAGTAAAACTCACCTGGTAGATACGATGATCGTAAATTCTTCTCTTTCTCTTTTGCAGGAATCTGAAGAAGAAATTAGACCAGCGATTTACGAGTTTTTCAGATGGCGTCGTCGTTATCGGGGAGGCAGCACTAGGGTAGCCGTAGACCTAGGTTTAGGGTTTCTTATTGCCATCCTCTTTCTTTTTCTAACCTCACATCTTTTTGTTTCTAATTTGTGCGGTACAGGTTGAACTGCGTGAGACAGAATTGTAAAGCCAATTGGTGTAATTTCTTGTAATAAAAAAATTATTGTTCGTAGAAAGGGGCCCCTTCAGGGTATCCCGACTTGTCTATCTCTCTCCTTTCTTCTCGAGGTTTGTTTTTTCGTAGGGTTGTACTCCTGGGAAAGCAGAGCACCCACTGCGGCTTTTTCGCTCGTGTTTTTCTCGACAGTTTTATGCGTTTTTTCGAGGATTAGGGTTTGTTAGGATTTTCTTTATTTTTCCCCTTTTCTGTGCAACAGTAGCTAGGTGCTTTCTTAGGTCGAATCCCTAGTTGGTTGTACTTAGGACCATATGCAAAAAAAGATAAAAAAATACATTAGATGTTTTTTTTCTGAAAATACCCAAAAAAAATGATAACTGAAAATGAAGCAGGGATTAATCTTTATTCACCTCTAAAAAAACATAAGGACTCCACTTGTTTTGGGGAGAGCAACCCCCGCAATTGCATCGCAGGTACTCTCTCTAGATTTGTGAGTGATGGAAGACCCATAAGGTAGAGCCAGAGTCTGGATTTCTTTCAGGATACTACTAAGTTCAGGCGCTTAATCACTTGCTCATTAGTGGAGATTCTCGGGTAGCCGAAAACGGTCTGGGTCTCCTTAGCAGAGTAGGGGGTTTAGAGGACACTGCGTAAGGCACAGTCCTCAAGTAAAAGGGGTAGCCGGAAACAGTCCATACTTACTCCAATGCTGGTTGAGAATAGGTGATTTCTCGTAAGAACTTGGGATAGATTTCTGGGGAAATTGCAAGAGCCTATCTGATCTCGCTAATCTGTGAGAAGATTCGTTTGCCAAACAACCTTAACATTGACATGATAAATGACCGAACTCTTATAGTCATCACCAGGGTTGAGTTGGTGAACTCAGGGTTTGCTTTGCGTTTGATTGCAGTGTAAGTTCAATCATTCTGAGATTTTGATCAAGAAAATCTATCAAGATGATGGGAAGGTGATTGATGTGGTCGACTCTGATCGATCCTCTCTCCCACACACCTACCCATTCATCCTAATCGGTTCGGGATGTCTCTCTTCCCAAACCAAAATCCACTCAAGTTGCTACTTCCAGGTGTGACTCTAACCTGGAAGCTCATCGTCGATTTCTTCTCCTTCCATTATCCCTCATCATAACATCCAATTCCAGAAGAACATCGGCAGTTACATATTGATTTGGCTGAGCCTGACCTAGATTCGTTCTCCTTTCCATAAGACATGGCTGGAAAAGGACCGCAAACCACCTCCGTAGTCATAGATCAAGCTGCAATCAACAATAGTCTACTTGCTTCCCTTGAGACTATGTAGAGCCAGATTAGGGAGAAAGGTAGACTAATGAACGACGTTAGAGCCGAGCTGACTCAACTGAGAGCGCAACAAGACCATCCCGATGCTGGGAATCTAGAATTGAGGATCAAGAGCAACCTGATGGAGCAGAGAGACCTCCACTTGAACGGAACAATGCAACAGCTTTACAACCCTGGAGCTACTACGACTCATATGTGGATCCGTCTCCCTGTAATTCACGGGAACTTTGAGTTCTGACCTTAGACAATCCAACTGCTGCCCAAGTTTCATGAGCTTTCTACTGAGGAGTTACATATGCACCGTTAGGAGTTTGAGTTGATCTGTAGTACGGTGCACGATGCACATGTGAACGAGGATAAGATCAAATTGATCGTTTTTCTTTTCTCCCTCGTTGATCGAGTAACCTACTAACTGAAACATTTAGGGAGATATGTTTCGACGTGGGAGGAGTTACGAACCACATATCTGAACTAGTATTACCCCCTCGTCGAATGAATGCTGCTAGAGACATGATCAGTAACTTCACCATGATCGGGAACGAGCAGTTCCACGAGGCATGGGACAGTTTTAGAGAGCTCATTGATCGTTGTCCTCATCATGAACTTTCCAAGCCAACTCTCGTACAGATTTTCTTTAGCGGGCTAACACCAGAGTTATAGGGACTGGTGAATGCTTCCTGTGGTGGATCATATTTTTTGATGCATGAGGATCAGGTCTAGGACATTTACGAGAAAATGGAAGAAAATTATACAACAATGTCCCAGACTCACGTCTTCAACCAGACAAAGACACCTACTTATCACCAGCATTCTCGAGTGGCACTGATTGAAGGGAATCTGTCTACTATTGTCTCGATTCCTATCAAATCCTCATCAGCTGATATGGGTATCATTTGTCAGAAGCTGGAACATATGGAAATTATTTAGAAAAGTGCCAAAATTTAGACAAGCTCTATAAGATCAACAAGCTTGAGAGATGCTTGAGTGATTTGAAGTCACAGATTATGTGCCTTCAAGAGATACAAATAGACTCCAATAGGTCTTCGAGATCACAGGCTGACTCAGGAAGCCGACACTGAGGCATACTTCTGAAGCCTCCAGTACATCACATTTACTATGTGCATTCTGAGCCAACACATCAACCCTCGGTGTACCCACAACTATAGCAGACACCATCATCTGACAATCAGATGGTGGTGTATCAGAACGATCAACCCTTGGCATCGATGCCCCCAGCTTATTCTGAGATGCCTGAGCCATTGACTGAGGTCAATGGGATTTGGTACAACCCGTCGCAACAACTAGGGATCCATTGTGATCAGGGTGGTTTCCAATGGTCTACGGGAGGTGCCTCTTCCCAACAGCAACCGCAGGCACCAATGGGTCAGAGCAGAGAACCCCAGCAACATTCCGATCCTCGTCAGTATCAACAACCTCAGTGGAGGAAGAGCACTTATCAGTCTCAGTATCAGCAACATTATCCTCCACATCAGAAGCCAGCTCAGCTGCAGCCTCAGTATCATCATGGCGATCATCCAGGTCTCATGGACCTTTCCATGATAACCCAACATTAGAATATCTCGCCAACTTGATCACTGACCAGCATGCATCTTTTAGGCAAGAAATGGATGAGTTCAAAACTCATGTCATGGATCTGGTCAAAGGGAAGTCCGCCTTGCCTGCTCAAATAGAGCCGAAATCGAATAATCTGAAGTGGAAGTCAAAGCAGGTAGAGTTGACTGAACCCACCCTCCAATCACAGGTATTTTATGATGATTGTCTTTACTGTGATGATGCTGACTTCATTTCTCTTAGGAGCAGTAGGATGTCAGTAGGAGGAGACTCAATTAGGCTCGGCGAGGATATAACTGAGGATACAAGCCTGCCTGTTGAGGACATTAATGGCAGTGCTGAGGCTGCCCATCTCGTTGATGATGAAGATGGTGGTGTTGAAGCCACCAAGTCTGAAGAGCAGCCAGAGCTGAATGTTGATAAAATTGTTGTACCTTTCTTTGTATATAGTGTTGATGAGAGAAAATCACAAAAAATGTACAAAAGATAAGAACTCGGAAAAGAAATAAAAAGATAGTTGATCAATATCTTTCTCTCTCTAATGACACGAAAACAATATGTCCCTGTTTTTCAAAAATATTTCCTTCTTCTTCTTCTGATCCTCCTATTATGCATACTAACTAGGAGGATGTACAGATTCCTTTTCCTAAGGCACTCTATTTAGGAAAAGGCGATAAAAAAGAAAACACCAAAAAGATCCAAATGAATGATCTGACGAAAGAGATGATCGACAAGTTCATGATCCAACTCACTCTTTCAGAAGCCTTGGCACACATCCCTCTTCTTCAGAAAAGCTTAAAATACGAACTACATTCCACAGAAAGAAGAGGAAGCGCAACCATTGTTCTGAGATCCATGTGTTGATCAAGGAAACATGTAATACTATTCAGAACCATCTCCCATCCAATAGATCAGGTCGGGAGCATCAGATGCGAGATCCTCGATCAGACTTTTGATCAGACTCTATTAGATAGTGGATCTTCGATTAATCTCCTTCCTTCTTCCTTGCTTGATAAGTTTGAGTTTGGATCTCTTTGACCAAGACGAACGATCTTACAGTTTGTTGATAGATCGGTCAAGAGGCCTAAGGGTTTAATCAAAGACGTTACGTTACCATTCAGGATTTGCAATTCCCCGTGGACTTCGTCGTGTTGGACATGGTGGTCCCTGAATGTGTGACCGATATCCCGATCATACTAGGACGACCTTTTCTGGCGACAGCAAATGTCGTTTTCGACTATGGTATCAGGAAGGTGTACTTTCGCATCTAGGGTGAAAGTATACATATAGAGACGATCCAAGACCATAAATCTGGATCAGTTGAATCAGAGCGAGGTCTGATGACGAAATCGACAGTCATCAGGATTGTGACTTTTTATAAATAGACGATGAGGCTGTCTGGGCCGAACCGAGCACCCAATCTTTTATCATACCTTCAGTCGAAGTTGAGATTCAGATATCCGATGATGGAAGATTAAAGAGCACGATCGTAGAGCCAAGTAGCGAGAATCTTGACGGAGATGATTCTGAGATTTTTTCAGATCATTTAGACATTATATATCCCACCGAGTCAGAAGTGAATTATTAGAACTTTTTGTCAACCACAGATCATTCAGATTCTGATGATGCTGATTGGCATTGTTTCGCTAAATTTCCCACTTCAGATTCCATCAACAGAGCCTACAACCAGTCTGGAGATCGAATCAGAGCAAAATATCCAGCAGTCGCCGGACCTTTCTGAGTCAGAGCAGGCCAAGCTTACGCATATCGATCTAGTAGCCTATACCAGGCCCTAGTTAAACCAGCTCTTCCTGTTCCTTCTCCCCCTGAGCTTAAACCATTGCCTTAGAGTATGAAGTACTGATTCATTGCTGGTGAATCTAAATTTTTTCCGGTCATCATCTCTTCTAATCTGACCGAAGATCAGGAATTCTGGGTGATGGAGATTCTTGAGAAGAATTGCAAGGCAATCAGGTGGTCAGTAGATGATCTCCATGGGATTAGTCCGGCTATGTGCTCTCACCACATCTTTCTCAAGGATGATGCCAAACCATCTTGTGAGTTTTAGCGTAGGATGAACCTGAATCTTCGAGAGGTGATTATGAAGGAAATATCCAAGTGGTGGAGTGACGATTTTATCTATCCCATCTCCGACTCTAAATGGGTTAGTATACTACATGTGGTACCTAAGAAGACGGGTATCACTACAGCAATAAATGAGGACAGAGAGGTGATCGCTACCCATGCACCAACTTCTTGTAGCGTTTGTGTGGACTACAGACGTTTGAATCAAGCGACCAAGAAGGATCACTTCCTGCTACCGTTCATTGATCAGATCATCAAACGGTTAGCCAGGAAGAGCCATTATTGTTTTCTCGATGGGTACTCGGGATATAATCAAGTGGCCATTGATCCTGAAGATCAGGAAAAGACAACATTCACATGTTCGTTCTGAACGTATGCTTTTACACTGATGCCCTTAGTACTATGTAATGCCCCGTCTACATTCCAGAGGTGCATGCTTTCGATAATCGCGGACATGGTGGGAGATATCTTGGAGGTCTTCATGGATGATTTGTTGATTTATGGTGATGATTTTGATTCATGCCTTTCTATCCTATACCATGTGCTTCAGAGGTGCACGGAGGTTAACCTCGTACTTTCTTGGGAGAAGAGTCATTTTATGATGACTCAGGGGGATGGTCCTTGGTCATATTATCTCCAGCAGGGGTATGGAGGTAGACCCAACCAATGTGGATATCATAAAGAAACTCAATCCATCATCTAATATGAAGCAACTATGGTCTTTTCTCGCACATGTCGGTTTTTACCAACATTTCATATGAGACTTCAGTAAAATTGCCCGACCGTTATCTGATCTTCTCACGAAAAACACCGAGTTTATCGTAGATGATAAGTGTCTTTCAGCGTTCGAAAATCTCAAGAACATGGTTGTAGAGGCTCCTGTCCTTCAGCCACCCGATTGGTCTCTCCCCTTCGAGATCATGACAGATGTCTCTGATTTCACCGTTGGGGCTGTGTTGGGATAGACGAGGGATGGGATTTCATTTGCCATACAATACGCTAGCAAGATTTTAGATTCCACGTAGTGGAATTACACGTTATAGAGAATGAGATGCTAGCCCTAGTATTTTCCCTAGACACATTTAGATCCTACATCTTAGGATTGAAGGTCACAATTTTCACTAATCACACCGCCATTAAGTATCTAATAGACAAGAAGGATTCCAAGTCGTGTCTAACCAGATGGATCCTTACACTCCAGGATTTCGATATAGTGATAAAGGATAAGACTGGAGTCAAGAATGTGGTGGCGGATCACCTCTCCCAGTTAGAAACACCCGAGACTTCTGAGTTCGATGCACCAATTACCGAGACCTTCCTCGACGAGGCGATTCTTACTGTCACCTAGGTGCCATGGTATGCCGACATTCTTTCTTGTTGCTAAGAAAGTCCCACAAGGTTGGTATAGATAGAGACTTGAGACTTTCCTCGCGAAAACCAAGTCTTCCATTGGGAGGATCCAATCCTTTATCATGAAGTATTGGATTCCGTCTGGTGTCGGTGTATTCCTCAGGAGGAATACCAGAGTGTCCTCATGTATTGCCATAGATTAGAAGCTGGAGGACACCATTCATGGAAGAGGACAACATAGAAGGTGCTCCAGTCCGGCCTTTGGTAGCCTAGACTCGTTGTCAATGCCCATGCATTCATGAAGAGATGTACTGACTGCCAGAAAATGGGCACTTGTGGACATAGAGATATGATGCCAATGCAATCGATTCACTTCTGTGAATTGTTTGATGCATGGGGTATCAACTTTATGGGCCAATTTCCTAAAAGTCAGGGATTTGAGTATATCCTTCTAGCTATAGATTATGTGATTTGCGGGGTAGAGGTTATTCCTGCCCGAGCCGCTGATGCGAACACGGTTTGCAAGTTCCTGAGAAAGCATATCATTACGTGGTTCGGGGTCCCTCATGTTCTATTCTCATACGGGGGTAGACACTTCATCAAGGATAAGGTAAGAGCACTTGCTAGCGAGTTTTGTATAGACCATCGGGTTGCTACTCCGTATCACCCTTAGACAAATGGTCTAGTCAAGGTTTCGAATAGGGAGATCAAGACGATCTTGCAGAAGGTTATTCGCCCATATCAAAAGGATTGGTCGCATCTTTTGGACTCGGTTCCTTGGGCCTATAGAACATCCTTGGCTAAACTTGTCAGGCTTCACAGGAGATGTGATTACACGGATCACACTCTAGTTCTCTTCTCATTCTTCTATCTTCTTTCTATATTCGATTGTGGACACAACACGACCTGACCTTAGAAGGAAATACCCCCTCCTCGAGGATTGAGTTGCTGGATGAGGGCCCAATGGGATTGTATAACTGGATAGGCAGTTTCTTCGCTTCTCTAGAGAGGGAAGAGCTAAGACTTTTCACATACATACAAATTGCTTTCAAAGGTAAAAAGTTTGCGTGATGAATAGGTGGATCTGAGCTGGTTGTTAAAGTGAACCTGGATAAGGATTTATGAAACGTGAGGGCTATTGAGGCTTAAATCCTAATTCTAATAGAGTCTCGACACACTATTAATCCAAAGGTCTGAATCCAAGCTCTAGATTTTAGGTGAAGTGAGATTATGTTTAAAGAAACAAACATGTTCTAAGTTCTTTTATCTTCCTTTTCCTTTTTCTTTTTGCTTGCACTTATTTATAGAATAAGTGTTTGCTAAGGGACTAGCAAAGGTAAAGTATAGGGGAATGATGAATCCATGATTCATCGCCTTTATTCTTCCATTTTGGCTAAAATCCTTGATAAAATACGAGTAAATAGTCACTAATTCCAGCTAATTATCATTCTAACCACTAATTTATTATTATATATTTGACACTTATTTTACCCAAAATAAAAGAATAAAAATATAAATAAAAATAAAAGAAGGCTGGAGATATGTAATATATACAGACTGATCCTAACCCCGAGATCAAGTCAATATTGACTTGGTCGACAAAATAAATAAGTAGAGGTAGATATGATCCGAACCTATAAAAACATCAAGAAAATCAAGACCAAAAATATGATCTATCCATTTTACACAATGTAAATATTTCACCTATTTTATTCATCACTTATACCATCGCAAATTAAAACACTTCTTTTACAAAAATTTTTCACAAAAATATATATATATTATTGTATAAAAATATCAGAAAAATAATTAACCACAATGGACCAAAAAAGCAATAAAAACCGACTTTCGAGGTTCATAACTATTAATAAAAAACTCCAAACGGACCAAACTCACTTTTAAACTTCGTTTTATACTTAGTATTATTTATTAAAAATATCAAAAAAAATATTAGAATAAAACCAGTGAGTTTTAGCATTTGGGACCCCTTGTATATTTGTATAATATGTAAAATCATACCGGATTTTTAATTAATTAACCATAAATCCGATTAACTTAATTTCTTTTCAAAAAATCTTATAAAAATCTATATAAAAATATAAAAAATATAATTAAGCCAAAATACCAATAAAACCCAAAGCTTCGAAGCTACTACCTAAATTTTCCGGACCTCATAACTCGATCTTATGAACTCCGAATTTGGCAAACTCAGTCTTAAAATTCATATTATTCAACTATCTACAAAATGACATTGGTTTCACTAAAATCAAATTTAATATAAAAAATGCATTTTTCGGAACAATATTGGTATATTGTACAATGTATCGTAATTTATATTATTATTTTATTATTGAACTTATCTAATTAATTTAATTTATTAATTTGATTTATTTATTTATTCATTTAATTAATTACTTAATTACATACTTAATTATTTAATAATTTATTTATTTATGCAAACCCTTAATTAATTACTTATTTACGTATTTTATTATATACTTAATTATTTTTAAATTTAATTATTTTATTCAATAACCTATTTAAATAAACACAGTTAATTTATATTAATTAATTTATTTAAATTAATTTTATTTAATCTCTCTCTCTTCCCTTTCTCTCTCTCTCTCTACCTTTACCCTTTCCCTCTTTCTTCCCCGACTCTTCTTCTTCTCCTCTACGTCGCCACCCATCTCCTTCTCTCCTCACCGCCAACCGCCTAACTGATTAGCAGCCGGTCGTTGTTCAACCTCCTCCTGTTCCCCTCACCGCTCGTTGGTGACGATATTCCTGTCGCTATAAATAACCTCCGACTCCTCTGCGAGCTGAGGATCCGCCCTTTTTGAATTTTTTCCACCTTCTTCTGAGCTCCGGAGCGAGTTGGTGACAGAGATTCCTCCGTCGCATGGAGAGAAGGTCGAGAGAGAAGAGGTGTGATCCGCTAACGTTGAGCGTTGCTCCGCCGTGTGAGCCTCCCAGCACCGTCGCTGGACGAGGCGACGACCTCATGTATCACTTTATTCCTTTCCAGATTAGTCGTTCATCCCTTCCCTGCTTCTCTCTTCCTTCATCTATCCCTCTAGTCTCTTTGTTCCTTGTCGATTTGATTTCTTCCCAATCCTCCGTTAAATCACCGATTCCGATCATCCTTTCCCCTTAAAACCCCTTCGTATTCTGTCTATCTCCCATGTTTGATCCCCTCGGCCGCGTACGGTGGCAGAGATAGGAGTCAATTCCCCATTAGCCTGAGCTCATCCATTCACAATTCTTCGTGTCTAATTGTAGACCAAGGCTCAACATCGAGTTACAATTCGTAATTGCTGGTCATTAACGAGAGGATCAAGTACACGCATATTGCGGTTTTTTCCCGTGCAACAGCATCTGGAGCGTAACATCTACATCGAATCACCTGTGCTAATCGATCGAATCTATCCGTGAATTGAGGGCAGATCTGCAACATCATCTGAGCATAATACATCCAACCCGATCAAGACTTGCACGCAAGCTAATATGAGAGTTAATCAGAGGAATCAGCTGAAATCAAAGAGTTTTTCCAGTGACAAAGCATCGCCGAATGACTGGGTCATTTTGAGCTTCCGTAGAAATTGGAAACCATCTCAGTGGGCACGAAGCAAAGCTTCTTCATCCATGACAGAATCAGATTGGAACTTTGAGGATTCCGTTGCCTGTGAATTTATTCCATTGCGGATTGTTGCATTATCATAAAACCATAGCTTGCGCCTCCTTTGCAATTTGAGGGGAAGGACACGGGCTCAACTCCAGATTGCATAAGAATAATCTGATCAGTTTCGATCAGACGGTCCATAACCAACAGAAGTCCACCTGCCCTCTGCTCTTTGCAGACACGCATTGCGCACATGAATTCTGAACAATTTGCACTGAAGTCCTCCAATATCCTGCATTTACGCGCATACGCCTGAATTTCCCTGGAATTACTTAGATAACCCTAGCATGTATATATAATACTATACATACTATATACCTAATAATACATATTAAATAAAAATACAAAACACAAAAAATATAATAAAAATACATAACAATGATGTATAATATACTATATTCAGTATTAAATAATTTTGAAAAATTAAAATAATTTCGATTATTAATAAATCATTCCAAAAATAAAAAAACATGACAAACTTTAATAACACATAAAAAATATATGGCAACTCATAAAAATCCTTAAAAAATCACCCTTAGTATATTTCACCATATTTTATAAAATAAATAAAAAATAAAACAAAAATCAACATTAAAATTAATAAAAAAATATAAAATTCACAAAACTTGCAAAAATCATAACTAAATAAACAAAAATCACCAAAAAATGCACAACCTATCATTTTAAAGATAATTTCATATACTTTGTTATAAAAAAAATATTTTCGGACTGATTTCAATTTTAAAAATAAAAAATACAAATCTGTTTTTCAATACTCATATTATTTTCAACATTAAAAATACAACAAAATCTATAAAAATCATAAAACCTCTAAAAAATCCATAAAAAAATAAGAAATAAAATAAAAATTTAAAAATAACAAAATAAAAACTAAATAAAAATTATAAAATGTTTTATACAATAATAAAAAACATAAAATACTAAAAATCACATAAATAATATAAAATTCATAAAAATTTAAATAAAATCCAGAATAATTCCCTAAAAATAAAAGAAAAATTAGGAACTCGTTTACCTTAGTTTGTCTATAGTTTAACCCTAGTTTTCCAACAGTTTACCTCCCTCAGTTTGATACTCTCATACTTTCACTATACATCAAAGTTTAGGAGTATATGAAATAAATAAAAGATTAATTCGAAATTAATCTTTCTAGTAAAACTCACCTGGTCGATACAACGATCGCGAATTCTTCTCTTTCTCTTTTGCAAGAATCTGAAGATGAGATTAGACCAAGGATTTACGAGTTTTTCAACTAGATTCATTGTGCAATAGTTTATATTCATTTCTAGATTTTAATTTTTCTCACCTAATAATTATCTAATAAAGATTTATTTCCATTCACATGAAAGCAACTTTGGTTATATTACAGTTGTTAATTGCAATACTTTATGGAAGATTTCTTCTTTATTATCATCTAAGTTGTATACTAAATTTGCAGGCTTTGTTTTATTACTTCAAAAATGCTCTTGAGAGATTACTTATCATTAACGACGTATCAAAGTACTTCTTTCGAGCAATTAACAACATGCTTAACATGCTATATTTCAACATCTAAGAGTATTACTAGGTATACATGAAGAAAATAAACAAGATCTACCATTACAAGACCAAAGAATATTCTGATGATGCCATCAACAAGTTTGACATCTATCATCTCTCTTGGATAGATCTCGGCTTGATTACTGGATTATATTCCAGACACTAATGGATATCACGTTGGCAACCTATGACCAGATCATATGGACTTTGGATTCTTCTCTTTCAGGAATCTATGATCCGTTGTTACATCACTGACAATCCTAAGACAGGCAAAGGGGATCTTTATAACCTCACAGATGAGATACGAGATGATCCTGCAATGGTTATGCCCCTGAAAATATGTTATTCGACCTTGGAATATGAGGAGCAGCACATATTTACATGGGAGTGATCCCTAGAATACGTGGGTTTCTATCTCTTAATTGCTTGATTTTTATTTTATGTTATTTTGTGTTTTTCTTTGTGTTTTTTTACTGCTACAGCTTTTTTGATGGAAAGTTTGATCATTAAATTATTTTGGAGCCATTTAATACTTATAAAACATAAAGTTAATCATTTTTACGCATCCTTTTGGTTGATTCTCCCCAAAGAAGTCCATGGAGGTATCCACGTTGGTAAAGGAACAGTTGAAATGGATGGAATTGATGATAGTGATGGAATTGATGCTAGTATGGGGTATTCTTTCTAAATTATATTACATTACATTTTGAACTGGCACAGGGGAAATGTGATTCCTTAAAAGAGACAATGACCTCTTAAAAGTAGATGGTTTATATAAGGTAAGGGTAGACACAATGTCCTATTTTACACCCACAACAATATGATTTTTAAATAATGTGATCCATTTGAGTATATCTAATTACTGTTTGTTCCGTCAGTATTTCTGATGCGTCTTTGTTTGAATGAGAAGCATGATTCCCTAGCTTTTTGAGCGTCTTTGTTTGAATGAGAAGCATGATTCCCTAGCTTTTTGAGTATCAACTGATAATGTTTTAGTGGTGGTTCTCTCGTTCAGGATTGAAAAAGAACTATGCTTAATGAGATCAAGGTTGATGTCATCTTCGTGATTATTAAATTAATGATATAAGTGTTTCCCATATTTCCGAATATAAGAAAGTTGATCTGATTTAACTCTTATTACATGGAAGTCTTAATGATATAAGTGCTTTCCATATTCATGCAAAATGGGGGCAATTGAAGTGGATGTCCTATTAGCTCGTACATTATGCACATCAAGTCTGTAGAGATTAGAGGTCGATTTTTGGCCTTTAACTACATCAGCTGTGGTTTAGATTTCTCGTTAATTGCACTTGATCATCTAATTCATAGTGGCGATCTGCCGATCTCCACACTACAACTGTTGTATTTTCATGTAGGCCTAACAACACCAAGATCATCTCTTTGCACTAGTTCTCCCAATGTCTCACCTCTTGGTATGCCTAACTTATTATCGCAATCATATATATGTTATGAATTTTTTAATATTAAGATATAGACGCTAGTAACAAAAAGCATCAGTGGTTTAGTGGTAGAACAACACCTTGAAATGGTACAGATTTGGGTTTAATTCCTGACTGATGCATCTATATTTAAAATTTGTCTTTTTATCAGATATATTTTAGTAATTAAGAGGTCAGGGGAAGGAAATGTATTTCATTTTATGTTTCCTAGAGATAATAGATTTGTAGCCTCAATGTATTTTTTATGATAAGAAAAACATCACACATTTTTATATGTCCATACTAGTAATTAGATAACATATGAAGGTTAAGAATCGTGTAATATTCACTAACAATCAGATAAGTTTTGGATGAATCCATGATTCATCATCTTTATTCTTTTATTTTAGCTTCATTTCATTAGTCAAACACCTGTGAATGCCCACTAATTGCATGAAATTACCATTTTGTATACATTTGTTAGATATGCATTTTTAACGCTTTTTATACTCAAATAAAAGAATAAAGATTAAAAGAAAAATAAAAGAAAAATAAAGGATGAATTAATGAAATAAATGCAACCTAACCCGAACCCTGAGAGAAGGTCACGACTTGACCTGATCGAACCGGAATAAAGTATGGGGAGATAGGGTCTTTACTTCAAAAATCCAAAAACAAATTATAAATATTTCCCTATATATTTGTACAAAACTTGCACTATTTTATTTGTATATAAATTAACCTCAAATTAAATATTTTCTAAACAAAAGTTGTAAATAAAAATATGTTGTAAATAATAAAAATAATTGCAAAGCAAAATAATGTACAAATTACAAACAATCACACTCAGAAAAAGTCGTAAAGCAATAATTGAAATACCAATTGTGGCTCCATACAAACACAATCAAACTCTCTTCTATTGTACTCTAAATTAAGTTATCTTTCAAATGGCTGTGGTTTCATAATTTTTGGAGTTACAGTTGAAAAGTTAGTTTTCTAGGGTGATTTATGCAGTTTTACCACTTACTTATTGTATATATTTATTCATATTTATTTTTTATACATAATATACATAATTGTAAATATTATCTTCTTTATTAAAAATAAAAAATAAAAAATAAATAAAATTTAAAAATAATTTCCTTATTTGTACATGCGTATATTATACTATATGTATATAATACTTGTATACAATTAATTTCCTTATATAAAAATCAACAAAAAAATTAAATATATAACATTAATTTAAGGGTTTTTACAGTTGTGCCCCTCTGATATATTGCAATTTAAGTTATGCCCCTCCTTTTTTTGGAATATCAGTTATGCCCCTACCTTCTTGCAAAATTCATAGTTCTACCCTTTTGTAATATCAGTTTTGCCCCTACTTTACCTTAACAGAAGGGCAAAACTGTGAATTTTGCAAGAAGGTAGGGACATAACTGATATTACAAAAAGGGAGGGGCATAACTGAAATTGCAACATCTCAGAGGGGCACAACTGATAAAAATCCTTAATTTAAATATAAAATTTGGATTTAATTATTTAATTATTAAATTAATTCATTTATTTGAATTGAAAACATGCCGTGTATATAAAAATATGGTTCCATGCCTTAAATAGCCACCATTAGGGTGGCTAATTAAATTTTATAAATTAATTATTTTAATTATTTTATTTAATTCTAAATTTTGCTTTTAATTTATTAATTAATTTATTTATTTCACCACTAAACACATTCCTTATTTGCACATACTTTCCTTTTTTATTTTCCTTCTCTTTTTATTGAGCTCCTCCTCCCTCTTTCACGAGTTGATCAATCTTTGGTGGAGAGGAGCCCGATCTCCGAGAGCTTGTAGTCGCAGAAGGGTGTCCAGCCTCCAAGCCATCCGGTGATAGCGATTCGATCCTCGTCGAGGCCATCACGGCGTATCCGATCCTGAGGTGAGATCTAATTTTATTTTCCGTCATTTTTCCTAGATAAATTTTAGATTTATTTTTGCATCGATGTCATGATTAAAATTTTTTGATCTTAACTCCCAAGAACATCCATCTCACATTTGTCATCCGAATCTGATTTTTCACCTCACATTCCGATCTCTACACGTTCTCATTTTATCTCGCACAACCTATCACCTCCGACCACGTACGGTGGTCAGAGTTTCGGATCTATCTCCCATTTCGCAGATTCGAATCCACTCACGTTTCTCCATGTTCGATTTTATTGGATCGAGCCATAGTGTTCGTATCCTCATTTTTGTATAAAGGAATAATACTAATAAATAAATAAATAAATAAATAAAATAAGGTTTTTTATCAATTGTGCCCCTCTGAGATATTACAATATCAGTTATGCCACTATCTTTTTAGAAATATCAGTTGTGCCCCTAACTTCTTGCCAAACTATCGCTTGTGCCGCTCGGGTTAGTGACCGTCCATAACCAACACAGACGGACGTTAACTTCAAGGATGCAGATGGAATTAAATTTAAAAAAAAGGATTGAAAAGTCTAATGCATCCTCTTCCTCCTCCTCCCCCATCTTCTTCCTCCCTTCTCTTCCTCCTCTCCCATCTTCTTCCTCTTCCTCCCTTCTATTCCTCCTCTACAGCTCCTCCCTCCTCCGCCTTGAACTCTCCTGCAGCCTCCCTCGAGCCCCCTGCTCCGCCCATGTGCCTCCCCGCCTCTGTCCCCGTCCTCCTCCTCCGACCCCCTCCACCCCCTCCGTCCCTTTCACCGCCCCCCGCACCGCCCCCCGTACCTCCCCTCTGCCCCCAGCACCTCCCTCTGCCCCCGCATCTCCACATGGCCCCGCCACCCCCGCCCCCTGCACCTTCCCCTTCCCAATCCCTCCCCCTCTCCCTACACCTTCCCCTGTCCCTTCCCCCCACGCCTCGCCCTCCCCATACGCCTCCCCCTACCCCCTGCCCCGCCCCCTGCGCCTCGCCCTCCCTCTGCGCCTCCCCCTAGCCCCATCGCCCTCGCCCCCTGTGCCTCCCCTTCCCCCTGTCTCGCACCTCCCCCTCCCCATGCCCACGTCGCCCCCTCCCCCTACACCTCCCCCTCCCCCAGTCTCACGCCTCTCCCTCCCCATACGCTCCCCTGGCCCCGTCGCCCCCGCCCCCATGTCACCCCGACGCCCCCGCCCTCGCCCCCACATCGCCCCCTGCCCCTGCATTACCCCCGCCCCATGCACCTCCCCCTCCCCTGTGCCTCCCCCTTCCGCCCTCCTCCTCCGCTTGTCCTCGCCATCCTTCCCCTCTTTTCCTCCACCGACGACCAGTTTCAGTTTCTATTAAGTTAAGATAAATTTTTGACTAATTAATTCATAAAATTCACCAAAAAAATTCAATAAAATTCATTGTTTGATCCATAATGAGTGATATATCCATGAAAATGCAAAAATTTTAGAGATTCGATGGATGCATGAAGGTGTAACTAAGAGAGAGAAAATATGAAGAGAAAGGAAGAAGAACGAATGGAGGAGGAAGAAGATGAAGAAGATGTCTGGACAATTATACCCCTTTTAATTGCACTATTGTTTCAAAAATCATGGTTAAGTCAACTCATTGACGGTTAAATTAAAAGAGGGGCACAACTGATAGAACGATAAGAAATTGGGGGCACAACTAATATTCTCAAAAAGATAGGGGCATAACTGATATTACAATATCTCAGAAGGGCACAACTGATAAAAACCCAAAAAATTATATATTTCTTTTTCTCTGACATTCGTTTTGCAGAAAATTAAAAAAAAATTAAAAAATATAAAAGAAAATATTTTTGCTTCTGTCTACAATTCCTGTTAAAAAATAAAAAAATATTATTTCTGTTTACATATAAAAAATATAAAAAAATAATTTCAACAGCTGGTCCGCCCGCCTGCGCCCCTCTACTCGACGCCCTCCGCCGGCCCATGCTCCTCCATCGCGCGACTGCCTCACACGAGGCGTCGGCCCGCACCCCTCCTCCCGATGATGATTCCCTTCGTCGCGAGCCATCCTGTGAGGCCACGCAGCTCGCCACTCAGCAATGTGCCCGCCCGCACCGCCCGACCCCGTGTCACCCCCTCCGCTCACTATGCGAGGAGCCTACCATCACCGACCACACCGTCGCCTGTGCGAGCCTATCGTGGTGCCCCCACCTTCGTTCGCAAGGCCGAGCACCGTGGCTCGGATCCAGACCTTGCCACCAGCACCACCGCGGGCCACTCCAGAGCCTCCGCCTACGCGTGACTTTGCCAGCCATCCACCTCTTCGTTGAAACCGCACCCTCGTGCAAGCACAACTGTGGGCTTCCACCGCCACGGCAACCCCACCGGCGATCTGGAGAAGAAGAGGTTAGCATCCGCCCCCCTCCCTTTTGTTTGAAGAAACACGTCAACAAGAGAAACCCTAGGGGTGTAGTTTAAAAATAAAAAATTGGAAAAATTACATTCACACCCTTAGTAGTTTGCAAATTTGCAAAAAAGCTCCTACACTCAAGTAGCAGAATGTGCATCGTACAATTTAGTGGGTAATTTGCACTCTTTCCCTCTTAATTTATTTTTGTTATTCTTTGATTGAAAAACATTTGATTATTTACATTTCAGTCCCTATATGTCCAGATTATTTATTGGCTTATCTTTTCATTGAAATAAATGTGGTATTTGCTCTAAAAATTCTATAAAACTTTTTGTAGACTCCTACTGAGTGCATCTTCATTGTTTAAATTTTCATTGCATTTCATTATTATTTGATATTTTTAAAAAAAATTAAAAAACAGTGTCTTTTCTGTGCCTGAACTTAGAAAAATCATAAAAATTCGAAAATTGCTCTAAAAGTTCCAAAAAATAGATTAGGTGTATTTTATTGTACTTCATTTTCTATGCAAGTTTCGTACATTAATTAATTATAAAATCTAAAAACTTTTAAAATATTAAAAATCTTAAAAAATATAGAAAATTCTAAAAAATTCCAAAAATTGTGATTTCATTTTCTGTGTGTAGATATTTGTGTATACTTTTGTATAAAAATCATTATCATGAGTTTTGGCACTTAAAACATTTTAAGTTGCAAATTACTCTAGTTTTGCATTATCTACTATTTTCGGCACTGTTTGATTTTTATAAAATCACAAAAAACATCAGAAAATTATCTAAAAATTGTCAAAAATATTTTAAAACCTATAAAATATAAAAACATTTTCTCTTGATTTTTTGAGCATTTTTTATAACATTGAAAAATACAAAAAGAAGGTCTTTCATAGTTTGTATTGTGAGCTTATTTTGAAAATAAAAAAACTGAAAAATAAAAACCACTAAAATAATCTGTTATTTTCGAAATTTGACTACTGAGTTCTTTAATCGTGCTACTTATGTTCAACCATGGTCGCTATACCAGGTAAATAGAATAGCGAAGACCACTTGCTTTCCATTGTTTGATTTTCTCTTAAGTGATTAATATATTTTTCTCGATGACCGAATCGATTGGTTGAGAACAGCGACCATTGCATATTTTTCTATCTTAACCACATCGATCTTCATGTCTTTAGAATGGCACTGTTACCGGGGATATAAAATAAAATTAAAAGTAAAGAAAACCGAAAAATTCCTGTGTCATTAGAATGGTACCATTGCCGGGAGCACGGCTTTGTAGTTCATTTTTCAATTTTCTTTTATTTTTATCTCTATTTATTATAATTTTTTTCTGACCATCTCTTATTTCACTTTTTCTACGAGGAAACGCCATGGATTCATTGGATTCTTTGGAGGGACCAGCATAGGAGAAGAGTAGGGAAGGACAGAAGATTTATTTTATTTAGAGAACAATTATTTTATTGTAATAACTTAATTACTTGGACTCTCGTTGGACTTGGACATTTCGAGGTCTATTTCACCAGGTGTCGGTGCACTTGAGGGACCTCACCATTGTTTTTCATGTTTTGATTTCACCGCCTTATTTTCTATTTGATTCTCGTGGATTTAGCCCCTAGACTTAGGATTTTTGTTGATTGTGACATAATTAGCTAAGGCCCAACATATAATTGCTTGCCTGTTCCTATAGATCGTAATTGGACCTAGCTAAAAATAAATTAAAAAAGTTAACTAAATCGTTTGAGAGGCCACAAGACGCTAGAGGTCATATACAGTGCTGGCAGAATCCGTTGTGGCGGACACCAATCGACATCTTAGATCGGACTCAGGCCTCTCTCTCTCTCTCTGATTGGTTAGCTATTGTTCTTCACGATCAATAGAAGTTGCTAGTCTATAAGGCCGATTTCCTCGTACATAATATAGTTAGTTTCCTTTCAGTAATTAATTTTATGCGCGGATCATATTGCATGTAGAGTGTTGGAGCAAGGTACACATTTCTATCTCTGCATACATCAGTGTGTTTGACCGCGCATCGGCTTTTCAACTTCCTCCCCCTATTTATGGACTCAAAATAATCAAAGGAAATCAGAAATCTCGTTAGTCATTTCATTGAAAAATATCCAAAAAAAGAGAAAATAAAAAAATATTGTTAATTGAACTTGACCTTAAAATCAAACGTAATTGATTCATACCATTGTTTTGGGGAGAGAAACCCCCTCATTGTTTGGTTTGCTTGAGCAAGAGAGTGACCTGCACACTAGGATAGAATCACGCCTGAACATCTGTTAGACTACTGGTCTTGGGGTTACTCGTTCTCCAGTGAGGATCTCTCCAGTAGCTGGTAAAGCGACCTACGAAGTCCTTATAGCCGGTAAACGGTCCGTAATTCATACTGGCTGGGAAAGATCTAACTTTGGGATTGGGCCAGTCTCCTGGGAGCATCACATTCCTAACAAATTGCTTAATAGCTCTGCAAGCTTGATTTATCGCCTAAAATAAAATTGATAAGATAAATGACCGAGACTTCACAGTCATCACTATGTTGTGTAGGTGAATCTGGGGTTTGCTTTGTGTTTGAATCTAGATCGTTAGCAGTCGCCTTCTCTTCTTTTTCTATATATTTTCCTTTCCCTCCTGCCCTCCCTTCATTATCCTCTTCATTTCCCTCTCTTCACGATGGGCCATACTCCATTTCAGCCGGATTTTGCGGCTGCTTCATTTCATTCCCATCATTCCCGCCTACTCTCTTGGGAGGTCGGGACCTCGATCGACCTCTTGTCTCCCTATCTTTCTGCCCCCTCCACATTCCCTCCTTTATAATGGGCATGTTGTGCTTGAGGCCTACAGAGATCGGATTGAGCATGTGTGAGACCTAGGTGATTTCGTTGCTGAGATGAGAGTGCATTCCATAGGAGATGACATGGAGCAGTTACGAGTTTTAGATGACTTCTATCCCGGGATGATGGATGAGCACCCAAATCAAGAAGTGCAATCCACTTCTACATTGAGTCCCTTCATTCTTGATTTAGAGTTCATTAATCTACTGTTGAAGTTTTTAGGGGAAGTGCACGAGGAGCCGTATCTTCATATATCTGAGTTTGAGGATTTTTGTTGATCACAAGCATATCTAGATATCACTTCTGAGGAGATGATGCTGATAACCTTTCCATTTACACTTAAGGGTAGAGACAAGAGTTGGCACAAACGATTGGGAAGGAAGTTCGCTACGCGGGGAGATTTACAATCATTGTTCTTGTAGAGATTCTACCACCAACGTAGACAGATATGATACGGTCTTGTATTCAAGATTTTTCAGTTGACCCCAGGAGCCATTAAGATATTCATGGATTAGATTTGCTGACCTATTGAGGAGATTTACAGATCACAGAATCTCGAGGTCTGACCTTGATCAGATCTACATGAGGGGGATGACCACAGAGCAGATTACATTAGTCATTGCCTCGTGTGGTGGTTCACGCCACAGTCCTGACATGGATTTATTTGAGACTATCTTGAGAGCATTTTCAGACATCCCGTATTCATCAGATGATTTATTCAGGACAACACACAAGGGAGATACGAGACCAGTTGAGTGTGTGGTATTTCATGCCGATTCAGACAACACACACCTTTCAGAGGATGTGGATTCTACTATATTTTAGACGACAGACGTGTTAACCTCCATTGTGTGTTTCTAGAGCCGGACATTGGTCGAGTTCTCGTTGGTTTTACACCCAGAGTTTGAGCCAGTTTCGCATTTTTTACATCGAAGATTATTGGATTCTAGATCTGCTAGAATCCCAAGAAATAGATATGGAGCTGACATCTCAACTGTCCTTTCAATCCTTTCAGTATCCATGTCCAGCTGATTCAGTATATGTTCTTCAGAAGATCCTCTCATATTCAGATACACATTTGGATCCATCTCAGCATAGAGAGCTTGATAAGAACACCATTTTGATTTGACAAACCTAAATAGTCCCATCTTTGAGCTGTGTGTCCCTCGCATTTGATTAGGTTGATACATTTTGGAGGACCTAATGATTGACAGCATTGCCACAGTTCGAGGATAAGATCTTGAGAGGTTTACTGCTTCTGCGTTGTTGACTAGCAGCATGCCATGCCTCGATGTTGTTCAGATGCCGTTTACAGCTGACGAGTTACTTTGGTGCAGGAACTTGGTGTTTGAAAATAGCGTAGTTCCCCTATCACGATCTGATTCCTCATCTTTTACCGACGAGCCTGCATCACTCCTCGAGGGTTATCTACGGGAGGATGCATTATGTCCCTTGTACTCAGTTTCGCTACGTAGATGTGATTTCGATCTGTCAGATCATGAGACCGAGTCGTCGATTAGTTCTGATTTCTATGAGTTTTATCTCCTCGACGACCCTCGCAAGGATGAGCCAATCTTTTAGGTATTTGATGATTTTAGTGATTTCTTACATCGCATGCACGGTTATCGATTCTTATAGAGAGTCTCCTGATCTTTGTCCTCCTTATCTATTCGAGACGGTGATTGACATAGAGGATTCCCTGACAGATCCTTCTTCGCCACGTTTGATTTCTTCAGCTCCATACATTCACTCCATTCATACCTTGAGCCTATGATTTCTTTTGTGCTACCGAAGTATGATCATAAATCGTCTTCTCTGTTCGCGGTGGCTGACACCCACTTGAGTGCATATTCGGGTGTCTCCTTTGACCATCCTGAGTTCGTTGTTGTTCTCCCAAGGAGACTACGACGACAATACGGTATTCACATTACATATGCCGTCCTGAACCTCAATACAGCATTGTCCTAGCCTTTGGGCCCAGCTAGGAGCGTAAACTCTAGCGCTGTTGATAGGCACCACAACATTGTCCCATTGTCTAGATCCATATCATTCATTCTTTCTGTCTCGCACCCCATCTTCATCTTGTGATTATGCTATACTTAGGGTGTACTTTACCCTAAGTATAGGGGGTGTCAGATTTTTTATTATTCTTTTGATTCCTTTTACCTCTGTTTTGTTGTCTATACTTAGGGACATTTTACCCTAAATATAGGGGATGTAGACATTGTACACTCTAACCCTCAGTTTTCCCCTTATGTACAGTCTTCTATACTTAGGATTACTTGATCCTAAGTATAGGGGGATCACAGACTTCTATTGATTTTTATTATTTTGTTCATCCTTTGTAGTATAGTTTTCTTTTCACTTCCCAATACTTCGCATGAGTTATGTATTTCTTTATCGCTTTTTGATCACTATGAGGACATAGTTCAAGCTAAGTATAGGGTGGTCTCGTATATATTGTATATATACTTTAGCCATAACTCGTACTTTCGTATTTTTATATGGCTAAACACTGTATAAATACATGTAAAATTCAATAAAAATAACTAAAAAAAGATGCAGATATTTCCTCAAAATTTCTTTTTGTATATACTGATTAAAAAGTCAGGTTAAAATATTTTAAAAAATATTTTGAAAGTAGTTTGAAAACCTATTTGAAATTTTTTTTGAAAACTATTTGAAAAATGTTTGAAAAATATTTTCAACCTTTGTAAAAATAATTTTGGCTTGTAAAATTTTTTTTGTTTGTGTGAAATAATATTTTTTTGTAAAACTATCTGCAAATGTTTTGAAAATGGTTGAAAAATTATTTTGAAAATCTATATATACTATTTGAAAAATGTTTGCAAAAATTGTTTTCAAATATTTGTAAATATTTATAAAATTGTTTGAAAAATTATTTTGGACTATAGTTTTCAAAATTATTTGTAAAATTATTTTCAAATAAGTTTGAGGATTATATGCATCACACACAAAAAAATCCAACTGTATGTATATACCTATATAAATTACTCAAGGTGTAAATCTTTTCACCAGATTCTTGTAAATAATTGACTCACTCCTGTGTAAATATGTGTATCTCATCCTAACTCTTATTTAAAAAAAATTATTATACTTGTATACTATTACTAACTTTTTGTTTCTATAATAAACCCAAAAGTCTATAAAAATTTGCATAAAAAATTCTTTTTGCATGTACATATTTCTTGCATTAGCATGTGCATTTTCAAAAATCCATAAAAAGTACAAAATTAGAAAATTGTTTCACAAAAAGATTTTGCTTTCTTTTCTTTGCATTGTACATATTTCTTGCATTAGCATGTGCATTTTTCAGGATAATTTTGATATTTAAACTATGTCTGGAATAAAAATGAAGAATGGAGCTTAGTTGGACCTTAATCCACTACTTTTCAGAGGAACCTTATAAGAACTGGAGTTAAGACTTTTCAGGTCCTAGTGACTTGATTCTTTGAGTCCATAAGACTATGTTCACATGTCATCTTGATTAGTCTAAGTAGAATATTTAACAACACAAGCATGGTTCTTTTAGACCATGGTTTACCTTGGACAAGTACTCTACACATAGCTCTTCATGGAGGAGGTAGTGAGGGGGCAGAATCTTTTGGCTTGGGGTAGCATATGAGGGTAGTACATCTAGGCGAAACCTGTCGACCTCCTCTAGGGAGGGAAGTGTGTCTCAACCTGATCTGGCGATGTTGAGGTCTAAAGATAGGATGCTGTGGGGTTGCAATAATGCTTCAAAAGAGGGATAGTCTACTGGCTCAAGAGGAAAAACTCCTTATGTACATGATACACCTTGTATGTATTTTCAAAAAAAGAGAAAAAAAGCAAAATCTCCAAAAGTGGACAGGCCTGATTGAAAAATAAAATGCCTGACGGAGTGTATATACAAGTGAAAGAAAAAAAAGCATAAGAGCTTCAAAGTCAAATGTTTTGTAAGCTTGCCGTGGATGACTTGGCTACACTGGTCATGCATCCAAGGATAGTAATCTATACTAGTTACCGTCCATTCTCTTCTCTATCCCCTCTTCTTGTGATGGTTGTACTTGATGTTAGAAAGGAATATCCCCGCTCCTCGAGGAAAGAGTTGCTAGACTGAGGGATTAGAGTTACTTTGTTAAGAAAGGTTGTTTCTTTGCTACTTTTGAGACGAGGAGCAATATTTCACTTACACCGTACAAGTAAAGATTCATAGTCATAAGAATTTGTGTATGTAGAATTATTCTGACCTGACTATTGAGGAGACCTGAATAGGAGTCTTGTGGAACTTAGTCGTTAGGTTTGAAATCTATTTCCCATTAAGGTTCCGACATACTAATAATCCAAAGGTCCGACAGAGCTCCATACTACAATTTTATGAAGATAAGTTTAAAAGTCGACATTAGTCTAACATCTTTCCTTTTTCTTTTCTTTATTTTTGTTTTCACTTATTTTACAAATAAGTGTTTTGCTAAGGGACTAGCAAAGGTAAAGTATATGTGAATGATGAATCCATGATTCATCATCTTTATTCTTTTATTTTAGCTTCATTTCCTTAGTCAAACACTTGTGAATACCCACTAATTGCATGAAATTACCATTTTGCATGCATTTATTATTATGCATTTTTAACACTTTCTATACTCAAATAAAAGAATTAAAGAATAAAAGAAAAGGAAATAAAAAATAAAGGATGAATCTATGAAATAAATGCAGATTGACCCGAACCTTGAGAGAAGGTCAAGACTTGACCTGATCGATCAGGAATAAAGTAGGGGGAGATAGGGTCTTTACTTCAAAAATCCAAAAAATAATTTGTAAATCTTTCCCTGTATATTTGTACAAAAATTACACTATTTTATTTGTATAAAAATTAACCTCTAATTAAATATTTTTCTAAACAAAAGTTGTAAAAAAATTGTGTTGTAAATAATAAAAATAATTGTAAAGCAAAATAATGTGCAGATTACAAACAATCACACCCAGAAAAAGTCGTAATAAATGATTGAAATACCAATTCAGGCTCCATACAAACTCAATCGAACTCACTTCCTTGTAGTCTAATTAACTTATCTTTCAAATGGATGTGTTTTCATAATTTTTGGAGTTACGGTTGAAAAACTGGTTTTTTAGGGTGGTTTGTGCAGCTTTACCACTTACTTATTGTATATATTTATTCAGATTTATTAGACATAATGTACATAATTGTAACTATTATATTATTTGTTAAAAATTAAAAAAAATAAAATTAAAAAAATCATTTAAAATAATTTCCTTATTTGTACATGTGTATATTATACTATATGTATATAATACTTGTATACAATTAATTTCCTTAAATAAAAATCACCAAAAAATTAATATATATATATATTATATATATAATTAATTTAATTACAAAATTTGGATTTAATTATTTAATTTAATTCATTTATTTGATTTGAAAACATGCCTTGTATATAAAGATATGATTCCCTGCTTAAATAGCCACCATTAAGGTGACTAATTAATTTTTATAAATTAATTATGTTTTATTTTATTTAATTCCGAATTTCATTTTTTTAATTTATTTATTTCACCACTAAACACATTCCTTATTTGTACATACTTTCCTTTTTTGATTTTCCTTTCTATTTTTATTGATCTCCTCCTTCCTCTTTCACAAGTTGATCAATCTTTGGTGGAGAGGAGCCCGATCTCCGAGAGCTTCTCGTGGCAGAAGGGTGCCTAGCCTCCGAGGCATCCAGTGATAGCGATTCGGTCCTCGTTGAGACCATCATGGCGTATCCGATCCTGAGGTGAGATCCAATTTTATTTTCCGTCGTTTTTCCTTGATACATTTGAGATTTATTTTTTGCGTTGATGTCATGATTAAATTTTTTAGATCTTAACTCCCAAGAACATCCATCTCACATTTGTCATTCGAATCTGATTTTTCACCTCACATTCCGATCTCTACATGTTCTCATTCTATCTTGCACAACCTATCACCTCTGACCACACACGGTGGTCGGAGTTCCGGATTTATCTCATATTTCGTGGATCTGAATCCACTCACATTTCTCCATGTTCGAATTTTATTGGATCGAGCCATAGGGTTCATATCTACATTTGTGTATAAAGGAATAATATTAAATAAAAAATAATATATATATTTCCTGACATTTGTTTTGCAGGACAATTAAAAAAATTAAAAAAATTAAAAAAATTAAAAAATTGAAAATATATAAAGAAATTATTTTTGCTTCTGTCTACAGTTCCCGTTAAAAAATATTTTTTTTATTATTTTTGTTTACATATAAAAAAATATAAAAAAACAAAAAAAAATTCAATAACAGGTCTGCCGACCCTGCCCCTCTGCTTGACAACCTCCGTCGCCCGTGCTCCTCCAAAGTGTGCCCGCCTCACGTGAGGCGCCGGCCTGCACCCCTCCGCCCGATGACGATTCCCCTTATCACGAGTCATCCCGCGAGGCCGCGTGGCTCACCACTTAGCAATGCGCGAGCCCGCGCCGCCAGATCCCGCGTCACCCCCTCTGCTTGTTGTGCGAGGAGCCGCCATCACTGACCACACTGCCGCCTATGCGCGCCTATCGCGGTGCCCCCTCCTTCATCCACATGGCCGAGCGCCATGGCTCGGATCAAGACCTCGCCGCCAGCCCCACCGCGGGCCACTCCAGAGCCTCCGCCTGCACGTGACTCCGCCAGCCATCCACCTCTCTGCTGAAATCGCGCCCCCGCGCAAGCACAAACTAGGGTTCGACCGTCACGGCACCCCCACTGCTGGTCTGGAGAAGAAGAAGCAGTAGCCTGCCCCCTCCCTTTTGTTTGAAGAAACACGCCAACAAGAGAAACCCTAGGGGTGTAGTTCAAAAATAAAAAATTGGAAAAATTACATTCGTGCCCCTAACAGTTTTCAAATTTGCAAATAAGTCCTTGCACTCAAGTAGCAAAACGTGCGCCGCACAATTTATAGGTAATTTGCATGCTTTTTCCTATAGTTTATTTTTTGTTATTCTTTGATTCAAAAACATTTTGACAATTTACATTTCAGTCCCTATATGTCCAGACTGTTTATTGGCTTGTTTTTTCATTGAAATAAATGTGGTATTTGCTCTAAAAATTCTGTAAAAATTTGTATAGACTCATGCTGAGTGCATCTTCATTATTTAAATTTTTCATTGCTATTTGATATTTTTCAAAATTCAAAAACAATGTCTTTTTCTCTACGAGAACTTAGAAAAATCATAAAAATTCGAAAATTGCTCTAAAAATTCCAAAAAAAATAGATTAGGTGTATTTTATTGTCCTTTATTTTCTATGCAAGTTTCATACATTAATTATTTATAAAGTCTAAAAAAATTTGCAAAATATCCAAAATTTTTTAAAAAAAGTAGAAAATTCTAGAAAATTCCAAAAATTATGATTTCAGTTTTCTTATGTAGATATTTGTGTATACTTTTGTATAAAAATCATTTCTAGGAGTTTTGGGCATTAAAATATTTTTAAATTGCAAATTACTCCAGGTGGTGCACTGTTTACAATTTTCGAGACTGATTGATTTTTATATAATCACAAAAACATCAGAAAATTCTCTAAAAATTACCAAAAGCATTTTAAAAACTATAAAATACAAAAAACATTTTCTCAAGATTTTTCTGAGCATTTTTATAACATTGAAAATACAAAAAAGAAGGTATGTGCATATTTTATCTTGTGAGCTTATTTGAAAATTGAAAAATAAAAAACAACTCAAAAATCTTTTATTTTTGAAATTTGACTAATGAGTTCTTTAATCATGCTCCTTGTGTTTGACCCTGTAGCACAGACCGCTTGCTTTCCAATGTTTGATTTTCTCTTATGTGGTTGATATATTTTTCTCGTTGACCGAATTGATTGGTTGAGAACAACGACCATTGCATATTTTTCTACCTTAACCGCATCGATCTTCGCGTCATTAGTTTTCCCCATTCAACGGTAATGTCATTAATAAGAAGTACCAGTTGTGTTGGTTTTTTCCTTCGGTTGCATGCTTCATTCAATGTGATGGCCGGCTTTCAGGATTCATAATTATTTCTGTCATAATCTATGGATATCGAGGGTTTTTTCCTCTTGATAATTTTCCTTAAGAGACTCTCCCATCATGATTTTTTATTTCTACATTTTGAACATCTATCGAGCCATTCTATTTTATATTAGCCATGATTTTCCTCTATCTGCTTTTTCTTCTATTGTAGTTTGAGTTGGGTAAATTTTGAATGCCTTGTTTCTATGTAGTTTGAGTTGGGTTTAATACATTGCTGACTTGTTTCTATTGTAACAAATTCTATTTGTCCTTCTAAATAATAAAATACCCAACATAGTAGTTACCTACCTACATATCTATGATTGTTTTGATAGGCATATGTAATTACTACGAATGAGGCAGAACATCGTGAATCTAGTCGGTCAAGTTATTTTTATTAATAGAATAGAAAATGCCATTATTGCTTTGGATAGATCTCAAAATCGACGTGTACCTCTATTACTGTCGAATTCGTGCAACATATTCGACGTGCAAACGTTGTATTTTATACTCAATATCGACATCTACACGTCAAGATTTGCTACAAAATTCGGCATTTATGTCAGTTAATTCAGCAGAATCGACATTACATGTTTTACGTCGAAAAACTCAATTTTGACAAGTCAGAATCGACATAAAATTTCAACGCTTACGTACGTCGAATACAGGTAATTTCAACATTTATGGAAGCTTAATTAGACGTTTGCAAACATCTTGGACCTTTTTCTTGTAGTGAAGGTTCATATACATTACTTGCTTCAGATTTTTACCATGTATAATGATCTCATACTAATATAAATCAGAATTGGGATTTATATGTGATTCTATCTTGCAAGATTCAGAAGGATTTTCTAATCTTAAATCCACTTTTGGTTGTTTTCTCACCTTGAAAAGGACTACAATTCCATGAATGCAAACAAATGCAATCCATGCCAACATGTTTGACGGAGATAACCTCTTCTTCCAAACAAATGAATTCCTTCCCATCAAGAGGGATCTTTCGAACTACACGTACTTGGTGAGTCCTTTGTTCTATCGGGAGGGTTATGCACAACCAAACTTTACCATTCATTTTTGTTGTTTTTCTGCGCAAGATTGGAGTGTGCTGGAGGTCTTGAGGCCTTTGTGTGAGTCAACAAAGATATTATCATAGAAGATGACCATTGATTTATGTTAGCGAAATCAATGCCCTTGTTCGAGGTTATATTAAACTTTTGTTTCAAGTTAGTGATCCAACCAAATTGATTGCTTTCTTTTTTTTGTTTCTGTTTTTTTTTTTCGACTTCTTGTTTTAATCTTTAATTTTTTAAAGAACGTTCCTCCCACATTGTTTGTTCGATTCTTAAGGGAGCACAAATATGAGGGGATTGATTGCGTCATTGATGCTTATTCAGTTGTATCTCTTATTCAACTGCATTTCATAAATCT
This sequence comes from Ottelia alismoides, assembly GCA_037367405.1. Taxonomy (NCBI): domain Eukaryota; kingdom Viridiplantae; phylum Streptophyta; class Magnoliopsida; order Alismatales; family Hydrocharitaceae; genus Ottelia; species Ottelia alismoides. The sequence continues at coordinate 550,695 of JAZKJV010008857.1, read as the reverse complement.
AAAATGTGTTTCTTGGAAAGATCTGTATATTGAATATTGACGAACCGCAAATCTAGCCTCTTAATAAGTCATTTTAGTGCATCGTAGTCGGTCGAATCGGATGCGTCAAAGACCGCTTGATTTAAAATAATCAATCAAAATAAAGAGGTCGAATTTATATATTACTTGGGCAAGCCCAAGGTCGAACTCAGGGACACGAGCCTCTTAAGTATTAGTTAGACTCTTATTATTTAAATTAAGCATCGAATAAGAAATCCATAGGTCAAAATGCACACATGGACACTACGATGAAGACACGATGCATAAAGAAACCTGAGAAATACATTTTTTATTTGTTTTTTATATGCAAAGAAAATGCAATTTTACAATAATGCGAATATGCCCTAATGAGTTAGAATATTTGAACCATTCAATCACTAGTCAAATCAGGTTCAAATTGCGAAGCTAGACTCATTAATGTAGAGATACAAGGCATGCAAAGCATTATATGAGAGACACTTAGTTTGAATTAAATCATCAACAATCAGAGTGTCAAAATAGGAAACGAACTATATCATTAAAAAGAGAATTAAACCAGCTTCGAAACGAGATCAAAATCAACTCAAATGGAGATAGGATGCTCAAGATATTCACAAACGAAACCAGGGGCATAAATACAGAAAAACATGAAGATAACTAGCAAACAGGTCCCTAAGAGGAACTAAAATGTAAATAAAGTTTTGTGCTAGGACTTCCCTGTAAATTACCCACACGCGCGGGGGTATATTTGCAATTATTAAAACCTGCAAGGGTTTGGATGCAAATCACCCCAGGCACTCGTGTCAATCATGTGTTGTCTGGACCAATTTGCAATTTAAAGAAGTCGTGAGGGTGTCCCTGTAAAATTCGCAGCCAATCACGTGACCATGCACGTGAGGGCGAGGTTCGGGACCTGAACAGGTTCGAAGGAGGCTCGGAGTAGCTTCAGTTGTTGGCTTTGCTTCAGAGGAGGCTCGACGTACGGCTCTGGCTTGGAGCAGGCTCGGTGTTGGCTCGGGAGATTCGAACCTGGAGGACCGGTGCTGAAGCTAGGGGCTGATGACGTGGTCGCGTGTAGACCGTCCGATCAATGAAGATTAGACGATGGCTGAACGAAGACGAGGAGGCGATGTGGCTCTCTGATAGCCGTCTGATCATAGCAATCGGATGGTAACTGCTTCGTGGGTTCCTCCTTGCTATCGTCACCTCCTGCGGAGGCTTGGCTGGGCTCCGACATCGTCCTCCTATCTCCGCCTCGCTTGCTCGGTGAAGATAAAGCTCCCCGGAGCATCCTTGGAGATGGCCGTTGAAGCCTGAGGCATGGGCAAAGCGAGGAACATGCTAGGAGGGTTAGCAATGCTTCTTCGTTTGAGGTAGAGTCACCCAATTCCTCTCCAGTGGAGTTATGATCATTGAGCCATCAAGCACCTTCATGCGTTAATACGTAGCCGAAGCAACGACTGTGCGATGCGAAGTGAGTTTGGGTGAGATGGCTCCCTGGCGAGTGGAGGAGTGGGGGACTAAGATCTGTCTCCATGGCGAAGTAGGAGAAGAGGTGGGTTGGAGATGTTCAGATGATGGAGAAAGGAATATCGTGAGGGATTATATGCGTGAGGATGGTGATGAACGGGTGAAGCTAAAGAGATGAACCATGTAGGATGACCGGGTGTATAAAAGCATAACTAATTAAGATAAAAACAAGGAAAAAGCGAGAAGATATCGAGGGAGGCTTACCTGGGTTTTGTCGATCATAGGGCTTGGGATTGAGCTCCTCGACGGAACTCGGGTCATCGCCAAACTCCCCCAGCCATGGGAGCAGCTTGGCGGTGGCGAGACATGATGACCGAAAATTCCACCTAGAGATCCGGGTAAGGTATAAAAACACGGGTCGTTACGATCCGAATCTCGGAGATCGATCAACAAGAAAAATAGACCACAAATGAGAAAATAAATCAATAAAGCACAATAGCGGTCTTCGCTAATTATTTAACCTGGTATAGCGACCAGGGTCGAACTCAAGGAGAACGGATTGGCCAAATCGGCCTACGAAGTAGTCAAAAATAAAATAAAATCAAAAAGGTATTTTTGGTGGATTTTATTAATTTTTAATTTTTTTATGATATTTAATTATGAAGGAAATATAAAAAGAAGGTAAAAAGCACACACTCAACAATTTATTAAACACTCCAAAACAACTCAGAAAATTCAAATAATTTTTTTTGTGTTTTATATATTTTTAAGTGTTTTTGATATTTTTTTCAAAATTCTATAATTTTAGTTGATTTTTTAAAAATCGAAAAAGGCAAAAACAGTGAACTAATGTGCAGCCAGATTTGAAAGGCTAATTAAAAATATCTAATCAGCCTCTAAAAATCTGAAGGTAATTTTTATGAAAAATAGAAGTAAAAACTAAGCTACAGAAACCAAAATTGCATTTTTTTTATATCTTATAGAATTTTTAATAATTTTTATAAGGTGTTTAGGGTTTTTTAGTTGTTAGGGGTTTTATAAATCCAAATTAAACCAAAATTAGTCTGAAGCAAGAGAAAATACTCAATAGTACCTATTTTTTTTGTAATTTTTAGATTAGTTTTTATATTTTTAGTTGATTTTATAATTCAACAGTAGAAAAAATGAGTGTTTTTTTTTCAAAAATAGCAAATAGTAATAAAAATGTCCCAAACATTTTATGAAATTTTTACACAGTGGTAGGGGCCATGTATCCAAATTTCACAAGGTTTGGATTTTGTTTGATTTATTATTAAATCAATACAAAGGCTACAACACACAGGGACCTAAGTGCAAAGAAACAACGTTCTGGGGCCAAATGGATAACACGTGTAAATACCACAGGGCCAACGTTGCAAAAAGTCCAGATAAACACGAGGCACGCACGTGATGAGCACACAGAGGGTATTTCTGTAATTCCTATTTATAAAATATCAATCCGTAACAACTAAAGAGTCCAAACCCCTTACATGCAATTTACCCAAATACTCATGTGTCGAAGCACGTGTTCCGCACTCATAGGGATTAAATCGCAAATACTAGAAAGTATCAAGTCCACAGTGCAAATTAACCAAAATAAAAACAACTACACTTAATATTTACATGACTAAACCATAAATGCAAAAAGAACAGGGGCCTAAGTGATATTACCCCATTATTAAGATCCACGGCTGAAAGGGGGTCCACGTGTACGATCTGACGGTGAAGAATGGACGGGTACCCCTTCGATGATCGACGCTCCAGATGAGATCCTGAGCTTGATCCAACGGCTGCAAGCTCCCCTAGCACGAATGGTGGCGATTAAAACTGGTGTGGGTCTCTATCCAATGACGGAGGAAGGTCCTCAAAGAAAAAGTCGCCAGCGACTTTCGTTGGGCCTATGCGCACGATCATGACCTCCTCCGATGCTGCTCTCAGAAGGGAAACGAAGCCCGAAGTCGTCCGCAGCTCCTGATGGTCTCCGATGCGGCCAATGATGCCCGAGGCGCCTCGGCGGCGTGAAGCCCCTGGAGCTCCTGTGCCCGAGTGGTTGGACCTCCAGATGAGGTCCTTCTTCAATTTGACATGTACAGGAAGAAAACGAGGTCGAGGGCAAAGTGCCTCGGCCTAGTTATGGGTGGAATGGGTGATCGTATGGGGCGGGACGTGGGTCTCCGATGAGGCGACGGTGGAGGAGACCTAAGTCTTGGTTCCGGAGCGAACCAAGATGATCGGAGGGGCGAACAAGGTGGGGCGAAGTCTCATGAAGGTGTTGGCGTGGTCGGAAGGGGAAATGGTCGATCAGAGCGCGATGAATCGGCCGGCGGAGGCCAGCGGTGCAAAACCTAAGAATCACGATTAAATCTTATCTACAGGATATCGAGGCTACCTGATGGTTGCAAACGTCTGTGCTGGAGGTGGGTGACCTCCTGGGGTCCTTACCTCAATGGAGCGACCCCTTTAGAGGCTCGAGCTCGCCGATGGCGGAGCACGGCGACGATGACCACTGGATCTGAGGCTACTAGCCTTGGTCCTCGCTGCAATCGATCCCTCTCTCTTGCTCTCACTCAAGGAGGAGGAAGGGAGGTCCTGGGAACCGAAAGGGATGGCCAAAGGTGCATGAAATGGTGGAAGGAGGCGATGCTATATAGTGCAGGTGTCCGAGAAAGAAGAAGATCGGGCGCGCAATCCGATGCCCGGATCCCTAAGAAAAACCTCGGGCGTGAATCTCGGATGAATGAATTGCAATCGGAGCCCGGGGTTTAGGCGAATGGAAGTCGGGTCGTGACGCGAAAAATCGGCAAAGTCGGGTTGGCACCAAGATCTGCGAGGGAGGTGGTCCTGGGGGGAGAGTTGACCAGGGGTCAACATCCCCCGTGGACCAATAGGAAAATTCCTTTTATTAATTATTTGTAAATTCATTTTAAAATAGTAAATGATTTTATTTTTAAAAATTTTTAACATGAAAAATGTTTATATTTTTATAAAGTATTTTTTTGTGATTTTTATTTATTTTTTTGAAAATAAATTATGTATTTACATTATATTATTATTATATACGGGTATATATACCTATGTGTTTTTTATTTTTTATTTTTACTTGTTTATTTTTTGTACACTTATCCCTATTTTATATTTTATTTATTTAAAACATAAAACATTGGATTCAAAATATTTTTTATTTAATTTTTATTATGTATTTACAAGGGTAAAATAAATATGTATATGTACATATATACATGGTATATACAAGAGAGAAGAGGGAGAAATTATTTTTGTTTTATTTTTATTTTTCTTATTTTTATTTATTGTTATAAATATATACACATTATGAGGAACCCATAAATATTTTTATTTTGTTTGGAAAATAAAATATTTTCACTAAGAGGGGGTTTATGTACAAGGCTGAGCTACCCTATTTTTCTCTACTTATTTTATTTTGCGGTCAGGACCATATTGAGCCTTCCCCTGGGTTCAGGTCCCTCGATATTTATTCTAAATCTTTCCCTCTTTTTCTTTATTTCTTTATTCTTTTATTTTTGCACAAAAACATGCTAATTATTAATATTTACACAGTGCATGCAATCTGATAACTTATTCTATTTACAAACATATACATGGTGTTTTACAAAGGTTTTTAGCTAAAATAAAAGAATAAAGAGTGATGAATGAGGATTCATCACCCCCCTATACTTAACTTTGCTAGTCCCTTAGCAAACACTTATTTGAAAAAGAAGTGAAAAAGAGAAAAGAAAAAGAAAAAAAAAAGAAAAAGAGGGGAAAAATGAATAAATGTTGATTATTAAACTTGCCTTCATTAAATTGAAGTATGGAGCTCAGTCAAATCTTTGGATTATTAATGTGTCGGAACCTTATTTGGATTTAGGTTTAAAACTTAACAGCCTCTAAGTTCCACTAATCTATAGTCAAGACTCCTCAATAATCCAAATCAGAACAAGTCTACATACACAAACCCTGAAGACCATGAATCTTTTCTTGTACTGTGTAAGTGAGGTATAGCTCTCCACCTCAGAAGTAGCAAAATAACAACCCTCCCCAACAAGGTAACTCTAATTCCCTAGTCTGGCCACTCTTTCCTCGAGGAGCGGGGTATTCCCTTCTAAGTTCAAGTTCAACCGGCTCAAGAAGAGGGGGAAGAAGAGAATGGACCATGGCTAGTGTAGCCATGTATCCCTGGGAGCTCAACCAGTGTAGCTAAGTCTCCCTGCTGCAAGCTACATGAGATGGAACATGGATATCAAACTTTTCTTATTACACTATATACACTCCGGTGGGATTATGATTTTCTATCATACCCACCACTTTTTTGGAGTTATTATTTTCTTTTTGCATTTTTTATGTGCATATATACACCATATCTACAAAGTGTAGCATATATACATAAGGAGTTTTTTCTCTTGAGCCAGTAGAATATCCCTCTTTTGAAGCATTATTGCAACCCACAACTCCTGTCGTTAGACCTCATGGTAACCATACCAAGTTGAGACGGACTTCCTTCACTATAAGAAGAAGAGAGGTTCTGCCTAGAAGTACTACCCTCATATGCTACCCCAAGTCAAGGAAGACTGCCTCCTCACCTCATCCGTAGAGAGCTCGGTTTAAAGTGCTGGTCCAAGTAAAGCCATTATCTATAAGAGTCATATATGTGTTGTTAAGTGCTCTAGTACTTAGGCTCATCGAGATGACATATGATCATAGCCTAGTGGACTCAAAGAATTAAGTCACCATGGGCCATAAAAGCCTCAATCCTAAGCCCTATAAGGTTCCTCTTAGAATTAGGTGGATTAAGATCTTAACCAAGCTCCATTTTTCAATTTAATTCTAGGCTAGTTTAAGTGTCAACTATGATCCAGGAAAAACTATACAAGTATTTACAAAGATGCTATTTACAAAATATTTACACATGTGCAAAATTTTTGAAAAATGTTTGATGACTGAAAATTCCACATAGAGATCCGGGTATGGTATAAAAACACAGGTCATTGCGACCCGAATCTCGGAGATCGATCAACAAGAAAAATAGACCATAAATCAGAAAATAAATCAATAAAGCACAATAGCGATCTTCGCTAATTATTTAACCTGGTATAGCGACCAGGGTCGAACTCAAGGAGCATGGGTTGGCCAAATCGGCCTACGAAGTAGTCAAAAATAAAATAAATTCAAAAAGGTATTTTTGGGATATTTTATGAATTTTTAAATTTTTTATGATTTTTAATTATGAAGGAAATATGAAAAGAAGGTAAAAAGCACACAATCAACAATTTATTAAACACTCCAGAACAACTCATAAAATTCAAATAAAATTATTTTGTGTTTTATAAATTTTTAAGTATTTTTTTAATTTTTTTCAGAATTTTTATAATTTTTAGTTGATTTTTTAAAAATAAAAAAGGCAAAAACAGTGAACTAATGTGCAACCAGATTTCAAAGGCTAATTAAAAATATCTAATTAGCCTCTAAAAATCTGAAGGCAATTTTTATGAAAAATAGAAATAAAAACTAAGCTAAGAAACCAAAATTGCATTTTTTATTTTATAGAATTTTTAATAATTTTTATAACGTTTTTAAAGGTTTTTAGTTTTTACTGGTTTTATAAATCCAAAATAAACCAAAATTGGTCTGAAGCAAGAAAATACTCAAACAAACAGTATCGAATTTTTTTTGTAATTTTTAGATGAGTTTTTATATTTTTAGTTGATTTTATAAATCAAACAGTAGTAAAAATGGGTGTTTTTGAATTTTTTTTTAAAAATAGCAAACAGTAAAAAAATGTCCCAAAAAGTTTGTGAAATTTTTACCCAGTGGCAGGAGCCACGTGTCCAAATTTCAAAAGGTTTGAATTTTGTTTGATATTTTATTCAATCAATACAAAAGCTACAGCACACAGGGACCTAAGTGCAAAGAAACAACGTTCTACGGCCAAATGGATAACACGTGTAAAAACCACAGGGCCAAAGTTGCAAAAAGTCCAGATTAACACGAGGCACACACGTGATGAGCACACAGAGGGGTATTTATGTAATTCCTATTTATAAAATATCAATCCATAACAACCAAAAAGTCCAAACCCCTTACATGCAATTTACCCAAATACTCACGTGTCGAAGCACGTGTTCCATACTCATAGGGAATAAATCGCAAATACTAGAAAGTATCAGGTCCACAGTACAAATTAACCAAAATAAAAACAACTACACTTAATATTTACATGACTAAACCATAAATGCAAAAAGAACAGGGGCCTTAGTGATATTACCCCATTATTAAGATCCACGACTGAAAGGGGGTGCACGTGTACGATCTGACGGTGAAGAACGGACGGGTACCCCTTCGATGATCGATGCTCCAGATGAGATCCTGAGCTCGATCCAACGGCTGCAAGCTCCCCAAGCACGAACGGTGGCGATTAAAACTAGTGCGGGGTCTCTATTCAACGGCGGAGGAAGGCCCTCGAAGAACAAGTCACCGACGACTTTCGTCGGGTCTATGCACGCGATCAGGACCTCCTTCGATGCTGCTCTAAGAAGGGAAACAAAGCCCAAAGTAGTCCAGAGCTCCTGATTGTCTCCGATGAGGCCAAGGACGCTCGAGGCGCCTCGGCGGTGTGAAGCTCCTGAATCTCCTGTGCCCTAGTGGTTGGACTTCCAGATGAGGTCCTTCTTCGATTCGACCTGCACAAAAAGAAAATTGGGTCGAGAGCAAAGTGCCTTGACCTGGTTATGGGTGGAATGGGTGATCGTATGGGGGCGGAACGTGGGTCTCCGACGAGGTGACAGTGGAGGAGACCTATGTCTTGGTTCCAGAGCGAACCAAGAAAATCAGAGGGGCGAAGAAGGTGGGGCGAAGTCTCATAAAGGTGTTGGCGTGGTCGAAGGGGAAATGGTCGATCAGAGCGCAGTGAATTGGCCGGCAGAGGCTGGCGGCGCAAACCTAAGAACCACGATTAAAGCTATTCTACGAGATATCGAGTCTACCTGATGGGTGCAAACATCTGTGCTGGAGGTGGGTGACCTCTTGGAGTCCTTTCCTTAATGGAGCGATGCCTCCAGAGGCTCGAGCTTGCTGATGGCAGAGCGCGGCGGTGATGACCACCGGATCTGAGGCTACTGGCCTTGGTCCTCGCTGCAATCGATCCCTCTCGTTGCTATCACTCAAGGAGAAGGAAGGGAGGTCCTGGGAACCGAAGGGGATGGCCAAAGATCGTGAAATGGCGGAAGGAGGTGATGCTATATAGTGCAGGGGTCCGAGAAAGAAGAAGATCAGGCGCGCAATCCGATGCTCGAATCCCTAAGAAAAACCTCAGGCGTGAATCTCGGATGAATTAACTGCAATCGGAGGCCGGGGTTTACGCGAATGGAAGTCGGGTCGTGACATGAAAAATCAGCAAAGTCGGTTTGGCGCCAAGATCCACGAGGGAGGTGGTCCTGGGGGGAGAGTTTGACCGGGGGTCAACATCCCCGGTTAACCAATAGGAAAATTCCTTTTATTAATTATTTTTAAATTCATTTTAAAATAGAAAATGATTTTATTTTTGAAAAATTTTCAACATGAAAAATGTTTACTATTTAAAGTATTTTTTTGTGATTTTTATTTATTTTTTTTGAAAAAGAAATTATGTATTTACATTATATACATTATTAATATATACAGGTATATATACCTATGTGTTTTTTATTTTTAATTTTTACTTGTTTATTTTTTATACACTTATCCCTATTTTATATTTTATTTATTTACAATATAAAATATGGGATTCAAATATTTTTTATTTATTTTTATTATGTATTTACAAGGGTAAAATAAATATGTATAGGTACATATATACATGGTATATACAAGAGAAAAAGAGAGAAATTATTTTTGTTTTATTTTTATTTTTCTTATTTTTATTTTATTTTATAAATATATACACATTATGAGCAACCCATAAATATTTTTATTTTTTTTGGAAAATAAAATATTTTCACTAAGAGGGGGTCTATGTACAAGGCTGAGCTACCCTATTTCTCTCTACTTATTTTATTTTGCGGTCAGGCCCATATTGAGCCTTCCCTTGGGTTCAGGTCGCTCAATATTTATTCTAAATCTTTCCCTCTTTTTCTTTATTTCTTTATTCTTTTATTTTTTGCACAATTACATGCTAATTATTAATATTCACACAATGCATGCAATCTGATAACGTATTCTATTTACAAACATATACATGGTCTTTTTGCAAAGGTTTTTAGCTAAAATAAAAGAATAAAGAGTGATAAATGAGGATTCATCAAGACACCGCAAACCTGGCCTACATTGGCCAAGGGTCTTACCGGAGTCACGGCGGTCGTCGACCATCGTAAAGGTGAATGCCTTGGAATGGAGGAGGTGACGACGTATCTGAAGGTGGGAGATGGTGGATGAGGACGAGTGTGGGTTGAGTGGGAAATATGGAGTGAGAGGGAAGGGTACGTGGTGGCCCACGATGAATGCGAGGATGGTGGATGACTAGGCTACGTCGTGGGATAGTCGGATGATGGAGAGGAGGGTGGAGAAGGCGAACGAAATAGAAAGGGGGAGATGAGTTGGAGAGGTGGGCGACGTCGGCGAGGCTTATCCGGAGGTGGAAGAATATGTCTCAAGGCGAGATCTAAGGCTGGGATATAACCACATGGAGAGACAGGAAAAAGGCAGAAGAAGACGATTTTGATGCAATCTGGTGAAGGATTTAAGGGTGGAAAACAAAGGAGGATTCGAGCAGCGAAGATGGAATAGATCCGAAGACGATCAGACGGCTGGAATGAAGACACATGGAGAAAGGAGAAGAAGCCAAGAGTGGATGGAGGAGATGTGATCAGGGGGTTAATCGAACGGCTAGGAAAGGGTATGGGAATGGAAGGAGGGGATTGAGGTCCTGGAGAAGATCGGGTAGTGTAGAATGCAACATGTGGCGAGCTGAGAACGAGGTGCTGGCGGACGGTTGTGATGGAGTCCTGATCTTGATCGGAGGGTGGTCATTGGTTGTTGGAAGGAGCGGCTGTGATCTGAAGATGAACGAGGCAATCAAACGGCGGGAAGTGGAGGCGAGTGGCGCATGAAGGAGCAGGCCACGTGGCGCAACCTGAAAGCGCCACGTGGCCCAATCAGGTTATTTCAACAAAGAAAGTGAATGAGGAAGGAGAAGGAGGCCGAATTTGGAAAATTTCAAAACATGAAAGTTTTAGATCTCGATGAGATCTACAAGTTTCATGTTGACCAAAAATGAAGACAAGGTCAAACAATGGGAGAGATATTTTGCAAGTATTTTTAAGGGATTAATAACACTACGATTTTAGGCTTTGCTATTTTTTGTATTTTTAATTTATTCCAAGGGTCAGATATAAACAAGGATTTGTCTGGTTTTTTATTGACACTTAGTCTAAGCTAGGGGGTTAATAACCACGAATTATGACAATGAAACTGAGTTTCATCAACCCCCTATACTTAAACTATGCTCGTCCTCGAGCATCTAAAAAATAAATGAGCTGGATTAACCCCCTTGTGCGTGTGCATACATGATCTGATCTGTTGAAGAACTCTCAATTTTAGATATCCAAAATCTTAGAGCTCACCCCAGCCTTAATCAAGAGGCATCCAATTCCTCTAATTTTCCAGACTCTCTCCTCTATACATATAAATTAAGGATATGAATTTAGGTGTTCACTGCATTCACGAGAGTAGAGTCGCAACGTCACCCAAGGTCCCGATAAAATAAATTCTCCTAAGTACCCAATCCTCAACACTAGGGAATAAATCAGATATTGCGTCCAATCCACCGTCTCTTTAGTTGTCAGACTAAGAAGTGTAGGTGGCAGGTCAGTTTATGGAGAGTTTAGGATTGCGTCATTTCTTCTCTCCCTCTCATCGGAACAAGGATTCGCTCGAGTGCCTTATTACTCAACGTAATTTTTTTTGTATTGATCAGTGTGTCCATCAAGAGAAGTTGGAGCTGTCTGCACTTGTTTTCCTGGGAATACACCAGGGTGTGCCTTTGTTGAGTACCTATCGTACCTTCTACACCTAGACTTGTAGCATTTATGATGCATAGCCTTTTTTTTGGTGCAAGCCCGACTCCTGGTCCTAATAGCGGTGGTCCAAGTGGACACTTTGAAATGGTTGGGAGCGCTTGCCTTTGGTGGAAGCTCTTTGATGATTGACTTTGTGGAATGAGAGCTTTTCTTTCAACAATGATATTTCTTTGCTTTGTATTATTTTTAGCTAGCTCAACTGGTTTTATCAAGAGTTAGTGCACACTAATCAACACATTTTTTTATTTATTTCACACCCTGGCTCTTAGGTAAATATCAAGAGATTAGTACAAGAACCAAGTTCTCATACTGGCTAAAATGCTGACACTCAGGTTTCATGAAGCATTCAATGATTTTATCCCATCCTCGAGCATCATTAGATCAAGTCCAGACTTGAATCCCTCATCCTAGTCCCTCAAGTGAAATTTCAACTCATCTCATCGAGACTGCAGTCGTGCATGTGAAGTGCATCATATTCTTAAGGTTGGATATTAAGCATGCAACATAGCACGCAAATCCAACAAACTAGGGAAATATGGATATATAAGTCTAAGACCCTGATGGTTAAGGCTGGTTAACCTAAAATCTCAAGACCCCTGAAACCGAGTGTTCTTGAACATCTCTGATCCTATGTGGAAGTGAAAAATGTAGGGGATTTAATCCAACTCCTTCATCAAAGTTTTGAAATTTTTTTATGAAGATTTTAAAAGACATAATGACTGTCTAAACTCAAATGAGTAGATGCATCTGCATTCAGCCAGTATAGGTGTAAGTACATGCCGGAACCCGTTGCTTTAGGACGGAGCATTACGTGATGTCCTCTAAACAACCTACTCTGCTAGGGAAACCCTCACTGAACGCGGCTACTTATTTGGGTTTAGTTGTTAATTTTAACTTTTAAAGGATTTTGGTTTTTTCGTTTTTATGGATTTTTTTAATAAAGTTAGAACACGAGTTAGACTCATTTTCCTTGAAATCAAGAAAATATTTTCAACACCATGTCACACCAATAAAGATTTTCCAAACATTTTCAAACAATTTTCAAAATAAGCAAAAACCTATTTTTCAAATTATTTGTTTTAAAAAATTCTTGAAAATAGTGTAACATAGTATAGAAAAGGTTTGAAAATAAGTCGTCCACTCAGTTCAAAAGATTATACCTTAGCCCAAAAAGTTTTAAATTTTTCAAAATATAGCTAAAGTACATATACTGTATATACGGTATACCCCCCTATACTTAAACTTTGCTATGTCCTCATAGCACTAGATGATACAAAGTCAAATCTCCATTTAAGTATAGAAAAATATACAGGAACTGGGGAAACACCCCCTATACTTAGGTTAGAAATAACCTAAGTATTGAGGCAAGGAAAGAAGAGTAAGAAAATCACGGGGACTTAGACCCCCCTATACTTAGGCTGAGAGTAGCCTAAGTATAAAGATGGAAGGGGAACAAAGGAGTTAGGATGTATATACAAATGAGCAGATGAATCTTCGAAGATGAATGGAGTACCTAGGGTCTAGGGGAGGGTGTCGGAGCAATCAAGGCTCAAACAAGCACGCAATACCCTTTGATTTCACCAACTTACACGTGAAACTAACAAGTGTTGGTTAATTATCTTGTCATTTTTATTGTTGATTAAAACATTCTAGTTTATGCAAGAGAAATGTCAAATAAAATCATCCTACATAAACAAGGGTGTTGCTCTCCCAAAACAAGATTTTACTCCATTTTAGGTCGACTTGCAATTAACAGTCTTATTCATTTGCTTAAGGTTATCACTAATTAAAGGTGAGCGCATAAACCAAACAATCATCGTCTACCACTCATTCCCAATTTCCATTAACCTAGGTGATCAATCCATGAAGGGATGTCGAGAAAAAGCCATGCAGTAGATAAAAATCATTATCTAGTCTAAGAGAGAAATCATGCAGTGCCTTGAGAGAAATTCGTGAAAACTTGGACTGAATTTAAAAACCGACAATTCAGATATATTCAAGTCTATAAGAAACCACACCTAACATGTTTCTATTAGAGGGGAAGAACATCTTTTAATTTGGCTAAGTGAAGCAATGTTTATGTGCGTCTTGATTAAATGCGTGTGTCCTACCTACGATGAAACACGAAGGATAAAAAGTTCAAGAAGCTTGAAGAGCCGCGTGCTTGATCCTAGGTCGATACTCAAGTGGGGTGATCCCAACACAACAGCAAATATCTCATTCATTTACACGCGCGAGTCTTCGAACAAAGACCGCTGTAAAGACAATTATTAAAATAAAAATAAAAATGCATGAAAAAAAATTTTCTTCGATTTTTCTCCAAGGTTGCTTCTGCGGCTTCTCGCAGCGGGGAACTCCTGCTCCGCGCCTCCTTAGTCACCAAAGTCCTGCCACAAAAACTAGAGTTAGATATCTATCAAAGAAATTTTAATAATGTAAGATGACATCATGACCTACGAATCAGACTTAATACTTAATTAAATAAATAAAAATCCAAATAAAACAAAGATGAGACGTATCCCCAACAACGACGCCATTTGAGAACCGCAAATCTGGCCTCTTAATAAGTCATTTTAGTGTGTTGTAGTCGGCCGACTCGGATGCGTCAAAGACCGCTTGATTTAAAATAATCAATGAAAATAAAGTGGTTGAATTTATATTTTACTTGGGCAAGCCAAAGGTCGAACTTAGGGACACGAGCCTCTTAAGTATTAGTTAGAATTTTGTTATTTGAATTAATTGTCGAATTAGAAATCCATAGGTCAAAATGCACACATGGACACTACGATGAAGACACGATGCATAAAGAAACACGAGAAATACATTTTTATTTGATTTTTTTATATCAAAGAAAATGCCATGTTACAATAATGCGAATATGCCCTAATGAGTCAGAATATTCGAGTCATTGAATCACTAGTCAAATCAGGTTCAAATTATGAATCTAGACTCATTAATGTAGAGATGCAAGGCATGTAAAAATTATATGAGAGATAGTTTGAATTAAATCATCAACAATCAGATTGTCAAAATAGGAAACGAACTATGCCATTAAAAAGAGAATTAAACCAGCTTCGAAACGAGATCAAAATCGATTCAAACGGAGATAGGATGTTCAAGATATTCACAAATAAAACCAGAACATAAATGCAAGAAAACATGAAGATAACTAGCAAACAGGTCATTGGGAGGGACTAAAATGTAAATGAAGTTTTACACAAGGCCGTCCCTATAAATTACCCACACGCGCGGGGGTACGTTCTCAATTATTAAAACTCGCAAGGGTTTGGATGCAAATTACCACAAGCGCGCATGGGAATCACGTGTTGTCTGGACCCATTTGCAATTTAAAGAAGTCGTGAGGGTGTCCCTGCAAAATTCCCGACCAGACACGTGACCAGATACGTGAGGGCGAGGTTCATGACCTGAGCAGGTTCGGAGGAGGCTCAAAGTAGCTTCAGCTGTTGGCTTGGCTTCAGAGGAGGCTCGGCTAGGCTCGACATACGGCTCTGGCTCAGAGCAGGCTCGGTGCTGGCTCGGGAGATCCGAACCTGGAGGACCGGTAATGAAGCAAGGGGCTGATGACGTGGCCACGTGTAGATCATCCGATCAATGAAGATCAGACGGTGGCTGATTGAAGATGGGGAGGCGATGTGGCTCTCTGATAGCCGTCTGATCGTAGCGATTGGGCGGTAACTGCTTCGTGGGTTCATCCTTGTCACCGCTGCCTGCAGCGGGCTTGGCTGGGATCTAGCATCGTCTAACTATCTCCATCTCGCTTTCTCGATGAAGATAGCGCTCCCCGGAACATCCTAGGAGCTGGTCGTTGAAGCCTGAGGCATGGGCAAAGCGAGGAACGTGTTAGAGAGGGCTGGCAATGCTTCTCCATCTGAGGCGGAGTCACCCAATTCCTCTCCGGTGGAGTTCCGATCATTAAGCCATCAAGCACCTGTATGTGTTAATACGTAACCGAAGCAACGACTGTGCGATGCGAAGTGAGTTTGGGTGAGATGGATCCTTGGCGAGTGGAGGAGTGGGGGACTAAGCTTTGTCTCCATGGCAAAGCAAGAGAAGAGGTAGGCCGGAGATGTTTAGATGATGGAGAAGGGAAGATCGTGAGAGAAGATATGCGCGAGAATGGTGATGAACATGTGAAGCTAAAGGGATGAACCATGGAGGATGATCAGAGTGTATAAAAGCTTAATTAATTAAGAGAAAAACAAGAAAAAGCGAGAAGAGATCGAGGGATGATTACCAGGGTTTTGGCAGTCGTAGGGCCTTGGATTGAGCTCCTCGACGGAACTCGGTCATCATTGAACTCCCCCAGCCATGGGAAGCAGCTTGGCGATGGCGAGACACCGCAAATTTGGCCTACATTGGCCAGGGGTCTCACCGGAGTCGCGACAGTCATCGCGACCTCAATCCGCCCTCCCCCTGTCACGGGGAGGGGGAGAGGAGCTAGGCAGGGACCCTCGTAAAGGTGGATGCCTTGGAATGGCCGAGGTGACGACGTATTTGAAGGTGGGATATGGGGGTTTATATGAGGACGAGCGTGGGTTGAGTGGGAAATATGGAGCGAGAGGGAAGGGTACGTAGTGGCCCACAATGAACGCGAGGATGGTGGATGACTAGGCTACGTCATGGGATAGTCGAATGATGGAGAGGAGGGTGGAGAAGGTGGGGGAAATGGAAAGGGGGAGACGAGTTGGAGAGGTAGGCGATGTGGGTGAGGCTTATCCGGAGGTGGAAGAAGATGTCTCGACCGTTGGATCGTGACGTTGGATCTCACGATCCAACGGCTGAGAAAAGGGCACGTTTGAGAGGCTTAGATCAGATCCGTGGAGACGAGATCAAAGGCTGGGATATAACCACGTGGAGAGACAAGAAAACGGTGGAAGCGGATGGTCTTGATGCCATTTGGTGAAGGATCTAAGGGTGGAAAACAAAGGAGGATACGAGCTGCGAAGATGGAATAGATCCGAAGACGATCAAACGGCTGGAATGAAGACACGCAGAGAAAAGAGAAGAAGGCGGGAGCGGATGGAGGAGATGTGATCATGGGGTTAATCGAACGGTTGGGAAACTGTACGGGAACAGAGGGCAAGGATTGAGGTGCCTGGAGAAGATCGGGCAGTGGAGAATGCGACGCGTTGCGAGCTGAGAATGAGGCGCTGGCTGACGATTGTGATGGAGTCCTGATCTTGATCGGAGGATGGTCGTTGGTTGCAATGAACGGGCAATCGAACGACGGGAAGTGGAGGTGCGTGGCGAATGAAGGAGCGGGCCACGTGGCGTAACCAGAAAGCGCCACGTGGCCCAATCAGGTTATTTCGACAAAGAAAGTGAAGGAGGAAGGAGGCCGAATTTCGAAAAACTCAAAACATGAAAGTTGTAGATCTCGATGAGATCTACAAGTTTCATGTTGACCAAAAATGGAGACGAGGTCAAACAAAGGGAGAAATATTTTGTGAGTATTTTTAAGGGATTAAAAACACTACGATTTTAGGCTTTGCTATTTTTTTGTATTTTAAATTTATTCTAAGGGTCGGATATAAACAAGGATTTGTCTGGTTTTTTATTGACACTTAGTCTAAGCTAGAGGGTTAATAACCACGAATTATGACAATGAAACTGGGTTTCATCAAATATGCAAAATAAGACCAGATAGGAATAGGATTGCCCGCTTTTGTAACTAGGAATGGGGATAGAGACTTTATTACAAGAATTATATTTATTATTATTTTCTAGATGAGGAAGAATGCATGAACTAATGAAGTTTCATGACAAGGGTGAACTTACGTTGTCTTCAGGAGGGATCCCTAATCATGCTATCCACATTAGAGTCCCAGACACTTTGGGATCATAATCCATTACGATAGGCATGGTATATCCCATCTAGAAGCTAGACCTTATTATGAACTTGATCATTTATGTATTTCACAGTTTATGAAGATCAATAATCTACAAAAATCAGCATCTTACCTTCTTATTATTGAGAATATATTATCCATGTTGAACTTCAAATATTTTTTAACAGTCGCTTATTCTAATATATTTCTAGTCATTAATGTGGCTGATTCAATATTTTTTCACCACTTTAATGTAATCAGATTTGTGATATACATTTTGATTTGATTGTTTGAAATGATGACAATCTCTATCTCTTGCCTAAAGCATTCTACTCCCAATACTCGATAGATTTAGAGATTTTGATGTGATTTGATGCATCAAAAACTAGAAAATATAGTAGCTTTCTTGGGTATTTTTGAATCCATATATGAGATGAATGAACACATTTCAGATACAGGTTAGTGAAAACTTCCCATCTAAAACTACAACATTTAGTGTTTGACAGACCTTTTTCATATGCTTCCTGCATCCCCATATAGTTTTAGCCATTAGGCCAAAATTGATCACCTAGTTTAATTAACTTGCAGTCTAAATTTACCTTGTTACTAAGTTAAATTAAAGCAGATTAACTCTTAGAATCCAAATGAACAACTCCGTCGGCTCTTCGAACATGAGATCATAATCTAAACTTGATCCACTGCCATGAATGGTTTCTACAAATGTCAATATCTGTAAAACACCTTGTATTGAAGTTTGAGAAACGTAATTTGTGGTGTTGAGAATCTTATCACTTTGTTACTTTGTACAGGTAGGCGTGCCATTCATTTTGAACTTATTCAATGGAAACTGCAAGAGGTTAAGGAGTTCTAGACACCAAACCAACGGTAGGAAACCCTTACCCAGTCTTGTTTAATTGGAGTTTGTGCCTATGATATTCGTTTACTAGATCTATAATGTTGGCGGTCTCTCAATCTCCAGAGAGGAGGATGTTATTTCTATATAGGAAGTTCATTTGTAGATTAGCATGGATAATGTGGATGTAACGAAGTTCTATAGTTGCTATTTTTGCTAAGATATTTAATTAGCCATCCAAAGTCCTATTGTGCATGCATGAGCAAAAATACACCCATATAAACAAAATTTGCAAAACTAGGCCCTTTGTCGCACCAAGAGTGCTTACATTTATAGAGGATATGCAATTCTCGATGTTCCAATCATCAAATGGAAGGTTGATTATTTATCACAATAACAAGTGTGGGTCTTAATGATAATATCTTTTCATTTGTAATAGCTTATAATGGAAGAAAACTGCTATTTTAATTAACACTCTCATGCCTACATCTTATTAAGATATCAAGAAAAAACTATCTCTTTGTTTATGATCTTTTGATGACTGTTGGATATAAAATTTAGACCTTTATGCTACAGCTAAGGAGGCTTTCCCACAACAGGTTAGATGTCTATACTTCTCATTCCTTTAGTGATGCGGATTGCCTTATTGCAGACAATGGAAACTGATGGTCACCTTTTTTATTTTAATGTTGTTGAGTTGCCATAGCATGGTGATGTGGACAAGTAAAAGTGCTTTTATTTATGATTCAATGATAATTATTAGATAACTTGATCCTATGAAATACAATATCTTGATATTCTCCTTATATTTCCATGATCAGGAAGCATCCCTGAAGACGAATCCACTTGTGCAGTACTCCACTCTATAGGATCAAGACTTACAATCATGTAGGGAAAATTGTTGCCATATTTGTCAATCAAGAAACTCACCCAAGATGATCTCAAGTATGTCCTTCGTTTTTATTTTTGTGAATAAATGCCAATATATTTGATAATTTTGCTTTGAAATATTTTCATTATATAGGATTTTTAAATGTTATATTTACATTAGGATGTAGGATTTTCAAACATGCTACGATCAAATGTTGATTACACTCATCAAGTTGTTTTTCAAATAAGTATATTTTATTACTTTTATTTTACAACATCATCTTGAATTCTTGTCACATTTTCTATGGGAAGATATTAGCTATTTATACACTTCTTCTAGGAATGTGATTGTTTTCTTGTCATGTATATTGATTGAATTGGATCAATGCTTTAGAAAGTGGAAAAGAAGCAACGAGATTGGAAGGCCAAGCAACTATCTTGGTAGTATGTTTTATGCCTCTAAATTTGGTCCTCTTATCTATTTGATGTTGCTAAATCTTCTCCTCTCTTCCAGACCATTATTGCTTGTGTACTAAATGCTTGAGGTTAAGGCATTTGAAGGTTTTCAATGAAGTGCTTATGGTTAGGTGGGTCTAGAAGATAATGAGAAGGGGCATTACTTGTGTAGTGAATGTTTGTTATGACATGTTTTTGGACCTGAGAGAGGGAAGGTAGCCCTATAGTAGTACATCAGGTTTTTGGGAAGGTGTGATGCTTGTTGTGCATGCCGTGTCTCCTTTCTGCAGTGCCAGTTGGGCGATGTATATCAGTTCAGGTTCTAGTCAGATAATCAGAGTCGGTATGGGATTTTGATGGAGTCCTTTCCTAGGTTGTTTGTGCTTGGGGAGGATAAGGAGATATGTGTTGCCTACTATTGGATGTAGTATGGTTACCCAATTTTGTTTCCCTTTATTGGACTAGAGTATATAAGAATCATTTTCTAGGTTGTTTAGACTAGAGGATATAGCGGTTCTCAAACTTTATTTTGTTGTTGGAGGATGTGATTTCCTATGCTTATTTGAGAGTGTGCTCATGTGCAGAGAATATACTTCCATTGATATCCTGAAGCCTTTCTCAAAACAATGGGGTTGAATTGCAAGATTGGGAAGAATAACACGAGACTTTCTGGTTGCATTTTTCCACTAAAACAAGTGATCAGATAAAGCAACATGTTATCGGCTTGTAGCACCAAGAGAAAATCAGGCTTGACCTCTTTCGATAGGAAATGTTAAAAATAAACACATGATATTAGACTAAGATCAAAGAAGTGAAAGTTATGGCCTTCTCCATGGGAGCCCTTGGGAAAACATCATGATAAAAGGCATGGGCGTGACTATAAAATCCAGGCTCTTCCTAAATTCATTCATTTTAGCCATTACTTCCTACATGGTACAAGATTAGAAATATGATATAATGGCTAGACAATATCATTTTAGCCAAGTAGGTATTTTCATCTTAAGAACCCCGCAAAGCAAAAAAAATGGATGCCACGAGACCTTTTACATGGATATGGAATTAAGTAGGACCCAGTCGAGTAAAAGTATGACCAATGAATATCACTTAATAATTCGTAGTCCAACCATAGAGATTTTGAATTACTCAAAACCAACTCATAATTAGGAATGAATCTATGTTTGACAACATTAGTTAAAGGAGGTTTATATCTACAATGAGGAATCTCGAATAGTATATTCTAGTCACTACCACATGGAGATTTGTGATCTTCTAAATTAAAGTTGTACTCATAAAAAACCTAAGCTTCTCCTCAAACTAGATTAGCATAAGTAAACACCGATCAGATAGGAATGCTTCGTACAAATAGCTTTGTTTGTGTTTATGTGTTGAGATCTAGATCTATACTTTGATAAATTTGCTATGACAATTGTCGAGATGAAACAAAATCGAACTCAATCACTTCACATAGAGTATTATTGAATATACAATCGTATCATTTCCTTGTTTGCATTTGTGATGGAATGGTATGATCTAACTCAATATCATGAAGAGAGTTTGAAGTGTGATTTGAATATGATCTATAATCTGAGACTGCGATCTGATTGCTTGCGTCGTAGTTTCCTTTCTTGATTGAAAGCATTATGAGATATGCCTGCTATTAGTAATTTCTAAAGTGCTCAATCAGATTTGTGCGCTGAAAAAATTACTGCGATAATTTGATAATATGATTTTATAGGATTAGCATGCAATACCATGTTACTAGTTGTTTTGGGAATTGCATAGAGATCTATGAAGCATACGTGAACTATATGAGAATCTTTGAGGAAAAGAGTTTGGATTGTAAGGGTTGAATTAAAATCAAATTCACTTGTTAACCACTTCCGATCTAACCTGTCCTTGACGGTCTTGTAGTTCTTGCCCTGATTAGATGAGTGATCATTGGTAATTCCTTGATGATGCATCATATCTGGATTGAATCTGTTTAGGAAAAGGGGATTTGCTTTGTATTTGTCATTCTTTATCCGA
Source organism: Ottelia alismoides (assembly GCA_037367405.1). Classification (NCBI taxonomy): domain Eukaryota; kingdom Viridiplantae; phylum Streptophyta; class Magnoliopsida; order Alismatales; family Hydrocharitaceae; genus Ottelia; species Ottelia alismoides. Next base: position 529,069 of record JAZKJV010008857.1, on the reverse strand, counting down.
GATTCCGGTTTTGACAGGACCAAGAGGAGAAAACCGGACCAAGAGGAGACCTTCTCAATTGCAGGTACTGATTTTTTAGAGAAGGTAATAATATGTGTTCATGTAGAACTACCATATATCTATTTTAATGAGCGACTATTTAGGAAATAAATAGATGTAGTGATGATTAGTGGAGGTAACACATGTGATGTTAAATGGGCTGACATAGCACCCCCCTTTACCTTCAAAAGAAATGGACTAAACATGCAGTATATATTCTGTAGAACTGATGTAGGGTTAGAAACTATGGTCAAAACTCATATTTGTTTGAAAAAGACTATAAAAGGGGAAGACATGTGTTTTTTCCTAATTTCTAGTTTATCTCTCTTTTTTTAAATTTTGTAGGATGTGTTGAGCTATTTTCTACGATTCATGGGAGATGGTTTCAGTTTGGCACCTAATTTTCAAGTAAGGCTTTTCTATGATAAAGATGCTTATTTGCTTTAAGTTGTCGTACAAAGTTAACTTTCAGTACAATTATATCGCTCATGAATTTATGCTTTTGAATCACTCATGATTTATGTTAATTATCTTTTTTTCAATGGTATAGGTTCTCGATTTATCGAATGGATCATCTCCACGCTATTCTGGCAAATGAGCATTTGGATTATTTTAAGATATATTAGAATTTAATGCTTGATATCGATTACATTAAAATATTAACCATTCCAAAACAATTTTATGTGTTTTTATTTTCCATTCTTTCAAAATAAAGTTTAGTTAATATTTGGCTGACTATTATGTTTAGGTAATTTCATAATTAGTGGTCACTCTTTAGAGATTCATGAGTGATATCATAATGAAATAATTTGTTGCTCAACGTATACTAGTAGTAAATTTATGAAATTATATTTAGCAAATAAAATGATTTTATCAATTTATATAACAACTAGTAAATCATCGTCAGATCGTTCCTTGTGACAAATGATACGTCGACATTGACAAAATAGTAACGAATAAAGCGTTGATATACATAGAATGGTCAAATAATAAGCTTCATATAGTGACGGAAAAAAATATTGGCACATATTAGTGGCAACGATTTTTATTTATTGTAAAATTTAAATTTAACAAAGATTTTATTCGTTACTATTTGAAATTTCTCAATGGTTAACAATTGTTCTAAAAATTTAACGGCTTATATAGCAACGATTCTTATGACGACTAACAAATTCGTCATGAGATTATATAGTGAAGTTTTATTCGTTGCAATGTTAACAAAAAAATTTGTTGCTATAGATCTCTATTGTTGTAATGTTTATATGTGTTGATTATTAAATATAGCTTAAAACTTGAGATACTATAGGCATAGAAGAACATGAGATCAATCTACGAAATGATTGAGTGCTGTACCTTCGTAGATTTCACCAAATTTCATAGGTGTCCATAGCATAATACTCACTTGAGAAAAATTTGACTGCTATTGGGGATAGCCAACGTACTGCTACCGCCTCATTTTTCCTTTTTTTTTGAAACATTGCAATGCATTTTTATACTTATATCACTGTATTATGTCATTACAATTTGTTAGAAACAGATATTCATGTACCTTTCATACATAATTGGTCGATTCCAGTAATTCTGAGACCGTTAAAATTCGATAGTCTGGATATGTATCTTATGAGTCTTTAATTGTGATGAAAGTGAAATGACAAAACGTAGAGGTATATTAATGAACATAAATGAAAAATTTTCCAAAGATGCAAAAAAAAGGATAAAAAATATGGGCATAAGCTGCTCGTTGGCTGCCTCCACATGTGGTAGTCCCATTTTTCTCTGCTTATAATCATATATAATATATATATATATATATAATTTATATGGGTAAAATGGAGCTGCCCCCCATGGGGGGAGCTAACTCGGCTCCCCCGCTCCATTTCGTCCATTTTTTTTTTAAATTTCTTCCATGGATTTTCACAATATATCCCTATATTATGTTATTAAAATTTCGTGTGAAACGGAAACTCTTACGGCCTCCATCCAGACGGGGTCGATTTTAGTAATTCTGTTACCGTTAAAAAATAACTGTCTGGATGGAGGCCGTAGGAGTCTCGATTTCGCACTAAATTTGAATGACATAATATAGGGATATGGTGATGAAATTCCACGGAAGAAATTTTCAAAAAAATAATAAAAAAACCGGACGAAATGGGGTGGGGGAGCCAAGATAGCTCCCCTATGGGCAGCCCCATTTAACCCTATATATATATATATATATATATATATATATATATAGGGTAAAATGGGGCTGCCCCCATAGGGGGAGCTAACTTGGCTCCCCCCGAGCCATTTCGCCTCCTTTTTTTATTTTTTTCGAAATTTCTTCCGTGGTTTTTCATCAATATATTCCTATATTATGTCATTCAAATTTCACGTGAAACAGAGACTCCTATGGCCTCCTGATGAATCCTTATTCATCGCTCTTTATTCTTTTATTTTAGCTACATAACCTGTGCAAAACACCTTGTAGATACATGTAAATAGAATAAATTACCAAAATACATGCATTGTGTAAATATTAATAATTAGCATATTTTTGTGCAAAAATAAAATAATAAAGAGATAAAGAAAATGAAGGAGATATTTAGAATAAATATCGAGTGTCCTGAACCCAAGGGAGAGCCAAGCATTGGCCTGACCGCAAAAAAATCCAAGTAGAGAGAGATAGAGCCATTCCCCATATAGACACTCCTTCATGCACATATTTTATTAAATAAAGTAAAAATAAAAATGGGTTTTTATTAATTTGTATATATTTATAAAAAAATGGAAAAATAAAAATAAAGGAAAAATAAAAATAAATAATTTCTCTCTCTTCAGTGTAAATATACCACGTACATAAAATAAAAGATATATTTATTTCACCATTGTAATTAACTAATAATCCAATAAAAATCTTTTTATATTCCATTTTTTATTATGTAAATAAATAAAATATAAAATGGGAATAAATATACATAAATAAAATAATAAAAAAATTCAAAAATACATAAGTATACATACCTGTATATAATAATAATATAATGTAAATACGTATTTTATTTTTCAAAAAAATAAATAAAATCACTGAAATATACGTTGAAAATAAATAAACATTTTTCATGTTGAAACTATTTTCAAATAAAAACATTTTCTATTTTAAAATGAATTTACAAATAATTTATAAAAAGAAATAATTTGATTGGTCCACGAGGGAACGTTGGCCCCCGGTCAACTCTCCCCCTGGACCACTCTGCACCCGGATCTGCGCCCCGATCCGATCTTCTCCCATTTTTTCAGGCATGATCCGACCATCATCAACCCAAACCTCGGGCTACGAATATCGACGATTGATCCACGATCCACGCCTGGGGATCTTCCTAGGGATCCGTGCATTACAATTGCCTACCCGACTCCATTTCTACCGGATCTCCGCCAGTATATATCTCAGCTCCGCCGCACCATTTCAGGCATCTTTGGCCATGCCCCTCGCCGTCGATGAGCTCTTCTTCATCACCTGAGTGACAACTGCGTGAGGGAGAGTTGTAGGGAGGACGAGAGCGCTGGTATCCATCGATCCGGTGGCCACACCGCCGTGCTCCGCCACCATGTGAGCTTGAGCCTCTCGATGGATCGTCGATCCATCGAGGCGACGACCCCCGGAGGTCCCTGACCTCCAGCACAGACAAATTCCTCCACCAGGTAGCGTAGATAGCTCATCGTTTAGGTTAGATTTCGATTTTTAGATTTTAGCTTACTTAGCTCTGCCGCTGCCGCTCACCGTCTCCGATCATCTATCTGCCACTCCGACTAGATCTTCACCTTCACCAGACCCCACTCCACCTTCTCCACCCTTTCATTCCCCCTGTCTCGCCCCGGAGCAGGACCTCCGCTTTCCTCCGCCGTCGCTTCGCCGGAGAGCGTCGCCCCGACTCACCAGACCACCCTCTTCGCACGTAACCGGGTAGAGGCACTTTGCCCTTGACCCAGCTTTCTTCATGTGCAGGTAGAATTGAAGAAGGACCCCATTTGGGGGTCCAAACATTCAGGCACAGGAGCTCCAGGCCTTCATCGTCGCTTGGACTCTCTAGACGCTCCCGGCCTCATCTGAGCACGCCATCAGCTGCGGACTTCCTCGACGTCATTTCCCCTCTCAGAGCAGCACCGGAGGAGCCCTCCACTGTGCGTATTGGGTCGGCAAAACTCGCCGGCGACCTGTTCTTGGAGGATCTCCAGGAGCTGTCAGATCGACCCCTTGCGCCAGAATAGATCTCATCTGTTCATCTGAGGGATTCGTCTGACCGTTGATCCATCTGAGGATCAAATCCACGTCGTTGATCAGCAAAGGGGCGTCATCACTTCTCAGTCGTTAGGTCGTATACGTGGCATCACCTCGGCCTTGGATCTTAAAAAAGGGGTAAATTTCCTGTAGGCCCCTGTTCTTTTTGTTGTTATAGTTTAGTCCTGTATATATTTTATTTAGTTGTTTTTAGTTTGGATAATTTGCATATAGGTCCCTAGTGTTTTTGGATATTACTATTTAGTCCCTGTGTGTATGGAACACATACCTCGATACGTGAGTTAGTGGAACTTTTGCATATTTTATCTTGTAGTTGTGGGGTGTTATTGTTTGGTATTTTATAAATAGGAATGACATAAATATCCCTATGAGTGCAGGTCACGTGCTGAGCTCGTGTGTTTTGGACTTTTTGCAACATTGACCCTAACGTTTCAACACGTGTTATATATTTGGCCCTGGAATTAACTTTCTTTGCACTTTGGTCCACGTATGTTGTATCTTTGTTTTTGTTGAATAAAATAGAAAATTAATTCCAAATCAAATGAAATTTGGACACTTGGCTCCTGCCACTGTGTAAAAATTTCACTAAATTTTTGAGAAATTTTTGTTGCATTTTGGTACTTTTAAAAAATCAAAAACCTTCATTTTTATTACTATTTGCTTTATAAAATCAACTAAAAATATAAAAATTCATCTAAAAATTCTAAAAAAATATACCTTATGTGTTTTGTTGTTTTTGAGTTTTTGTCCAATTTTGGCCCTGTTTGGATTTATAAAACCTATAAAAATTAAAAAACCTTATAAACCTTTTAAAAATTTTTAAAAATTATATAAAAAAATGCAATTGTAGTTTCTTTAGTTTAGTTTTTATTTTTACTTTTAATAAAAATTGCCTTCAGATTTTTATAGCTAATTATTTGTTTTTAATTAGCCTTTCAAATCTGGTTGCACACTCTTTCTGGTTTTTAGCCTTTTTCGATTTTTATAAAATAAACTAAAAATTATAAAATTCTGAAAAAAATTACCAAAAACACCTTAAAATATAAAAAAACACAAAAATAGTTTTATTTGATTTTTCTAGGTTGATTTGTTGTGTTTTGTAAATTGTGGTTTGTGTGCTTTTTTCTTTGTTTTAAAATTTCCTTTATAATTAAAAATACAAAAAATTTAAAAATACATAAAAATCCACCAAAAACATGTCTTTTTTATTTTATTTCTTTTTTGACTACTTCGTAGCCCGATCCGGCCAAACTGTGCTCCTTGAGTTTGACCCTGGTCGCTATACCAGGTTAAATAAATAGCGAAGATCGCTTTTGATTTTATTATTTTATTCTCTGATTTGGTGGTTGGATTTTCTTGATTGACTGAGCCTCTCGATCCGTGTCGCAACGACCCTTGATTGATTTTATCCTTACCCGGGTCTGTGAGAGATTTTTCGGCTGATCAGAATGGTGTCATTGCCAGGGAGCACGGCTTAGTAGTCGTTTTTGATTTTGTTTTTCGTTCGTAGTTTTCTTCGCGGCTTTTGTTTTCTTTCGCGGCTTTTTTCATTTTCTTTTGTTTTCTTTTTCTTTTTATTTTATTTTATTTTATTTTATTTTATTTCTGTCTGTTTTTATTTTATGTGTTTATTTCCAGTTTTGCATTTATTTTGTTTTATCTTGCTTAATTTTTATAATAATTATTTCTGACACTTCTGTTTGACTTCGTGCGAGGGCCCGAGGACCGAGGCGGTTTTTCTCGAAGATTTGACGCAACCGTAGGATTCGGAGGCAGCTCCCTTCTGTATGGAGCCGCAGGAGAGAGCGAGGAGGCGAGCAGGAGTGCGGGAGTCGTAGTTTAGTTTAGATTTGTTTTACTTTCTCTGCAGACCATTTTATTATTGTAATAATACAGGTACCCGGACTCTCAGACTTGTGGACTCTTCGGGGTCTGCTTCGTCGAGCACCGGTGTGCTCGGGGGACCCCACCGTGGTTTTGGTTTTTTCGTTTTTCTTTTCTTTGATTTCACTTGGATTTCTGTGCTTGAGCCCCTAGATTTAGGTTTTTATTTCGTTGAGCCAGGTAGCATTAGGTTCACAGCCCTAATAAGAATATCTGTTCCTATAGATCATGCTTAGACTTAGGAAAATAAGCCAGTGCTTCACGATAATAGGAGCTTCTGTTTAGGACGGTTCTCGCCTTTCAGTTTGCCTCCTTGAGTTAGAAACTCCCGTACTCTCATTATATATCAAAGTTTAGGAGTATAAATAATAAAAAAAAATAATTAAGAATTATCTAATCTTGTAAGATTCACCGATCATTACAGTGATAATTGTCTATTTTTAGATAACTTGATCGGTGTGTTTTTCAGATGACGTCGTTGTCGGAGAGGCGCTAGGGTAGACCGTAGACCTAGGGTTTAGGTTTTTCTTTTCTCCATATTATTTTTCTATCCTCATGGTTTTTTTACTGATTTGTGCAGCACATGTCGAGCTGCACAACTGAGAACTGAGAAATCTTTTTTTTACTTTCTTAAAATCTTTTGTAAGAAAATATAGAAAAATAAGGGCACTTTCCTGTTTTTCTGTTTTCATAGAAGGGGCCCCCCGTAAGGGCATCCCAACTTGTACCTTCCTTTCTTTCTCGGGGTCTATTCCACCCGAGTGTTATGCACTTGGAGGAACAGGGCACCCACCATGGCTTTTATCGTATCGTGATTTAATCAACGGTTTTTCGCAGCTTTTTTGAGGCTAGGTGCTTGCTTAGGATTTTCGATTTTTCTCTGACTGCGCCTCCGTATGTAGATTTAGGAGGTGCAACCTAGATGCTTGTTTGATCACCTAGGTCAAGAAAAAAAAATCGTTAGGCATTCTATAAAAACATCCAAAAAAAGAGAACAAAAAATTTAAAATAGGGACTGCTAACATTATCTGACATTAAAACTAAACGTAAAAGATTCACTTGTTTTGGGAGAGCAATGCCCAGTACATAAATTGCATGTACTCTCCATATTTGTGAGTGAGAGACGACCCTTAAGGTAGAGACAGAGTCTGACTTTCTTTCGACTGACTTTCTTTCGGGTACTACTTAGTTCATACATTTAATCACTTAATCTTCAGTGGGGACTCTCGGATAGCCGAAAACGGTCTGAGTTTCCTTAGCAGAGTGGGAGGTTTAGAGGACACCGTAATAGCACGGTCCTCAAGTAACACAGGCAGCTGAAAACGGTCTGTACTTACTCCCATATAGGCTGAGAAAAGGTGATTTCCTATAAGAACTCGGGATAATATTCCAGTTTCAGGCACCTATTAGATTATGCTAATTTATGAAAAGATTTGCTTACCGAATAACCCTAAAACGTAAAAGATAAACGACCGAACTTTTACGATCATCACTGGGTAAAGTTGATGAATTTGGGGTTCGCTTTACGTTTGACTTTGTGTTGTGAGTTCTATATTTCAGAGATCTTGATCAACTATAATCTATCTTATCAAGATGATGAGTAGGCGATCGCTTCAGTCGACTCTGACCAATCCACACCTTGCGCACCTATTCATTCATCCAGATCGGTTCGGGATGTCTCTTTTTCCAAACCAAAATCTCATCGAGTTTCTACTTCCAGATGTGACTCTAACCCTGGAAGCTCTTCTCTGATTTCTTCTTCTTCTTCTTATTCTCCATCATCATCACCTCCGGTTCAAGGAGATCCTCAGCAGTTGCATATTAACCTGGCCGAACCTGATCTAGACTCTTTCTCTTTTCCATAAGACATGGCGTGAAAAGGACCGCATACTACATCGATTGTGATAGATCAAGTGCAATCAATAGCAGTCTACACCACCAATAGCCTGGAGATACGTAAGGTGCCGGGGAGCACACCCCCATGGGATCGGTAGTAGATGCAGAGAACATGAAAAATATTTTTTGCTGCCATCTCACGAAAAGTGATCTAGAGTTTCTCAACGAAACCCTTGTTACTTTTGCTAGAGTTGAGGCTTTTCAGGTCTTAGTGACTTAATTCTTTGAGTCTACAAAACTATGTTCACATGTCATCTTGATTAGTCTTAATAGAATATTTCGAGACGCATGCATGATTCTTATAGACAATGGCATAACTTGGACAAGAACTCTACACGTAGCTCCTCATGGATGAGCTGGTGAGGGGCAGAATCCTTTAGCTTGAGGTAGCACATGGGTGTGTAACAACTAGTGTAAACATCAGTCTTCTTCTAGGGAGGGTAGTGTATCTCAACCTGGTCTAGTAGCGTTGAGGTCTAACGACATGATATTGTGGGGTTGCAATAATACTTCAAAAGAGGGATAGTCTATTGGCTTAAGAACAAGAACAACTTATGTACAAGCTGCACCCTTCTATATATTTCAAAAAATGCAATAAACTCCAAAAGGACAAGCCTGGATGAAAATAAAATGCCTGCTGGAGTCTATATAGTCAATAAGCAAGGACGAGCTTCATAGTCAAATTCTTGTGAGCTTGCAACTGGATGACTTGACTACACTGGTCATCCATCCAAGGATAGGCAACTACATTGGCTACCGTACATTATTTTCTCCATCTCCTCTTCTTGAGCTGGTTGCAATTGAACATAGAAGGGAATATCCCCGCTCTTCGAGGAAAGAGTTGCCAGACCAAGGAACTAGAGTTACCTTGTTGGGGGAGGTTGTCTCTTTGTAACTTTTGAGGTATGGAGCTATATTTCACTTACACCGTACAAGAAAAGATTCATAGTCATAAGAATTTGTGTATGTAGACTTGTTCTAACCTGATTGTTGAGGCGAATTGAATAGGTATCTTGTGGAACTTGAGGGTTGTTAGGTTTTAAATCCATTTCACAATGAGATTCTGCCACAATAACAATCCAATGCTTTGTCCGAGCTCCATACTACAATTTTATGAAGACAAGTTTAATACATAATATTGTTCTAAGTTCTTTATTTTTCCTTTATTCTATCCTTTATCTTTATTTACTTATTCTTTCAAATAAGTGTTTGCTAAGGGACTAACAAAGGTAAAGCATAGGGGGTGATGAATCTGCATTTCACTATCTTTTTCCATTTTGCTTAAAATCCCTTTAAAAAAACCTATAAATATCACTAAATTCAATCTATTACTAAATCTAATTATTGTGTAAATATTGTATATTTATCACTCTTTTAACCTAAAATAAATAAAGAATGAACTAAAGGAAAATGAAGGAAATAAAAGACTGTATATATGCACTAGATACGGGATGAATCAGATCTCGAGAGAAGGTCAAGCCTTGACCTGATCGACAAGGAATAAAGTAGGGGGATAAAAGGCCTAATAACTAGAAAAATCCAGAAAATATATTCATCACTTGTACATTATTGAATGTAACACACATTTTTTATTACTTTATTCATTACAAATTTTTTATAATAAAATTGATTTCTTCTTGAACACTATGAATAAAATTCTTTTGTAAATAATAAAAATAATTTCAATAAAAACTTGTATATATTGTATGAATTACAACATTCTCAAAAAGCCACAAAGTACAAACTCCAAAGATCAATATCTACTCCACCTAAACTGCAAATTCATCAAACTCACTTTCATTGTACTTCAAATTAATTATATTTAAAATGAAGTGATTTCATAAAAATCAGAGTTAAGGCGTGAAATGTGGCCAATTGGGGTATTATTGTATAATGTACCTATATACACTATGTATATTATTTAATTATTTATTCTCTTTTCTATAGTTGTGAATATTATATTTTTAATTAACTGTGAATATTGTATTTAACTCATATATAATACAAATAAAAATCACTAAATCAAAATCAACAAAAATAAAATCTTTTATATATTGTATGTGTATCACTATTTATGTACTATACTTATACCTATTTAATTAACCTAATAAATTAATTCTTAAAAATAAAAAAAACCCTTAAAACCCTTCTAAAATGTTGTAAATAAATAAAATGTTAAATTATGTATATATTTATATAAATACTTATATGAAAAATAAAAATACTATATATGTAGGTATACATATCTACAAATAATACCTTATATTTATTTTAACCTTGTATATACATTATTTAATTAATTAAAAATCACTAAATTAAAGTTAATTTATACTCAACATTTTACATTTACATTAGAAGAAGATGCTTCATGAGCAAGATAGACTGATGAATGATGTCAGAGCAGAGCTGACTCAGCTGCGAGCCCAATGAGACAATCCAGATGTTGAGAATCCAGGAGTTGAGGAACCTGAGCAACCTGATGGAGTAGAAAGACCATTGCTTGATCCAAACAAAACAATGCAACAGCTCTACAACCTTGGATTACTACGACTCATCGGTCGATCCTTCTCCCTGTGATTTACGGAAACTTCGAGCTCTGACCTCAGATAATCCAACTGCTGCACAAGTTCCACGGGCATTCTACTGAGGAGCCACATTTGCATGATGCGCGTGTAAATGAGGACACGATCAAATTGATCGCCTTCCCATTCTCCCTCATAGATCGAGCAACCTACTGGTCAAAACACTTAGGGAGATATGCTTCGACGTGGGAGCAGTTGAGAACTGCCTGTCTGAACAAATATTTCCCACTTGGTCGAACGAATGCTGCTAGAGCCATGATCAGGAACTTCACCATGATCAGGAACGAGCAGTTCCATGAGGCATGGGATCATTTTAGAGAGCTCACTGATCGGTGTCTCCATCATGAAATTTCAAAGCCAACTCTTGTACATAATTTCTTCAGTGGGCTGACACCAGAATTATAAGGACTGGTGATCGCATCTTGTGATGGATCTTATTTTTCAATGCATGAGGACCAGGTATGGACCATTTTATGAGAAAATGGTAGTGAACTACACCATGATGTCCCAGACTCAGGTCTATACTCAGATGAAGCCACCTACATACCACCAGCACTCCCAAGTGGTACAAATTGAAGGGACTCCTTCTGTTGTCTTGACACCTACCGAATCCTCGTCAACTGATATGGAGATCATTTTCCAGAAGTTGCATTGTATGGAAATCATAGAGAAGAAGTGCCAAAATATGGACAAGCTCGATAAGATCGACGAGCTTGAAAAATGCCTAAGTGCACTGAAGACATAAATCATGTGCCTTCAAGACATACAAGCATATTCCAACAACTCTTCTAGATCACAGGCTGACTCAGGAAGCCGAGATCAAGGCATACTTCTACGACCACCAGTTCAGCACATCTACCATGTGCACTCTGAGCCAACACATCAGTCTTCGGCTTACCTGCAACACCAGCAGACACCATCATCTGACACTCAAATGGTGGCGTATCAGAGCGATCAGCCATTGGCATCTATGCCCCGCATTTACTCTGACAAGCCTGAGCCATTGACTGAGGTCAATGGGATATGGTACAACCAGTCACAGCAACCAGGGATCCGTCGTGATCATCTTGGTTTCTGTTGGTCTGCAGGAGGTACCTCTTCCCAGCAGCCACCCCAAGCACTGATGGGGTAGACTAGAGAACCACAGCAGCATTCCGATCCTCGCCAGTACCAGCAACCTCAATGGAGGCAGCGTTCATATCATTCGCAATATCAGCAGACTTATCCTCCATAGCAACAGTTAGCTCAGCAGCAGCCTCAGTACCATCGAAGCAACTCATCCAGGTCTCATGGTCCCTTCCATGACAACCAAACATTAGAGTATCTCGCAAATCTGATTACCGACCAACAAGTCGCTTTTAGGCGAGAGATGGATGAGTTCAAAACTCATGTCACATATCTAGTCAAAGGGAAGTATGCCTTGCCTGCTCAGATAGAACAAAATCCTAATAATCTGCAGCAAATCAGAGCAGGTAGATTTAACCTAGCTACCCTCCAGTCACAAGTTTTTTCAGATAATTATCTTTTCTGTGACGACACTGATTTCATTTCTCTTAGGAGCGGTAGTATGCCAGTAGGCGGATACTCAACTAGGCTCTATGGGGATACACTTGATGATACAAGGGAGCCTGTTGAGGATATTGATGGTGGTGTTGATGCCGCCTCTCCCTTTGATGATGTAGATGGCAGTGTTGAAGGCACCATGTTTGAAGAGCAGCAATCAGAGCCAAACCCCGAGAAAATGTCTTTACCTTTCTTCTTGTATAGTAATGATGATGAGAGAAAATCACAAAAAATGTACAAAATAGAAGAAATAGAAAAAGAAATAAAAAGACAGTTGATCAACAAAAATCTTTCTTTGATGGTTCACAAAAATCAAGTCCCCATTTTGCAAAAATATTTTCATATTATTTTGATCCTCCTATTATATAGATTAACCAGGAGTATGTACAGATTCCTTTTCCCAAAGCACTCTGCTTAGGAAAAGGAGATAAAAAAGAAAATACCTAAAAGAATCAAATGAATGATCTAACGAAGAGATGATCGACAAGTTCACGATCCAACTCACTCTTTCGGAAGCCTTGGAACACATCCCTCTTTTATAGAAAGGTTTAAAATATTGAACCATTGTACGCAGAAAGAAGAGAAATCGCAACCATTGTTCAGAGATCCATGTGTTGACCAAGGAAACATGTCATGCAATTCAGAACCATCTCCCAGCCAAGCGATCAGATACGGAAGCATTGTACGTCAGATGCGAGATCCTCGATCAAACTTTTGATCGTACTCTATTAGATGGTGGATATTCAATTAATCTTCTTCTTTCTTCCTTACTCAACAAGTTCGAGTTCGGACCTCTTCGACCAAGCCGAACGATCTTACAGTTTGCTGATAGATCGATTAAGAGGCCTAAGGGATTAATCGAGGACGTTATCATCACCATTCAGGGTTTGCAATTCCCCATGAACTTCGTCGTATTGGACATGGCAATCCCTGAGTGTGTGACCGATACTCCAATCATATTAGGACGACCTTTTCTGGCAATAGCAAAGTCTGTTTACGACTATGGTACCGGGAAGGTGTACTTTCGCATCCAGGGCAAGAGTATACATATAAAGACGATCCAAGACCTCAAATCTAGATCAGCTGAATCAGAGCGAGCATCTGATGATGAACCCGATAGTCATCAGGACTGTGATTTCATACAGACAGATGATGAGGCTGTCTGGGCCGAACCGAGTACACATCTTTCATCACACCATCAGAAGAATCTGAGACTCAAATATTAGATGATGGGAGATTGGAGAACATAGTCTTAGAGCCAATTATAGATGAAGCTTGCGAAGACGATTCTAGAACCTTACTAGATCATTCTAATATCCTCTATCCCTCCGAGTCCGAAGTGGATAATCATAAATATCAGTTACTCTTAGATCAGTCACATTCCGAAGATGATGATTGACATATTTCACTGAATTCTTATCACTTCAAACTTCACATGAAGAGCCTACAACCAGCGTGGAGACCAAGCCAGTTCATAATGTTCAGCTATCAGATGAGCAGTCTCCAGACCTTTCTGAGTCAAAGCAAGCCGAGCTTACTCATACCGACTTAGTAGCCTATACCCAGACCCTAGTCAAACCAGCTCTCCCTATTCCTTCTCCCCCTATGCTTAAACCTCTTCCTCGGAGCATAAAATATTGATTCCTTGCTAGAGAGCCCAAAATGTTTCCGATCATTATCATTTTTGATCTAATCGAAGATCAAGAGTCCCGTTTGATGGAGATTCTTGAAAAGAACCGCATGACAGTCGGGTGGTCAGTAGTGGTCTCCATGAGAATAGTCCGGCTCTGTGCTCCCACCACATTTTTCTCAAGGATGATGACAAACCATGTCGTGAGTTTCAGCGCAGGTTGAACCTGAACTTCGAGGGGTGGTTATGAAGGAAATATCCAAGTGGTCGAGCGCTGATTTTATCTATCACAACTCCGACTCCAAATGGGTTAGTCCTTTACATGTGGTACCCAAGAAGACGGGTACCACTACAGTGGTAAATAAGGATGGAGAGGAGTTCGCTACCGAAGTACCAACTTCTTGATGCGTCTGTATGGACTAGAGATGTTTCAATCAGCCGATCAAGAAGGATCACTTTCCGCTACCATTCATTGATCATATCATTAAACGGTTGGATGAGAAGAGCCATTATTGATTTCTCGATGGGCACTCGGGATATAATCAGGTGGCCATTGTACCTGAAGACTAAGAAAAGACGACTTTCACATGTCCGTTCAGAACGTAGCTTTAAAACAGACGCCCTTTGGATTATGTAATGCTCCTGCTACCTTCCAGAGGTGTATGCTTTCTATTTTTGCGGACATGGTGGGAGACTTTTTGGAGTTCTTCAGGGATGATTTTTCGATCTATGGAAATGATTTTGATTTATGCCTTTCTAGCCTAGATTACGTGCTTTAGAGGTGCTCGGAGGTTAACATCATCCTTTCTTGGGTAAAGAGTCATTTCATGATGACTCAAGGGATGGTCCTTGGTCATCATCTCAAACAGGGGTATGGAGGTGGACCCGGCCAAGGTGGATATCATAAATAAGCTCAATCCACCGTCCAATCTGAAGCGGTTACAGTCTTTCCTCGAGCATGTCAGTTTCTACCAATGTTTCATGCGAGACTTCAACAAAGTTGCCCGACCGTTATCCGATCTTCTCATGAAAGATATCGAGTTTATTGTTGATGATAAGCGTCTTTCGGCTTTTGAAACTCTCAAGAGCATGGCTGTAGAGGCTCATGTCCTTCAGCCATGCGATTGATCTCTTTCATTCGAGATCATGACAGACGTCTCCGATTTTACCATTGGGGTTGTGTTGGGATATAGGAGGGATGGCCTTCCATAGGCCATACACTATGTTAGCAAGACTTTGGATTCTACGCGGAGGAATTACACAGTTACAAAGAAAGAAATGCTAGCTGTAATATTTTCCTTATACAAGTTTAGGTCCCACATCTTAGGATCTAAGATTACAGACTTCACTAACTACACTGCCATCAAATACTTAATGGACAAGAAAGATTCAAAGCCATGTTTGACCAGATGGATCCATCTACTCAAGGAGTTCGATACTGTAATAAAGGATAAGCCTTGAGTCAAGAATGTGGTGGCAAATCACCTCTCCCGTTAGAGACACCCAAGACTTCTGAGTTCAATGCACGAATTATCGAGAACTTCCCCGACGAGGCGATTATTGTTGTTGCCTCGCTGCCATAGTATGCCGACATTGTGAACTTTCTTGTTTCTAAGAAAGTTACACAAGGTTGGTCCAGACAAAGACTTGAGACTTTCCTCACGAAAGCCAAGTCGTACCATTAGGAGGATCCGATCCATTATCATGAAGGAGTGGATTCCGTCTGGCATCGGTGTATTCCTTAGGAGGAATACTAGAGTGTTCTCATGTATTGCCATAGATTAGAAGCTGGAGGACACCATTCAGGGAAGAGGACAACACAGAAGGTGCTCCAATCTGTGCTTTGGTGGCCTACGCTCGATGTGGATTCCCATGCATTCGTAAAGAGATGTATTGAGTGTCAGAGAATGGCACTTGTGGACATAGAGACATGATACTGGTGCAGCCTATTCACTTCTATGAAGTGTTTGATGCATGGGGTATCGACTTTATGGGCCCATTCCCTAAGACTCATGGATTCGAGTATATACTTCTGGCTATGGATTATATGTCGTTGGGTAGAGGCTATTCCTGCCCGAGCCGCTGATGCGAACACAGTTTGTAAGTTCCTGCAAAAGCATATCATTACGCAGTTCGGGGTCCCTCGAATTCTGATATCAGACGAGGGTAGCCACTTCATCAATGATAAGGTAAGATCACTTGCTAACAAGTTTGGCATAGATCATCGGGTTGTTACTCTGTATCATCTTCAGACGAATGGTCTAGCTGAAGTTTCAAATAGAGAGGTCAAGACTATCTTGCAGAATGTTGTTCACCCAAATCAAATGAATTGGTCACAACTTTTGGACTCAGTTCTTTGGGCCTATAGAACATCTTTCAAAAATCCATTGGGTGCATCTCCCTTTCGACTCATTTATGGCAAGCCATGTCACTTACATGTTGAGATCTAGCACCGATCTTTATAGGCAGTGAAAGAAGTAATCTTTGGTATAGATGATGTGGGAGATCAGAGGCAGACCGAATTGGCAGCCCTGGATGAATTGAGAGATGTCCATATCATTCTGTTCTATTACCCCTGTTGTTTCTTATACTTAGGGTGCACTTTACCCTAAGTATAGGGGGAGGGCGTAATATCGCTCATATAGCTTTTGATTGTTTTCAATTTTTGTATCGTTTGTTCTCTCACTTGTCCCTCACCTGTTGATATTCATCTCTATACTTAGGGATACTTTACCCTAAGTATAGGTGGGACAAGCTGAGCCGTTGATTATATACATTCTGTTGACCTCGATCATCTTTGGTTTTGAGTCTACTATCCTTAGGATTACTTGATCCAAAGTATAGAGGGGATGATTGACTTCTATTCTTTTATTCCTTATTCTTTGAGTCATTGTAGTATAGGATTCTTTTCATCAATCTAAACTTATCTCGAGTTATGTCTTCCTTTGCCGCTTCTTTGGTCATTATGAGGACATAGTTCACGCTAAGTATGGGGGGGTGTCGTATATATATGCTATATGAACTTTAGAAGCCATAACTCGTACTTTATCGTATTCTTAATAATATGGCTCTCTAAAAGTATGGGCATATATTTTTGTTTTCTAAAAGACATAAGAAAACCGTAAAAAATAATTTATAAAAAATGGCTTAAACATGTATATATAAAAAATATATTGTAAAATACTCTGACAAAATCCTTAAAAAGTTGTAAATAAAATTCTTGTAAAATCTTCTATAAAAGTCGTATAAAATTGTATATAAGAATTGTATAAAATCTTTTGTAAAAGATACAAAACTCATGTAAAATTGTGTAAATGGAATTAATCCATTAACTTCTTTAAAAAAGACCCTAAAAATTGAAAAGTTTTAAAATTCAATAAAAACTTGCAAAAAGTCTTTAAAAAATCACTGAAAAAGTTTAATCAAAAAATTCACTTCATAAAAAATTGTGGCATTCATTCGCTTTTTTCAGAACAAGTATGATTCTTGAACCGAATGGATCGAAGTCTGAGAAATGGAGCTTGATTTAGGCCTTAATCCACTTAGTTATAAAGAGACTTTATTAGGATATGGAATTAAGACTCTTCAAGACTTTTAGACTTAGTTCTTTGGGTTCCATGAGACCATGTTTGGAATTCAACTTGAAAGTTCCTAAGTAGGACACTTGGTGTCATCTGTTTAACTCTTCTTCATTTGAACCGATTTTGATCTCATGCACTCTACACTTAGCTTGACTTGCATGGGGCTGTAAAGGGAAATCCATTTCAGTGGTGTGTTTCCATCCTTGTTTAGTGGCGTCGACGTCTAAAGACGGGAGAGATTGGGGTTGAAATAAAGCTTCGGATGAGGGAAGGATATGTTGGCACAATATTTTCTAAGACCCCAAAAAATGGACAGAAAGAAAAGATACTATATTCGTTGGGGCTTAAAAGATCGATGTAGTGCATCAATCATTTCTACCAAAAAGAAGCCAATTACACCAAATACAAATTCGACTACAATGGTCCAAGCTTCAGAAAGCCTGCATTATCATAGCGGAGACTTGGCTAAACTGGCCAGGCTTCACAAGAGACGTGATTACATTGATCGCACTCCAGTTCTCTTCTCATTCTTCTTACTTTATCCTCTATTCGATTGTGGACACATCACAACCTGACCTTAGAAGGAAATACCTCCCCTCCTTGAGGATCGAGTAGCTGGATGATGGTCCAATGGGAGTGTACTACTGGGATGGGTGGTTTCTTAGCTTCTCAAAAGCGGGAAGAGATAAAACTTTTCATATACAGTATAGATTGCTTTCAAAGCTGAAAAGTTTGCTCGATGAATAGGTGGATCTGAGCTAGCTATTGAGGTGAACTTGGATAAGGAATTATGGAACTTGAGGGTTTTCGAGGCTTAAATCCTAATTTAATAGAGTCCCAGCACATTATTAATCCAAAGGTTTGATCCAAGTTCTAGATTTTCGGTGAAGTGAGATTCAGTTTAAAGAAACAAGAATGTTCTAAGTTCTTTTATTTTCTTTTTTCTTTTTCTTTTTGTTTGCACTTATTTTATTGAATGTGTTTGCTAAGGAACTAACAAAGGTATAGTATAGGGGAATGATGAATCTGTGATTCATCACAGTTTTCTTTCATTTTGGCTAAAATCCTTGGTAAAATGCATGTAAATATTCATTAGTTCTAATTAATCAACATTCTAACCAAAACTGTTAATATTATATATTTAACACTTATTTAATCCAAAATAAAATAATTAAGAGAAAGAGAAAATTAAAAGAAAGAAGTTTGTAGATATAAAATATATACAGACTGATCCTAACACCGAGATCGGTCCAATATTCACTTGGTCGACAAAATAAATAAGTAGGGGGAGATAAGGATCTTAATTTATACCAATATTAGAAAATCAAGACCAATAACTGTACATAAACACATTTTCCACCTTGTAAATATTTCACCTATTTTATTTATCATCAAGAAAATTTCAAACCAAAATACTTCTGTTACAAAAGTTGCTTATAAAAATATATATTATTTTACAAAAATATCGGAAACATTATTCAATATAAAAATAATTAATTACAATGAACCGAAAAAGCCATAAAAACCGACTTCTAAGCATCATAACTATTTACAGAAAATTCCAAATGGACCAAACTCACTTTTGAACTTTGTTTTATACTTAATACTATTTATTAAAAATATTAAAAAAATATTATAATAAGACATGTGAGTTTTGACGTTTGGACCTCTTTGAATATATTTATTATATGTAGAAAGTTCATGTATTTTTAGTTAATTAATTATAAATCCGATTAACTTAATTTCTTTACTAAAATTCTTTTAAAAATGTATATAAAATATAAAAATACAACTGAAGTCAAAATTCCAATAAATCCGAAGCCACAAAGTTGTTACTTAAATTTTCCAGACCTCATAACTTGGCCATATGGACTCTGAATTGGGCAAACTCAGTTTTAAAGTTCATTTTATTTAATTATCTATAGAATGATGTTGATTTCGCTAAAATCATAGTTAATATGCAAAATGTGGGTGCCGGGACCGTATTGGTATATTGTACAATGGACTGTGACTTTTATTATTATTTAATATATTAATATTTCATTCTTAAATTAAAATTCAATAATTAATAAATAATTAATTTGTTATTATTTAATTATTTATTAGTTATTGTAATTATTTAATTATATTAAATTAATTTCTTAATTAATTACGTAATTACCCATTTAATTACATCTTAATTAATTAAATTAAATTATTAATCTAACCTATTATTAATTAATTTTATTAATTTTATTTTCTTCTTCTTCTCTCTCCTACTTTCCCAATGTCTCCCATGTCCATCTTCTTCCTCACGTCCGAACCCTTCCCCTTTCCTCCTTCCTTTGCCACCCTCCTTCTTCTGTTGTCAACCGCTCAATAGCTTGGTCCTTGGCCATTCGGCCAACCGCCAAGTTGTTCGCCAAACCGTCTGCCATTGCCATCTCCTCCCTTATAAATAGGACCACCCTCCCCTTCAAGATGATAGGTCTGTCATTTGCTACCATCATCTTCCACTAAGCTCTGAGCAAGAGAGAGAGAGACTCGAGGGCGGTGACAACGTCCCTCGTCCGCGTCGTTGAGCGAGTTAGGGAGAGGTGTGGCAAGATCATCTGTCGGCGTGGAGCTCACTCCGATGTGCAAAGAGCCTCCACAAGTCGTTGTCGCGTCGAGGCGAGGATCTTGGAGCTTCTGCGAGCTCCTTTCCAGGCGTGTCATCCACTACATCCGTAGCGTTTAATCCAAGTAAGTTCACTTGTTCCTCCGCTATACCCTCTCTAATTTCTCTTCCACTTACCTTCTGTGATCTAATTCTTTTCCCAATCCTTCTAATCCCTACAAATCTGATTCGAGTCCATCGCCAATGATGCCTTTATTTCGTGATCCTCGTCATTTCTCTTCTACCTTTTCATCCCTGCCATCCTCCGTTCATGATTGTTGAATGGAGCCACGCTCCGTTCTTTCGTCGCCGTAAGGGGCGCTTACGTTCACTCTACTTCTATGACCCGTGATCGAGGCTATTTAGCTTCGAGTCGAGTGATTTACCCACGGGAATCAAGCTACAAGAGATGAGTATCGTCGTCGATAGAACTATCTCTACCTCGAGTTTTTGACACTTTCTACAAGTCACACACGGAGAGTTTCGCCGCTGATGAACCGCGAATCCGGCCCTTTAAGAGTGCGAAATTAGCACTTAAGAATGTTGCATTCAGGCTGGATCAGGTCCATCAATGACCATCGAATTTGGATATGGAAATGAAATCAGATGGTCGTTAATTTATTTTACTTGGTAAGAAACCACGGTTGAACTCAGGGACATGAGCCTCTCTCGTGATTATTCAGACTTTTATTCATTAATTAAGTGTCGAGTTAGAGAACAATAGGTCAATAAATGCATGAGGATAAGACAATGCATCAAGCGAATATAAAACATGCATTTTTTGTATTTTATTTTAATAATGCAAATAAATGCTATGAGATGCAATGCGAACAAGCCCTAGATCAGGAATACATGAGCCATTAAAATACAAGTCAAATCAGGGTGAAATAATGAAGCAATCTTTATTCATGTAAAAATTAGGTACGCGGATCATTGGAATCAAGACACTTAATAAATAAAATAACACATTAAATTTTTTTAGTATTATCAAATTGAAAAGACAAGCATGCCATAAACAAGACAATAAAGAGAGCTTCAAAATGCCACTGAAATCGTCTCAATCGGAGTTACAAAGCTCAAGATATGCATAAAAGAAGACAAGGGCATAAACGCAAGAAAACATGAAGATAACTAGCAGAAAGGTCCTAAAAAGGACTAGAATGTAATAAAAATAAGGCACAGGACCTTCCCTGTAAATATCCCACACGCGCGGGGGCATATTTGTAATTATTAAAACCCACGAGGGTCAAAGTGCAAATAACCCCATGCGTGCGTGGGCGCACATGGATCGGGACCTGTCTACAATATGGAGAAGTCGGCGAACCTCCTTGCAATTTTCCCAGGTCGCACGTGACCTTCACGTGCTCTCCAAGCTCGGTGTTCGCTGAGGCTCGGAAGCAGCTTCGGATAGGCTCGGCAGCGGCTGGGGGGTCTGGAGAGGCTCAGGATAGGTTCGGAACCCCCAAGCCTCAAGCTCTAGCACCGTGGCACGAATGTTCTCTGAAGTTGACATGTGGCCGATCAATTACCGTTAGATCGCGAGGATCCAATGACACCTGTAGATGGCGCTCATGGGTGACGTAGATGCTTCTACGTCGTTGGATGTGCTCCGGAGAGGAGCATCCAACAGCACATGTACCTTCATCTTCGGCTGCAGCTGGCTGCAAGATCCGAGCTCCGGTGAAGGAGCTCCAGCTCCGCCGCTCTATTTCGGACATGGCGGACCTCCCCGGAGCTGCCTTGTCGAACGTCAAGGAAGCTGGAAGCTCACGGAAGACTCCGGACCTCATGGATCAGCCCATCGGAGCTCTGGTGACTACGACGTAGTCGAGGAAGGTAGCTCCAATGGAGCCCCGGCCAGTGCGAGATTTAAGGACCTGCATAGTTAGGAACATAGCCGAAGTAAAAGGGGAAAAGCGTGTGTGCGTGGGATGGGAGCTTTGTGAGCCGAGAAGGTGGGAGCTCAGATCCCCTCCGTTGTGAGGGTGGAGGAGTTGGGTCGGAGGCGTTATGGGGTGTGGAAGAAGAAGAGGGTGAACGAAAAGCGACGCGTGAAAGGTGGATATCAGGCGGATCTCGAGAGGTGATCCATGGACAACGAAAGTGGAAAGGGAATCCTAATTAATTAGGCAAAAATAAATTAAAATTGCAAAGAAGATCGGGAGGCTTACCTGAGGTCGGGCGGAGTGGAGGCCTTGGCTGGGCATCGTATAGATGACCCGGGGTCGATGCACGTCGAGGGCGGCTATTCCTCGGAGCTCGGGGGGGGGGGGGAGCCACCGCGACGCAGCTGAGCAGCTGCGGGTCTCACCGGGGCGTGTGGGTCGTCATCTCTCGATCCTGACTTCTCCCCTGTCACAGGGAGAAGGAGGAGGGTTGGGTCCTTCCCCTCGTGAAGGTGGACCCCTGTGACAGGCGGGGGAGAGGGGCATTTTGAAGGTCGAATGTGGCGGTTTCGGATGGTGGCCGCCGTGGATTGCATGGGGATCGTGGAGCAAAAGAGAGAGAATCATGGATGATGGAAGTGCCCGCGAGGAAGAGGGACGACAAGGTAAGGTCGTGGGTCGGTCAGTGAGTGGAGATGGTGGATGCAGTCTCGGAGAAAAAGGGAAGGGGGAAGATGGTTTGCACGCTGGTGAACGTGGGTGAGAGGGGTGACCGGAGGTTGACGACGAGGCTCTGGCCGTTGGATCTCGAGATCCAACGGTCAAAATAAAGGCGCTAACGGGTGGTTACGATTAGGTCCAAGGCGATGCGATCGAAGGGCGACTGGGTACGCCACATGTCGTGCTATTGGCGCGACGCTGGTTGGAGGTCCAGATAGCGTCTGGACTTCGATCGAACTGTGGATGGATCAGCAGAGTAGAGCGGCTGGGATTGAGTGGCTGGAGGCGATCACATGGTGTACAAGGCGCCACATGGCGGACTATGGGTGAGGCGCAAACGGGTGGCGGTGATGAGAGCAGGAGCTTGATCTGACAATTGAAATTGAGTGCGGGATGAACGGTTACGATTAAAGCTCCCAGACTTTCATTTGATGGCTGCTAGGCTCAGCGGCGTGGCACGAGGATATGCAGCCACGTGGCTCAACCAGAATGAGCCATGTGGCCCAATCATTTTATTCAGAGAAAGATGGTGAGATATGGAGGAGCAAATGGCCGAATTTGAGAAAACTCAAAACATGAAAGCTGTAGATCTCGATGAGATCTACAAGTTTCATTGTGACCAAAATGGAGATGAGGTCATCTGAAGACACAAAATATTTTTGAGGGTATTTTTGAGGATAAAAATACCACGAATTTTAATTTTGACAATTTTTTGTGATTTTTAATTTATTCAACACTCTGATAAACATAGGACTTTATCTGGTTTTTATTGACACACTTTTAAGCAAGGGGGTTAAAAAAGAAGAATTAAGATGATGAAATCGAGTTTCATCACCCCCTATACTTAAACTATGCTCGTCCCCGAGCATCAAGAAAATGAATAAACTGAATTAACCCCCTTGTGCATGTGAGTACAGGATCCAATCTGTTCAAGTCTACTCAACTTTAGAGGTCCAAAGTTTTAGAGCTCAACCAAGCCTTAATCAAGATGCACCCAATTCCTCTAATTATCCAGACTCTCTCTGATGTATATATAATCTAAAGGTATGATAATTAGTGTTGACTGCGTTCACGAGAGTAGAGTCAAATCTTCACCCAAGGTCTTGATCTGAAAAACTCTCCTAAGGACTTAATCCTCAACACTAGGGAATAAATCAAATCTTGTGTTCAGTCCACCTTCTCTTTAGTTGTCAGACTTAAAAATGTAGATGAAAGGCCAGTAATGGAGAGCATGGATTGTGTCATTTCTTCTCTCCCTCTCATTGGAACAAGGATTCTCTCTTAGTGCCTTATTACGCAACACATTTTTTTTTGTTGATCAGTACGTCCGTCAAGAGAAGTTGGAGTCGTCTGCACTTGTTTTCCTGGGAATACACTGGGGTGTGTCTTTTTTGAGTACCTAGCGTACCTTCTACACCCAGACTTGTATCATTTATTATGCAGAGCCCTTTTTTGGTGTAAGCCCGACTCTTGGTCCTAATAGCGGTGGTCCAAGTGGACACTTTGAAAAGTTTGGGAGCGCTCGCCTTTGGTGGAAGCTCTTTGATATGTAACTTTTTGGAATGAGAGCTTTTCTTTGACATTTCATTTATTTGTAGTATTTTGTCTAGCTCCACTGCTTTTACCAAAAGTTGGCGCACACTGATCAACACTTTTTATTTATTTCACACCCTAGAACTTAGGTCAATGTCAAGAGATTAGCATAAGAACCAAGTTCTCATACTAGCTAAAATTACTGACACTCAGGTTTCATGATGTCTTCAAAAATTTTATCCCATCCTCGAGCATCATTAGATCAAGTCCAGACTCGAATCCCTCATCCCAGTCCCTCAAGTGAAGAGTCAACTCATCTCATCGAAATCGTAGTCGTGCATGTGATGTGCTAATCATATTCTTATGGTCTGAGATTAAGCATGGAAATATAGCATGCAAATCTAGAAATCTAGGGGAATGTGGATGATTAAGTTTATGACCCTGATGGTTAAGGCTGGTTAACCTAAAATCTCAAGTCCTCACAAACTATGTTTCCTTGAACATTTCAGATCCTGGGTGGAAATGTGAATATAGAGGATTAATCCAACTCCTTCATTCAAAAATGCACAAAATTTTTTTATTAATCTTTTTAACTTCAAGAGATATTAGGACTGCCTAAACTCAATTAAGTAGATGCATCTTGATTCAGCCAGTATGGATGTAAGTACAAGCCGGAGCGCGTTGCTTAAGGACAGGGCCGTACGCGATGTCCTCTAAACCATCGACTCGGTTAAGGGCAAACCCTCACTGAACGTGGCTACTTATTTGATCTTAGTAGTCAGTGATGACTCTTAAAGGGTTTTTGGTTTTTCTCCTTTTTTATGGATTTTTAATAAAAGGTTAGAACACTGGTTAGACTCAACTTTCCTTAAAATCAAAAAGAGAACTTCAATACCAAGTCACACAAATAAAAAAAATTTCAAAAATATTTTCAAAAGATTTTTTCAAAACAAGAGAAACTCATTTTTCAAGTCATTTTCGAAAATATTTTTATAAAAATAGTGTAAAATAATATAGAAAGCCGTGAAAACCACTGAGTCTATTTAGTTCAAAGGTTTTTACTTTAGCCAAAAAGTTTTAAATTTTTCAAATTTTTCAGATTATAGCTAAAGTAAGTATACTGTATATACGGTATACCCCCCTATACTAAAACTTTGCTATGTCCTCATAGCACTAGATGATACAAGTCCATAGGTCCATTTAAATATAGAGAAATATACGGGAACCAAGGGAGCTCCCCCTATACTTAGGTTAGAAATAACCTAAGTATAAAGGCAAGGAAAGAGGAGTAGAGAAAATCACAGGGACTCAGGTCCCCCTCTATACTTAGGCTGAGAGTAGCCTAAGTATAAAGATGAAGATTTGATGTTGGGAGAGACCCAAGGTGAACGAAGAAGAATGATGGATATACAAGTGAGTGGATGAATCTGCGGAGATTAATGGAGTGACTAAGGCTCTAGGGAGGGTGTCGGAGCAAACATGGCTCAATCAATCATGCAACACACTTCAATTTCACCAACTCACACATGAAACCAACCGAGGTTGGTTTATTATCTTGTCAGTTTGATTGGTGATTAAAACATTTTATCTTTACGCTGAAAAAATGCTAAGTAAAATCCATTGCATAAACGAGGGTGTTGCTCTCCCAAAACAATATTTTACTCCATTTTAGGTTGACTTGCAATTAACAGTCCCAGTTATTTAAGGTTGTCACTGAATTAAGGTGAGCACATCAATCAAGCAATCATCGTCTACCGTTCATTCCCATTTTCCATTGACCTGGATGATCAAGCTAGGAGGGGAAACCAAGAAAAATCATGTATTCGATAAAAAAACCATGATCTAAGCTAAGTGAGAAATCATGCAGTGACTTGGCGAAAATACCTGAAAACTTGGACTGTTTTAAAAACCAAAACCATGTATGCAAGTCGAACAAAAGCCACACCTAATCATGCTTCTATTAGCGGGGAAGAATGTCTATTAAATTTGGCTAAGTGAAGCGAGATTATGTAGGTCTATATTTTTAGTGTGCCCTACCTACGAACAAGCACATAAGAAATGAAATAAGCTCAAAGAGCCGCGTGTCTAGTCCTAGGTCGACACTCAAGTGGGGACGATCCCTACACAATCACATTCGTTCATTTACAATCGTGAGTCTTCAATCGAAGACCGTTGTAAAGATGATTATTACATGATAAAAATGATGTGCAAAAAAATGACACATTTTTTCTTTCTTTTTCGACTTGCTCCAAGCATGCTTCTGTGGCTCCTCACAGCGGGAGCACCTTCTCCTTGGCTCCTTGATCAATCAAGGGCCCTATCACAAATGCAATTATTAGAGATCAATCGAGAAGAAAAAATTTTACAATGCAAAATACATGAACAAATTGACCTATATAAAGAGAAACAATTAATGAAATAAATGAAAAATCTAAATAATATAATAAATGAGCTGTGTCTCCGGCAACGGTGCCATTTGACGAACCGCAAATCCGGCCTTTTAAGAGTGTGGAATTAGCACATAAGAACGTTGCAGTCGGGCTGGATCAGATCCATCAAAGACCATCGAATTTGGATATGGCAATGAAATCAGATGGTCATTAATTTATTTTACTTGGCAAGAAACCAATGTCGAACACAGGGACACGAGCCACTCTTGTGATTATTCAGACTTTTATTCATTAATTAAGTGTCCAGTTATAGAACAATAGGTTAATAAATGCATGAGGACAAGACAATGCATCAAGCGAATATAAAACATACATTTTTTGTATTTTATTTTAATCATGCAAATAAATGCGATGAGATGCAATGCAAACAAGACCTAGATCAGGAATACTTGAGACATTAGAATACAAGTCAAATCAGGATCAAATAATGAAGCAATCTTTATTCATGTAAAAATTAGACGTGAGAATCATTGGAATCAAGACACTTAATAAATAAAATAATACATTAAATTTTTTTAGTGTCAAATTGAAAAGACAAGCATGCCATAAAGAAGACAATAAAGAGAGCTTCAAAATACTACTGAAATCGTCTCAATAGGAGTTACGAAGCTCAAGATATGCATAAAAGAAGACAAGGGCATAAACGCAAGAAAACATGAAGATAACTAGCAGAAAGGTCCCTGAGAAGGACTAGAATGTAATTAAAATAAGGCATAGGGCCTTCCCTCTAAATATCCCACACACGCGGGGGCATATTTGCATTTATTAAAACCCGTGAGGGTCAAAGTGCAAATAACCCTAGGCGCACGGGCCGCACGTGGATCGGGACCTATCTGCAATATGGAGAAGTCAGCGGGGCCTCCTTACAATTTTCCCAAGTCGCATGTGACCTTCACGTGCTCTCTAGGCTCAGTGTTCGCTGAGGCTCGGAAGCAGCTTCGGATAGGCTCAACAGCGGCTCGGGGGTCTGGAGAGGCTCGGGATAGGTTCGGAACCCCCAAGCCTCGAGTTCTGGTGCCGCGACGCAGATGTTCTCTGAAGTTGACACGTGGTCGATCGATCACTGTTAGATCTCGAGGATCCAATGGCACCTGGAGATGGCGCTCATGGGCGACGTGGAAGCTTCTGCGACGTTGGATGTGCTCCGGAGAGGAGCATCCAACGGCACCTATACCTTCATCTTCGGCTGTAGCTGGCAGCGAGATCCGAGCTCCGGCGAAGGAGCTCCAGCTCCACCGCTCTATTTCGGACACGGCGGACCTCCCCGGAGCTCCCTTGACGAGCGTCAAGGTAGCTGGAAGCTCGGGGTAGACTCTGGACCTCATGGATCAGCCCATCGGAGCTCTGGTGACTGCGGCGTAGTCGAAGAAGTTAGCTCCGATGGAGCTCCGGCGAGTGCGAGATTTGGTGACCTGCATAGTTAGGAACATAGCCGAAGCAAAAGGGGAAAAGCGTGTGTGCATGGGATGGGAGCTCTGTGAGCGGAGAAGGTGGGAGCTCAGATCCCCTCCGCCGAGAGGGTGGAGGAGTTGGGTCGGAGGCGTTATGGGGTGTGGAAGAAGAAGAGGGTGAACGGAAAGCGACGCGTGAAAGGTGGATGTCAGGCGGAGCTCGAGATGTGATCCATGGACAGTGAAAGTGGAAAGGGAATCCTAATTAATTAGGAAAAAATAAGATAAAATTGCAAAGAAGATCAGGAGGCTTACCTGAGGTCGGGCGGAGTGGAGGCCTTGGCTGGGCATCGTATAGATGACCTGGGGTCGTCGCACGTCGAGGGCGGCTATTCCTCGAAGCTCGGGCGGGGCGGAGCCACCGCGATGCAGCTGAGCAGCTGTGGGTCTCACCGAGGGTGTTTGGGTCGCCGTCGCTCGATCCTGACTTCTCCCCCTATCACAGGGAGAAGGAGGAGGGCTAGGCCCTTCCCCTCGTGAAGGTGGACCCTTGTGACAGGCGGGGGAGAGGGGCTATTTGAAGGTTGAATGTGGAGGTTTCGGATGGTGGCCGTCATGGATTGCATGGGGATCGTGGAGCAAAAGAGAGGGAATCGTGGATGATGGAAGTGCCCGTGAGGAAGAGGGACGATGAGGGAAGGTTGTGGGTTGGTCGGTGAGTGGAAATGGCGGATGGAGTCTCGGAGAAAAAGGGAAGGGGGATGATGGTTTGCACGCTGGTGAACGTGGGCGAGAGGTGTGACTAGAGGTTGACGACAAGGCTCTGGCCATTGGATCTCGATATCCAACAACCGAAATAAAGGCGCTAACGGGTGGTTACGATTCGGTCCAAGGCGATGCGATCGAAGGGCAACTGGGTACGCCACGTATCGTGCTATTGGCGTGGCGCTGGTGGGCGGTACAAATAGCATCTGGACTTCGATCGAACTGTGGATGGATCGGCGGAGTAGAGCGGCTGGGATTAAGTGGCTGGAGGCAATCGAATGGTGTACAAGGCACCATGTGGCGGACTATGGGTGAGGCGCAAACTTGTGGCGGTGATGAGAGCAGGAGCTTGATCTGAAAACTGAAACTGAGTGCGGGATGAACGGCTGCGATTAAAACTCCCAGACTTTCATCTGACGGCTGCTAGACGCGACGGCATGGCGTGAGGATATGCGGCCACGTGGCTCAACCAGAATGAGCCACGTGGCCCAATCATGTTATTCACAGAAAGATGGTAAAATATGGAGGAGCAAATGATCGAATTTGAGAAAACTCAAAACATGAAAGTTGTAGATCTCGATGAGATCTACAAGTTTCATGTTGACCAAAAATGGAGATGAGGTCATCTGAATACACAAATTATTTTTGAGGGTATTTTTGAGGATAAAAATACCATGAATTATAATTTTGACATTTTTTTGTGATTTTTAATTTATTCAAGACTCTGATAAACACAGGACTTTATCTGGTTTTTATTGACACACTTTTAAGCAAGGGGGTTAAAAATGAAGAAATAAGATGAAATCGAGTTTCATCAGCCACCATTTAGAACCTGGAGGCATCGTAGCAAGACACACCTCGTCGATCATCGAGCGCCAATCATCTCGACCACTTCCGGACTTCTGCATCTCAGCCTAATCCGTCGCTTTGTTGCCGGTCGCGCACCATTACTTAAACTGCAGAAGATTGCTTGGAGATAGAAGAACTCAATACTAAAATCCGAATTGTTGTCGTCGGAGATCAATTTTTGAGTTTGAACATCAACGGAGACCATATCGATCTGGGAAGCAGATCATAGCGACCATCTGGAGATGACAACATATTGCTGAAGTCTGATTAGATCGAGCTTCGAACACCACCTTGAAGCACCGATGCTGCCTAAAACTTCTCTACAGATTTTGGGGAAGAACACACCCAACACCAGATTAAAATCCAACCACATGACCAAGCATCAGCAGACGGCCGCTGACATGCCACTTAAGTCATAATCGAACGCTCCAGCCATCGCATGATCATCCAACAATCGGTTGGTCCTCTCCCTCCCACGTGTTGTGCCCAGATTAACTCCACCGCTTAAATCGATTAAGTGGCGCACATGAGCAGCACATGTACCTGGATTTTTGGTAGCTGCGCATCACGTGAAGGTCCCGAGTCTCCTAGATTAATTGCACGTGAAATCTTTCGATTTATCATATTTACATACGTGGCTTTATATTTTCTTCGTATTATAAAAACACCCCTATGCACAATATACTATATAATACATAATAAATTTGTATTAAATAAGATACAAAAATCAAATAAAAAATAATACGTATAAATATCGTATTTTACTCTATAAACAGTATTAAATAAGTTAAAAAATTAAAAGATTTACTATTTTTATAAATCATTTAAAACACTAAAAATATACAAACTTAAAAAATAATAAAAAATATAGAAAAACATTCTTAAAAATCTAACAAAAATTATCGACAGTATATTTTACTATAATTTACATTTTAAAACAAAAAAAATAAAAATCAATAATAAAATAAAATATATAAAAACTTAAAAAATTCATAACTAAATAAGTAAAAATCATATAAAATGCATAATATATCATTTTAAAGATAATTTCACCTTTTCAGTAAAAATAAAATAAAAATATTTTAATCATGTTTACTATTTTAAAAATCAAAAAAAAATCTATGTTCTATAAAAACCTAATTTTGAACCTTAAAAATACAATAATATCCATAGAAATTCTAAAACTTCTTTAAAATTCATAAAAAACATGAAAACATAATTAGAACATAAAAATAATAAAAATTAAGACAAAATAAAAATTACGAAACCTTTTTCTAAAATAATAAAAAATCACAAAATACTTAAAATCGTAAAAATAATATAAAACTCATAAAATTAATAAAAATATAAAAAATCCCTGAAAATAAATAAAAATTAGAAAACCCATAAAATTTTAATTCTCTATAGTTTAACACTATTTTCCAACAGTTTGCCTCCCTGAGTTCGATACTCTCGTACTTTCACTATACATCAAAGTTTAGGAGTATAAATAATAAAAAAATAAAATAAAAAGGTAAATAAAATTTATCTTTTCTGGTAAAATTCAATGATCATTACAGTGATAGTTGTTTATTTTTAAACGACTCGATCGGTATGTTTTTCAGTTATTTCTATTTTTCATATAAATATTAGTAATTATTTCAGACTCCTTTTTACAAAATCTGACGAGGAATGTCTAGGTTTTTTAATGATATTTTTTATTCTTTTTTTCATAAATTACTTGTGTTCCTGTATTTTTTATTTTTTAAAAATCTAATCTTATGGATCGATTCTCATAACATAAATTATGCTTATTCCAACCTATATTAAATTTAGAATATATTATACATATTTTAATACATTTTATTATGAATAATTTGAAATATTAATTTAATGTATATGCATAAAATTACACGAATCTGATACATCTTGATATATATTTGACCAATCTAGTTACAATAATAAAAATAATGATAAACTCTATAAGATTGAACAAGAAATTGTTAATTTTAAAATTTATTAATAAAACTAGAGATCTAGTTAATATCTCCTTACATGCTAATTGGATTTGACATTACAACATAATTGGTCTAGAGTGACATTTTTCTTAAAATCCATCACTATATCATCCATTGTTTAATATAATGGTGATATGATCTATTGTTGAATTATATTTTATACTTGAAATCAATGACGACTGTCATATCCGTTATATCATTAGCACCGGTGCTATAACGACACTTATTTGTTGTTGTTATTCTAAATTTTACCTAACCATCACTATTTTTAGTTGAAAATTAGCGACATTAGACAAATTTTTGAAAAGTAACAATACATAAGAATCATTATATGGATCATTGATAATAATATAGCAATAAATATGACATTTGTTGCTATTTGCAATAATAAAAACTATTTTTAAAAGAATTGTATTTTCATTGTATATATAACAACATATAATATAGTTGCAATTTTTAGAAAAAACATCACATAAACACATTCTATTGTATTGTGACAAATAGTTGATTAATTTTATCCGATCGAAGATAAAATATATCGAGATTTGGTGATAATTTAATTTTAGAAGATAAGTTATTTGAGTAAATAATCAGATATGAAGCATGTATGGTAGTTTTTCACTCCAAGAATTCCAGAGTATTGAGTACATATATACATGGAAACTATGAAGTTTTTTAAAACCCCAAGTGCACACATGAGATATATTATATTCTCTCCAAAAATTTTAAGGGAGACATGTGCCCCTCCATGCCCCCCTTTGGATCTGCCTTCGTTGTACCCCTTATCTTTTTTCCAAGATCATTCAGAAAAAATCAACGGTATATATTAAATCTATAATATTATAATGTACCTGTTAAATTCTATCTTTATTTGTTGTTGGTAGGGTTAAAAAATGAAAAAAAAGTCAACATCCGTAAGATTTAAATTTCTCTTTAAAATTGACTTCTTTGACTTTATATATAAAATGGCTACAAGTGTAATATGAAAACGAATTTTGATAGATTTATACATAGTATTCATAGACGCAATCTATATAATTGGATTTTTCACAAGACTTTTTTTAAAAAAGGAGAGCGCAATGGTGATCGTGATTTGCTTCTCATCTTGGTCTAGTTCCTAAAATTTTCATAATTCCAAAGGAGTACTAGATAGTCAATGCGTTCCTACTATATAAAAATATATTTCAAGGCGCTCGAGCTTAGTCTGTTTATGTAGTCATATACTAAGATTTATTTGACTGGACCCTACTTTCAATGTAGCATTGGATCGTCCAAGTAATAAATTAGGATTGTGATAATTTGTTGCCTTTATCGATAACGTACAAGTGTTATAGTAATCTTAAGTTCTGATCAATATTTAATTATGTCATTTTTTTCAAATAAGGTTTATGAGTGTCAAACTCATGCATACTATATGTATAGTTTATTAGAATATTTCAGTTAGTTTTGTTTGATTTCCAATTTATTTTACTTTTTTAAATTGTGTTTTTGAGCCCATATTAGTTTTTTTATGCAATTTTATGTGTATTTTCTTTTTAGGAGCTTGTACGCTCTTAGATCCTGCAATTAGATTTATGCCTCTATATTTTTTGAAATAACATTTGTTATTCACTATTCTTACAAAATTCATTGTACTATCGTTCCATCATTATGCTTATGCCCCTCTATTTCGTTGACGGAAGTGCAATACCGTGAATTCTGTAAGAATAAATGGGCTTAATTGTTTTGCAATAAAGGCAGGCAGAGGGACGTAAGTATGAAAACCCCTTCTTTTTATGTGTTAGTGTATTTTATAATTTGTACCATATTTTCAATATTTTTAGGTATATAAAACATATTTTGATTTTTTGTTGATTTTATTGTATAATTTATAATTAGCTTTTAAAAAAATAATTTATTTTTTAAGGTTTTAAGTATTTTGTATTACCTATGGATTTTTAGTTTAATGTGGTTGTAATAATAAATCAAAATTACGCATAAAATAGTTTTGTACTTCATGATTTGTTTACTATTTTAGAGTTATTGCAATTTTCTTAAATTTATTTTATTTATATAAACTCACTACTTGAAATAATCAATTGATGGAAAAATTTCTTGGTGGTTCCCAACAACTACTATTATCGATGATTTGGAACCACCAAAAATAAGTTAATTATAAATGTCCATTTTCCCACCATTTATAAAAGATGGAAACTATTTACAATAATAATCTTATATTAATGGTTCAACTATATCCACCAATGAAAATACCTTATTAACTTGTAACTTCCGCGTGAAGGGAGGCTTGACCTCACACATCACAGAAATGTGGAAAATACAAATCAAATTTGACAAATAAGAGGTTCATTGTATGAGCACAAAACAATTGCAAAGAAAATTTTTTGATGGCAACACAAAACCATGGATATATAAACTATTTTCACTACTTTGCAAATCATACAAGGGAATTATAACTTGATGGTTGCATCCTCTATAGGAAGAGAGATCTTGATTCAAGTAGGATCCAACGACGGCTGGCACTTGCAGGAACGATGATGAATCATGATGATACGATGAATTTGAGCGATGATTCTCTACATTAACTATCCACGCCAAAGATGATAGTTATGGATCACCTTGATTGTGACTTTGTCTCATGAAATCAACTTTTTATGTCACGAGGAAGTTGGCTCCTCTCGCAATAGGACATATGTCAATGAAAAGGTAAAGAGCTATAGGTGGACAACCATAATGGTGGGTTGGCAAACTATAGGAGATGACCAACTTGGGAGTGGTAGAAGGTTTCAAACTCTCTCTTTCTCTCCTCTTATATTTGTGACTAGAGGGCTATGTAATTTAATGAATGAGAAAGGAGTCTATGCCATCCTTTTATAACCATAGGGTGGACGACCATATAGAGTTGGAGAGTGATAAATCCATGATTTATCAACATTATTTAGTATGTTTATCCTTCTTTCTTTAGTATTCTACTAATAATAATTAACAACTAACATTACTTAACATTAACATGGTGTAAATAATTAACACTAATTATTGTGTGTATATATATCATTGTGCCTATATTTTATGTGTTTATTATTTATTAAAAATCAAATAAAAAATGGTATAATATTGTACGTAATTAATTTAACACTAATATAAATTAAAAAACAAAAAAACAAAAGAAATAAAAATAAGTGTTTTTAATACTTTAAAATACTTGCATTCTTTGTATATATAGTGTTTTCTCTCTTTGAGTTTTACAAGAAAATTATAGATCTCATAGAGGTCTACACGTTCATGTTGAACATTTTTTTCTGATTTTATTCATATCTGTTTTATTTTTATTTATTGTTGATCTATTCATTTCGATGGATCCTGATTGGACCATGTAGCTACATATGGGTAGCCCACATGGCCCGCCCATTTATTCCCCACACGACCTTTTTCCTATTGCACATCAGATCCTGATGGATCTGATCCTCACAGCACGTATGAGCCTAAATCTTGGCCATTGAATCAAAAGATCCTATGGCTGAGGCATCTTCCTTAACCTCCTGACCACCTCTACTAAGAGTTGCGACTTCACCAACCACCCGACTTCTTCCATTATTCCCAACGACTCCAGCCAGCGTTGCCCTTCGTTTCCATCACCATCACCTCCCTCTAACTTCCCTAACCCATGTCATACATATAACCTTCATTTCCTTTCAACCTCCTCTAACCTACATGAGGTTGAAAACCGCTCGAAAACCTCTCTGGAACCTCCACACTTTTGCCCTCAAAAGCCCATCGCTGCCTATTGCGGCATTTATCCGCCACTTCATGCAACGACTTCTAGCCTTTTCCAACCATCATTGGAAGTTATGGTTCAAGAATAGAGAGTGTTAACGCGATTAGATGTCTATGAAATCCAAGGTACTTCCTTGTTGCATCCTTATTTGAAGTGTTGCTCGAGCTTCCTCAGTTAGCCACCGAGGTCAAGCGACGATCTGGAGCTATGAGCTCCATTTTTGGCATGTCTTCCTCCATCGTTTTCTCAATCCACCATTTCCATGTAATTCTGATCTTAGTTTCTCCAAGTTTCTTCCATTTTGTTCTTACATATTTATCAATCAGTTTCATACCCTGAAACCATTTTCACCATAGCTAATCATTACACTTCTGCGCATGAACTCTAGTGAATCCTCTCCGATTCTTCATGACCGTCTCCACATCAATCCCTTCTTATTTTTGCAAGGAAGAAGAAATCAAGTAGGCTCTTCTCTTCCATCTTCGCCTAGGCTTCCATTTCACTATACACAAATAGCTTATGCTTGGTTTGGTTCGCTTACCTTGCAGGTGGCATATCTTTGCATTGATCGGAGGAAGGTGCAAAGCTCTGATCTCATATTTTCTCACCGGAGATGCATTACTAATTGAGTGCCTCAAAGATTATCGCTTCCTCCTAGACCCTCGAGATTCATCACCAAAGTCTGAGAAGGGTTCCCTGACCTTAACCAGCATCAGGGCATCAAGAAGGATTGAGCAGTAGGTTGTGTAGGAAGGAGTCTACCTATGAGTAGCAGTAGACGTTAGATCAAGCACTTTGGGAGAGATCCAATGCCTTAGCAACAATCACATCATCTTCCTCGAGGCATCGATTCCAGGCCTGAGCCTCGAAGTATCCGAGGTTGATCAAACCACTAGCAATTGATACGTGTCCCAAGCCTTCTTTACTTCCCAAGCCTAGTGTATCATGTGATCTGACGCTTGTGCTTCTTGGATAATTACAGCACCTCCCATCAGATTTCTTCAATTTGTAAATAAGTCCCGCCATGGTGAAATTTATTACTTGTGCATGTAGTTTTGTTTTTATTGTGATTCA
Source organism: Ottelia alismoides (assembly GCA_037367405.1). Taxonomy (NCBI): domain Eukaryota; kingdom Viridiplantae; phylum Streptophyta; class Magnoliopsida; order Alismatales; family Hydrocharitaceae; genus Ottelia; species Ottelia alismoides. Next base: position 492,540 of record JAZKJV010008857.1, on the reverse strand, counting down.
GTCCGAGTTGGACTATTTTGTGATCAAATAAGTTAGTTTTTATTATAAATATGCCCATGTAATGCTTGGTTAATAACATGTGGACCTGTTATTCAATTTAAATGAAATTGGTGTCATTTGCAAGATCTTTAATTTTGTGTATTCTATTTACTGTTTTGGTAATTATCTCACGCACATTAGTTTTGAGAACTCAACTTTTTCATCCAACCTTTTAATTGTTCTCATTTTTTAATTAAATTGTGGGTGATTGATGCATTGATACCTTATTTTTCATAAAATATTCATTAGTTTCACAAGAGATTAATCAATTAATCAGGAGTTTTGTTGAGTGTTGTACTTGTTATTTTATGTTGCATTGCATCATTAGTTGATCATTTAATATAATTACATAAAATGTTTTGAAAATTCATGCATTAATTGTGTGTTGCATTCACTTGACCTTGATTACTATTCAATTGCTTAAATAACTACTTAACACCTAGATTAAATTGAGTGACTGCTCGTGTCCTTGTGTTCGACCTTGTACTTGCCCATGTGTAAATTAAAATCGGTCCTTTTCACATAGATATTCTTCTTGGCTCTGATTAGTTGTTAATTGTCCATAATACAACAAGTAATTATTAACATTGTCAATTAGCGATTCATTTGTATATATATTTTTATTTATAGCTCATACTTTCATATATTTTTTTACATTTATTATGGGCTATGGGTATGAGGATTTGAAAATCTTTATAAAAATAGTTTGTGAAATGTTGAGAAAAGTTTATATCTATTTTACATGGTTTGCAAAAAAAATTACAAATTATTTTGATGAGGGTACAAATTATTTTGACGCTATACACATTGTTTTTCTATATAATTACAAAGTCTAATCTTTAAAATAAAAATAAAAAACGAAAATAAAAATTAAAAATATATAAATAAAAAATCAAAATAAAACCTTAATTCAATTTCTCAAAAGAAGTATAATTTTTTGAAAGGGTGCCTTTAGTGTAATGGTTACTTTTTGAATAGTTGGAATCTTTAGACTATAAAAGGCGGTCTAGTCTTAGTCTCTTATAGACTAAATCATAAAAGAGAGTTTAGATGTGAACTCCATATTTTGAAAGATCAAGTTGATAAAGAGTTCGTTAAAAAGAGTGATGCCTATTGAGGAAGACAATCTATTATTTGAAGAGTTGGATATAGAGGAGTTTGCAACTTTTCCTGAGGATATTTGGAAGCCTGAAGATTAGGTCTCTTGTAAGTTAGTTCATCTTCATATGTCCTACTTTTAACTTTTTAGGCAAACTCATAGATCTATTACAGAAAGTAAGGGTTTAATTCGTCTTCCTTCCATTTTAGAAAATTTTGAGTCTTACTATGTTGATATGGATATTACTTTTGAGGACGAATGACATCATTTGAAGCAATTCATTGCTCAAATCAATGAAGATCTTTTTTATCCTTATTCTGATGTTTACTCTATGACGATGAAGCAAGTGAAATATAAGGCTGCCTATGATTTTAAACCCCATGGATTCAAGTGTGATTCTTAAGGTTGAGAAGCTAGAGTTTGGTAGTGTTGTGTCGGTACCCATGTGTTGTTCTCGTAATGTTTGTCAGTTCCTTTATGTGGTTGTGTTTCAGTTTCTTTATGTGGTGTTCTATTTAAGGTACCTATTCTCAATTTTTATTAATAAAAATTATTCAAATAAAATTTTCTAACTCATTAACCTGCTAAATAAGAAGTTGATATTTCCCTGATACTTTCACATTCACACGACTTGTTGAGATTTTTAACAATTGCTTTATGAAGTCCAGAAATTCATTAAGATCTTGGACTTAATAATTCATACTTCTCTAGTTAGAAAGATTTATATGCTATATGGCATGCTTAATCTAATCCTTTAAAAATATAACCAACACTCACATACGCGTGAGGTTTCACTTGAGGGACTGGGATTTGAGATTCAAGTTCGGACTTGATTTTACGATGCTCTAGGATGGGATAAAATTAATGAAGGTTTCATAAAATTTGAGTGCCAATCTTAGCCAGTATGAGAACATGGTTCTGATGCCATTCTTGATATTGACATAAGTGTGCTGAAATTAAAATTGTTGATCAGTTTGCGCCAATTCTTATAAAAGTAATGGAGATATCCAAAAAAAGAAAAGAAAAAATAAAATAAAGATATAGAGAAAAGCTCAAGCATTACAAAGTCAACATAAAAGAGCTTACACCAGTGGCGAGCGCTCCCACCCTTTTTCAATGTCCACTTGGACCAAAGTATTAGGCTTTTTTGAGTCAGGCTAGTACCTCAAAAATGGCTCTGCATCGTAAACAATACAAGTTTGGGTGTAACTATATTAAATACTTAAAGAAGACACATCCCGGTGTACTTCCAGGAAAACAAGCACATATGCCTCAATCTCTTTTGACGGACACACTGATTAGAAACAAAAGTATATTGTGTTGGTTAATAAGGCACTTGAGAGATACCTTGTTCTAAAGAAAGGGAGAGAAGAATTGACACAGACCTATATCTCTCCATCATGTGGCCATCTACACTGTTTAAGCCTTACAAACTAGTAAGATGGTGAATTGAGGCAAGAATAGATTTAATCCCTAGTATTGAGGATTGGGTTCTTAGACGGATATCTTATATTGGAGCTTTAGGTGACATCTTGAGTCTACACTTGTGAATGTAGTCAACAAAATAACTCATATCCATAATATATATGTATTAATTAAGAGTCTAATGATTAGAGAAGTCAAATTACTTTTGATTAAAACTTGGTTCAGCTTAGAGTTTTAGGATCTCTAAAACTGAGTGTTATGGATTGATTAAGCCTTGTATCTATACATATACATGTCAAGGAATTCACTAATTCACTAATTCACTCTTTATTTTATTAGCTCGAAGACGAGCTTAGCTTAAGTATAAGGGGGTGATAGATCTATAATTTATCAATATTATTTAGTATTATTATCTCTCTTGCTTAAGTATTCCACTAATAATTAACAACTAACATTACTTAAAAATTAACTTGTTGTAAATAATTAACTCTAATTATTTGTAAACACAGATATATATCTTAGTGTGCCTATATTTTATGTGTTTATTATTTATTAAAAATCAAATAAAAATTAGTATAATATTGTACATAATTACTTTAACATTAAATATAAATTAAAATTCAAAAAAAATTAACAAAAAATAAAAATAAGTATTTTAACTACTTTAAAAATACTTGCAAAAATATTTTCTTTATATATATAGTGTTTTTCTCTTTGAGTTCTAAATGAAAGTTGTAGATCTCATGTTGAACATTTTTTCTGATTTTATTCTGAACTATTTTATTTTTATTTATTTTTGATTTATTCATTTCTCTGGATCCTGATTGGACCACATGGCGCCATATTGGCAGCCCACATGGCCCGCCCATTTATTCCCCACATAGCCTTTTTCCTATCGCACATCATATCTTGATGGATTTGATCCTCACCGCACATATGTGCCTAAATTGTGGTCATTGGATCAAAAGATCCAACGACTGAGGTAACGTCCCTAACCTCCAGACCACCTCTGCGAAGAGGTGTGACTTCACCAATAACCCAACATCTTCCATTATTCCCAATGACTCCAGCCAGCGCCGCCCTTTCTTTCCATCACCATCTCCTTCCTCTAACTACCCTAACCCACACAATACACCTAACCTTCATTTCCGATAAACCTTTTCTAACCTACATGTGGTTGAATACTACTTGACAACCTTCTTGGAATCTCCACCCCTTCGCCCTCAAAACCCCATCGCCGCCAATTGCGACAGCTATATCCACTTCAAGCATCGACTCCTATCTTTTTCCAACCCTCAGTGGCAGTTAGGGTTCAAGAACAGAGAGTGTTAAAGTTGATCAGATGTCTGTGAGATCCAAGGTACTTCAACCTTGTTGTAGCCTTATTTGAAGTGTTGCTCGAGCTTCCTCAGTTAGCGACCGAGGTCAAGCGACGATATGGAGCTATAAGCTCCATTTTTTGTCCTGTCTTCCTCCATTATTTTCTCAGTCCACCATTTTCAGGTAATTATAATCTTAGTTTCTCCAAGTTTCTACCATTTTGTTCTCACATATCTATCAATTTCATACCTTGAAACCATTTTCACCAGAGCCGATCATCACACTTCCAAGCGTGAACTCTAGTGAATCCTCTCCGATTCTTCATGACTATCTCCGCATCGATCCCTTCTTCTTCGTCCAAGGAAGAAGAACTCGACTAGGCTCATCTCTTCCATCTTTGACTAGGCTTTCATTTCACTATCCACAACAAGCTTGTGTTTGGTTTGGTTTGCTAACCTTGAAGGTGGCATATCTTTGCATTGATCGGAGGAAGGTTCACTGGAGTTCGGAGGAAGGTTCACTATTGCAGGTGGCATATACTTGTAGGTGGTATATCTTTGCATTGATCGGAGGAAGGTTCACTATACATGTTGTATTACAATCAACAACAACAACAACAACAAAGCCTTTTCCCACAATTAAGTAGGGTCGGCTACATGGATTCTTCGCCTCCATTCAGATCTATCTTGGGTCAATCTCGGACTTATATCCAAAAAACTAAGATCCCTTCGTATAGTCTCTTTCCAACACTTTTTGGGCCATCCTCGCCCTCTCTTAGCCGGCTCAACATCCCAACACTCGCATCTCCTAAGCGGTGCATCAGTTGACCTTCTTTGCAAATGACCAAACCATCTTAAGCGGTTTTCTCGCATCTTATCCTCGATCGGAGCTACACCAACTTTATTTCTGACTGCATCAAATCTGTATGTTTGCTTAAATCCATGTTTAAAAGATCCAAACGGTTTCGAGATAAATTCATAAATAGTGTTCTTAGAAGAACTTTAAGAACACTATTTACAAATTTATCTCTCCTACGCTGGCTGTCGGCTATCTAAACATGTTGTATTACAATGTGCAGTTTTAATATTTGTATTATAATATGCAGTTTTATAATTATAATGTGCAGGTATAATACAAACTGTATACACATTCTATTGAAGTGCTCGTATTTTCTACAAAAAAGATGGTGGCCTTCTTAAAGGTAGGAAGGATGCATCATATTGGAAAGGCCCCCTATATAGGATTTCCTTCCTATAGGACTTGGTCCTTCCTGAGTTCAGGAAGGCCAACCCCTTTTTTGTAGAAAACAAGGTGACTTTAGTATAACATGTATACATATTGTATTGCAATGTGCAATTTTCACATTAGTATTATAATATGCGATTTTGTATGCGGTTTTATATTTATAATGTGCAGTTATAATACAAATTCTATACGCATTCTACTGAAGTGTTTGTATTTTCTACAAAAATATGGTGGCCTTCCTGAAGTCAAGAAGGATGCATCCTATTGGAACGCCCCCCTATATAGGATTTCCTTCCTACATGTCTTGATCCTTCCTGAGTTCAGGAAGGCCATCCCCTTTTTTTGTAGAAAACATGACGACTTTAGCATAATATGTATACAGATTGTATTACAATGTGCAGTTTCAATATTTGTATTATAATATGTGATTTTGTATGCAGTTTTATATTTATAATGTGCAGTTATAATGCAAACTGTATACGCATTCTACAGAAGTGCTCGTGTTTTCTACACAAAGATGACGACCTTCCTGAAGTTAGGAAGGATGCATCCTATTAGAAAGGCCCCCTATATAGGATTTCCATCCTATAGAACTTGGTCCTTCCTAAGTTCAGGATGGCCAATCTCTTTTTTGTAGAAAATAAGGTGACTTTAATATAATATGTATACAGATTGTATTACAATGTGCATTTTTCACATTAGAATTATAATATGCGATTTTATATGAGGTTTTATATTTATAATGTGGAGTTATAATACAAATTATATACGCATTCTATTGAAGTGCTCGTGTTTTGTATAAAAAGATGGTTGCCTTCCTGAAGTCAGGAAGGATGCATCCTATTGGAACGACCCCCTATATAGGATTTCCTTCCTACAGGACTTGATCCTTCCTGAGTTCAGGAAGGCCATTCCCTTTTTTGTAGAAACAATGATGACTTTAGTATAATATGTATACAGATTCTATTACAATGTGCAGTTTCAATATTTGTATTATAATATGCGATTTTTTATGCGATTTTATATTTATAATGTGCAGTTATAATACGAACTGTATACGCATTCTACAGAAGTGCTCGTGTTTTCTACAAAAAGATGGTGGTCTTCCTGAAGTCGGGAAGGATGCATCCTATTGGAAAGGCTCCCTATATAGGATTTCCTTCATATAGGACTTGGTCCTTCCTGAATTCAAGAAGGTCAACCCCTTTTTTTGTAGAAAACATGATGACTTTAGTGTAATATGTATACATATTGTATTACAATGTGCAGTTTTAATGTTTTTATTATAATATGCGGTTTTATATGTGGTTTTATATTTATAATCTGCAGTTATAATACAAAATGTATATGCATTCTACTGATGTGCTCGTATTTTCTACAGAAAGATGGTGGCCTTCCTGAAGTCTGGAAGGATGCATCATATTGGAACGACCCTCTATATAGGATTTCCTTCCTATAGGACTTGGTCCTTCCTGAGTTCAAGAAGGTCAGTCCCCCTTTTGTAGAAAACATGACGACTTTAGTATAATATGTATACAAATTATTTTACAATGTGCAGTTTCAACATTTGTATTATAATATGCGATTTTGTATGTGATTTTATATTTATAATGTGCATTTATAATACAAACTGTATACACATTCTACTGAAGTGCTTGTGTTTTCTACAAAAAGATGGTAGCCTTCCTGAAGTCAGAAAAGATGCATCATATTGGAAAGGCCCCCTGTATAGGATTTCCTTTCTATAGGACTTGGTCCTCCCTGAGTTCAAGAAGGCCAACCCCTTTTTTGTACAAAACATGATGCCTTTTGTATAATATGTATACAGATTGTATTACAATGTGCAGTTTTAATGTTTGTATTACAGTATGCGGTTTTGTATGCAGTTTTATATTTTTAATGTGCAGTTATAATACAAACTGTATACGCATCCTAGTTAAGTGCTCGTGTTTTCTTCAAAAATATGATGATCTTCCTGAAGTCAGGAAGGATGCATCCTATTGGAAAGGCCCCTATATAGGATTTCCTTCCTATAGGACTTGGTCCTACTTGAGTTCCGGAAGACCAGTCACTTTTTTGTATAAAACATGATGACTTTAATATAATATGTATACATATTGTATTACAATGTGCGGTCTTAATGTTTGTATTATGATATACGGTTTTGTATGCAGTTATATATATAGGGTTAAATGGGGCTGCCCCCTGAGGGGAGCTAACTTGGCTCCCCTACCCCATTTCGCTTGTTTTTTTTATTTTTTTTTTGAAAATTTCTTCCGTAAAATTTCATCACTATATCCTTATATTATGTCATTAAAATTTTGTGCGAAACAGAGACTCCTACGGCCTCCATCCAGACAGTCATTTTTTAACGGTAACAAGATTGCTAAAAACGACCCCGCCTAGATGGAGGTCGTGGGAGTCTCTGTTTCACGCGAAATTTTAATGGTATAATATAGGGATATATTGATGAAAATCTACGGAAGAAATTTCAAAAAAAAATAAAAAAACTGGATAAAATGGTGTGGGGGGAGCCAAGTTAGCTCCCCCAATGGGGGCAGTCCCATTTTACCCATATGTGTGTGTGTGTGTGTGTGTGTGTGTGTGTGTTGTGTGTGTGTGATCATTTATATCTTTCGTTTTATATTTTTTTCATAACTAATGATAGAAGAAGGCATTTCTTTTAAGAAATCAAGAATAATAAAGCAGAACATTCTGAATTATTATCCATGGTTCTCTAAAAATGATGAATCGCAAAGTTATCTAATTTAAGAGAGGAAATTATAGAACTAAAATGTGGCTTACATACAATTTGTCTACTTTCATGTAAACTTCTATACAAACAACTAAAGTAAGTTTTATATATTCATGGCATTACAGAAGCAAGTTTAAAAACAAAAGCTTGTTTTTTTAAGCATAAGAAGAGTTCTACTATTACAAAAGTTATAGCTTAATTACGAAATCACATAAACAAAAGTAAGTTCTTCCATTGTACATTTCTTTTATGAAATCACATAAATCCAAAATTGAAATCACATAAACCCAAAATTACCCGGAAGTTGAATGTTCGTCCAATCAAACCTTGTATTGTTGGAGGAAAATTTAATTTATGTCGGTTTAAACTTGATGTAAGATGGATGCATGAAACTCATATGAGCTATGCAACCAATGAACCAAACATGATGAAAGACATGTGGCTGCTTTCATCTTAGATAATGACGTTTAATTTATACATGTTGTTTAATATATTATTAAAATTTAATATTACTATTTATTGTAAACGGTAAAAATGTACCATTCAACCGGAGATTCTACAATGGAATAACATTTATTTTCAAAAGATTTTAGTGCAGTTTTGCGTTGATTATATGAATTATACCGCTAGCCATCGGAAAAGATCGATGCCAATATTGTTCCTTTACAAGTTATTTTTTATCCTATATAACGTATAAAAGTAAAATTTAGACTTTTTAAAAAAGGAAGAAAAATAAATATTCAAAAGAGTTATAATGATCAAAGACTCTCTGAAGCAAATGATCTTAATATGCAAGCGAGATATGTATGAGAACCCTACATTAAATATATTATTGGAAGGTTACACATATATCTTTGGTCTAAATTTTCTATTTTAGCGATTGTTTTTATATTTTCAAGGATTTCTTTCATGTGACTCATCGTAGAGATGAAGGATATGGGAAAATCCTTAGGCGCATCACGGAAGCATATATGAGGATCACATCGTATGCGACCGGGAGCGACTAGTCGTACTAGTTGCTCGAGGCAGCAGAATTTAAAAAATTTTCAAACGATGAAATCACAATATCCAAGAACACTTCTCAGATCGTTTCATCTAAACCATAATTAGGTATTAAGGTTACCTCTTGAAGAATGATTACGATCGAGTCTCTAAATGAAGAGACCTCTTGTCTCATGTCCGATCCAACGGAGGAGACGCTTGCGTGCGCGTTGATGAGACACGTGCTCCTTGTAATCCATGTCGATGATCCAAGCGATGAATCTCCTGATCTCATCACACGAGATCCGACATCTTCTTCACGAGTAAGGCGCATCGAAGGAGACGAAGATCCACGAGCAGTTGTTCCGGCGGCATAACAGTGATGCGATGACGACAACGATCTCTGCTTAGGGCATCAAGGTGGACAACCACAAGAGAGAGAGGGAGAGAGTCTTGACATGTAGAGACAGAGAGGGAGAGAGCATTATTGATCATCTCGAAGAGCAAGGGGTGCCGCTTCTTATATATGGTTTTGGGAGTCCATGGATCTCAATCCATGAACATACAAAATCAATGGATGAGATTGATTTGTGTTTTTTCCAATGACTATGATGTTGTTGTAGAAACACAATAATAATTGATTTAAATTAAATTAATTTATATATATATATATATATCGATAAATCAATATAAATTAATTTCAAATCAAATTAATTAATCAATCTTGGAGATAAGGAGAAGATTGACCATATCCCCTAAAAGGGGGGTGGCCACTCAATCCAAATGGATGTTGGCAGCCGTCCACCCTCTTAAGGTGGAATGGGTCAATTATCTCATGAGATCTCATTATCTCATGAGATCTCATTATCTCATTAGATCTCCAAGATTTACAACAACATCTGTTATAAATTATTTCACAAAAAATATTGCAATCATGCCATTGAAAAAATGTGAATCACATTCACTTCCCAAAACAAAATGTAAATTATATTTTCAAATACTCATCCAATGTGAATCCGATTCACATCAATAATTAATTAACAACTATAAATCACAATAGTCTCTCTCTAATATATTATAAATCACATTTATAATATATATATATATATGTATAATTGGATAGTGCTACCCACATTATTCATATCCATGATAATTAAATCACATTTAATCAACTTGGATCTCCATTCTCATGTGCTTAAATAATATGATTCACATTCACATTATTCACATCTTTGATTACCAAATCACATTTAATTATCTCTGATAACTCTCTTTATAATATGAATCAAATTCATATTACTTATGATAATTAAATCACATTTAAATATCCATTTTTCTCAATGCTCGGATACATATATCAACATTGGAATTATTCTTGAACTCTTTCAAGAACAATGCGATTTCTCCGCGGAAACATGGAGATAAGGATAGGGCAATTGTATTGTTCCACATAGAGTGACTTGGATATTGATATCAAATCTCGAATCCAGATCTTGCGGACCTGCCATAGAGATTTGATTAAATCAAACCCATAGAGCCAATCTTCTCATTGCAACTGAATCACAGATCAATGTCCAACATTTGGACCAAGATCATATCACACCTCTACTAAGAGGAGTCACTAAAATCCATACATGTTTTGTCACTCCCTCAGAACGGAAGCGTCATAGTTGTACAATCGTTTATGATCACATCACCCTCATGTATTCCTAATACATGTACATCCTGCATACTGGAAAACCCAGAACAAACCCAAGTTTTAGATTAATTTTACACTGTCTACTTCAGGGTTTTAGCATTAATTTTCTTATTTGACTATTGGGAGTTGGTATCGATCATGTACATTCCAAAAGCATATATCATACCCAGATGTTGATCACATACTTTCCAAAATCATATATCAAGCCTACAAATTCAATCAAGCTTCCAAAGCGAGATGACTGTTCATGGAGTCTGATTCTTCCCAATATCTCATGAGTGAGCTCACGTCTTCCGGTTCAGCAATGAACCTGTATGATCCCTTTGAGATATCATATTACTCATATGCCCTTGCATGCACACCAGCGCGTCGGTGCATAGACCTTGGTTAGGTCATCAACCTATTGGTCTGCCAAATGTACATACTCAGACATATAGTAACACATCTGTCTCTGGTTAGAGAATGCGTGTCTATATCATGACAACATACAACATAAGTCTTTAGTTATCTTGATCTCGTTAAGTTAACTCTTTAACCTAGCTAATCTTACACCTTCGAATCTCTATTCCTATGTAGAGGACATGTATCAAGAGGTCGATCATATATCAGCCTTTAGACAAAGGATTGACATCTCCTTCTCAGGTTGGAGATCCTCTCTTAATAATCATTTGATGGTGCTTGATGAGTCCTCAATCTAACTCTTTAGATATTCATCCAAGCACTAACGTCTATGATTCAACAATTGAACCAACAGATATATGATCATTAAGATGACCATGGTACATAACCCTTATTGTACTAAGGGACCTATTATGCAAATTAATTATTCTTTATTTCAGATCAGGGAATAATATTTGCAATAACATTTATTGCATAATGGCTCACTGTGGGCTCGCATGTCCAACAAGGGAAACGTTGCCCTTCCATTAAGGTTGCGACATTCAATGATCAACACTACAAAAAACATATAATTTTAATAATATAAAATATGACTATTAGAAAATGATGAACGTCAAATTTGCCTCTTTAATAATGTGGAATCGTCGTATAGGAGGCAAATTTTGTTTAGCAAATGATCGATCGAAAATTCAGAGATCTCAAGATCCGGGTGAGGTAAAAATCACTCTCGGGTCGTTGCGACCCGGATCGAGAGGACTTGGTCAATCAAGAAAATATAAGAACCACCAAATAAGACAATCAAATAATAAAATCAATAGCGGTCCTCGCTAGTTTATTAACCTGGTATTGCGACCAGGGTCGGACTCAGGGAGCACGAGTTGGCTGAGACGGCCTACGAAGTAGTCTTAAAATAAAATAAAATAAACAAAAGATTTTTTGATGGATTTTTAATTCTTTTTAATTTGATTTATTTTTAATAATGAGGAAAAATAAGAAAATGTATAAACAAGCAAGTTCAACAATTTATTTAAACACTCAACAACACATAGAAAATTCAAATAAAATTATTTTTGTGTTTTTTTATTTTTTTTTGTATTTGAGGAAAAATAAGAAAATGTATAAACAAGCAAGTTCAACAATTTATTTAAACACTCAACAACACATAGAAAATTCAAATAAAATTATTTTTGTGTTTTTTTATTTTTTTTTGTATTTTTGGTGAATTTTTCAGAATTTTCTATTTTTTATATGATTTTATAAAAATCAAAAAGAAGAAAAACAGGGAGTCACTGTGCAGCCAGCCTTGAAAGACCAATTAAAAATATATAATAGGTTTATAAAAATCTGGAGACAATTTTTATGAAAAATATAAACAAAAACCAAGCTATAGAAAAAGAGTTTGTATTTTTTTGATATTTTTAGAATTTTTATAAGTTTTGTAATGTTTTATAAATTTTTTTGGTTTTTATAAATCCAAATAAGCTAAAAATTGGATAGAAGCTAGAAAACACTAAAACTAATTATCCTAATTTTATTTAGAATTTTTAGAAAAGTTTTTATATTTTTCTTGGTTTTTCAATTCAGACAGTAATAAAAATACGTCTTTTTGAATTTTTAAAAATAGTAAAAGCTTCGAAAATGTCCCAAAAATTTAGGGAAATTTTTACACAGTGGCAGGAGCCACGTATCCAATTTTCACCTAATTTGGATTTAACTTGATATTTAATTCAATAAAAACAAGGCACACAGCAATTAGGGACCTAAGTGCAAAGAAACATATTTCCAAGACCAATCAATAACACATAATGAAAGTGCAGGGCCTGGAATGCAAAAATCCCACAATAACACGCGCATAGCATGTGGCTCAGACACGGAGGGGTATAAGTGTAATTCCTATTTATAAAATACCAAACAGTAACACACAAGAAATACAGGGCTAAAAATGCAAATATCCCCAAACTCACATATCGATGCATGTGGCTCACATAAACAAGGACTAAATTGCAAATAAAATAAATCTAGGATCCTACTGCAAATGTTCAAAAATAAAAACAATGTAAACTAATATTTACAGGACTACACAACAAAAAGCAAAATGATAGGGGCCTAAGTGATATTACCCCTTAATTAATGATCTGACGGATGAGGGGTGCCACGTGTAGATCCGATGGTGGAGAGTGTCGGGCGCCCCTTCGTCGATGAATGGTCCGAATCAAGCCCCAAGTGAATCGGACGTGGCTGAAGCTACGCAGATGGATGGCGATGATCAGAACTGGAGCGGAGGGGATGATCGGACGGTAGCTGGAGGTCCTGGAAGAACTCGACTCTGGCGAAGTTTGCCAGCTCAATCCGTGCACACTGGACCTCCTCTTGGGCAGCTGGGATGTGGAGATGGAAGCTCAGACTCTTCCGCAGCTGGTGGGCACCTCCGATGAAGCCGGGAAGCTCTGGGGAGCTCCGACGACGAAATAGGAGAAAAGCTCTTGTGCTCGAACTGTTGGACCCTCGGATGGGTCTTTTTTACTGCAAAACAACACATAAAGACTCCTGGGTCGAGGGCAAAGTGCCTCGACCCGGTCAGGGGTGGAATGGGTGGTCAGATGGGTCAGAACGGAGGCCTCCGGCGAGGCGACGGCGGTGGAGGACCGCTTCTTGGTTCCGGGGTGAACCAAGGTGATCGGAGGGGCGTAGCAGGTGGGTAGAGGTCTCGTGAAGATGAGTCGGGGGTCAGATCAATCAATGGATGAGCGGAGCATGGGGAATCAGCCGACGAAGGCCGGCGGCGCAATTTGGGCGAAAATGAAAATTGACCTACCCTAGTGGGAATCGAAGATACCTGGTGGATGAGGTCGACTGGGCTGAAGCTAAGGAAGCTCCTGGGATCTTTGCCTCAATGTTTCGTCGAGACCAGAGTCTCGGGCACACCTCGCGGCGACGCACGTGATGAAGCTCGCCAGATCAGTGGCTGGGGTCGCTCCCTCCTCACTACAACACCACCCTCGGATTGCTGTCACTCTAAGGAGGGTAATGGAGGTCCTGGGATGAAAGGTGGAGGCCAAAGATGATCTGAAATTGCGGCCAGAGCTGAGCTATATAGTGGAAAGGATCCGGCTAAAATGGAGTCGGGCAGGGTTCGGCGAGGCACGGATCCCTAAAATGATCACCGGGCATGGATCGGGAATGAACCAAGAGTAATCGGAGCCTGGGGTTTCAATGAATGGTGGTCGGATCAAGCCTACAAAAATCTGAGAAATCGAGTCAGGGGCAAGATCCGCGGACGAGTGGTCCGGGGGGGGAGTTGACAAGGGGTCAACAATCCCTGTGGACCAATGGGAGGCCGCCATTTATTAATCATTTGAAAATTCAATTAAAAATAGTAGATGATTTTATTTTAAAAACTTTCCAACATGAAAAATGTTTATATATTTTTAAAGTATTTTTAGATATTTTTAATAATTTTTATGAAAAATAAATAACGTATTTACATTATATTATTATTATATATAGGTATATACACATATGTATTTTCTATTTTTATTTTTAGCTGTTTATTTTTGTACAATTATTCTAATTTTATGTTTTATTTATTTACAACATAAAATTTGGAATAAAAAGGTATTTTTATTTTATTTTTATGATCTATTTACATCAGTTAAATAAATAGGTTTATATACATATGTACATGGTATATATACGAGGTGGAAAATGATATTTATTTTCTTTTTATTTTATTATTGCTGATTTTTATTTTATTTTTATAAATATGTACAACATATGAGAAACATTTTTTATTTTTATTTTGAGGAAAATAAAATTATTTATATACATAAATTATGTACAAGTATGATTTGACCTTATCTCTCTCTACTTGGATTCTTCTACGGTCAGGCCCATGCTGAGCCTTCCCTTGGGATTAGGTCACTCAATATTTATTCTAAATATTTCCCTCTTTTTCTTTTATTTCTTATTCTTTTATTTATGCACCAAAACATGCTAATTATTTCTATTTACACAATGCATGCATTTTGGTAAGTTATTCTATTTACACATATTTACATGGTGTTTTGCAAAGGTTTTGTAGCTAAAATAAAAGAATAAAGAGTGATGAATGGGGATTCATCACCCCCCTATACTTAACTTTGCTAGTCCCTTAGCAAACACTTATTTGAAAAAGAAGTGAAAAAGAAAAGAAAAAGAAAAGGAAGGGAAAATGCATGAATCAATGCTGATTATTAAACATGCCTTCATTAAATTGAAATATGGAGCTCGGTCAGATCTTTGGGTTATTAATGTGTCGGAACCTTATTTGGACTTAGATTTAAAACTCATCAGCCTCTAAGATCCACTAATCTATAGTCAAGACTCCTCAATAATCCAGATCAGAACAAGTCTACATACACAAACCCTGAAGACCATGAATCTTTCCTTGTACAGTGTAAGTGAGGTATAGCTCTCCACTTCAGAAGTAGAAAAATGACAACCCTCCCCAACAAGGTAACTCCATGACCCTAGACTGGCCACTCTTTCCTCGAGGAACGGGGTATTTCCTTCTAAGTTCAAGTTTAACCGGCTCAAGAAGAGGGGGAAGAAGAGAATGGACCATGGCCAGTGTAGCCATGTATCCCTGGGAGCTCAACCAGTGTAGCTAAGTCTCCCTACTGCAAGATACATAAGATGGAACATGAGTCTCAAGCTTTTCTTATTGCACTATATACACTCCGGTGGGATTACCATTTTCTCTCAGACACACCACTTTTTTTGGAGTTCTTTTCCTTTTGCATATTTTTTCAATGTGCATTTGTACAACATATCTACAAAGTGCAGCATATATACATAAGGAGTTTTTCCTCTTGAGCCAGTAGACTATCCCTCTTTTGAAGCATTATTTCAACCCACAACTCCTGTCGTTAGACCTCATGGCAACCAAACCATGTTGAGACACACTTCCTTCACTAAAAGAAGAAGAGAGGTTCCGCCTAGAAGTACTACCCTCATATGCTACCCCAAGTCAAGGAAGACTGCCTCCTCACAACCTCATCCGTAGAGAGCTCGGTGCAAAGTGCGGGTCCAAGTCAAGCCATTGTCTATATGATTCATGTGTGTGTTGTTAAGTGCTCTACTTATGCTCATCGAGATGACATATGATCATAGCCTAGTGGACTCAAAGAATTAAGGCACCATGGACCTGAAAAGTCTCAACCCTAAGCCCTATAAGGTTCCTCTTATAAGTAGGTGGATTAAGATTTTATCAGGCTCCATTTTCCAATTTAATTCCTGGCTAGTTTAAATGTCAACTATGATCCACGAAAAACTATACAAATATTTACAAAGATGCAATTTACAAACTATGTACACATGTGCAAAATTTTTGAAAAATGTTTTGAAAACATGGATGTATGCATGAATGCAAGTTTTGCAAAATATGTATACAAATTTACAAAAGGTTTTTGCAAACTTTTGATTTTCAAAACATTTTACAAAACTTTTGTACTATATACATAATTTTGATATGAAAATATTTATAAGCTATTTACACAAAAAGTTTTTACAAACATTTTTACAAAAATAATTTGTACACTAGCTATGTATGTGCAATAAAGAATTTTATTTACAAGGAAAATTTTTAATTTTTATGGATTTTTGGGTTTTAGATTCTTAGCCATTTTTTATTTATTAACACACTTACACAAAGTACAAGTTATGTCTAAAGTATATATGAAATATACACACACCCCCCCTATACTTAGCTCGAGCGATGTCCTCAGAGTCAAGAGCGATGAAGAAGACATAACTCGTGCTTAATATCGGGAAGTGAAAAGGAATGGTGTATACAAAGATGAATGAAAGAATAGAAATCCAAGAGGATCTCGGCATTTCCCCTATATTTAGGTTCAAGTAATCCTAAGTATAGCAGGCTGTACACGAAGGGAAATCCGAGTGAGAATGTACAAGGTCTACCTCCCCTATACTTAGGGTAAAATCTCCCTAAGTATAGGCAGCAAAACAGACGTAAAAATGAATCAACAGAAACTCAAAGTCTCACACCCCCCTATACTTAGGGTAAAGTGCACCCTAAGTATAGCAACGTCGAAGATGTAGATGGGGTGTTGGACTGAAGAATGGTGTGATATGGACAACTGGATCTATACAACTCGGGGGAACAGTGATAATCAGGCGTGAAATGCAATAGATGTGAGTCAAGAGACCACATCTCACGCAAAGTGAATCGGGGCAACGTCAATGACCCGTGGCTCATGATCTAGATATGGCTTGAGCTGTTGACCGTTAACACGAAAGGTACTCTCAGAAGACAACTCAGATATATTGATACTCCCATTGTCGTGTACCTTTCTAACCAAGAAGTCCCTTCCATTTGCTCTGTAGCTTCCCTGAGAATAATCTCAACCTGGCATCGAACAACCATACTCGCTGTCATGGCTCAAACTGCTTGTGGCTGATATGAGAATCATGCCACTCCTTTACTCTCTCCTTGTACTGTAGGCTGCTCGAAAAGGTTGTATCACGAAGCTCCTCCAGGGCTGCTAACTCTACCCTCCTCTGATCTCCTACATGCTCTGGATCCAAAAGTATATCAGTAATAGCCCAAAGTGACCTATGTCTCAGCTCAACAGGTAAATGGAAGGGCTTGCCATAAACGAGGCGAAAGGGAGATGTACCCAAAGGAGTCTTGAAAGACGTCTTATATGCCCACAAGACCGAGTCCAAAAGCGGTGACCAATCCTTTCGATCAGGGTGGACGACTTTCTGCAATATAGTCTTGATCTCCCTGTTCGACACTTCAGCAAGACCATTCGTCTGAGGATGGTATGGAGTGGCAACTCGATGGTCTATGCTGAACTCGCTAGCAAGGGACTTTACCTTGTCGTTGACGAAATGAGACCCCCCATCAGATATCAACACTCGAGGTACCTCGAACTGTGAAATGATATGCTTCCTCAAAAATCTGCAAACAATCCTAGCATCTGTGGTTCAGGCGGGGATGGCCTCAACCCAACGACTAACATAATCAACAGCCAACAGAATGTATTCAAATCCCTGACTCCATGGAATGGACCCATGAAATCGATGCCCCATGCGTCAAAAACCTCACAGAAGTGAATGGGCTGCATCAGCATCATATCACGCTTTCCACAAGTGCCCATCCTTTGACAGTCAGTACACCTCTTCACGAACTCATCAGAGTCCTTGAAGAGAGTAGGCCACCATAGGCCGGATTGGAGCACTTTTTGTGCCGTTCTCCTCCCAGAGTGATGTCCTCCAGCCTCAAGCTTGTAGCAGTAAGTGAGGATGCTGTGGTGCTCCTCCTGAGGAATGCACCTATGCCAGACGCTATCCCCTCCTTCGTGATAAAGGATGGGATCCTCCCAGTGGTAGAACTTGACCTTCGTGAGGAAGGTCTCAAGTCTCTGCCTGGGCCAATCCTTTGGGACTTTCTTGGCAACAAGAAAGTTCAAAATATCGGCATACCACGAGAGAGAGGCGATAGCAAGGATCGCCTCATCTGGGAAGGTCTCACAAATAGGCTCGGTCTGCTCAGAATCCTCAAGATTCTCTAATCAGGAGAGATGATCCTCCACCACATTCTTGACTCCAGGATTATCCTTAATCTCTATATCAAACTCCTGGAGTAGAAGGATCCATCTGGTCAATCTGGCTTTGGCATCCTTCTTTGCCATGAGGTACCTGATGGCGGTATGATCAGTGTAGATGGTCACTCTAGATCCAATGATGTATGATATGAACTTATCTAGGGCAAAAACTACGGCTAGCATCTCCTTCTCAGTGAGTGTGTAGTTCTGTTGGGCGGCATCCAAAGTACGGCTAGCGTAGTGAATAGAAAATGGGACTCCATCCCTCCTCTGTCCCAGCACGGCCCCTACGGCAAAATCGGAGGCGTCCATCATGATCTCGAATGGGAGAGACCAATCGGGTAGCTGGAGAACAGGAGCCTCTACAACTCGACTCTTGAGAGTCTCGAACAACGATATACACTTATCATCAACAAGGAACTCGGTGTCTTTCATCAGCAGATCAGTCAACGGTCGGGCAATCCTACTAAAATCATTAATGAAGCCCCTATAGAAACTGACGTGCCCCAGAAGATCGTAACTGCCGCAAGTTGGATGGAGGATTGAGTTTTCTAATGACATCCACATTGGTCGGATCCACCTCCATGTCTCTGTTGGAGATGATATGGCCAAGCACTGACCCTTGAGTCACCATGAAGTGACTCTTTACACAAGGTGAACCTCAATGCATCGCTGAAGAACTCGGTCTAGGCAGTCAAGACAAGAATCGAATCTGTCGTCGTAGACCGAGAAATCATCCATGAAGACCTCCAAGAACTCCCCCACCATGTCCGAAAAGATGGACATCATGCATCTCTGGAATGTCGCTGGAGCATTGCACAATCCAAATGGCATGCGTCTGAAAGCATATGTCCCGAAGGAACAAGTGAAGGTGGTCTTGTCCTGGTCCTCAGGCGCGATGGCCACCTGATTATAGCCGGAGTACCCATCCAAAAAATAGTAATGGCTCTTCTCTGCCAGTCTCTCAATGATCTGATGAATAAAGGGCAAGGGAAATGATCCTTTTTGGTGTCCCGGTTGAGTCGTCTGTAATCCACGTAGACCCAAGAAGTGGGTACCCGGGTAGCGATCTCCTCTCCAGACTCGTTGACAATTGTAGTGATGCTCGTCTTCTTGGGCACCACATGCAACGGACTGACCAACTTGGAGTCGTAGATGGGGTAGATAAAATCGGTGCTCCACCATTTCGAGATCTCCTTCATGACAACATCTCGAAGATTCAGGTTCAGTTGCCGCTGGAACTCACGCGATGACTTCGCGTCCTCCTCGAGATAGATATGGTGGGAGCACAGGGCCGGAATTATCCCCTGGAGATCGGCTACACTCCATCCTTTCGTCTTGCGGTTCTTTTCAAGAACCCCCATCAGACGGGATTCCTGCTCTCCAGTCAAATCCGCTGAGATAATGACTACGTACATCTCATGGTCACCCGCAAGGAACCTATACTTCAACGACGACGGTAGCGGCTTCAGCTCTTGACAAGTAGGTGCTGGTGGATCTGGCCTCTGAAAGGTCTGAGTGAATGCTGCCAAATCTGCATGGGAGAATGAGAACTCTCGCTCACAATCTGTATCTGGAGAAGGCTGCTCTGCTGGACTGTCTCTACTCTACATGGAATCAACCTCCTCCCTAGTTGTAGGCTTAGTGGAAGTCAGACACGGTATCAAATCATTAAACTCTGCCCAATCAATATCTGACTCCGAGGGATCTATATCAGACTCACATAAATCTGTCTCACGGTCGAGAAACAGCTTTGATGCCTGAAAAGTATCCTGGACCAGAAATGCGCTCTCCAAGCTCTCCTCTGCTAGCGTCTCTGCATCAGCGAACTCTGAAGGTGAGAGGATGGCCTATGCGACTGGATATGTCCAAACTGCCTCATCATCTATAATCACCAAATCGTAGTCCTGGTGGGTGTCTAGCCCTGCCTCTGTCATCTTCTCAGAATCGGAAGTCGGCTATGAGCAAGCTGAATCTCTGGATCTAGTCTCCTCGACCGTCTCTATTTGTATACTCTCGCCCTCGATGTGAAAGTATATCTTCCCGCTATCATGGTCGGACACTGCCTTGGCTGTGGCCAAGAACGGGCATCCTAAAATGATGGGGGTATCGGTCACAGACTCGGGGATCTCCATGTCCAACACAACAAAGTCCACGGGGAATTTCAGGACCTGAATTGTGACGACAACGTCTTTCAGCAACCCCTTCGGCCTCTTGACAGATTGATCAGCAAACTAAAGGACTGTCCTGCTCTGTCGTAGAGTGCCCAACTCGAAGCGATCGAGAAGGGCTACCGGAAGTAGGTTGATCGAAGAACCGCTGTTTAATAGAGTGCGATTGAACCTCTGCTCATGGATGTGGCATCTGACATACGGGGCTCCCGCATCTGGCCTCTTGGCTAGTAGACAGTTCTGAATCGCGAAACACGTGGCACGAGTGAGCACATGGATCTCTGATTGATGGTTCCTCCTCTTCCTCCTAACTGTGGTCCTGTCTCTGAGTGATCTCTAGAGTAGAGGGATGTGCTCCAAGGCCTCCTGAAGAGTTAGCTGAATATGGAATCTCTCTATAATCTGCTGGCTGAACTCTATGTGGTGATTCTTTTTCTGATTTTCTGTTTTCTTCCCCTTTTCCATATGAAGTGATCGTGGAAAGGGGATCACAGGGTCCTTCTCAGATGAAGGACTAGGGGAGGGTCTGGCATGCTCGTGAACAACAGAATCCACACAAACATCATCAATCAACACATGTGGATCCGAAAATAACAAACCCTTTCCTTTATTTTCAGAAACGTCCTGAGATACATGTACAGACGGAAAAAAAACAGGACTAGCATAACTGGGAATGGTGGCCTCAGTACCACGCTCGGCTTGTCGACTCACGACATCACAATCGTGCTCTAGCTCGGCAACTGTGGTGGCATCAGTACCACCTCCTTCAGCTTGTGAAGCGATGGCCTCAATACCGTCGGCTGGATCAACATCCATGGTGGCATCAGTACCACCGTCATCATCTCTCGCGGCATCAGTACCGCGCTCCTCCTCGCCTAGCGCTCTGGAAGTGGCCTGGGATTGTCGCTCAGACGAGGCGCTGCTTGCTGGCATCCTACCGCTCCTAAGTGTAACAAATTCAGCATCAAACATGTATGCAGACATATCACCAAGTGAAGCACTAGGAGTGGTAATCTCAGTGAACTCTACCTGCTTAGAATTCCTCTTCAGATTGTTTGGGTTCGGCTCAATCTGGGCAGGGATGGCGGCCTTCCCTCTCATAATCTCCCGCATCTCCTGGCGGAACTCATCCATCTCCTGTCTAAAGGTAGCCTGCTGCTCGGTCATGAGACGGGCTAGGTCGTCTAAGGCGAGGTTCTCATAGGTTGTCCCATGAGAACCTGACGGGTCGCCTCGCTGGTAATGAGGCTGCTACTGCTGGTGCGGGTGAGAGGGGTACTGCTGTGGATGATACTATTGAGGCTGCTCTCGCCTCCAAGGTTGTCCCTGCTGATAGGGACGAGGACCATACTGCTGGTGGTGCTGGGGTGACTGCTGCTGGTGGTGAACTGGGGGTTGGGGCTGTTGGTGCTGCTCTCGCTGATGGCCGTACTGACCACCCTGAACTGGAGGCTGCTGCTGGGAACTGGTGCCTCCGGCTGACCAGCAGAATCCTGGATGGTCTCGTCGGATACCAGGCTGGGGTCGGTCGTACCAAATCCCGTTGACATCCATTAATGGATCCGGCTCGTAGGGAGGTGGCGGGAGTACTGCCAGGGGCTGATCCGACTGGTAGACCACCATCTGAGTGTCTGGGGATGGTGGTGACTGGTAGTACGGTTGTGGCTGCTGGTACGGCTCTGCTTGTACAAGGTGAACCTGTCTAGGCTGAGTGGAGCGCTGGGACGAGCTACCACTGCTGCTCGGATCTCCTCGTGCCTGAAGACGGGGCTGAGAAGCCGTTTGTGCCTCCTGGAGACACATGAGTTGTGTCTTCAGGTCACTCAGCTTTTGTGCCATCTGATCCATCTGAGATATGCTCTGGCACTGCTTCTTCTCAATCAACTTGATCCGGTCCAGCTTCTCGCTGATGATGCACATGTCTACCGCTGTGGACTCGGCCTGTGCGGCTGCTGCGGACAAAGTAGAAGGACCGACATCGACCCGTGCTATCCTCTGGTACTGCACGGTCTGTGGCTGTGACTGTGGGCATCCCTGAGTGTAGAGTCGACTCTGGGACATCACTGTATAGTTCTTGGCCATCTCCTCGTAGATGGCCCAGGCCTGATCCTCATCCTTGGCGAAGTAGGAACTGCCACAAGAAGCGTTCACCAAGCCCTGCAGCTCTGGTGTCAACCCGCAGAAGAAGCTCTGAACTAGGTTCGGCTTCGTGATGTCGTGGTGCGGGCATCTGTCGGTAAGCTCACGGAACCTCTCCCATGCCTCGTGGAACTACTCGTTGGGGAGCATGGAGAAGTTGCTGACCAGGGCCCTCGCTGAATTGGTCCGCCTGAGTGGATAGTACTTGTTCAAGTACTCGGTGCAGAGCTGCTCCCAGGCGTATACGAATCTCCCTAAGTGCTTCAGCCAGTTGGCTGCTTTGTCTACCAGGGAGAAAGGAAAAGCAATCATCCTGATGATGTCCTCGTCCACCTGACGATCGTGGACTGTACTGCAGATCATCTCAAACTCCTGAAGATGTAGATGGGACTCCTCAGTGGCGAACACGTGGAAGCGGGGGAGTAACTAAAGTGTGTTCGGGGGGAACTTGAAGTCCCCCACGATAGCTAGAAGCACCACCCACCGGTGTGTCAGTGTCGATCCGTGGTTGTGCAACTCCCGCATCGGCCTCGGCTCTACTGCTGCTGTTGCTGCGGCTGCGGCTGCGG
Organism: Ottelia alismoides; assembly: GCA_037367405.1. Lineage (NCBI taxonomy): Eukaryota > Viridiplantae > Streptophyta > Magnoliopsida > Alismatales > Hydrocharitaceae > Ottelia > Ottelia alismoides. Next base: position 469,089 of record JAZKJV010008857.1, on the reverse strand, counting down.
CTGCTGCTGGCTCATCGGGTCTCCGTGGTCTGTCTCCTCTAGGCCCGCGCTGCTCGCGGTCGGCTCTCATCCGCTCCATCTCTCTCCTCATCTCAATCATGAATACCCCATGATCCCTAATCTATTGTTGCATCGTCTTGAGGGAGGCGATCAGGGTGGTGTTGATCGCACCTTGGTCCAGGACGTACATCTGCTTTTGTTGGGGATCTCCGGTGTGGTCATCGCTGCTGCCGGCCATGGTCTCTGCAAAGGCAAAAGACCCAAACTCAAGTGCCGATAAATCTGTCTGTTGTCTCTCATCTGGCACTAGCATCTTGGGACAGGTCAAAGGGTGGTCAAGGGGGAACATGGCAGAATCGAACTCGGGTTTAGAGAGAGGGTCTCGACTCTCACGAACCAACCTAGATGAACAAGCTGGAGTGCTAAAAAGCGGTGCAGCCAGAGGCTGCCTAAGAGACCTCCTGCCCATCATCTTGATCTAGCGAGTCGGTCGGATGAGATCTGGAAAACAAACAGGATGAGCAAACAAACCTCGGGTTCACCTAGAGCTGAAGACCGTAAGAGCTCGGTCAATTATCTTGTCAATTTAATTTAGGTGATCATGTCAGGATATCAGAGCGGTTACGTGACCTGATAGGAATCCAATCCGCTTACTAGACTATTCCATATAAAAGGTCGGTAGTCTGATCAGGGCTCGAATGTGGCTCTAGCCTAGTGTTCAGGTCACTCTCTCGTGCATACAAACCAGACAATGAGGGGGTTGCTCTCCCAAGATAGATTTTTTAGGTAAGGTGTCTTTTAGGGTCGAGTTTGTTTAGCAGTCCCAAATTTTATGGTTTTTTTTGTTTTTAGGTATTTTTCAGATCAAACAACGCTTAATGAATTTTTCGGTTCTCTCGATTATTTTAAGTCCAAAATCGGGGGGAGAAGATGAAAAAGCCGATGCGCGGGAAATCAATGATGCATGCAGAGTAAGAGACGTGTACCTGACTCCAGCAGTCTACATGCAAAATGATCCGTGCATAAAATAAAGACAGAATATAAAATACCTATATGATGCACGAGAATCGACCTTAGACGAAGCAATTTCTACACGTAAAAATCCGATGACTAATTGGTCAACAGGAGGGGTCGGTGTCCAGTCTCGGATACCGATCGGTGCCCGCCACCACGGGTCCTACCAGCGCTGTATACGACCTCTAGTGGCCCGGGACCCCTCAAGTGACCAGATTAGCCTTTCTTTATTAATTTTATTTAGGTCCAAATTACAAGCTAATAGGTGCAGGCAAGTAATCAGGTGTTTGGATCCTAATTATTTACGGCTCAATCAACAAAAATCCTAAGCTAAGGCCAAAAACCGTGAAAATCAGATAAGCAGTAAATAAATGGTCAGAAAAACAAAACCAGCGAAAAACTCGGTGAGGTCCCCCGAGCACACCGGTGCTCGACGAAACAGACCCCGATATCACCCAAGTATCCAAGTTTGTCCCTGTATTATTACAAAAATATAATACTACTGAAAAGTAAACTAATCTAAGCTAAACTAATCTACAGTTATTCTACGGCTCCCGCACTCCTATTCGGCTTCTTACGTCCTCCTGCAACTCCGTAGAGAAGAGAGCCGTCTCCGACTCCTGCAGTTGCGTCGGCTCTTTGAGAAGAGCCGCCTCGGTCCTCAAGCCCTCGCAAAAAGTCAAACAGAGGTGTATCAGAAACATTTATTATAAAAATAAACAGGACAAATAAAATAAAACCAGATATATGCAAAAATAGAAATAAACACACAAAACAAACAAAAAAAGAATAAATAAAATGGAATAAAATAAAAGAAAATGAAAACAAAAGAGAAACAAAAAGCCGCGAAAAGTCGCGGACGAAAGAAAAGCCACGGAAAAAGCCGCGGAAAACAAAAGTGAACAAAAGTCGAAAAATGACGACTACTAAGTCGTGCTCCCCGGCAACGACACCATTCTGATCGACCGAAAAATTCAGAGATCTCAAGATCCAGGTGAGGTAAAAATCACTCTCAGGTCATTGCGACCCGGATCGAGAGGACTCGGTCAATCAGGAAAATATAAGAACCACCAAATAAGACAATCAAATAATAAAATCAATAGCGGTCCTCGCTATTTTATTAACCTGGTATAGCGACCAGGGTCGGACTCAGGGAGCACGAGTTGGCCGAGACATCCTATGAAGTAGTCTAAAAATAAAATAAAATAAACAAAAGATTTTTTTGGGTGGATTTTTAATTCTTTTTAATTTTTTTGTATTTTTAATAATGAGGAAAAATAAGTAAATGTATAAACAAGCAAGTTCAACAATTTATTTAAACACTCAATAACGCATAGAAAATTCAAATAAAATTATTTTTGTGTTTTTATATTTTTTTAGTGTTTTTGGTGAATTTTTTAAAATTTTCTAATTTTTATACGATTTTATAAAAATAAAAAAGAAGAAAAATAGGGAGTCACTGTGCAGCCAGACTTGAAAGACCAATTAAAAATAGATAATAGGTCTAAAAAAATCTGGAGACAATTTTTATGAAAATAAACAAAAATCAAGCTAAAGAAAAAGAGTTTGTATTTTTTTTATTTTTATAGAATTTTTTAGAATGTTTATAAGGTTTTTAATATTTTTAAATTTTTTTGGTTTTTATAAATCCAAATAAGCTAAAAATTGGACATAAGCTAGAAAACACTAAAATAAATTATCCCTAATTTTTTTTAGAATTTTTAGAAAAGTTTTTATATTTTTCTTTGATTTTTTAATTCAGACAGTAACAAAAATACGTGTTTTTGAATTTTAAAAATAATAAAAAGCCTCGAAAATATCCCAAAAATTTAGGAAATTTTTACACAGTGGCAGGAGCTACGCTTTTTAAAATTTCACCTAATTTGGATTTAATTTGATATTTTATTCAATAAAAACAAGGCACACAACAATCAGGGACCTAAGTGCAAAGAAACATATTTCAGGACCAATCAATAACACATAAAGAAAGTGCAGGGCTTGTAATGCAAAAAGCCCACAAAAACACGCGCATAGCACGTGGCTTAGACACGAAGGGGTATAAGTGTAATTCCTATTTATAAAATACCAAACAGTAACACACAGGAAATACAGGGTTGAAAATGCAAATATCCCCAAACTCATGTGTCGATGCACGTGGCTCACATAAACAATGACTAAATTGCAAATAAAATAAACCTAGGGTCCTAACTGCAAATGTTCAAGAATAAAAACAATGTAAACTAATATTTACAGGACTACACAACAAAAAATAAAATGGCAGGGGCCTAGGTGATATTACCCCTTAATTAATGATCTGACAGACGAGGAGGTGCCACGTGTAGATCCGATGGCGGAGAGCGTCGGGCACCCCTTCGTCGATGAACGGTCCGGATCAAGCCCTAGGTGAATCAGACGGTGGCTGAAGCTCCGCAGATGGACGGCGATGATCAGAACTGGAGCGGAGGGGCTGATTGGACGGTAGCTGGAGGTCCTGGAAGAACTCGACTCCGGCGAAGTTCGTTGGCTCAATCCGTGCACACTGGACCTCCTCCTGGGTTGCTGGGATGTGGAGAAGGAAGCTCAGACTCTTCCGCAGCTGGTGGGCACCTCCGATGAAGACGGGAAGCTCCGAGGAGCTCCGACGATGAAGGAGGAGCAAAGCTCCTGTGCTCAAACTGTTGGACCCTCAGATGTGTCACTTTGACATGCAAAACAACATAGAAAGACTCTTGAGTCGAGGGCAAAGTGCCTCGACCTGGTTAGGGGTGGAATGGGTGGTCAGATGGGTCGGAACGGAGGCCTCTGGCAAGGCGACGGTGATGGAGGCTCGCTTCTTGGTTTTGGGGTGAACCAAGGTGAACGGAGGGGTGTAGCAGGTGGGTAGAGGTCTCGTGAAGATGAGTCGGGGGTCAGATCAATCAATGGATGAGCGGAGCATGGGGAATCGGCTGGCGAAGGTCGACGGCGCGATTTGGGCGAAAATGGAAATTGACCTACCCTAGAGGGAATCAAAGATACCTGGTGGATGAGGTCGACTGGGTTGAAGCTAAGGAAGCTCCTGGGATCTTTGCCTCAATGGTTCATCGGGACCAGAGGCTCGGGCACACCTCGTGGCGGCGCACGGCGATGAAGCTCGCCGGATCAGTGGCTGGGGCCGCTCCCTCCTCACTGCAACACCACCCTCGGATAACTGTCACTCTAAGGATGGTAATGGAGGTCCTGGGATGAAAGGCGGATGCCAAAGATGATCTGAAATTGCGGCCGGAGCTGAGCTATATAGTGGAAAGGGTCCGACTAAAATGGAGTCGGCCAGGGTTCGGCAAGGCACGGATCCCTAAAATGATCACTGGGCGTGGATAAGGAATGAACCAAAAGTAATCAGAGCCCGAGGTTTCATTGAATGGTGGTCAGATCAAGCCTACAAAAATTTGAGAAATCGAGTCGGGGGCAAGATCCGCAGACGAGTGGTCCAGGAGGGAGTTGACCGGGGGTCAACAATCCCCGTGGACCAATGGGAGGCCGCCATTTATTAATCATTTGAAAATTCAATTAAAAATAGTAGATGATTTTATTTTAAAAACATTTCAACATGAAAAATGTTTATTTATTTTTAAAGTATTTTTTAGTGATTTGTAATTATTTTTTTGAAAAATAAATAACATATTTACATTATATTACTATTATATATAGGTATATACACATATGTATTTTCTATTTTTATTTTTAATTGTTTACTTTTGTAAAATATTCCAATTTTATGTTTTATTTATTTACAACATAAAATTTGGAATAAAAAGGTATTTTTATTTTATTTTTATGATCTATTTACATGAGTTAAATAAATAGGTTTATATACATATGTACATGGTATATATACGAGGTGGAAATTGATTTTTATTTTCTTTTTATTTTACTATTGCTGATTTTTATTTTATTTTTATAAATATGTACAACATATGAGAAACATTTTTTATTTTTATTTTGAGGAAAATAAAATTATTTATATACATAAATCATGTACAAGTATGATTTGACCTTATCTCTCTCTACTTGGATTCTTCTGCGGTCAGGCCCATGCTGAGCCCTCCATTGGGATTAGGTCACTCAATATTTATTCTAAATATTTCCCTATTTTTGTTTTATTTCTTTATTCTTTTATTTATGCATAAAAACTTGCTAATTATTGCTATTTACACAATGCATGCATTTTGGTAATTTATTCTATTTACATATATTTACATGGTGTTTTGCAAAGATTTTGTAGCTAAAATAAAAGAATAAAGAGTGATGAATAGGGATTCATCAGCAAAGATCACATTTTCGAATATGTGGAAATTATTTCACCTGGTAAGTATACCAAGGTCGAACTCAAGGACATGAGCCTCTTTGTCTATTTATCAAAAATTTGTTGATAGATTTATGAGTGATTATTCCCAAGTCTTAAGTCTTCATGTAGATACATAATACAATGCAAATACAACAATGCAATGAAATACAGTTAGAATCACAAATCATGATGCTTGTAATTCTTATGCGATTTTTAAATGAAATTATAAGGCATGATGAAATGCTCAGGAAAGTATGCAATAGAAGAATTACAGCTATGCCTTAGAGAAAATCACATCAATGAGGACAAATGTTGATTTAATTTCAGAGTCAGATCGAGCGTGAAAATCAAGACCACATATCTATTAATGGCAAAGATTCATAAAGAAAGAGACACTATATCACATTAAAATTCATCATAATTCCTTCAATGTCAAATCAAGAAATTATATATGCCATTGGAAAGATAATAAAGAGAGCATCAAAGTGAAACTGAAATCACTCGAATTGGACTTAATATGCTCAATATATGAAAGAAACAATACAAGGGCATAAATATAATAAAAATGCAAGAAAAAGAAAGATAACTATTGCAAATGGGTCCCTAGAGGGACCCATTTGCAAATACCAAAACCCGATAGGGGCCCAATGTAATTTGCCCATTATGTGTAGGGGTATTCCTGCAATTCCCCAGAATCGGCAGGGCCTCTATGTAGAATACCCCAATCGCGCACATGAAGCATGCGCCTAGGGACTTTGTTACAAATCTGGAGAAGGTCGATGGTCCTCCTATAAAATTCCTAGCACCTCACGTGCGGGACACACGAGAGGCTAGGCTCGAAGTGGCAGACCAGGCTCGGGATACGTGGTAGATCTTTGTGGCTCGTCTATTGGCGCGGAATGCCCGAACCTGTAGGCTTGGTGGCACGATGCAGCTCCATCTGGGTCGTTGGATGGCCACCGCAGAGCACCATCCAACGACGCTAGTGCTTCTCCTCCGCTGAGGGAGAGGCGGCATAATTGGATCTCCAGCAACCTCGCCAGAGCTCCGCCAGGCTCCCACATGCTGCCTGATCATCATCGGAGGATCGTGGACAACTGAAGAGGGAGACTGACCAGAGGTGAAGGCGCGAGGTTAGTTGTAGATGGCGATCGACGTCACCTCACTGACGACGAAGGTCAAGACCGGAGAGGGATGAGAGGCTCCAGCCATTGAAGGTACTTGAATTAGAAGATAGCTGAAGCGTGTTGTGCGACGGAGGTGAGTGAAATGGTGGTCTGTGGAGGTGGCTGGAGTGATGTACCTTGAGTCTTCACCTCCGATGAATCATAGATGAAGGTGGTAGAGGTGGAGCAGTCTGTGGAGAAGGGCAAGCAGAGGTTTGGCGAAGATGATGGTGGAGTTGTGTAGCTGGAGGGATGGTCATGTGAGGGTATGGGTGTTTGCGTGCGTCTGAATAAAACGGAGAAAACTCAAGAAAAGGGAAGAAGAAGGTTACATGGAGATCTGAAATGGAGGAATTGGCTTGGGCTTAGCTTCATTCAAAGCTCGGGATCGTCGCCCAACGAGGTCAGTCGGGCCTCGGAGCTCGTGTAGTCGTCGTGGAGGAGGTGCTTTCATGGCATTCTACCATGGATCTCACCTGGGATCTGGGATCATCTTCGCCTCAACACCGCCCTCCGCTATCACCGAGGGTGGAGGAAGCGGGGTCACAGCCCCGTTGAGTGGTAAATGATGGGAGTGGAGGCAAGGCAAGGGTATTTGTAGGCGGAGCCTAGGCGTTACAACATGGAGAAGGCGTGACTCTAAACGACTGAGATGGAGGGAACGAAGTGAAGGCTTGGAGACTTGAAGACCATGCGAAGAAGATGGATCTTGGAGCTACGGGGAGAGGCGTTACAAAGGAGGAGGGTGATCGGAGCGGTAGCCAAAAAAAGAAGGGTGCGCGGGTGGAGAGAGGTGGTTGGCATTACACAAGGAAGACGACGCAACAGAGCGTTGGATCTTGCGATCCAACGGGTGAGATTTGGGCGTGGGTAAAGGGGTGGGATCTGATCAGGGATCTGATCGAACAGTGGGAAAAGGAGCGTGAGTTGACGGTTTGTCATGAGGATGGGGGTGATCTGAGGGTTATTAGAGAAGGGTGATGAGGAGGGCGATCAACCATTGGATTAGTAGGTATCCGATGGCTGAGATGTAGGCACGAAGGTGTGATGAGGATGAGAAGGGGGAGTCGATCAGATGACTGTGAGCGAGTAAGGGCTAAACGACGGGGTGGAGGTGTCCAGAGGGGGATCCAACGGTTGAGAAGGGAGTCGGGTAGTAGAAAGGGAGCGGACCACGCGAGCACCCCAGAGGGCGCCACGTGGCCCAATCAGAAAATTTGAAAATACACAAATAAGGAAAAATCCAAAAGAAATAAAAGTAACAAAATTAGGAAAAAGTCAAAACATGAAAGTTGTAGATCTCTATGAGATCTACAAACTTCATGTTGGACAAAAAGTCAAAAGTGGTCATTTTGTGCAAAAAGTGTATTTTTGAGGGCATTTTTAATGGGATAAAAACACAGCTTTAGGTGTTGAGTTTTTTTATATTTTTTATCTCTTTTAAAGGCAAAACAAATATATACAATAAGTAATCTAATTTTTATGGGATTTAATTAAAATTAATTTTAGTAAATAAATACAATAAATATAGTTAGTTTTTAGTAATTTATAAGTTAATTATACATAGAGTATACACAGTATAGTATAAGTTAATATTAGTATTTTAATTGTGATTTTTATTGAATTATTTATGCTTGGGGATTAATAATTGGATTTTAGCATGATTAATCTAAGATTCATCATACCCCTATACATAAAATATGCTCGTCCTCGAGCATCAAAAGAATGAAGGAGTCAGATTAATTCCTGATAGTGCATGTAAAAATTTCAAGGCTCAATTCTTCTAAGACCCTTAATTTAAGTGATCCTAAAATTCTGGGCTTAATCATGCTCTAGTCAGAAGGAATCCAACTTCTCTAATTATTAGACTCTCTATTTGTACATAAAATATAAGGATATGAAAATTAGTGTACTGCAATTATGAGAGTTGAGTCGAGACATCACCTAAAGTTCCAGTCTAGGAGACTCTCCTCTAGACCTAATCCTCAACACTAGGGAATAAGTCTATTCTTACTTCAGTCCACCGTCTCATTAGTTTGTCATACTTAAACATGTAGATGGATGGCCAGATGATGGAGGGTATATGATTGTGTCTATTTTTCTCTCCCTCACATTGGAACAAGGGGCCCCTCGAGTGCCTTATTACTCAACACATGTATATTTTTATTTTGTTGATCAATGTGTCTGTCAAGAGAATTTGGAGTCGTCTCCATTTGTTTTCTTGGGAGTACACCAGGGTTTGTCACGTTTGAGTATCTAAGATAACTTCGACACCCAGACTTGTATGACTATACGATGTAGAGGCCTTTTATGGTGCTAGTTTGACTCCTTGGAGCGCTTGCCTTTGGTGGAAGCTCTTTGTAATTTGACTTTGAATGATAGAGCTTTTTCTTGATATATTTCTTTCTTTTCTTTTCTTTCTTTTTGGCTAGCTCCACTGCTTTTACCAAAAGTTGGTGCACACTGATCAACAATTATTTAGTTTCGTCACACCCTGGTACATAAGGTAGATATCAAACAATAGCACATACTGCCTAGGGTTTTGCTGACACTCAGGTTTCTTGAAGCCTTCATTAACTTTATCCCATCCTCGAGCATCATTAGATCGTGTCTGGACTCAAATCACTAGTCATAGTTCATCAATTGATATCGCAACTCATCTCATCAATCATGCAGTTGTGAATGTGTTGTGTTGATCATATTCTTTAGAAGGTAGAGATGAAGAGTGCAATATAGTGTTCATCTTTCAAACTAGGGAAGTGTGGATTATTTTCAAAACCCTAATGACTAAGGCTGGCTAACCCAGTCTCTCAAGATCTCTGAAATCCAGTGTCTTCAAGTCCTCAAGCCTTGAACTATAGTGAATGTGTCAGGAATACACCAACTCCTCAGTTAGTGATTTTTGTGATTTTTATCTTTTGCAAATTTTTATGGATTTTATTTTTTTTCAATCAATTTTTTTTGTAATTCCTTTGAGAGACAATCACTAGCCCAAACTCATATGAATAGTTGCATCTACTTCCAGCCAGTATGGGTGTAAGTACAGACCGTTAGACGGACCCGTGTTACTTAAGGATAGAGCCACATATAGTGTTCTCTAAACCACCCACTCTACTAAGGGAGACCGAAGTTCCCTCACTGAAGCGCAGCTATTCATTTTTAAGCCAAGTAGTCATAGTCTTTACCAAGGAAAACTTTTAATTTTTCAGATTTTTATGGAGTTTTTGAAAAAGGTTAAAATAGTTAACCTCTCAAAAATATTTTTACAAGATTTTTTACAAGAAATAGTTCATAGGTCAACTTAAACCAAGCCCAAAATGATTTCAAAAACTTTTAAATACACAAACTATGGCTAAAGTATATATATACACAATAATATACGGTATACCCCCTATACTTAAATTTTGCTATGTCCTCATAGCACAAGTGATATGAAGTCATATCTCTGGTTAAATACACGGTGATATAGCAGAACTGGTCGGATGGTTCCCCTATACTTAGGTAAAAAAACAACCTAAGTATAGGAAGACAGGTTGTGAGAGCAATGATGATTTAGTCGCCCCCTATACTTTGGCTGCAAATAGCCTAAGTAAAGGATCTGGAATAGCTAGGGGGCCGTGGCTGTTAGGGTTAGAGGATAAATTATAAAGATGGTTGGTTTCTTGGAGATGGAGGGGGTGAGTGTTGAATTTTTACATATGAAGATGTGGGGAGGGTGATGAATCTCGTATTCATCACTCTAAATCTCATTTATTAAGCTCAAATCCCTAAAAATCAACAGCATTCTTGCATCTATTTTGAATAATTAGCATTCATGCATGTTTCCATAAGAATTGCATTTTAGCACAAAAATCTGCACAAAATAAGAAGCCAAAAATCCAAGCCAAAATGACCTGTAAATAAGCCTAACTTCCCAGATTTTTAACACATTCATGCTAACTCCGAATAACTCAAAACCACTTCCACTGTGTACATATCACTAATAAGAATAAAGGAAAAATACAAAAAAATAACTAACCCAAATAAGTGGACCAAAAACCCAAACCCTAATTTCAGGATTTTCGAACTAAAAGCCACATATCTTCTCCATCCAATGTCCGATTTAATCCTACTCACTTTTGAACTAATGTACATTCAATTACCTTCAAAACAAGACCAAGTTCAAGTGAATCGGAACTAATATGTGAAAGTTGGGTTTTGGGCCTCTTTTGTACAGTGTATATTTTCGCGGTTTTTGACCTTATATTTTATGTATATATTTTCTTAATCAATAAAAATCCAAAAAAAATTAGAATTAAGTGTCTTTATTTATCTCTGATTTTACCGTAATTTTTCCGGATTTTTATCTTATCAAAAAAATAACATAAAAATTATAAAACCCAAAAATCAAGGAATTCTATGTACATAGGATACCCCAAAAATTCACTTTTTACATTTGACCGATTTTGGTTTTGATGTCTTCATGAAAGTTGTAGATCTCGTCGAGACGAGCATTTTTCGTGAAGGAAGTTTTTCGACCCGAGGTCATTTACTGTTTATTTTCGATTTTACAAGATAATTATTTTTTGAATTTTCTGGTGCTGACACGTGGCAGTCCCAGAGGCTGCCACGTGTCAACCATTTTTGGACTTTATTTATATTCGTTCTAATAAAAAAATAATAAAAAAATAAAAAAAATAAAAAAATAAAAACCCCGCACATGCGTCGCACGTGCCTCCCCAGGCACGTGCTCCGCACGTGCCTCCGCCTCTCGCCTTGTGCTGCCACGTGGCGCAATGGGCACCGTCCGATCAAACGCGATCGGACGGCGCCTGTGCGTCGTCCTCCTCCGCCCCCCTCCCCTTCCTAATCAGCCTCCACCGCCCGTGAATCTCGCCAACTCCGCCCCGCCGCAGATCACCTTCCCCCGAATCTCGTCGATCCAATCCATTCCCCGCGATTTCGCTGTCGCCGGATCACTCCCAGATCTCGCCGCCTTCAATCAACCGCCCTCCTTCCATCTCCGGCGAACGCCCCCTTCTCCTATTTAAGAACCGCGCCACCCCAGAGGTTCCCCCATCCGCCGAACATCATCCAGAGCTCCACCTCCGGTCGTGACACCCGAGAGGCCCCCTCTTCGCCGGCATGATCCGAGGAGTCCCTCTCCTCGCCGCAGCTCCGCCTCGCCGCGCCGCTGCTCGCTCCGGCCACTCCCAACGCCGTTGAGCCCTCCTGCAGGTATACCCTCTTTTCTCTTCTCTCTCTCTCTCTCCCTCTCTCTCTTTCTATATCGCCTTCTCCGATACCCACTACCTCGGTCACCACCGCCTCCCTCCGCTCCGCCACCACGCCGGCTCCGCCCCTCTTCCACGTCGACAGCACCACCGGGTACACGCCACCGCAAGCCGCCCTCTAGGCCGTGTGTCGGCCAGAGGGAGGCCGACGTCGAGCCCCCGCCGTGACAGCCAACGATACTTCACCGTTCGACTGCCATCGGTAACACCCATCACCGCCTCGATTCCATCTTCATCGACGACAACCGCCGACCAACGCCTCGCCGCATCGCCATCGTCATCGACCCGCTCCGACACCGCACCGGAGCCCCTCGACCGCCTTCAGCAACTACTCGGCCATCACCGTAAGCCACCGGCCCTCCGCCTTGGCCGGTGTCCTCTACTGCTTTCGCTGCCGGCTGGAGAGCCGAGCCCCCCCCACACGCCCCTCGCACGTGCGTGGGGGAACGTCGCCAGCAAGCCATCACCCAGGGTCACGTGCGTGGCACGTGATCCCTGGGCAAATTACGAAGGACCCCCCGGAGGTTCCCCCTATTCACGCAGACACCCCCGCCAGCCAGAGGCACGTGCATTGCACGTGACCTCTGGAAATTTTGCAGGAGGGGCATCCCTCTACTGCACTATTTATTTATGTTATTTATTTAACTTGCAGTTGTACCCCTGTGTTCCCCTGTGATTCTAGACCTCATCTCTACATTATTTTATTATCAAAAAAATAGCATGATGTTGGTTAATTGACTCTCTGCACTTTGACATATTGCGGGTATTTTTCTGATTGACGGTTAATTAATAAACATTTGTTTTGTGAAAATTGGCATATTTCACTCATTTTCTACTCTGAAATTCATAATTGGTTAACCGTTGCTCTAAAAATTCCCGAAAAATCCTACATTGTAGAGTTAATTATTCTTAACATTGTGCCCAAAAAGATTTGCATTTGCATGCATATTTTGTCCTGTAAAAATCATTCTGCACATTTTAGTATTTAAATTTTAATAGACATTAAACCCCACATTTTCGAGGTTTAGGATTTTTCTGAGATCCGTTACCTAGTGATAGGTCTCAGATAATTGTGATCCTTGAAAATAAGTAGGTTTGATATTTATTAAAATTAAATATTGAAAATCATTTTGTTTGCATGTAAAAATCCATAAAAAAATTCATATTGCATCCAAAAATTCCAAAAAAATTACAGTACATCCATTTCATTATAGTTTACATTGTGGCCAAGTTTCGTATTTTTCAGACATCATTTGAACGTAATTTATATTTTAGTCCCTAAAATAAGGCCAAATTTGCATGTGCACCCCCTAATACATTGAAAAAATCCAAAAAAAGACCGCTTCGAAAACCGAACACGAATTTTGATAGACTTAATTCTAGGTTGTTCCTTTGCCTCCTTGTGATCGACCTTGGGACTTGCCCAAGTAAAATAAACATAAAACCACGAGATTAAAAATTGAATAACTTAATTGTGGTATTTTCTTGACTGTTTCCGATTGCCACCTACAACGCACAACACGATAAAAACAACTTTTTAAAAGCAGCATTTCCGGATCCGTCAGATGGCGCCGTTGCCGGGGAGGCAAACGGCTTAGATTTTTGTCTAAAAAAATATTTTGTTCGGTTTTCCGCATTCGGGTAGTCTGACCCCCGAATTTTTCATTGTAAATTTCATTTTTCCTGCAATTTATTTTCCAGCCTTTATTTTTTCATATATTTATGAGTCACTCTCTTACATTTTCTCTCTTATTTTTCTTGCGAGGTACCTTGTACGTGGAGCGGTTTTCAATAACCGACGCAACTTCACCAAAAACCGCAATTAATTTAAGATCGAGTTGAGTCGTGAGAGAGAGTAGAGTCTAGGTTTTTAATTTCTGCACTTTTAATTTCTGCTCATTTATAGCGGTGTCCGTTTGGACTCTCGCGTGTGTAAAAAGACCTCTAAACTTTATTCTGTGGTGTGTCGTGGCCTGTTTCACTCTCCGGCGAGGGTGGGGCCCGACTTGAGTGGCGAATAGGATAGACCTGCACATACGGCTCTCAGAGCATTTATATTTTTGATTGTGCTCGTAGGATCTTAAGCCACACTTCACTTTAATCGAGACGCACCTAGATCGTTCAATTTAGCCAAACATTTAAATCAATTCTTCCCGCTAATAGAACTTTCTGCTTAGGTGCGGTTTTTTTTCATCGACTTGCATTTCATTTAGAATAATTTTTAAATTTTGTCTAGCATCCCACAAGGAGATTGCGAGGATTCACTGTAAGTCTTCTCACTGAGCATTCATCATAGTTTTCCGCGTGCATCGGCTTTTCCCGAATTCCTCCCTCTTGTTTTAAAACATAACTTTAAAGGAAATTGGGACTGGACGGTAGACGTGTATTTGTGCTCATCTAATTTTTCAGAGATCACCTCATTAACATCGGGACTGCTAAATATATCTGATTTCAAAGAACCCATAAAATCAAGAATTTTTGCGGGAGAGCAACCCCGACATTGTTTGATTTATCTTGCAGCGAGGAGAGTAACGCACACTAGGATAGAGCCCAGCTCCAAACCTAAACAGCTCGTCTAAACGGTTTGCAAGATTGAATTTATCACCAACTAAAATTGAAAAGATAATAGCCGAACTCTTACGGCTTCATTGTGTGAGTTGGTGAAACAACCTTTGTATTGTGTTTGATTTGATCAACATCTCTCAATTTCAAGAATGGAAAATTGTGGAAATTTCTGTTCGGACTCAGCGAACCCCTTTCTGACTACCACAAATTTTCCAAATGATCTGAACCTCTCTTACTCAGAACCACCTTGGGTTCAGGGACACCTTCCCCTGGACTTTTCATCAAATAATTCTCTTCAAACTATTGACGCCTATTTTTCACAATCTGAAGGTGAAAAGAAGAACATTCAAATGGCTCCAAGGAGGAACAATCCCGAAGATGACCAAAATGAAGATCCGATGCAACTGATTCTCGCAAGGCTGGCTGCATCTGAGCAGCAGCAAAATCTGATGAGGGAACAATTGGAAAGAATGAATGCAGAAGGAGAACCACCAATGGAAGCTGCATATAATCCCGGGCAGTATAGGGTCATAAATTACTTGCAGCCACCTCAACCTGAGGTTCACCATGAACTGAAGCCACACTTCATAAATCAATTACCACAATTTCATGGAAATTCGGATGAAGAACCTTATGAATTCCTGCGTGATTTGGAGCTAATCTGTTCTAATCAGAGGCACCCACAAGTCAGCCAAGACTATATCCGTCTCACTGCATTACCTTCCGCCTTGAAGGGTAAGGCAGATTACTGGGTGAAAAATTTGGGAGTGACAGTGACCACCTATGATAGGTTCAAGAATCTCTTCTTGAAGAAATTTTACCCTCTGAGTCGAACCAATCAAATGAGGACTCGCATCACTAGCTTCTCTCAGATGCCTAATGAACCACTTTGTGATGCATGGGATAGATTCAAAGATCTGCTGCAGAAATGTCCCTGCCATGACCTAGATAACAACATCCTGGTCCAATCTCTCTATTCTGGCCTTAATCACGGGACTCAGGGTTTAGTCAGTGCCGCTTGTGGAGGAAATTACACATCCCGAGGAGCTGATACCGTCTGGAAAATTCTGGAGCAAATGGCGGAGACTAGCCGTTCACAAATTGCCAGTAGATCTTACACTGATTCACTGAACAACTATCAAACCAAAGGAGGAAAACAAACTGTTGCAGAAATAGCAGAGGACTTGCTGCCCAACATGAACATCATCACAGACAAATTAACAATTGTGGATAAAAGAGTGAACGAAATCGACAACCGACTCTCTCAATTTCCAAAACAAATGGAGGAGCTCACTGAGAAGGAAACCAAGCTTGGGATGCCTACTGCTCCTACGGTCCCAATTTATCATGTGCATCATGTCCAAGAGCAGCCAGGCTCTGGACAATCGCTACCATGGACTCAGGACCAATCCTACATCCAACCTTCCCAGCAGTCACCCCCTCCAGCTGAGACAGTCGTAGAAGCCCCGCCTCTGACTTTCGAGATAAACGGCATTTGGTACACACAAGATAATACCCGATAGGGTAATCTGGAGGACCGTCAGCAATATCATCGTCCACCCAACTCATACAATGCCGCTCCACAACACAATCAGTCCTCAAGGCAGCAGCAGCCACAAGACCGTCAGACCCAGCCTCAACAACATCGTCAGCAATATCAAGCTCCAAATCAAGCATCTCGATCATCCAAACCTCCAGAAGACTCGATTGATATCCAAAGACAAATGCTGGAGGAAATTCGCAGCTTCCGGAGTGAACTGTATGACCTACGGGTAGATGTTAATCGTCTATCCCGTTGGAAGGAAGAACAGACTGCACCTGTCACAGCTATTCCCGCTCAAGTTCAAGCTAACCCCAATAGCTTGAACAAAACGCAATCATCTCAACACAACAATCAGGTATATTACTCAGACTTTTCCACATCTGACTACGAGACCCTTTCGTTTAATAATATCAATGCCATGTCCCTCAGGAGCGGAAGGACCGTGGTCGTACCTGACCGGGCGAAGGAAGCTGACCAACATGACTCAGAAGATCAACCGGAGGATACTTCTGAGGATGAAGACGAAGGACACCCGAGGATTTCTGCTCGAAGGAAGGGAAAAGCATCTATGGAGAATAAAGAGGACCTTGAACCTCTTGTTGCTGCGAAAATACCTTTGTCACTATTTCAGCAACATGATGATAATCCAGGACATTATGATTGTAATAAGAACTCCAAATTCAATAAAGATGCTCTTATTTATAATTCTGGATATCTCTCTCCTGTCTCAAATGCTTCCATTCCGTTTCCCCATGCGCTTAAGAAGGGAAGACAAAAGAAAACTATCCAGAGTGACCCAGTGATGGAAAAATTTTGTCAACAAAACATCACCGTAAAAGTGCCCTTTGATCAATATGTGGCCAGTAACCCTGCATTCCAGAAATATCTGAAAATAAAATGTACTCCTACCCGGACCCGCACAAAGAAAACAAACCAATTTGTGGAGACTCATGTTCTGACAGTGGCCACTACCAATTGCGTGAGAAACCAGCATGTACCAAGGAAGAAAAGAGATCTGGGTGCTCATTATGTGGAAAGCCGCATTGGCGGTATCGCATTCGCACGCACACTTCTTGACAATGGTTCTTCCATCAATCTTCTCCCCTTGGCCTTATATTACCGATTGGAGTTAGGACCTCTTCAGAAATCGCTATCTATACTCCAATTCGCTGACAAATCCACTAAAAGACCTAAGGGAGAAGTGAAAAATGTTATCATTATGGTTGAGGGTACTGAATACAAAGTAGACTTCACTGTTCTTGACATGGAGACCCCGAACCATTGGAAAGAGTCGCAAATCATTTTGGGAAGACCATTCTTACGAACCGCCAAGGCTGTATTCGATTACGGCACCGGAATGATGAAATTCCGCTCCCTAGACGGAGAAGTGGATCTGGAAATGAGACAAACAAAGTGGCAAAGACCCGATTCCGAATCCACCACTGAAGAGGCTGAAACATCTGAGTGTAATCTGATTAGAACTACCGGACCTTGGGACCAACTGCCAGATCTTCACATGGATACCCTCGCATCAGAAGAAGCAACAATGCGCCATGCAGTATGTGATCTTTTACCTGACAAATCTGAACACCTGTACAATCTTGATGACATAGAACTCCTTTCGGATTGTTCCATCCCATCCTCTTGAAAAAAATCAATGATGAGCCGGACGCGGCTTTGGCTGAATTACCGCACTACATTTGCGATCCGACTCACTTTCCTTCAAGACCAGTGGCTAGCATCTCACAGAATGATCACCCACCAACAATCACTGAGCCAGACTTAAAAGACCTTCAGCCAGATTTGATTGATGATTCAGATTTACCAGAGCTGAAACCTCTCCCTCCCACCCTGAAGTATGCATTTCTTAATGGACCCAAAGATAAATTCCCCGTTATCATCAGCTCATCATTAACCATGGATCAAGAATCTAAGCTTCTAGAAGTCCTTGAGCGAAATCGAAAAGCCATCGGTTGGACTGTGTCGGATCTCGTCGGAATCAACCCTGCTCTCTGCTCGCACCAAATTTATGTGGAGGATAATGCAAGGCCTTCCCGTGAATTTCAAAGAAGACTAAACCCCAATCTTCGGGAAGTGGTTAAGAAAGAGATAGAGAAATGGTGCAAAGCAGGTTTCATATACCCCATCTCTGACTCCAAGTGGGTGGCCCCCCTTCATGTCGTCCCGAAGAAGTCGGGAATCCAGATGGTCACCAACGAGGAAGGGGTTGAGATCGCGACCCGAGTACCCACGTCGTGGCGTGTCTGTGTCGATTACAGGCGCCTGAATGCTGCGACCAAGAAAGATTACTTTCCACTGCCATTTATTGATCTAATCTTGGAGAGACTTGCAGGGAAAGCATTCTTCTGTTTTCTTGATGGGTACTCTGGCTACAATCAGGTAGCTATTGCTCCCGAGGATCAGGAAAAAACCACATTTACATGTCCCTTCGGTACCTACGCTTTCAAGCGCATGCCATTTGGGCTTTGTAATGCCCCAGGCACATTTCAGCGGTGCATGATTGCCGTATTTGCCGAAATGGTGGGTGATTTCCTGGAAGTCTTCATGGATGACTTCTCGGTCCATGGTGATTCATTTGATACATGTTTAGCGCACTTGGACCGAGTCCTCAAAAGATACAGGGAAGTTAATTTGGTACTCTCTTGGGAGAAAAGTCACTTTATGGTGACTGAGGGTATCGTGTTGGGGCACGTCATCTCCAGAAAGGGAATGGAGGTTGACCCTGCCAAGGTGGATGTGATCAAGAAACTTGAGCCACCAACCAACGTCAAGTCAGTGCGGTCCTTTCTAGGGCATGTTGGATTTTATCGAAGGTTTATCCCTGATTTTTCAAAAATCGCCCGCCCACTGACTGAGCTCTTAGGAAAAGACACCGAGTTTATTGTAAATCACAAGTGTCTTGAGGCCTTCGAGCTCCTGAAAAGAAAATATGTGAATCGCCGATATTACAAGCTCCTGACTGGTCTCTTCCCTTTGAGATCATGACTGATGCATCGGATTTTGCGGTCGGAGCTGTGCTTGGACAAAGACGGGACGGAATCCCTTATGCGATTCACTACGCGAGCAAAGTATTGGATCCTGCACAGAAAAATTATACAGTGACTGAAAAGGAAATGCTCGCGGTTGTTTGGGCCCTTGAAAAATTCAGATCATATATATTGGGCTCCAAGGTGACAGTTTTCACGGATCATACTGCAATTAGATACCTCATGGATAAGAAAGATGCCAAGGCACGACTTTTGAGATGGATTTTGTTAATCCAGGAATTTAATTTGGAGATCAAAGATAAACCTGGAATAAAGAATGTTGTTGCTGATCACCTTTCCCGAATTGAGAAAAATGATTATCCTGATACTGGACCTATTAAAGAGACTTTTCCAGACGAATTTGTTTGCACTATTGATTCAACCCCATGGTATTCCAACATCGTGAACTATCTTGTCTCCAAGAAGGTTCCCTCTGCTTGGACAAAGAAAATGATTGAAAAACTAAAGTCGGATTCAAGAAAATACCATTGGGACGATCCTTTCCTTTTCTATGAAGGAGCGGATTGTGTCTGGAGAAGATGTATTCCTCAGGAAGAATACCAGAGTGTCCTCACACATTGTCACACTCTCGAGGCTGGAGGGCACCATTCGGGAAAGAGAACCGCACACAAGGTACTCCAATGTGGATTTTACTGGCAGACCTTATTTCGTGATGCTAATGATTTTGTACGGTCTTGCCCGATTTGTCAAAGGATGGGAGGGACCGTTGGATATAGAGACGAAATGCCCATGCAACCAATGATTTTCTGTGATGTTTTTGATGCATGGGGGATTGATTTTATGGGTCCCTTTCCCAATAGCAATGGATTTGAGTACATCTTGTTAGCGGTTGATTATTTGTCTAGATGGGTAGAGGCTATCCCGACCCGAACCGCAGACAGCAAAACCGTCTGTAAGTTTATCAAGGATAATATCATTGTAAGGTTCGGGATACCAAAAGTTTTGATCTCTGATGGAGGTAGCCACTTTGTGAACAGGGAAATGAGATCTTTGGCTAAGGAGTACAAATTTGAACATAGAATAGCCAACCCTTATCATCCTCAATCTAATGGCATGGCAGAAGTTTCTAATCGAGAAGTGAAGAGCATACTTCAAAAGTTGGTTCGTCCTGATAGGAAGGATTGGTCAAAACTGTTGGATCAAGTTCTTTGGGCCTATAGGACAGCTTATAAAACACCACTCAGCACTTCACCTTTTAGAATGATCTATGGCAAACCTTGCCATCTTCCTGCTGAACTGATTCACAAATCTGAATGGGCAATCAAAAAATTGAACTGGAGTTGTCACCTTGGGAAATTATGTCGAGACCTAAACCTGAATGAGCTAATTGAAATCCGAAACCGAGCATATGACAACAGTGTGATTTATAAGGACAAGGTCAAGAAATGGCATGATAGACACATTCGAGATAAAACCTTTGTCCCTGGGCAGAAAGTATGGTTGTTTAATGCTCGATTAAAGATTTTTCATGGGAAACTGAAATCGAAATGGACGGGTCCCTATGTTGTCATCGATGTGCATACCAATGGAAGTGTGGACATTGCAGAACTCAAAGATGACGCACAACCTTTCTCAGTGAATGGACAATTACTGAAGCCATACATAGAATCATCCAAAGAACATATAGTGCAAGTTGAGGTCATCTATTTCACACAAAGCACGGACATTGACGATATATCAGATCAGACCCACCCCCCCTCCCCAACACATCGATCTCCTTGTACAGCTTCTTCCTCTACTTAGGCCAAGGCCTAAGTATAGGGGGGGACCGATGCCATCTGTATATACCATTTCCCTCATTCACATACCCTGACCGCTTCTTTTTCTTTTTCTTTTCTTTTCCGCTCTTCTTCTATACTTAGACTATTCACAGTCTAAGTATAGGGGGGCGATTTTTGTAAATCTTTTTCTTTTTCTTTTTCTTTTTCACTCTCTTACGCTTAGCCCGAGCTATGTCTTCTTTACGCTTCTTGTGCTCTGAGGACACAGCACTCGCTAAGTATAGGGGGGTCTGTATATATACTATGTATATATTTTAGCCATACCTCGTACTTTCGCGTAAGTCTATATGTATTTACGGGGTGGGTTTTTCTTAAAAACAAAAAAAAATGTTTTTTCCACTAACACTGACTACACCCAAAATCTTTGAAAAAAAATGGCTTCTTATTCATTTTTTGCATTAAAAAAAAAAGAAGAAGAAAACAAACAAACAAACAACAAAAATCCTTTGCATAAAAAAAAACAAAAAAATCAAAAACAAAAAAATGTGTCTGCATTTCACACACTCGCATTTCATCAAGCATCGCATTTGCATATGTGAAAAGTCTTTGGGTTCTGAACCGAGTTATGAGCCGAAACCGAGAGTGGTCTGGACTTAATCTTAATCCACCTAATTTTCAGAGGAACTTCACCGAGAAATAGGATTTTAGAGTCTTCAGGTCTTTGACTTAATTCTTTGAGTTCCACATGACAATGTACAGCGTTTGACTCTTAGTGTCTAACCTGGTCTCTTCATTCTGGGTACAACTCTGGAATAGGGAATTAATTTGTACTCTCGCACTATGCACTTAGCTCAACTCAGACGGGATGTTGGAAGACTGTGTGAGTTTCTTTTCTGGTAGCGTGGAAATCTAAAGACCGGAGTACGGGTTGAAATAAAGCTTCGGAAAAGGGATGGACGGCTGGGCACAATTTTTTCTAAGACCCCAAAAAATGTACGGAAACAAAAGATTCTATATCCGTAGGGGCATAACAAGATCCAAGCAAAACCACCAAAAATTCCAAATACAAAGAAGCAACTACCAAATAAAATCTGACCAAAAAGGTCCAAGCTTCCAGAAACCTGCAGATCTTGGTGGAGACTCGGCTACACTGACCATCTTCACAAGGAGAGGTGACTACACTGGCCACCCTCCAGTTCTTTTCTCATTCTTCTATCTTCTCCCCCCAATTCGATTGTGAACACAGCGCGACAGACCTTAGAAGGAAATACCTGACTCCCCGAGGACGAGTTATTGGAGAGGAGGCTTGTGCAGTAGTCCGGCATTCTGGATGGGAAGAGCTAAAATATTTCACACACAAGAGTCGGTTATTCAATGTTCAAAGAGTATACTTTGGGAAGATGATTGATCTAAGATGACTTCTGAGCCGAAACTGTAGCAATGATGTGTAGAACTTGAGGGCTGTTGATTTTAAAATTCTAAGTCTCACAGAAGTTCCGACACACAAATAATCCAAAGGTTGAGTTTAGGTTCACTTTCACCTTCAGCTCATGGTCTTGGTTTGGAACCCAATCTCATTTCACCTCATGGCATTTCTTTTTGATGCTCAGGGACGAGCATGGTTTAAGTATAGGGGGATGATGAATCTCGTATTCATCACTCTAAATCTCAATTATTACGCTCAAATCCCTAAAAATCAACAGCATTCTTGCATCTATTTTGAATAATTAGCATTCATGCATGTTTCCATAAGAATTGCATTTTAGCACAAAAATCTGCACAAAATAAGAAGCCAAAAATCCAAGCCAAAATGACCTGTAAATAAGCCTAACTTCCCAGATTTTTAACACATTCATGCTAACTCCGAATAACTCAAAACCACTTCCACTGTGTACATATCACTAATAAGAATAAAGGAAAAATACAAAAAAATAACTAACCCAAATAAGTGGACCAAAAACCCAAACCCTAATTTCAGGATTTTCGGACTAAAAGCCACATATCTTCTCCATCCAATGTCCGATTTAATCCTACTCACTTTTGAACTAATGTACATTCAATTACCTTCAAAACAAGACCAAGTTCAAGTGAATCGGAACTCATATGTGAAAGTTGGGTTTTGGGCCTCTTTTGTACAGTGTATATTTTCGCGGTTTTTGACCTTATATTTTATGTATATATTTTCTTAATCAATAAAAATCCAAAAAAATTAGAATTAAGTGTCTTTATTTATCTCTGATTTTACCGTAATTTTTTCGGATTTTTATCTTATCAAAAAAATAACATAAAAATTATAAAACCCAAAAATCAAGGTATTCTATGTACATAGGATACTCCAAAAATTCACTTTTTACATTTGACCGATTTTGGTTTTGATGTCTTCATGAAAGTTGTAGATCTCGTCGAGACGAGCATTTTTCGTGAAGGAAATTTTTCGATCCGAGGTCATTTACTATTTATTTTCGATTTTACAAGATAATTATTTTCTGAATTTTCTGGTGCTAACACGTGGCCGCCCCAGAGGCCGCCACGTGTCAACCATTTTTGGACTTTATTTATATTCGTTTTAATAAAAAAATAATAATAAAAAAAAACCCCCGCACATGCGTCGCACGTGCCTCCCCAGGCACGTGCTCCGCACGTGCCTCCGCCTCTCGCCTTGTGCTGCCACGTGGCGCAACGGGCACCGTCCGATCAAACGCGATCGGACGGCGCCTGTGCATCGTCCTCCTCCGCCCCCCTCCCCTTCCTAATCAGCCTCCGCCTCCCGCGAATCTCGCCAACTCCGCCCCGCCGCAGATCACCTTCCCCCGAATCTCGTCGATCCAATCCATTCCCCGCGATTTCGCTGTCGCCGGATCACTCCCAGATCTCGCCGCCTTCAATCAACCGCCCTCCTTCCATCTCCGGCGAACGCCCCCTTCTCCTATTTAAGAACCGCGCCACCCCAGAGGTTCCCCCATCCGCCGAACATCATCCAGAGCTCCACCTCCGGTCGTGACACCCGAGAGGCCCCCTCTTCGCCGGCGTGATCCGAGGAGTCCCTCTCCTCGCCGCAGCTCCGCCTCGCCGCGCCGCTGCTCGCTCCGGCCACTCCCAACGCCGTTGAGCCCTCCTGCAGGTATACCCTCTTTTCTCTTCTCTCTCTCTCTCTCCCTCTCTCTCTTTCTATATCGCCTTCTCCGGTACCCACTACCTCGGTCACCACCGCCTCCCTCCGCTCCGCCACCACGCCGGCTCCGCCCCTCTTCCACGTCGACAGCACCACCGGGTACACGCCACCGCAAGCCGCCCTCTAGGCCGTGTGTTGGCCAGAGGGAGGCCGACGTCGAGCCCCCGCCGTGACAGCCAACGACACTTCACCGTTCGACTGCCATCGGCAACACCCATCACCGCCTCGATTCCATCTTCATCGACGACAACCGCCGACCAACGCCTCGTCGCATCGCCATCGTCATCGACCCGCTCCGACACCGCACCGGAGCCCCTCGACCACCTTCACCGACTACTCGGCCATCACTGTAAGCCACCGGCCCTCCGCCTTGGCCGGTGTCCTCTGCTGCTTTCGCTGCCGGCTGGAGAGCCGAGGCCCCCCCGCACGCCCCTCGCACGTGCGTGGGGGAACGTCCCCAGCAAGCCATCACCCAGGGTCACGTGCGTGGCACGTGATCCTTGGGCAAATTACGAAGGACCCCCCGGAGGTTCCCCCTATTCACGCAGACACCCCCGCCAGCCAGAGGCACGTGCATAGCACGTGACCTCTGGAAATTTTGCAGGAGTACCCCTCTCAGTATCGGTAATTGCAGAAACATCCCTCTACTGCACTATTTATTTATGTTATTTATTTAACTTGCAGTTGTACCCCTGTGTTCCCCTGTGATTCTAGACCTCATCTCTACATTATTTTATTATCAAAAAAATAGCATGATGTTGGTTAATTGACTCTCTGCACTTTGACATATTGCGGGTATTTTTCTGATTGACGGTTAATTAATAAACATTTGTTTTGTGAAAATTGGCATATTTCACTCATTTTCTGCTCTGAAATTCATAATTGGTTAACCGTTGCTCTAAAAATTCCCGAAAAATCCTACATTGTAGAGTTAATTATTCTTAACATTGTGCCCAAAAAGATTTGCATTTGCATGCATATTTTGTCCTGTAAAAATCATTCTGCACATTTTAGTATTTAAATTTTAATAGACATTAAACCCCACATTTTCGAGGTTTAGGATTTTTCTGAGATCCGTTACCTAGTGATAGGTCTCAGATAATTGTGATCCTTGAAAATAAGTAGGTTTGATATTTATTAAAATTAAATATTGAAAATCATTTTGTTTGCATGTAAAAATCCATAAAAAAATTCATATTGCATCCAAAAATTCCAAAAAAATTACAGTACATCCATTTCATTATAGTTTACATTGTGGCCAAGTTTCCTATTTTTCGGACATCATTTGAACGTAATTTATATTTTAGTCCCTAAAATACGGCCAAATTTGCATGTGCACCCCCTAATTCATTGAAAAATTCCAAAAAAAGACCGCTTCGAAAACCGAACACGAATTTTGATAGATTTAATTCTAGGTTGTTCCTTTGCCTCCTTGTGATCGATCTTGGGACTTGCCCAAGTAAAATAAACATAAAACCACGAGATTAAAAATTGAATAACTTAATTGTGGTATTTTCTTGACCGTTTCCGATTGCCACCTACAACGCACAACACGATAAAAACAACTTTTTAAAAGCAGCATTTCCGGATCTGTCAGAGGGGTGTGTGTGTATACGGAAATAACGGGGGGGTGAGTGGATATACAGAATGCATGTGTGTGTGGGGGGGGTAGATAACTAAGTGATCTACTTCTTTTTTACACACGCGAGCCCTCAAACGAGGACCGCTAGAAATGCACATAATTTTTTTTACAACAGAATGCATGAATGAAAGTATTGACTAAAGTTCTCAGAATCCTCCTTGATTTTCTTTTGCGGCCTTCTCAACGGGAGCTCCCAACTCCACGCCTCCATGTAGATCAAGCGTCCTCGATCTCCATGAGCCCTACCATCAAAGAACAATGTTAGAAAAATATGATGAAAAATAATCAACATAAATGATGCAGAAATAACATGATGAGAAGACCTGAAAATTTCGAAAGTATTCACAAAAAATGTCAAAATTCGACAAATAAATAAAGATGATTTGTATCCTCGGTAACGATGCCATTTGAAGAATGTCAAATTTGCCTATATAATAATGTGGAATTGTCGTGATATAGGAGGAAAATTTGGTTCAACAAAGAATACATTTTCGAATATGTGGAAATTATTTCACTTGGTAAGTGTACCAAGGTCGAACTCAGGGACACGAGCCTCTTCGTCTATTTATCAATTTTTGTTGATAGATTTTTGAATGATTATTTCCAAGTCTTAAATCTTCATGCAGATATGCAGAATATAATGCAAATACAACAATGCAAAGAAATACAGTTCGAATCACAAATCATGATGCATGTAACTCTTATGTGATTTTTAAATGCAATTATAAGGTATGCATGATGAAATGCTCAGGAAAGTATGCAATAGAAGAATTACAACTATGACTTATAGAAAATCACATCATGAGCACAGAATGTGGGTTTAATTTCAGAGTCAGATTGAGTGTGAAAATCTAGACCATGTATCAATTAATGGAAAAGATTCATAGAGCAAGAGACACTATATCATATTAAAATTCATCATAATTATTTCAGTGTCAAATTAGAAAATCAAATATGCCATTAGAAAGATAATAAAGAGAGCATCAAAATGAAATTGAAATCACTCGAATTGGACTTAATATGCTCAAGATATGACAGAAACAATGCAGGGACATAAATGTAATAAAAACGTGAGAAAAAGAAAGATAACTATTGCAAATAGGTTCCCAGAGGGATCCATTTGCAAATACCAAAACTCAGTAGGGGTCTAGTGTAATTTGTCCATTATGTGCATGGGTATTTCTACAATTCCCCACAACCGGCAAGGCCTCTATGTAAAATTCCCCAGGTGAACACGTGAAGCACGCGCTCAGGGACTTTGTTGCAAATCTGGAGAAGGCCAGAGGTTCTCCTGTAAAATTCCCAGCACCTCGCATCGGGACACGCAAGATGCTAGGCTCAGAGTCACGAACCAGGCTCGGGATACGTGGCAGCTCTTGGTGGCTTGGCTCTTGGCTTGGAATGCCCGAACTTACATGCTTTGTGGCGCGACGCGGCTCCATCTGGGCCGTTGGATGGCCGCCGCAGAGGCGCCATAAAACGTCGCATGTGCTTCTCCTCCGTCGGGGAAAAGCAGCGTAATTGGAGCTCTGACAACCTCACCAGAGCTCCGTCGGGCTCCCCCGTGCTGCCTGATCATCGTCGGAGGATCATGGACACCTGGCAAAGGAGGCAGACCGGAGGTGAAGGCACGAGGTTAGTTGTAGATGGTGATCGACATCGCCTCGCTGAAGATGGAGTTGGAGACCGGAGAGGGATGTGAAGCTCCAGCAAGATAGTTGAAGCATGTTGTGCATGGGAGGTGAGTGAAATGGTGGTCCGTAGAGGTGGCTGGAGTGATGGATGAGGTCGTGGAGAAGGGAAGGGGGCAAGCGGAGGTTTGGCTAAGATGGTGGTGGAGTTGCATAGCTGGAGGGATAGTCATGAGAGGGTATGGGTGTTTGCATGCATCTGAATAAAAAGGAGAAAACTCAAGAAAGGGAAGAAGAAGATTACCTGGAGATTTGAAATGGAGGAATCGGCTTGGTCATAGCTTCATGCAAAGCTCGAGGTCGTCGCCCAACGAGGTCAGCCAGGCCTCGGAGCTCATGCAACCGCCGTGGAGGAGGTGCTTACATGGCATTCTTCCATAGATCACACCTAGGATATGGGGTCATCTTTGTCTCAACACCACCCTCCGCTATCACCGGAGGGCGGAGGAAGCTGGGTCGCAACCCCGTTGAGTGGTGGATGATTGGAGTGGAGGTAGGGCAAGGGTATTTGTAGGCGGAGCTTAGGCGTTACAATATGTACAAGGCGTGGACTGAAACAGCTAAGATGGAGGGAACAGAGTGAAGGCTGGGAGACTTGAAGAAGACGGATCTTGGAGATACGTGGGGGAGGCATTATGAAGGAGGAGGGTGATTGGAGCGGTAGCAAAAAAAGAAGGGTGCACGGGTGGTGCGAGGTGGCTGGCGTTACGTGAGGAAGACGATGCAACAGAGCCGTTGGATCTTGCGATCCAATGGGTGAGATTTTGATGCGGGTGAAGGGGTGGGATCTGATCAGGGATCTGATCGAACGATGGGAAAAGGAGCGCGGGTGGACGGCTTGTGATGAGGAGGGGGCGATCTGAAGGTTATTGGAGAAGGGATGTGGAGGGCGGTCAACCATTGGATTAGGAGGTATTTGATGGTTGAGATGTAGGTGCGAAGGAGTGATGGGGAAGAGAAGGGGGAGTCGATCAGACGGTTGTGAGCGAGTGAGGGTTGAATGGCGGAGATGGTGGTGTCTAGAGGAGGATTCCACGGTCGAGAAGGGAGCCGGGTGGCAGAAGGGGAGCGGGCCACGTGGGCACCCCAGAGGGCGCCACGTGGCCCAATCAGAAAATTCCAAAATACAAAAATAAGGAAAAATCCAAAAGAAATAAAAGGAAGCAAAATTGGGAAAAAGTCAAAACATGAAGTTGTAGATATCGATGAGATCTACAAGTTTCGACAAAAGTTAAAAGAGGTCATTTATACAAAAAGTGTATTTTTGGGGCATTTTTAATGGGATAAAAACACTACTTTAGGGTTTAAGATTTTGTATTTTTTATCTCTTTTAAAGGTCAAAACAAATATAGACAATAAGTAATCTAATTTTTATGGGATTTAATAAAAAAAGAAATATTAGTAATTAAGTACAATAAATATAGTTAGATTTTAGGATAATTTGTTGGTTAATTATACACAGAATATACATAGTATAGTATAAGTTAATATTAGTGTTTTAATTGTGATTTTTATTGAAACTTTTAAGCTTGGGGATTAATAATTGGATTTTAGCACGATTAATCTGATATTCATCAGAAAACAAGAGTACTTACTAAAAAATTGAGGAAAATAAAGCAAGGCGGAGATTATTATACCTTTCACTGAACTTCATGACCACATGTATTTCCAGATCCAGATAGAATTTCTTGGCCGATGAAGAAAAAAGACATGGTTTCCCTAGATGAAGGAGATATAAAATGATGCATACTTAATAGATGAAGAAATAAGATTTATTATATGAAAGCATATTTTTAAAGTATACCCATCAAGGTTCGAACAATCAACCCATCTAGAATAATAATAAATGTTTTGTTTTTCTCAAAATTATATTTTCAGGAAAAGACTCCACAATCTTGCCACATAATGTCACCAACAATTTCCTATTAATTTTCCAAAAAAGGAAAATGTATCAACAAAATAGGTATTTTACATTGGAAAAAATGGGACTGCCCCTGCGCCATTTTTCCGCAAAATATTTTTATTTTTTTTTGAAAAATATCATCATGTATATTCATTTATATATCCTCCTAATATACCATTCAAATTTCGTCAGAAACATACTCATATGTCCTCCATCTAGAATAGGTAATTTTAACGTTTTAAACATTGTTGTAATCGACATGTTCTCAATGGAGGGTATATGAGTCTCCGTTTCTGACAAAATTCGAATGGCATATTGGAGGGGTATATAGATGAATATATATGATGATATTTTTCAAAAAAAAAATTGTGAAAAAAATAACGTGGGGGCAGCCCCATCAAACCCTTTTACGTACATTACCAATGTATAAATTATAATATTTTTTAAAATAGCTTTAAAAATATGAGATCCTCTATTTCTATACTTTTCTTTGATGTCAATGTGTCTTTAACATAAGTGTCTCCAAGCCTACTCACAGAAAGAATATGTCCAGCTACATCTACGTTAATTAAATGGTTTGAAGATAAATGGTAATTTTAAAAGATATCACTACCTGTTAAATTTAGAGCTTTGTATACTCTTGTAGCGATCTCTTAAACGTCCACAAAATGTACATTGTGTTGTGGGATTCCCTCAACATTTTCAGAAATGTGTGTTACATAAGTTGGCTTTGTAAATTTTATCAATAAATCACTTGGTATAACTCTGAAGTTCTGCTTGTTGGGACAAACTATTGAATTGGACAAAATGTAAATCTCACCTTCTTGCAAACAATGCTCGAAATAGATGTATTTTTAATTACACCCTACATTGCATCACCGTGGACATAAATAATTATGTATTAATTATTCAACTAAAATAAAGATGCTCATAAAATTAAGAGATTATTAGATGTAAATGCACAATACAGTTTGTAAAAGCAGGAAACCGTAGACAATGAACAACTAAATTTCAGAACAAAAAATTCTCAACAGCAGAAAGCAGCGAAGACGTAAGTTTTTTGAAAGGAATTTCTATAAAAACTACTAAAATGTCCTCACTTAGCTTTTAGTGGTGAGTTATCCAAAAAATCTAATTCGGTGAGTTATCCAAAAAAATCTAATTCCTTTGAATTTTAATGCAAAATAAAGATACATATTTAGATTAAATTATGCACATATATCAAACAACCCGTTTTTGAAGTTCAAAATTGGACTACTTCTTAACATTTAAATAATATGTGGTAGTAATACAACATTAACAACCATGTAATTTAACCCGATTGAACCTTCTAATTCAGTTTCAAATGCTATTAAATTTTACAACATAATATTCATGGTGAAAGAAACAGTAGCAATATCACTTTAAAGAAATAAGTAGAATTTCTACCATACTATTTTATCACTTTATCAACGATTGTTTGTTCATCACCAAGTTTTGAATTCGTAGTATCCCATAGTTGCACTATCCTGATCTTAACATTGAAGATACTTTTTGATAAACACAACTCTAAAAGAATTCTACAGTCTATTTGTTATTTATTCTTGTAAAAAAACATGAAGCCACGAAATAATATATTATTTACATTTATTAAGACTCTTCATATAACATATCCTAAGATGTTTGCAATATTACCTTCATTATAATAGGTAAAATTCAAATATTATTGTACATATATTAGTAATTATCATACATATATAATGACATCGGAAGATTTCAGGTAATTTCCTATAAATAAAAAACATAAGAAAGGAAAACATACCTGAAGGAAGATTATGGAAAACTTCTTTGTAAATAATATTTTGGTATATCCTTGGAAATTAGGGTCATCATCAGATATGTAAATTTTTAAGCCACTTTCTAGATGAAACTCGAGATATTGCAATATAATGTTTATCATTCAAATATAGGGGTTGGTAAATATAGGCCAACTTTTTGTAAAGTTTGTCTGACTTTTATTTATTTTCATTGCGTAACATATCCTTAATGAAATTATTTCCGCTACAATATAAATGATCAATTTGTTTCTTTAATTTCAAAAGTAATTTTAGGAATATATACCTCTAATCCTTTATTATCTCCACTAATAATTGTAGCTTCTATGACCTTTGATATTTATTGATTTATTAGTAATCTTGTACCATTACAGAGTCTATTACTTTGATCAATGTTTCTTAATAGCATGATAGGTGCACAAATTTTTAGCTTCAAGAATATGGTTTGCTACCCTGTTAAAAATCAATGGATTAAGGAATTCAATTGGATATAGCAAGTCAGAATCAATTTGGCTTTTAGATGCTTTATTCAATGAATACAACTCATATAAACCATTTCTTCAGTTGCTGTCGAAGATGGCATGTATTCATTAATATCATTGACAATGGCATCTGTTGGTGGTACAACAAGCGTTGACTTAAGTACTTTGTATTATCAAAACTCATATGAAAGTCTTCATATATCATCAATAGGAAAGATTCTATATTTTATTTTGTTGAATCTGTTATTAAATCATAAGGAATTTTAACCCATGTGGATTTCTCTTCTTCTTCCTTTCTCCTAATAGTATGTATTGGACAACTTCCAATATCAATGAGCCATTGTTCAAAATCTATCATCAGCATTCTCGTTGTTTTGTCTACAGAATTACCATTGCAGAATCACATATTTTATTAATTTAAATAATATGCATTGTTCCCATAACTTTGATTTATTTATTAAAGAATTCACTATGTCTTCTCTTGATACGTTATTGATAACATGAAGGATTTGTTTAAAATCACCTCTAAGTACCATCGATATACCGTAAAAGGGTTCTTCAACATCATCACCAAGATTTGGACGAATTATCCTTTAATATTTTGTCCAACTCTTCAAAACAATATATCTATTCTTACGAGCCTCATCCTAAATAATAAGTTTTGTTTTTTCAATCAATTTTGCAAAATATGTTCCTTTTTAATCTAACATGTCGAATATTCATCCAAATTAAGAGGGATTTTAAATAATCCAATGAACTTTTCCTACATTTAACAAATATCTTGTAACGGATTGGTTTCTTTTTAAATAAATTAATAATATTAAAAAAAGGGTGTAATCAATTTCCAATGATAATGTGGTTATTATTTTTTTTATTTTTTTATTAATAAGAAAGAGATAATGAATTAGGACTATTATCCATTAATTATAAAATGATTATCTCTTGCTTAGTCAAAACTATTATCCATTGATTAATTCAATTTATTATTGTTATTTTATCTCATTATTGATACCTATAAAAAAGCATGAAGCCCTCCATTAAAATCACCACATATTGCATACACGTGAGAGAAAGTTTAGAGAGAGAGAGAGAGGCCGCCGGCGACATATCTCGCAACGTCGTTCCTTAGTCCGGCATCGACAACCCTCTCCGTTAACATCGGAGTTTGATCTGGCGAAATCGAAGGATCAACGACGTGGCCGACAACGGTCCGGATTTGGCGGAATCTTGGTCGACGAATTTCTTGCGTCGACGAGGTATGTGTCGAACATATAGAATCGTTAAGTGATGTTATGTGTTAATCTATGATTTAAAATTACGACTAGTAGATGTATATGTCGAACCCTAAAAACGATAGATGCAATATTGATGGCCGAGTGTTTCACATCTATAAATGTGTTGATTGATGTTACTATATTATTTGCATGCACCAGTAAACATAAGGTATTGAAAACATTTGGAATTACAAACATTCTCTGAACATCTCTTATGAACCCGTAAGCGGTGTACTCTCTTTTTATGACGAATAGGACTTCAAGACAACTAATTTGTTCTATAAATACATATAACACAGATTTGAATGCATAATAGTATCCGCATATCTATTTTTGTCCTACGCCAATACATCCCAATTATCATCGCACCCACCATATAGTCGGGCGTAAATTGGACATTCCACATAACTATTTATATATTAATTCTATGAAAACAAACGGGTTTGATTTGTTTCATTTGCAAGCTATTCTTGAAAACCGATATCCATCCTAATGTTAAGAATTTATTAGTTTATCTGAAAGTTGCCATCATGCATATTCGTTCACCAGGCATCTTCATTAGATAATTGATATTTTAAATTACAGTATTATTCGCCATGTCTTTTCATTGTATACGGCACTCAAAAGTTATCATTGAAGATATGAACTCATCAAAGTTAATATTAAGTTTCGGCACTGACTCGAACTAAGGGGTCGAAAGGGTCTAAAGGGCCAACGCCTTCCGGGGGCGTGAGGCAAAAGATAAGTCCTCTACAGTTGTAGCTACACTGTCATGTTATGTATTATGATCCGCTTGTACCGACGGTAAGCCATCAAAGCCATCAAAGCCGCCTAAGAAGTAACAATCAAGACCACTCTAAACATGAAAAATGTCATGGGCATATGTGCAATATATGTTAATGTTATGTGCATATATGCAATTATGTTACTGTTATGGACTTATGTGTAAGTTCCGTTAAAGTTAAGTGCAAGAATGAAACTTATGTAATGTTATGAACATATATGCAATTTATGGCAATGGTTTGTGCATATTTGTCATTTATGATAAATTTCAAGGGTACATGTGCAATTATGTTATTGTTAAGTGCATATGTGCAATTTATGTGAATATTATGGGCATGCATGCAAATATGGTAAAACTTCCGGGTATATGCGAAAAAATGTTATGAGATTCATGGTTATGAAGGGAATTTAATTGTATGCATTAAATAAGTTGATTTATGATTCATATGGTAATGGCTTTCGTGACTTATTTTCTACGCTAGCCGGCTTGACCCTAACTCGGCACATACTGAGCGTTATGCTCATAACATGTATTGTTAATTTTTTCAGGAGAACGTGTGGATTAAATCATTAACGGTTTAAGGGAGACGACATCATCTTCAAGAAGTAGGATCGTTACGGAACTATTGTTGGTTCGATTTGGAAGGATGTCATTATGCCCACTGGAATAAGGAAATTGTAGATGTGATTCATCTAGTTTATTAAAGGAACTCTTGGACTCATGTTCTTATTAATAATGGAAAGGAAGTTTTTTTGGGTCCATTATTTACTGCTCTTATGTTATGATTAATGCTATGAGTAGCGATCCCGAAATGTTCGCTGAGTTCTCGCTTCCGCATTATTCTCGAACGATCGGGTTCGTTACAAGTGGTATCAAAGCAGGAGTTCCTCTGGGCATGAGATATCCGACTAAATCAAACTTAGGTTCATTAGGTTAGAAAATCTAAGTATTCAACCGAACATTTCACATTTCGTCATTGCAGATGGCCCATCGTCGTGGGAATGAGGCGACTGGAGACCGCGAGTCTTCATCGACCCATGAGATGGCTATGGACATGCAATGGCTGATAGCTACAGGGTGCACAGTTTTTTTGTGGCTAACGTAATTAGTACAAAATCCTCTATGGTACAACTTGAGTATTTAGATGTTGTACAAGCTTTTCCGGATATTATACACGGCTTTCTAAGTCTTTCGCCTAGAAGAGAGATTGACTTCACTATTGATGTACTACCGAGTGCTACAACCATATTTAACACACCATATAAGATGGCTCCTGCTGAGTTGGATGAGCTGAAAAAAGTAGTTACAAGAACAATTAGATAAATGGTTCTTGAGACCAAGTGTTTTGCCTTGGGGTGCTCTCGTCTTATTCGTTAAAAGGACATATCACTTAGGCTTTGCGTTGATTACATGGCTTTGAATAAAGCCACCATAAAAAATTTATACCTGCTATCTCACATCGATGATCTATTCGATCAACAACAGCAAGCAGTAGTCTTCTCCAAGATTGACCTACGACCTGATTAGATCAACTTAGGATTAGGAATGAAGACATATCAAAGACAACATTCAGGAGAAGATACGAGCACTATGAATTCTTAGTTTTGACTTTTGACCTCACAAATGTGCCTGTTGCATTTATGGACTTGATGAATTGGGTATACCTAGACAAGTTTGTGATTGTCTTTATTGATGATATCTTACTTTATTGACAAGATATGGAACAATACCGAGTGCATCTCAGATTAGTTCTTGAGTCACTGCAACAACACCAAATTTATGCCAAATTATCCAAGTGCATCTTTGTCTTCAAGAAGTTGCATTCCTTTGACATGTTGTGTCTAAGAAAGGTATTTCCGTGGACCCCACAAAGGTAGATACGATTTTAAATTGGATTAAACCCAAGAATGTCTTAGAAATCCATAGTATTCTAGGATAGGCAAGGTATTACATGAGATTCATTCAGATTTTTTTCCAGGATCCTCCTACCATTGACTCGATTGTTGAGGAGGAATGTAAAGTTTGAATTATGGTCAGAAAAATACCAACAAAGCTTTCAAGAGTTAAAGCTAAGATTGATGTCTGCTCCTGTACTCACGCTACCATCTGGTAGTGGTGGATTTGTGGTCTACACTGATGCATCAGGCTCCGGTTTGGGATGTGTCCTCATGTAGCATGGAAAAGTTATGGCTTACGCATCCAGACAGTTGAAGGAAGCTGAAAGAAATTATCCGACACATGATTTAGAACTTGCAGCGGTAGTTTTTGCACTAAAGATCTGGCATCATTATTTATATGGAAAAACATTTGAGGTCTTTACTGATCATAAAAGCCTCAAGTTTATATTCTCTCAGAAGGAACTGAATTTGAGGCAAAGGCGTTGGTTGGAGTTTCTATCAGATTATGATCTTTCCATTGACTATCACCCAGAAAAGGAAAATGCAGTCGCCGATGCGCTTAGCAGAAAATATGAAGGGAATCTCGCAAGTATGTGCAATGGCAGCTAATGGAAGATTTAGAGGAATGGAATCCTGTTATTAAAAGGAAGACTAGTTCTAATGGTTGGAATGAAGATTCACTCATCATTGGTAGAGAAAGTTATGTTGGCTCAGAAGGATGATAATGACCGTCAAAAATTGATAATCGCTTCTCAAAAAGAAGGATCTGATTTCTCAATTGGGATAGATAGAGCATTGAGGTTCCGTAATAGACTGTGAGTTCCTGATAATACTGAATTAAAGCACGAAATTCTTGAAGAGGCTCACAGGTCCATGTATACCATTCATTCCGACACTACAAAAATGTACAAAGACTTACAACGGAATTTTTGGTGGCCTAAGATGAAGAAGGATATTGCAAAATTTGTGTCGATATTTCTTATCTGTCAGCAGGTAAAGATTGAGCACCAGAAACCTGTAGGTCCTCTGCAATCACTAGAGATCCCCGAATGGAAATGGGAACATATCACTATGGATTTTGTTTACGGGTTGTCAAAAACCAAGAAGGGGCGCTCTGACACTATTTTGGTGATTGTTGATCGTTTAACGAAGTCAGCTCATTTCTTACCCATCAGATTAGATCAATCTACAGAGAGCCTTGCTGAATTGTATGTAAATGAGATAGTGAAGTTGCATGGTGTCCCGGTATCAATCGTGTCAAACAGAGACACGAGATATACCTCCTGATTATGGAAGAGCGTGCAGGATGCTTTGGGTACTAGTTTGAAGTTCAGCACATCATTCCATCCTCAGACAGATGGGCAATCTGAAAGAACAATCCAGACATTAGAAGACATGTTGAGAGCTTGTGCCCTCGACTTTGCTGGAAATTGGGATAGACATTTGCCTTTGGTTGAATTTGCTTATAATAATAGCTATCATGCAAGTATTAAGATGGCTCCTTTTGAAGCATTATACGGTCGACCTTGTAGATCCCCTTTGTGCTGGAGTGATGTTGGAGAAAAGTACATATTGGGACCTGAATTAGTCCAAGTTTGTACGAAGGGTGTGGAAGTAATTCGGAAGAGACTTTTAGCCGCTCAGAGTAGGCAAAAGTCTTATGCTGATTGTCGAAGGCGAGAATTGAATTTTGAGGTAGGTGATCATGTGTTCTTAAAGATTTCTCCTACCAAGGGAGTAGTGCGATTTGGCAAAAAGGGAAAATTGAGTCCTAGATTTGTGGGACCTTTTGAGATAATAAAGAAAGTGGGAGAAGTAGCATATCAGGTTTCTCTTCTGCCTCATTATTCCAAGTTACATGATATTTTTCATGTATCGATGTTAAGAAAGTACAATCCTGATCCATCGCACGTGATTGAGCATGAAGTTTCGGATATTCAGCCAAACCTAACAAATGAAGAAAGACCAGTTCGTATCGTAGACCGTACGAAGCACCAGTTGCGACGTCGCATAGTTCCGATGGTCAAAGTACTCTGGCAGCACCATCAGAGAGAAGAAGCGACTTGGGAGTTAGAGGACGAAATACGTCAACATTACCCGCATCTCTTTGGTAAGTGATTTTTTTCAGTATAAATTTCGAGGACGAAATTTCTTTAAGGAGGGTAGATTGTAACGGATTGGTTTCTTTTTAAATAAATTAATAATATTAAAAAAAGGGTGTAATCAATTTCCAATGATAATGTGGTTATTATTATTTTTATTTTTTTATTAATAAGAAAGAGATAATGAATTAGGACTATTATCCATTAATTATAAAATGATTATCTCTTGCTTAGTCAAAACTATTATCCATTGATTAATTCAATTTATTATTATTATTTTATCTCATTATTGATACCTATAAAAAAACATGAAGTCCTCCATTAAAATCACCACATATTGCATACACGTGAGAGAAAGTTTAGAGAGAGAGAGAGAGGTCGCCTGCGACATATCTCGCAACGCCGTTCTTTAGTCCGGCATCGACAACCCTCTCCGTCAACATCAGAGTTTGATCTGGCGAAATCGAAGGATCAACGACGTGGCCGACAACGGTCCGGATTTGGCGGAATCTTGGTCGACGAATTTCTTGCGTCGACGAGGTATGTGTCGAACATATAGGATCGTTAAGTGATGTTATGTGTTAATCTATGATTTAAAATTACGACTAGTAGATGTATATGTCGAACCCTAAAAACGATAGATGCAATATTGATGGCCGAGTGTTTCACATCTATAAATGTATTGATTGATGTTACTATATTATTTGCATGCACCAGTAAACATAAGGTATTGAAAACATTTGGAATTACAAACATTCTCTGAACATCTCTTATGAACCTGTAAGCGGTGTACTCTCTTTGTATGACGAATAGGACTTCAAGACAACTAATTTGTTCTATAAATACATACAACACAGATTTGAATGCATAATAGTATCCGCATATCTATTTTTGTCCTACGCCAATACATCCCAGTTATCATCGCACCCACCATATAGTCGGGCGTAAATTGGACATTCCACTTAACTATTTATATATTAATTCTATGAAAACAAACGGGTTTGATTTGTTTCATTTGCAAGCTATTCTTGAAAATCGATATCCATCCTAATGTTAAGAATTTATTAGTTTATCTGAAAGTTGCCATCATGCATTTCGTTCACCAGGCATCTTCATTAGATAATTGATATTTTAAATTACAGTATTATTCGCCATGTCTTTTCAAATTGTTAAAATTTATATTGATTTGTATACGGCACTCAAAAGTTATAATTGAAGATATGAACTCATCAAAGTTAATATTAAGTTTCGGCACCGACTCGAACTAAGGGGTCGAAAGGGCCTAAAGGGCCAACGCCTTCCGGGGGCGTGAGGTAAAAGATAAGTCCTCTACGGTTGTAGCTACACTGTCATGTTATGTATTATGATCCGCTTGTG
Organism: Ottelia alismoides; assembly: GCA_037367405.1. Lineage (NCBI taxonomy): Eukaryota > Viridiplantae > Streptophyta > Magnoliopsida > Alismatales > Hydrocharitaceae > Ottelia > Ottelia alismoides. Next base: position 430,273 of record JAZKJV010008857.1, on the reverse strand, counting down.
CCGGCGGTAAGCCATCAAAGCCATCAAAGCCGCCTAAGAAGTAACAATCAAGACCACTCTAAACATGAAAAATGTCATGGGCATATGTGCAATATATGTTAATGTTATGTGCATATATGCAATTATGTTACTGTTATGGACTTATGTGTAAGTTCCGTTAAAGCTAAGTGCAAGAATGAAACTTATGTAATGTAATGGACATATATGCAATTTATGGCAATGGTTTGTACATATTTGTTATTTATGATAAATTTCAAGGGTACATGTGCAATTATGTTATTGTTAAGTGCATATGTGCAATTTATGTGAATATTATGGGCATGCATGCAAATATGGTAAAACTTCCGGGTATATGCGAAAAAATGTTATGAGATTCATGGTTATGAAGGGAATTTAATTGTATGCATTAAATAAGTTGATTTATGATTCATATGGTAATGACTTTCGTGACTTATTTTCTACGCTAGCCGGCTTGAACCTAACTCGGCACATACTGAGCGTTATGCTCATAACATGTATTGTTAATTTTTTCAGGAGAACGTGTGGATTAAATCATTAACGGTTTAAGGGAGACGACATCATCTTCAAGAAGTAGATCGTTACGGAACTATTGTTGGTTCGATTTGGAAGGATGTCATTATGCCCACTGGAATAAGGAAATTGTAGATGTGATTCATCTAGTTTATTAAAGGAACTCTTGGACTCATGTTCTTATTAATAATGGAAAGGAAGTTTTTTTGGGTCCATTATTTACTGCTCTTATGTTATGATTAATGCTATGAGTAGCGATCCCGAAATGTTCGCTGAGTTCTCGCTTCAGCATTATTCTCGGACGATCGGGTTCGTTACATATCTACTCATAACATCGACTGCTTGGGCGATGTATGGGCGCATGCATATCATGGCATACATGATGTTCCCAACAACACTGGTGTAAGGAACTCATGACATGTACTCATGCTCCTCCTCTGTCTGTGGTGACAAGTCTACATATTGAATTGAGAGCCAAGTGGTATCTTCTCTAGTTTGGCATCTGACATGCCGAAACACTCCAAGAACTTCTGCAAGTAGCTCTTCTTACTCAAAAGTAGCTTCTTAGCTTTGTGATCTCTGTATATCTCCATGCTAAGTATATTCTTAGTTGCACCAAGATCCATAATCTAGAACTCTCTACCAAGCAGGGCCTTCAATTCATTTACATTAGATTTATTTATGTATGTTATCAACATGTCTTCAACATATAACATCAAAAAATAAAAGAGGCAAGAAGAAAGTGTCTAAAGTAGACACACACATCATAACTGATCCTAGTAAATCGTGTGCAATCATAAATAAGTTGAAGCGTTTGTACTCATAAAGAGATTTTCGCAACAAGCACACCTGATCTTCCTTTCCATGCACTACAGATCCTTCAGGTTGACACATGTATATATGTTCTCAAGGTCTCCATGTAAGAACGTTATCTTCACATCTAGCTACTCCAACTCCAAATCATTTATGACAACAATAGATAGTAGAACTTGTATGGAGGTGTTCTTTATTACATGTGAGAAGATATCATTGTAGTCGATACCCTCCACCTTGCTAAAGCCTTTGGAAACTAGTATTGCCTTATATCTCGCTTCCATTGATCAATAGATGTCTTCTTTATTCTTGTAAATTCACTTGCAGCAGATCAACTTCTATCGCCATGGTGGTGGAACAAGGGTCCACATCTGATTTTTTGTGAAGAGATTCAATCTCCTTATTCATCGATGCATACCATTTTGTAGAGTATTGTGATGAAACAACTTCTGAAGAACTACTCGGCTCTCTTGCATCACATGTTTCCTCTACAACATATGGTGCATATGCAAAGGAAGAATCTACATATATGGAGGATGGCTTAATATACCTCCCTCCTTGTCTATTTGCAACACACTCTTCTTCTTCGCATGCTAAACTCTCTACTTCTTCTGATTCAGAAAGGTGACTATGATGTGGTTTGACTAGCTTAACCTCAAGCTCCACTTGCTTGTTGATACTCACATATGTATCTACATCAGAAGAATAGATAACAAAAATAAGCTCAGGAGATAAAATAACATACTCCTTAAATATACATTTTTTCTCAATCATCAACCTATATGAATTTAGATAAAGACACCACAATCTATATCCCTTCATTCCAGATGCATACCTAAGAAATATGCATTTAACATATCGACGTTCCATATTTTCTTGAGTAACATGTGCATATGCATGACAATAAAAAATTTTAAATCACAAAAATCAGGGAGATGTTCAGAATATACCTTCTCAGGTGTCAGGTTGTCCAGAACCGATGAGGGAGATTGTTTCTCAAGGAAGGATGTTGTCACAACTACTTCAACCTAAAAAATCCTTTGTCAATCCAACATTAAGCAACATACATCTGTCTTTCTCTATCAGGATCATATTCATGTGCTCTACAACTCCATTTTGTTAAGGAGTATGTTTGATTGTATGATGTCTTGCGATGCCTTCATGCTTGCAAAAGTCAATGAATTCTGTTGAACAGAATTCCATGACATTATCTATTCATAGACTCTTGATGCTTTTCCCCGTCTAGTAGTGCTTTCCACTGCTTAGTGTGTAAACACCTCATCTTTGGATTTAAGGGCGTAAATGCAAACATTTCTAGAGTAATTGTCAATGAAAGTCAACATGTATCGCACACCATCTTTGGATGAGACTTGAAATGACTCCCATAGATTCGAGTGAATGTAGTCCAGAGTGCCCTTTGTTCTTTGTTCATTGGCATCAAAAATCTTTCTTGTCTTCTTGCTAAGAATGCAACGTTAAAAGAAGTCCAACTTGTCCATGCCCTGACTATCAAGTAGTCCTCTTCTAACGAGGGTGCCCATGCATGTCTTGCTCAAGTGTCCAAACTTGAGATGCCACAATCTAGTGTTGTAGGCCCCTGAACTGGTGGAAATGGATGCATCACATGTAATAGTGTCTCCCTACATAGCATATAGAAAAAAGGTCCATCTTTGACAATTGTCAAATGATGCCCCTCGTAGCATACTCGCACCCTTTCTCTTCTAGGGTACTTAGAGATACCATGTTCTTTATCATATCTAGAACATGGAAGACATCTATCAATATGACAGATGTCTCATTGTGCATCTTCAATTCATGCTTCTCAACCCTACAACCCTAGACTACGAATCCTTGCCCATAACGACAACTCCTCCATCAATAGATCTACACGAGGAAAACCAATGGTGGTTGAGTGTGACATGGTATACTGGACATCAAAATGTAGCCAACATTTCTACATCCAACTTTCAGATAACTCGCTTCTACCATAGAACCATCTTTTCCAAGTTGTGTCTAATCTTTCTCTTTGTTTTGGAGTTTCTGGCACTCATCTTTCGTATGCCCTTTCTTTTTATAGTAGTGACAAAACTTTCTTTGTCCCTTTTCTTTTCCTTTTGTGCCTTATCAAACGTCTTTCATTCTGTATATTTACCCCTCGTGTGGAGCACCTCGACTTTTTTGTCACTTGACGAATGTCCCTTGAGTTCACGATCCATTACTCATTCGAGAGAAGGAATGATTTCACATCATCTAGTATGATCTCATCCTTCCCATAAATTAGGGTTTTACAGGAGTGCTTGTACGACGATGTAACGAACATAACAGTAGCGATGCCAAAACTTCATCTTCAATTTCTTCGTCAATTTTTCCAACTTAGAAATGATTGAAGCGAAAAACATCTAGATGAAATTTAATCAATGTACCTTCGATCATGTGAAGCATGAATAGTTGTTGCTTGAGATGTAGATGATTGATAAGAGTCTTTGTCATGCAGAGATTCAAGTTTCAGCCACATAGCCGCTGTAGAGGATTACTTCATAATTTCACGAAGAACTTCATTCGAGAGGCAAATCTATCTGTTTTCTCTAACCTTCGCATCCATGTCCTCTTTTTGTCTTGACTTAGCGTCGCAGGAAACTTTTCAATGTCCTTCAATGCCTTTGTGATGCCTTGTTGGATGAGGATCGACTCCATCTTAACTTTCCATAAGCCAAAATTGATATTACGATCAAATTTCTCAATCTCATTTCATTGTCATCAAGGGTGTTGGATTGGATCGAGCGATGATATATTTTGGGAGGACTCAACGCCAAGGCGAAAACCGTCAATTAGACAGATCTAGATGTGACTCTTATGCGAGGTCGAGAATCACTAAGCTTGCTCTGATAACTGTTTGTCAATGATGATCCAAATACAAAATCAACCACAAAGCAACCAACCAAGGAATACACACATGATTTACGTAGAAAAACCCCACCCATGTAGTAGGGAAGAAACAACAACGAAGAGAGGATCCACTATGAGAGAAAACTGGAGTATAGATACAAGAATCTTAACTCTCGAATGAAGCTCTCTGATGAGCACGCCTTAACCCTACAACACATGCATGCTGGGGTAATCGGCAAACGGATCGTAATCGAATCCAAACATCCGTATCACGATCCATTTATAAAATGTACTCGGATCGCAAATGAAATGTACTCTCAGATACCTAGGATTTTCCCATTAATCGGATCAACCAAGATCCATTTACGGAATATACTTGGATCGCAAAGAGGTCGGTACTTTATTCAATGACATATGAGTATGTAATTGTCATGAAAGTGAAATGACATATATATTGATAAACATAAATGACGACATTTTCCAAAGACGTAAAAAAAATTTAAAAAATATGCATGAACGGATACGGGTGCTTCGGCCATATCCACACATCCATGGTATAGATAACATTAATCAAATAAATAATGGCCATTCGAAATCGCAGCGAACACTCGAAAGATCAACAATGAACCGAGGACTTTGCACCAACATGGCAAATTGACGTACATTAAATGCATGGAGCGGCAATGATTGCATCTACTGCAAGGACTGGAGCTCTCTAACAAGCTTGTCCAGCGTCTCCGACGAAGAGCCCCCTTCTTCCACGGCGGCCCTCGCCATCTTGGCCAACTCCTCAACCTTCTCCCTCGCTCTCTTCCCGCCCTCTCCCTCCATCAGCTCCCTCACACCTTTGCAGACCTCCTCTCTGCTCACCACTTCCTCACCACCGCCTCTTTTGATTCTCAACCCAACGCCAAGCTCCTCCGCAACGTACTTGGCATTGAGCCCCTGTTCGGATACATCAAGCATGGGCCATGCAAGGATGGGGACCCCTGCCGACACGGCCTCCAACACGGAGTTCCACCCACAGTGGCTCAGAAAACCCCCGGTCGCCGCGTGGGCCAATATCTCCTTCTGCGGCACCATCTCCCGGCAGAGCATGGCCCTGCTCTCCCCCTCGAGCCACGTCAGTAATTCCGCTGGGGGTGACCAGCTCCTCGATCGGACGGTCAAGATGAAATCCCAACCGCTCATCCGGAGCCCGTGCGTTGCTTCGTCCAGTTGCAAGTCGGAGACATCCGCCTGCGTGCCGAAGGACACGTACACCACCGACGCCGATGACTTGCCGTCGAGCCAACGCAGCAGCTCGTGCGATGTCGACGCGCCGTGGGGACAGATCGAGTAGAGCGAGAGTGGTCCCACGAGCCATGCTCGGGCACCCTTCTTGTGGAAGCTATCCAGTAGCGGTACGTAATCCAACTCCAAGTGGGCAAAGCTGTTGACGATGGTTCCCCAGCTGCTGCAATCCTCAGGTCCTGCTTCGTTTACGACATCCATCAGGGGGTGCGATCCTTGGAACATGCTAGATAAGTCGCCGAGGCTGAGACGAAGGCTCTCGGGAGTCCCTGGAACGTGGAAGCTGTCGGCACTGACGTCCAATTGATGGAATAGGATGGCCCGGGTAACATACATGGCGAAGACACCCATGCCGTGGAAGACGAGCCTCGGGATGCCGAACTCGTCCTCGCATATGGGTCGAGTCCATGCCATGAAGAAATCGGAGACGACGCAGAGGGAGGTCGTCGGAGTTTGCCATGTCCTGGAGGAGGTGGCGAAAGGACTCTGCGAGGAGCTTGGTGTGGTGTATGAAGGAGCAGAAGAGCTCGATGGTGGGCAGGCTGTCGGTGGACTCGCAGCCCGGAGGAATGGTGGCCGTGGAGGGGAAGGGGAGGTGGAGGAGGTGGATGTTGGGTTGGGGGAGATGAAGGTAGGTGTGGAAGAAGGGGGAGGAGGCGGGAGTAGTGAGGAGGGTGATCTTGAGGCCTCGAAGAGAGAGCGCGGAGGAGAGGTGGAGGAGCGGGATGGTGTGCCCTTTAGCCATGAACGGGAAGATCAGAACGTGGTCTTTCTTGAGGGTCGGTGCCATGGCTGCGGTTCGCTTCCTCTAGCACAGTGCACGTCCTCATATATAACGTTCCGTTGGGATGTGATCATCCAGGTACAGCTGTAGAGCGTGGATCCTCTGCTGTATGGGGATGGGACTCCCCTCAGAGTATACTATCCGGCCCCATTATGTATCGGATTGTCCTCGTGCATCAGCATTTGCTGTGCTAAAATAGACAGACAACCCATTCACTCAGCTGTACCTCATATTTTTCCAAGATCATTCAGAAAAAAAATCAACGGTATACACTAAATATATAAATATCATTAATGTCCTTGTTAAATTTCATCTTAATTCATTGTTGGTAGATTTTTTTTCTTAAAAATGAAAAAAAACCAACATCCGTAAGATTTAAAATTATTTTTACATCTGATTTCTTTATGGTAAAATAGCTACAAGTATCATATCAAAATGAAATTTGATATATTTATACACCGTATTCATAGACTCAATTTATATAACTGGATTTTTCACAAGGATTTTGTAAAAAAGAGAGCGCAATGGTCATCGTGATTTGCTCCTCATCTTGACCTAGTTCCTGACCTTTTCATTATTCCAGAGGAGTGCTAGATAGTCAATACGTTCATACTATATAAAAATACATTTCGTGACGCTCGAGCTTAGACTTTTTGTATAGTCATGTACCAAGATTTATTTGACTGAACCTGACTTTCATTGGAGCATTGTCGTCCAAGTGATAAATTAGGATTTTAATAATTTGTTGCCTTTATCGATGACGTACAAGTGTTGTTGTAATCTTAATTTCTGACCAAGATTTAATTATTTTATTTTTATTCAAATATGGTTTATGAGTGTCAAACTCGTGCAGACTATATGTATAGTTTATTAGAATATTTCCGTTTGTTTTTACTTGATTTCGAATTTATTTTACTTTTTTTCAATTTGTGTTTTTGAGTCCATGATACTTTTTTATGTAATTTTATGTGTATTTTCTTTTTAAGGTTTTGTACGCTCTTAGATCCTGCAATTAGATTTATGCCTCTACCTTTTTTGAAATAACGTTTGTGCTTCACTATTCTTACACAAATTTATTGTACTGCCCTTCCATCGTTACATTTATGCCCCTCTATTTCATTGACGAAAGGGAATACTGTGAATTCTGTAAGAATACATGGACACAAGTATTTTGCAAAAAAGATAGGGACATTACTGCAATTGCAGGCAGAGGGACACAAGTATAAAAACCTTTTTTGTGTTAAGTGTATTTTATCATTTGTAACATATTTTCAATATTTTTATGTATATATAACATATTTTGATTTTTGTTTCATTTTATTGCATAATTTATAATTAGCTTTAAAAAATAAGTTCTTTTTTAAGATTTGAAATATTTTGTGTAATTAAAAGATTTTTTATTTTGATGTGGTTGTAATAATAACTCAAAATAATGTATAAAATAGTTTTGTACTTCATGATTTTTTACTATTTTAGAGTTTTTGCAATCTTCTTAATTCTTTTATTTATATAAACTCACTTCTTTGAAAAATTAATTGATGGAATAATTTCTTGGTGGTTCCCAACATGTACTATAATTGATGATTTGGAACTACGAAAAATAAGTTAATTATTGTGACGCATGTTCTCCTAGGAATCGTGCACTCAGCAAATCAATCCATACACATACATTCCACATTCGAAAATTTGACATTCACAAGAGAAGGAGAAAATAACAACATGCATTGAAATTAAAATTTTTCTTGCTTTGCATTCAACCTGTTCACAATAACCTGTATTTCCATTCATTCATTCCATACACCAATTCCATTACATTCCATTGTCCATCTAATTCTCGCTAGAATATAAATGCATCTCCATTAATGCCACAATCACTCACCTTTACACGCATGGCTTTTCTTTAGTGATATATCCCTAAAAATAGAAATAAAACGAGTGGTGAGAAATGATGCAATTTGATGGACCAAACAGTTGGAGGAGATTCCAGCCACATACACGAGTCTACTCTGCAACTCAATCTTTGCGCTCCAATTTTGCATTTATGTCTCTGATTTCACTCAATTTACTGATTAAAACGTGTAAATCACCCTCTGTCCCTCTGATATATGGTATTTGTTCCAATAAGGTTAGTAATTATAAAGTGGATCTACTGTGTAACCCAAATTCAGAATATTTCTTCCAGGAAGCACGATGAGGAAGTCGTCCAGAATATAATTTTCAAGAGCTATAAAGATCCAATTATACATACCTCCAAAACAAAGTCTCAAGAATAAATATTATGCGATAGGGAGATGAGGAAAAGAAAAAATACACAAAGAGTTGCCAACCTAGACGTGTGATTACCATGTGCTGGAACTGACCATCCATATTGCAATGAGAACTCCTGAATCTCAAAGTGTCCATCCCTTGCTGCTAACTGAAAGGGGTATCCCCCTGCCTATTCTCAAGAAGCTCCTCTGCTTGATTATATTACGGTACAAAATGAATTAAAGAACCAATTAGAAATAAAAAGCATTTTGCTGGACCAAGGAGCTAAAAGTGACAATGGTATAACAATAGGGAGAAACAAGCTTCCAACATCTGCAATACCCTTCTCGACTAATTAGTCAAATTCTTCTCAACATACAAGCTGGCTATAAACTATTGGTCTAATACCTTCTGTTCAACTTCTCCACACTCATCAATTTGGGCATCTCAACTAGTGATGAAAAGGTTCCACTGGAATGGAAATGCCTGGGACAGAAACTTAAAGTAATCTCTCTTTTATTTTGAATAGAATTTATTGTGTCTTGTTGGAGTATTTGGTTGTGCGCTACTTGAGTTGCAGATAGGTAAATGCATACCTCCAGGATCCATTTACCGCATCCATGTGTTTAGTCCCACATCTACCAGTGGTGGGACTTAGAGGCTCTGTGGAGGCTATATAAGGAGCCCCGGACCTCTTGTATCCATTGAAAAAAGCAATGAAACATATGGCCCTTTGAGGCCTTCTCTCGTGGTTTCATCCCGCTCCGTATGAAGTAGGGTTCCATGTAAAAATCATGGTGTTCCATGTTTCATGTTTATGTTCTTATGCTCTATTTATCAAATCGCTTCTGCATTTCTATTTTCTAATATGGTATCAAAGCAGGTTCGATTCTCAAGGTTTTCATGTTCTTAATATTATTTGAGATTCGATTTTGATATTGAAAATTATTTTGAGAAGTTCATTAGAGATTTAGTTCTAGGTTTCATTGGAAACCCTAATCATGCATCCAAAGCACGCTCTGTTATTTTCTGCATATTCTGGAAATTGGTGTGAGGATTGTTTCATTTTTAAACACTAATTCTTCAAAGCACCAGTTCTCGGTTCCTTCTCCAAGTCGCATCTCCACGCATGATGCTCCAGAAGCATCCCAAATCTCGAGTACAGATTGATATGGTATCCGACTCCCCAGTCGAGCCCTCTAAGGATCCGCATCGCAAAGCGGTGCATACCCAGTCGATAGTGCCCTTCAGAGCAGTGTCGGTTCCAGACGGTGTTGGCTACGGTGAGATCTTCCAGGAGGAGCCCCTCTTGCATGATAGGGGCAGATCACGTCCTTCCACGCCTGCCATAGCACCCTCCTTCCTCTCGCGAAGCCCAGGTGGTACGAGATCAATGCTTTGGAACCCTAGGTGACTCCCCCTTCGCGAACCTCCAGTTGACGAGCCATCATCCCAGACAACGATGGCGTCGCCCAACTCCAGCAGCTCGCAAGGCGAGGACCTCCTGGCAGCACCTTCTCGCACTTCATCTCAAGGCTCAACACCCATAGCAAGATGCTCCAGGCCGGTGCAACTCCCCCTGGAGTCTCCTGTCCCTTGTGCTCCATAAGCTGTGCAAGCAGGAAACATGGCACCCCACTTCATGTTTTGGGTTCCAACGAAGGGAACCCTAATTTGCCGTCATGTTTTTTTTTCTTTCAATAAAAATTATGTAAAAGCCTAAAAAGGGATACGGGGCTACAGTTTGAGAAAAGGGTGGGGGTGATGGAAATAGGTTGGGCCCAAGAGGGCCTTTTATAGAAAAAAAACAAGAGTCCAATCGGGCAAAAAAAGGGCGCGTACAATAAAAAGTTGTACGTAAAAGTTGAAAAAAAACAAAAAAAAGCGTGTACAAAAGAAAAGTCGTACGCTAAAATTGCAAAAGCTATATGAAAAAAATTTAAAACGGCTTAAAAAATGATTTAAAAAGCCAATAGAAAAACGAATGCCTTATGTTAAAAAAATCATGGCGTCTATTTAAAAAAATTGACAAAAGTTGCAAGTTCATGATTTTTCCCATTTTTCTTGTCGAAGAAAAAAATGTTTGAAAAGAAAAGAAAATTGTGATACGGGTTATTGGTATTTTGTACCCACAATTTCTTGTCTTCTCCTAACTTGGTCGCTATCAATATTTTTCGACAAGTCTGGGAGAAAGGGAGAGTATTGTGTAGAGTCACAGGTCTTGTTCTAGATTCAGATGTCAGATTCTCCAGATCAGTCAGTTTCCAGACTCTACAGATGATATGTTATTTAGACTCGACGTTCAGATATTTTCCGAGTCTGCAGTTCGATGTGCACATGTGTTTACATCATGGTCAGTGGTCCCCATCATTCTTGTTGTTGTCGGCCAGAGTTCTCATGTGAGCCATAGGGACTCCAGAGTAGAGGACCATTCCCTATGCCATGTGGGCAAGTGTTTTCATGTGGTATCATAGGGACTCCAGAGCAGAGTACCATTCTCTGAGCCAAAGGGGAGAAACCCAGTTCTCCGACGAGGAGACTTCTTTAGACTCCATTCTCCAGTGAATGTGGACTCTGACGAGGATTGCACTCCACGACTCTTTTCAGTTCAACCCTTTTCAGAGATGGAGCAGTTGCCCCTATATTGTGGCGGGTCAGAGTACTCCGACGATTAGACTCATTTCAGTTGAAGTGACTCAGACAGATGCAGTATAGAGCACATGCTCTCCGATGAGGAGATTCAGAAGACTCACACTCCAGCCCGTTCGTCCTCCTCACATGCATGTCATGAGAAGCAACACCCTCAACAACAGTTGATAGTTGTACGGGTTGAGTTGATATTGTCCGTAGTGTCATGCCTTCTGAGTTGAGTTTCTTTTTGTTTGTTCAAGCTGAGTATTGCATGCTCCAGCTTGAGAGGGAGTGTTGGAGTATTTGGTTGTGCGCTACTTGAGTTGTAGATGGGTAAATGGATACCTCTAGGTTTTATTTACCACATCCATGTGTTTAGTCCCACATCTACCAGTGGTGGGACTTGGAGGCTCTGTGGAGGTTATACAAGGAGCCCCAGACCTCCTTTATTTATTGAGAAAAAGCAATGAAGCATATGACCCTTTGAGGCCTTCTCCAATGGTTTCATCCCGCTCCTTAGGGAGTAGGGTGCCACGTAAAAATCATGGTGTTCCATGTTTCATATTTCTATTCTTATGCTCTGTTTATCAAATCACTTCCATATTTCTATTTTCTAGCACGCCTCTCAGTGGGAATTAAATCCAATGCAAAACTGGTAGGAAGCTTTCGACAACTAAGTCACTTCCTTGTCTAGTAGATAAGGGTACAGAGAACACATCAGCATACATTAATGGGGGGAAATCTAACGATCAATTGATTTGTACGCTTCTATCATCATGACATTCAAGCAAGATTCAGTATGCACTCTTCAAAGAATACAAGGCTAAATCACCTAAACCCGAATCATATTTAAACGTCTCAACGTGGATTAAATTTCAGCACACATTAAGCAAGTTATAGAGCTCTTAAGATGTTCGGATATAGGATGAAAATCGCATGGTATCCACAGCAAGAGGAAGGGAAACAAAGTACCTCAGAAACGAGGTTCTTCGTTTTCTTCACCCACGAAAAACAGTGTGGTTGTTGCCCCGATTACGAGATGAAATCGTCCACGAGGATAGACTCGCTATTCCCTATGTGGAGGGGGTCTCGGGTCGTTGACCCAGGGCATTCCGACGATGCTCCGGTGAGGGAGAGGGAGTAGGAAGAGGGTTGATCGAAGGGGAGAAGGGTTTTGGACGTTTTGGATGAGAGGGGATGTGTTACATGGGTTGAGACTCGGATTCGGATCCAGGTCCGGATCTGAATATGGCCTGGACCCTCTAGCAAAAATCGCCATAACTCGGGCTATCGAACTCAGATTTTCATGTTTTTGAACTCGTTGGAAAGATCTCGATGAGAACTATGCAATGGGCTCTTGCTCGATTTTTTTGATCACTGAACAAGTACAGATTTTACAATTAAGCTCAAACTCAGTCAAGATTTACATTTTAGTCCATGTTCGGTATTCGAGGTTTTCACAATTATAAATGTCCATTTCCCCACCATTTATAGAAGATGGAAACTATTTACAATAATAATCTTATATTAGTGGTTCAACTATACCCACCAATAAAATACCTTATTAACTCATAACTTCCAAGTGAAGGGAGGCTTGACGTCACACATCATGGAAATGTAGAAAAAATGTAACTCAAATTTGACAAATAAGAGGCTCATTGTATGAGCATAAAACAATTGCAAAGAAATTTTTTTGATGGCAACAAGAAACTACATGGATATGTAAACTATTTTTGCACTACTTTGCGAATCATACAAGGGAATTATAACTTGATATTTGCATTGTCTATAGGAAGAGAGATCTTGATTCAAGTAGGATCCAACGACAGCTAGTACTTGCATGCACGGTGATGAATCATGATGACACAACGAATTTGAGCGATGATTCTCTACATTAACTATCGACACCAAAGATGATACTTATGTATCACCTTGCCCTTGACTTTGTCTCATGAAATCGACTTTTTATGCCATGAGGAAGTTGGCTCCTCTCGCAATTGGACATATGTCAATGAAAAGGTACAGAGCTATAGGTAGACAACCACGATGGTGGGGTGCCAAACTATAGGGGATGACCAACTTGGGAGTGGTAGAAGGTTTCAAATTCTCTATTTCTCTCCTCTTGTATTTGTGACTAGCCATCCTTCTAACCATAGGGTGGACGACCATATAGAGTTGGAGAGTGATAAATCCCTGATTTACCAACATTATTTATTATTATTATCTCTCTTGCTTACGTATTCTACTACTACTACTACTACTACTAATTACCAACTAACATTACTTAACAATTAACATGATGGAAATAGTTAACACTAATTATTGTGTGTATACATATCATTGTGCCTATTTTTATGTGTTTATTATTTATGAAAAATCAAATAAAAATTATTATAATATTGTACATAATTAATTTAACACTAAATATAAATTAAAAATTTAATAAATAACAAAATAAATAAAAATAAGTATTTCTAATACTTTAAAAATAATTTCTTTGTATATATAGTGTTTTCTCTCTTTGAGTTTAACATGAAAATTGTAGATCTCATCGAGATCTACAATGTTTATATTGAATATTTTTTTCTGATTTTATTCCTAACTAATTTATTTTTATTTATTGTTGACTTGATCATTTCTTTGGAGCCTGATTGGACCACGTGGCTACATATGGGCAACCCACATAGCCCGCCCATTTATTCCCTGCGCGACCTTTTTTCTATTGCACATCAGATCCTAATGGTCCGATCCTCACCACATGTATGAGCCTAAATCTTGGCCATTGAATCAAAAGATCCTATGGCTGAGACCTCTTCCCTAACCTGCTGACCACCTCTAAGAAGAGGCGCGACTTCATCAATTGCCTGACTTCATCCATTATTCCGAACGACTCCAGCCAACGTCGCCCTACGTTTCCATCACCGTCACCTTCCTCTAACTTCCCTATCCTACGCCATACATATAACCTTCATTTCCTATCAACCTCCTCTAACCTAGATGAGGTTGAAAACCTCTCAAAAATCTCCATATAACCTCTGCCCCTTTGCCCTCAAAACCCCATCACTGCCCATCGTAGCATTTATCTGCCACTTCATGCATCGACTCCTAGCCTTTTCCAAACCTCAGTGGCAATTAGGGTTCAATAATAGAGAGTATTAACATGATTAGATGTTGGTGAGATCCAAATTACTTCAACCTTGTTGCAGCATTATTTGAAGTGTTGCTCGAGCTTCCTCAGTTAGCCACCGAAGTCAAGCGACGATCTATAGCTATAATCTCCATTTTGACCTATCTTTCTCCATCGTTTTCTCAGTCCAACATTTCAAGGTAATTCTAATCTTTGTTTCTCCAAGTTCTTCCATTTTGTTCTTACATATTTTTCAATCAATTTCATACCCTGGAACCATTTTCACCATAGCCGATCATTAGACTTCCGCGCATGAACTCTAGTGAATCCTCTACGATTCTTCATGTCTGTCTCCACATCAATTCCTTCTTCTTCTTGTAAGGAAGAAGAACTTGAATAGGCTCTTCTCTTCCATCTTTGACTAGGCTTCCATGTCACTAACCACAACTAGCTGGTGCTTTGTTTGGTTCGCTAATCTTGCAGGTGGCATATCATTGCATTGAATGGAGGAAGGTTCAAAGCTTTGATACCAAAATTTCTCACCGGAGATGCGTCACTAACTGAGGCCTCAGAGATTATCACTTCCTCCTAGACCCTCGAGCTTCATCGCCAAAAAAGGGTTCCCCAACCTTAACCAACGTCAGAGCATCAAGGAGGAGTGAGCACCAGGTCGCCGGAGCCCCTCCATTGCCACTGCATGCGGTGGAGGAAGGAGTTTACCTGCGAGTAGCAGTAGCCGTTAGATTAAGCATTTGGGAGAGATCCAATGCCTTAATAGAAATCACATCATCTTCCTCGAGGCATCGATTCAGGACTTGAGCCTCGGAGTATGCAAGGCTGATCAGACCACTAGCAGACTGCCACGTGGCCCGAGACTTCTTTGCTACCTGAGCCTAGCATATCATGTGATCTGGCACACATGCTTCTGGGATAATTGCAATGCCTCCCCTCAGATTTCTTCAATTTGCAGATAAGTCCCCGCCATGGTAAAATTGCTTACTTGTGCATGCAGTTTTGTTTATTTGTGATTCAGTCCGATATGGACTATTTTGTGATTAAATAAGTTAGTTTTTATTACGAATATGCCCATGTAATGCTTGATTAATAACTCGTGGACTTGTTATCGAATTTGAATGAAAATGGTGTCATTTGAAAGGTCTTTAATTTTGTGTATTCTATATACTATTTCAATAACTATCTCATGCACATTAGTTTTGAGAACTCACCTTGTTTATCTAGCCTATTGATTGTTCTCAAATTTGAATTTAATTTTGGGTGATTGATGCATTGATTACTTTTTTCATAAAGTATTTATTAGTTTCACAAGAGATTAACAATTAATCAGGAGTTTTGTTGAGTGTTGTACATCTTATTTTATGTTTCTTTGCATCATTAGTTGATCATTTAATATAATGGCATAAAATGTTTTGAAAATTCATGCATTAATTGTGTGTTGCATTCACTTGACCTAGATCACTGTTCAATTGCTTAAATAAGTACTTAACACCTAGATTAAATTGAGTGATTGCCCGTGTCCTTGTATTCGACCCTTGACTTACCCATGTATAAATTAAAACCAAACCCGTTGACAGAGATATTCGTCTTGGTTCTGATCAGTTTCTAATTGGCCATAATACAACAACTAATATTAATACTGTTGATTAGCAATCCATTTGTATATATACTTTTATTCATCTCTCGTACTTTCACATATTTTTATATATTTATTATGGGCTATGGGTACGAGGATTTGAAAATATTTGTAAAAATAGTTTGTGAAGTATTAAGAAAATTTTATATTTATTTTACATGATTTGTAAAAATATTTTACAAATGATTTTAAAAAGAGTACAAATTATTTTGACAATATACACATTATTTTTCTATATAGTTACAAAGTCTAATCTTTAAAATAAAAATAAAACCATTAAATAAAAAATAAAAATATATAAATGAAAACTCAAAATAAAAACTTAATTCATTTTCTCAAAAGAAGTTTAATTTTTTGAAGGGTTCCTTTAGTGTAATGGATACTTTTTGAATCGTTGGAGTCTTTAGACTATAAAAGGTGGTCTAGTCTTAGTCTCTTATAGAGTAAATCATGGAATAGATTTTAGATGTGAACTCTATATTTTGAAAGATCAAGTTGATAAAGAGTTCATTAGAAAGAGTGAACGCCTATTGAGAAAGACAATCTATTATTGTAAGAGTTGGATATGGATGAGTTCGCACCTTTTCTTATGGATATCTGAAGGTTTGAAGGTTAGGTCTCTTGTAAGTGAGGTCATCTTCAAATTTTCAGCTTTTACCTTTTTAGGATAACTCGCAGATCTATTACCAAAAGTAAGGGTTTAATTCGTCTTCCTTCCATTTTAGAAAATTTTTAGACTTCCCATGTTGATATGGATATTACTTTTGAGGATGAATGGCATCATTCGAAGCTCTTCTTTTCTTAAGTCAATGAAGATCTTTCCTATTTTGATTATGAGGTTTACTCTGTGAGGATGAAGCAAATGAAGCATAGGGCTGCCTATGATTTTAAACCACATGGTTTCAAGTGTGATGCATAAGGCTGAGAAGCTAGAGTTTGGTAGTGTTGTGTTGGTACCCATGTGTTGTTCTCGTAATGTTTGTCAGTTCCTTTATGTGGTTTTGTTTCAATTTCTTTATGTGGTGTTTTATTTAAGCATACCTATTCTCTACTTTTGTTAATGAAAATTCTTCGAATAAAATTTTCTAACTCATTAACCTGCTAACTAAGAAGTTGATGTTTCCCTGATACTTTCACATTCACACAAGGCTTGTTGAGATTTATAACACTTGCTCTATGAATTCCAGAAAACTATCTTAATCATTAGACTCTTAGACTTAATAATTCATACTTCTCTAGTTAGAAATATTTATGTGCTATATGTCATGCTTAATATAATCCTTTAAAAATATGACCGACACTCACATGCACGGCTGCATTCATGATGAGATGAGGTTTCACTTGAGGGACTGGGATTTGCGATTCAAGTTCGGACTTGATTTTATGATACTCGAGGATGGAATAAAATTAATGAAGGTTTTTTAAAATTTGAGTGCCAATCTTACCCAATATGAGAACATTGTTCTTATGCCATTCTCTTGATATTAAGCTAATAAGTGCTAAAATTAAAATGGTTGATCAATGTGCACGAATTCTTTGTAAAAGCAGTGGATATATCCAAAAAAAGAAAATAAAAAAATAATAGAAAGATATAGATAAAAGCTCAAGCATTACAAAGTCAAAATCAAAGAGCTTACACCAGTGGTGAGCGCTCCCACCCTTTTTAAGTGTCCAGTTGGACCAAAGTATTAGGCTTTTTTTTAGTCAGGCTAGTACCTCAAAAAGGGCTCTGCATCATAAGCAATACAAGTCTGCGTGTAAGTATATTAGATACTTAAAGAAGACACACTTGGTGTACTTCCAGGAAAACAAGTACATATGACTCAATCTCTTTTGACGGACACACTAATTAGAAAAAAATATATTGAGTTGATTTAATAAGGCACTTGAGAGATACCTTGTTCCAATGAGAGAAAGAGAAGAATTGACACAAACCTAATTATCTCCATCATATGGCCATCCATCTACATTGTTTGAGTCTTACAAGCTAATGAGATTGTGAATTGAGGCAAGAATAGATTTAATCCCTAGTGTTGAGGATTGGGTCCTTAGATGAATCTCTTATATTAGAGCATTAAGTGACATCTTGAGTCTGCACTTGTGAATGCAGTCTACATAATAACTCATATCCATAATATATATGTATTAATTGAGAGTCTGATGATTAAAGAAGTCGAATTTCTTTTAATCAAGACTTGGTTCAACTTAGAGTTTTGGGATCTCTAAAACTGAGTGTTATGGATTGATTAAGCCTTGTATCTGTACATATACATGTCGAGGAATTCACTAACTCACTAATTCATTCTTTATTTTATTAGCTCGAGGACGAGCTTAGCTTAAGTATAGGGGGTGATAGATCTCCGATTTATCAACATTATTTAGTATTATTATCTCTCTTGCATAATTATTCCACTAATAATTAACAACTAACATTACTTAAAAATTAACATATTGTAAATAATTAACACTACTCATTTCTATACATATATATATTATTGTGCTTATATTTTATGTGTTTATTATTTATTAAAAATGGAATAAAAATTAGTACAATATTGTACATAATTAATTTAACATTAAATATAAATTAAAAATTAATAAAATTAATAAAAAATAATATGTACTTTACTACTTTAAAAATACTTGCAAAAACATTTTCTTTACATATATAGTGTTTTTCCTCTTTGCATTCTGAATGAAAGTTGTAGATCTCAATGAGACCTACAATTTTCATGTTGAACTTTTATTTTATTTTAAACTATTTTATTTTTATTTATTGTTGATTTATTCTTTCTCAAGATCCTGATTGGAACACATGCCGCCAAATGGGCAGCCCACGTGTGTTGCCCATTTATTCTCACACATCCTTTTTCCTATCGCACATCATATCGTGATGGATCTGATCCTCACCGCACATATGTGCCTAAATCGTGGTCATTGGATCAAAAGGTCCAATGGTCGAGGCATCTTCCCTAACCTTTAGACCACCTCAGTGAAGAGGTGCGACTTCACCAATTGCCCAACTTCTTCCATTATTCCTAATGACTCCAACCAGCAGCGCCCTTCGTTTCCATCACCATCTCCTTCCTCTAACTTCCCTAACCCACACAATACATCTAACCTTAATTTCCGATAAACCTCCGCCAACCTACATGCAGTTGAATACTGCTCGACAACCTCCTTGGAATCTCCACCCCTTCACCCTTAAAACCCCATCGCCTCCAATTGCGACGATTATCGCCACTTAATACACTTAACCTTCATGTCTCTTTGCATTCTAAATGAAAGTTGTAGATCTCATTGAGATCTACAACTTTCATGTTGAACTTTTATTTTATGTTATTCCAAACTATTTTATTTTTCTTTACTATTGATTTATTCATTTCTTAAGATCTTGATTGGAACACATGCTGCCATATGGGAAGCCCACATGGGTCTCCCATTTATTCCACACATATTCTTTTTCCTATTGCAAATCATATCATGATGGATCCAATCCTCACCGCACATATGTGCAAGGTCCAATGACCGAGGCATCTTCCCTAACCTCTAGACTACCTCTGCGAAGAGGTGCGACTTCACCAATCGCCCAAATTCTTCCATTATTCCCAATGACATCAGCCAACATCGCCCTTCGTTTCCATAACCATCTCCTTCCTCTAACTTCCCTAACCCACACAATACACCTAACCTTCATTTCCGATAAACCTCCACCAACATACATGGAGTTGAATGCTACTCGACAAACTCCTTGGAATCTCCACCCCTTCACCCTCAAAACCCCACCACTGCCAATTGCGATGATTGTCGACACTTCATGCATCGACTCCTAGCTTTTTCCAGCCCTCAGTGGCAACTAGGGGTTCAAGAATAGAGAGTGTTAACGTTGATCAGATATTTGCAAGATCCAAGGTACTTCAACCTTGCTGCAGCCTTAATTGAAGTGTTGCTCGAGCTTCCTCACTTAGCCACCGAGGTCAAGCGACGATATGGATCTATAAGCTCCATTTTTGTCCTGTCTTCTTCCATTGTTTTCTTAGTCTGACATTTCTAGGTAATTCTAATCTTAGTTTCTCCAAGTTTCTTCCATTTTGTTCTTACATATTTATCAATCTATTTCATACCTTGAAACCATTTTGACCATAGCCGATCATCACACTTCCACGTGTGAACTCTAGTGAATCCTCTTCGATTCTTCATGACTGTCTACACATTGATCCCTTCTTCTTCTTGCAAGGAAGAAGAACTCGACTAGGATCTTCTCTTACACATTCGACTAGGCTTCCATTTCACTATCCACAACTAGGTTCTGCTTGGTTTGGTTTGCTAACCTTATAGGTGGCATAACTTTGCATTAATTGGAGGAAGGTTCAAAGCCCCGATCTTCATCGCCGGAGATGCATCACTAACTGAGTGCCTCAGAGAGTATTGCTTCCTTCCAGACGCTCAAGCTTCATCTCCAAAATCTGAGAAGGGTTCCCCGACCTTAACTGACGTCCGTGCATCAAGGAGGAGTGAGCAGTAGATTGCCGGAGCCCTGCCATCGTCACCGTACGTGATGGAGGAAGGAGTCTGCCTACGAGTAGCAGTAACCATTAGATCAAGCACTTTGGGCGAGATCCAACGCCTTAACAGCAATCACATCATCTTCCTTGATGCATCGATTCCAGACTCGAGCCTCGGAGTATCTGAGGCTGATCAGACCACTAGCATACCGCCACGTGGCCTAAGCCTTCTTCGTTGCTCGAGCGTAGCGTATCACATGATATGACATACATGCTTCTTGGATAATTGCAGTGCCACCTCCCAAGTTTCTTTAATTTGCAGATAAGTCCCTATCGTGGTGAAATTGCTTTGTCCAGGTGATTTTGTTTATTTGTGATTTAGTCTTATTTGGACCAATTTGTGATGGAATAAGTTAGTTTATATTACAAATATGCCACCGTAATACTTAGTTAATAACGTTTGGGCATGTTTTCCAATTTGAATGAAATTGGTGTCATTTGAAAGCTCTTTCCAAGCTTTTTTTGTGTATTCTATTTACAATTTGGATACTTATCTCATGCACATTAGTTTTGAGAACTCAACTTGTTCAGCCAACCTATTAATTGTTCTTAAATTTGAATTAGATTGTTGGTGAATGATGCATTAGTACCTTACATTGTGGGTGTAATCAAATCACTTTATTTATTTATTTTTAGTGATTTTTAGTGCATTTTAGGTTAAGTGCTCATGTTGTTGTATTTTTTATTTTGTCTTATTTATTTTATGTTGTGCATTTGCTTAAATAGCTATATATTCCTCTTTAGAACTCTCTAAATATTTTATTGTTTTGCGGTAGGGATGCGGAGTCGACGTACATCAAAGGAATGCAGATGTGAGGAGCTTGGAGCTACGAGCTAGTGAGACAACTTAGCAATCATTTTCAGGAGGAATTTCTAGCTTAATTAAGTAGTGTCTTTGTATGATATTTTTGTACCATTATCTGTAATAATTTGTAGGTAATTTGTCCTTTTTGTTATGGTTCTCATTTGAGTTCTCAAGCGTGTAAAAAAGGCATCTTTATTATTTATTTTATTTTCTGGCTATTCGAGAGTGGTTCTCGACTTGTGTGGTGCAAATAGGATTGGCACATCGCATCAAATAAACAAAATTTAGGTCAAATTGCCTTCGCTTATTTCGTAACTTAGGACACACAATTTTGGATATCATAAGATTCACTATCTTAGAGATTCATTAATAGATTCACTGTAAATACGTTCTACTTAGTCAAATTTATTGATATTCTTCATCGCTAACAAAACTCCTATTTAGGTGCAACTTTTCTACTTACATCATATACATAGATTTAAATATTCAGTCTAACATCCACATGGAGAGTGATAGGATTCACTGTGAGTATCTCTAAATGACTGCATGCATCATTGATTACTGCTTGCATTTTGTTTTTCGTATTCTTCCACGGTCTTTACAAACTTAAGGAAAAGGAAAAAGGGATTGAATGTTAGGCATGTTTTTCATGTGGCCACCTTAATAAAGTGATAACCAACATCAAAATTGGGACAGAAGTATGCTAGTGGACATTAATTAACTTGGAATAAAAACAACCTTGTATTATGGGAAGTAACATCCTCATTGTAAACAGGTACTAACCACCAAATAAAGTTGGTGAGGATGGATCCCTAAAGTTAGAGGGCAAATCCCTGGACTTCCACCCTAAGTATGCAAGTCTAACTCTCGAGGATTTTGGGAGATGCAAATGGTTGCCTTAGACCTTAGAAATATATTTTGGTTGTATCCACTTACATGTTGCTTTTCAAGGGTGATATTAAACCTGGCAGCCTAGGAAGATCACTCCATTACAGGGCTTATAAGACTTCAATTGGGTGTAGTAGGAAATTCCCTATATGTTCATAAAAGATTGCTCTATTATCAACTAAAAATGCCAAGATAAAAGAGACCGAATGATGAATAACCAATTCATCATCTCTATTCATTCATTGGCTTAAAATACCAAGCAAAACACCTGTAAATATCACTAATTATAACTTATTAATATCATATCATATGTAAATAGTGTATATTTATCATTATTTTAACCCAAAATAAATAAATAAAGCAGTACATAAAAATGAAATAAATGAGAAGACTATATATATGTAACAAATAGAGGCTATCTTAACCCCGAGAGTAGGTTAAGACTTGACCTAATTGATAATGAATAAAGTCGGGGGAGATAGGGTCATTAATGTAAACAATCTAGAAAATTAAAGTTCACTTTTATATAGATTCATCAATATCCATATTGTATATATTTTCTATTATTTTATTTATCAATAAAATAATCTAAAATAAAAATGTTTTCTTCTTAGAACTTGTGCATAAAAATAAGTTGTAAATATAAAGATATTTGCAAGAAGAAACTCTTATAGAACAAGAGAAACAATACTCCGAAAAAGCTGTAAAGCCAAAATTAACAGATCAATAACTACTGCATAAAAACTCAAAATAAATAAAATTAACTTTCATTGTGTTCAAAACTAAATAAGCTTTAAACGAAAGTGGCTTCATAAAAATCAGAGTTAAGATGTGAAAGTTGGCTTTTTGGAGTGCTATTGTATGTTGTGTTTATGTTGTACCTATTATTTATATTCTTTTATTTATTTCTTTATATTTGTACACAAATTGTATTTTTATTCTGTTCGTATTTTTTATTATTTATCTAAAATACAAATAAAATAATAAAATTTAAAATAATAAAAAATAAAATAAGTATATTTCTACATAGGTATAATGTGCCTATATTGTACATAGTTTTATTTATTTAACTTATTCAGTTAATCCATAAAAATCAAACAAAAATATATTTAAATCCTTAAATTATTTTGTAAATAAATAAAATATTAAATTATGTATTTTTTTGTAAAAACACTTAATTTATAATGTATATATTGTATATATAGGTATTTTATACATATGAATAAATGTATTTATTAATTTTACCCTATTTAATTAATTTAGTTAATTAATTAAGAGTCACAAAAAAATAATTTATTAACATTATTTATTTTGAATTTTTTTTAAATTAATTTAATTTTGTATTTATTTTCTATTTATCTTTAATTATTTCAATTTTTTGTCTTTTAGTGATTGTCTTCATTAGGACTGGACCATGATTGGTCCAGACCCAAATGTTGACCCACAGTCAACTAGATCCCTACTCCCTCTTACCTGAATAATATGGCTGACCCTCCACCTTCCTTCATTTTTCCCTTTCATATCCGATCTCATTTTCTCCTGATTTCTTCTCCATTCAATCACGCGAATAACACTATCGCACACCATATTACTTTTTCATCCAAATCTTCCTTGGTTCACATGCCATACATTTTTTGAATTTCACCTCTCACCACCTCTATAAATAAGGGCCTCCAATAAATTTTGTTCGATGATCCATTTTCACCTTATTTCCATCCAAGATTGAGACTTGGAGAGCACCTGAGGTAATAGCAAGGGTGCCCCATGATAGGGAGCACTGGAATTCGACTAAAGTTCGAGATCCAACAGCCACCATAGTTGCCTCGTGAGCTCAATATCTTCGACCAGGCGCAATTGGATCAAGGTCGTAATTATCACCATCCATTGTAGGATCATTTCCCTTTTATTTTGCATTTAATTTCAACAAAGTTTCGTTCCATTTAAATTCTCGAGAAGTAGCTGTAGAATCACCTCGGATCCACAAGGTCAGAGGTTATCACTATGTTTCCGACCACATTGACCATCGACGTTCCATCAAGAATGTTCTCTGCACCTTCTTACACATCCTAATCACCAGATCCATCACAGATATGAAGATTTCAATCTTGCTCCGATCACTTCGATGGAGATCAACCCATTCCCCACCATTTGCTTTTGTTTTTGCATAATATTGTCCATTTGACCTTTGCCTTCGAGCGAGGAACAAATTGCAAGTGTTTTACGAGCCATATGGATCATGAATTGAAGATCTGGAGGCGAGTTTCAGGTGCAATAGAGGTTGAGCTCCAAGTCCCCGATCAATAGAACCTGGACTTCATTTCTATCGGAGATCAATATAGAACATCATCTCGAGCATAGTGAGCACCTCCGACATCAGTACTGAGTTAGATTAGAGGAGATCAGATCGAATCCATCTCGTCAGCTCAGACTTTCATCATTGTTCTTCCAGAAGGTTTCATCGTCGTCAGATCAGGAGAAAGCCTTTCTAGATTTAATCATAGCCACATGTTAACACCCAATTCGACACCATCAGATCAGAGCCTCCGTTTCAGTGATGATTTTGCTACTTTTACCCTATAGTTATTTTTTATTGTAAATAAGTTTGATATTGAACACATGTCCTAATATAACACTTTGAATAATTGCATTATGTCCCGTTTATATTTTAATTAACCACACTTAAGCCCTATTGACACAAACTCACATGTCTTTCACATCATTTTTTTGGAAAATTGCAAAAAATGTTTGTTATAATTTTCTCCATAACTTTGTAATAATTATAAGTGGGTCCATTGTAGTGCGACTCACGTGCCCTTCCATGTGCAGTTGCATGGAATTTTTACTTCCAGACCCCTATATTCTTTAGATTTATTATTATTCAGTCCTAAAACATAAAATAATAACATTTAAATCCTCTCACTATAGATTAATTAACTTATCTTTAATTTCTTTTAATAAATAGCTAATTAACTCTAAAAAATCTCTAAAAAATTAGTTAAGCTTATGATTAAGTGCTTTATCACTAATAATTTGTTTTTGCAAAATTAGTTGATTTTGCTATTTTTTAAAATTCAAAAACATCCAATATTTGTTGTATTCATCTTAAAAATTCATAAAAAAATTCAAAACTATTTTAAAATTCTAAAAAATCGTTGAAGTTGCCTTTTATATTTTTTATTACAAGTAAACTTTTCATTCAAAATTTCTTACAGAAAATCTAAAAAATTAAAAAATATAGACAATCTATAAAAATATAAACATTAAAGAAATCAGAAAATACATAGTTGGGCTTTTTTTAAAGCTTGAAAATTTTGAAAAATGGTAGAGTAATTTTGATTTGTCCATTATTTCAGTTTTTATTCATTTGAAAATCCTTAAAATTCTATAATTTACATAAAATTCACAAAAGCAATAGAAATTTTTATAAAACACAAAAACATTTTTATTATGATTTTTGACTATTTTTACTATTTTGAAAAATCTAAAAGACTCATTATTTGCTTTATTTATTCATTTTCTTTATTTATTTTCTTTAAAAAAATTAAAAGATAAATATTTGAAAAAATTAAAATCATTAAAGAATTAAAAATTAGAAAACATATACAAATTTAAAATATTAAAAATCCATAAAAATATAAAAGTATAAATTCTATAAAAATAACACAAAGAAAAAGGAAAGAAAAATCCTTTATTAATTACCAATAATTAAATAACGCTCAGGTATTGTACCCTCCCTATGTTCGATCATGATTAGCTATACATGTAAAATAATAGTACTGGCATTTGTTTTATTTCTTGTTCGAAAAATTATTTTGATTTGGGAATTTGTGGGTTGCAGCGACACCTTCACACTTGTTCTATTTTTCATTAAATAAAAACCCACATTAAATTACTCAATAAATCAAATATAACCATTGCCGGGGAGGCACGACAAGGGTAGTTAGGATTTCTTGTTCTTCTATCTCTATTGATTGTTTATTTAATTTTCTATTCACTTATCTACTTTATTGTTTTATTGCATTTTTTTATTCATTTGTTGTCTCTTTTATTTTTCTCTTTATTTTTATCATAAATTGTGTCTAGACACACTTTTGTTTCCTTTTTGTTGCACGGGCCTAGCGAGCGAGGGCGACAATCCTAGGATAGCCGATGAACCTAAGGAAGGTGGAGGCCGGGAGCTTCTTCACTGACCGACATGAGAGAGCTGCTGAGTAGGAGTGGAAGAGTTGAAGACCTATTCTTGTATTTTATTTAGATTTTATTTTCAGCCATTTTATTCATTTTATTCTTGTAATTAATTTTAATAATTTGCTAGCACTTGCCCCTTTTTTGTTTTCTATAGATCCATTAGACTTTGTGCTTATTAGGGTTCAATGATCCATTGTGGTTTTGTTTTTTCTCGATATTTTTTCTATTTGTTTCACATTATTTAATTTTTCCACATTTATTTTTCTTTGTTTTTCGGTTTGAGCTCTTATATTTATGATTTCATTATCTTGGTTGAGCTAGGTAAATAATAGGTTAAAATACATAATATATTTATGTATCTACAATCTTATTTCATAGTTGGACTTAGGCAAATAAACTTGGTTCTTGCCAATAATAGAAATTCATGCTAGGATGGTTCTCATTTGCATTTCATATAGATAGATTTAATTTTTATGTGCGGATAATTTTGCATGTAGACTGTTGGCAACATATGCACATATCATACTTTGCATGCATCATTGATTTCCATGCGCATTGGCTTTTCCGACTTCCTTTCCCATTTTCTGAACTTAGGATAAAAATGAATTTGAAAAAATCGTTAGGCGATTTTATTTGAAAAATATCCAAAAAAAGTGATAGCCTAAATAAAATTTAGGACTGCTAAATACACTCGACCCTAAAATTGTATGTAACAATCATTTTGTATTATGGAGAGTAACCCCCTCATTTCTCATAGGTACTTACCTCTACATAGAGTGAGTGAGGACGTAGCCCTAAGGATAGAGCGCATATCCTTGGACTTGTGCCCTAAGCAACTATGTATCACTCTTCGGCACACGATCATAGCTGCAAGAACTTGCCTCTAACCTTGAAAAATCATTTTGGTGTTCTCCGCATCATATCTCCCTTTGGGAATGATAAAACCCAGTAACCAGTGCAATGGTTCCACTGTTTGGGAAGGTTTGAGGACGTACACTGGACGATAGGGCAACATCACTCTGTGTTTGTGGTTAAGTAACTGTGTGATTCACTAAACTTACAATTGAAAAGATAAAAGACCAAACTCTTACGATCTCCATTTGTGTTCAGTTGGTGAATTGAGGGATTGGTTTGTGTTTGTTTGTTAGAAAAAAAACTTCCACCCACTTTGCGCCTTTTTCACTTCCTTCTTCTTGTTTGACCTTTGTGATCTTGTACCTTCCTTTTGTATCGAAGATGTTGGATTGGAGTACATTTTGTTTGGACTTCACGAACCTATCTCTTTACACTCTACTTCCCTCGTCTTCACTTATTCGGGATGACCCTCTTCCAGAATATTCTTCATTTTCTACTTCACAATTTTTTTCACCAATAAATCCCTTGGTCGAGATGGACTCTAATCTCGATCTTTCATTTGAGGCTCCTTCAGTTATGAGGACTGATCAAGTGCCTTGCATATTTTCAGAGAGGGAACTTAAGGACTCGATGCTCAAAGACCCCATTAGCAGACCAGTCTGAGATCAATAGTAAGATGTTAGCATCCATTCATGTCATTCAGGAATAGCTTACTGAGCAAGCCAACATCCAGGCTGGGTTGAGAGACATGATCCTAGAGATGAGGAATGCATGAGGAGAGAGAAGCATGAGAAGCAGAGAGGAGGTGAGAATGGAGGGGAGAATGTGCAGAATGAGTAGAACAGACCAGAACCAGTTGTTGAGCAAAACCTAGTTGAGGCCATGCTCGACCTTAGAGATGCTTATAACCCAGGAGCAGGACATACAATTACATGGATTCAGATTCCCACGATTGGAATTTCGAGCTGAAGACCGAAATACTTCCTTTACTCCCTACATTCCATGGGCATATCAATGAAGAACCTTACATACACCTCCAGTAGTTTGACCGCATATATGGCACAATGCAGTACCCTAACATACTGTTAAAGGTAGTGAAGACGATAACTTTCCCCTTTATCCTTAAGGATAAGGCATTATATTGGATTAATCATTTAGACAAGGGTGGTGACGTCTTCGGAAGAACTAAGATTGGCTTTTCTGAGCAAGTATTATCTCCTAAGATGACTAAATCAAATGCGATCACTCATAGCCAACTTCTCCTAGATGTCCCATGAGCCCATTCACAAGGGATGGGAACACTTCAAGAATTTGATGGAGAAGTGCCCCCATCACGATATCCCAAAGACATGCTTAGTCTAAAATTATTTTGGGATTTGAGTTCATAGAATCAGAGATTGGTAGATGCCACTTGTGGGGGATCACACTTCAATAAGGATGAGGACATATTATGGTAGATTTTTGAAGAAATGGTGGAGAGCTCTATCTTCTTCTCACATTTTTCAGAAGAATCTTGTACCTTCTTCTACACCCCACACAGCCGTCAAAAGGACCGTGTCTAATGATGTAGATAGGGTAGACCGTTCAGATATGACCATCATTGGAAATCACCTATCCAAAGTTGATATAATTGAAAAGAGATCACAAGAGTTAGACAAATTACATGTGATCGAACATAAGACAAAGAAGCTGGACAAGCTGGATGAGATTACAAAGCATAAGGAGCTTCTTGTCAATACCATTCATGTATGCTAGAGTTTGAGTGCCACAACCGATACTTCAACACATGAGTCTTCCACTTCCACAGTTCAATAGAGTTCTGGAGGACCTCTTACAGTCCAGCATATGCAGACTCCTTATCAGGTCCAGCAACAACAGACTCCAGTATATGTGGTGCCATACTACACTAAGACTCCTTACTTTTCAGACCCACAATTTCCACCTCCACCTCAGATACATGAGGTGAATGGCATTTGGAGTGGTCTCGAGCACAACTAGACCCATCCATCTGAGCAGTCTTAGTTGGGTCCAAAGGTCAACTAGAGATTGCTCCACCAATTTCAGGGATGTAAGCAGTACCAGCCTCAGCCTCATTATCAGTCTCCATCTCACTTCCATACATGGATATCAACAAATGCTTCTATTTTATTCTTATCAATCATATCATCAGTAGTAGCATGCACAATATTCACATCCTCCTCCTCCGTAGTATCATTACACACCACAGTTTGCATATTCTGGGTACCAGTAGCCTCCACACTTTCAGTCTCAACGACCTCAGTTATTGAGCAGCCAGAGGCACCTTCAGTGAATCCCACACTGGACTATCTCGCACAATTGATGAAGAACATGAGAGACATCAACCATAAGCTAGAGGACTTGACAACCATGAAGACCATCATACCAACCCAGGTTGAATCTAATCCCAACAACTTCTGTTGCAATAAGTAGTAGGTAGCACATTATGATCCATCCACTCCTGAGATAGGTATGCATTGTGATTTTTCATGTTTATCTAATTCCATTACTCTCAAGAGAGGGAGGAGATTGCAATCACCAGTAGCGTTGGGATTGAAAAATAAAGCCATTGATCAAGCTTCATCATCTACTGCATATTCTTCATCCACTCAGCAGAGATCGAGCATTGCAGTCCATGGAGGAGTAGCAACATCACCATTGACCATAAAATTTGAAAAAATGAAGAAAAACAAAATCCCAAAAAGATAATAATGGGAGATTCAGAATTGAGTCAGCGTTAGAGGAGAACATACCCTGCGCAAAGTCTTCTTCTTCTGCAGCAGACCGAGCAACGCGAGGCATTTATTTACCTTTTCTTTACTTATTATTGATGATATTATACATATTGATTCTGATTGTCCATATGTATATGATAATTCTGATATGAATAAAAAGAATTTTGTTTCTGACTCTATTCCTTTTCCTAATGCATTGAATAAGAGCAAAAATATTCAAAAATTAAAAGCAACACTTTCTGATCATGGAGTGGTAGAGATACTTTAGAATATTTTCCTTTAGATGTCACTCCTGAAGTCCATGGAGTACATGCCTGTTGTGAAAAGAGGATTTAAGGAAGCATGTACTACACATGGCCAACCCAAGCAGAACATACACAAGAGAACTGAGAAACATATATTGACCATGGTCATTGTTAATGCCATTATCAACCTCCCGCATAAAAAGAGAGACACGAGAGCACCTATATCCAATGTTGTATATTTGATCAGGAGTTTAATCATACTCTTATTGATAGCGGATACTCCATAAATCTCATGCCGACCTCGCTACTCAAAGAGTTTGGGTTGGGGCCTCTTAGATCGACCATGATTATCCTTCAGTTTGCTAATTGATGGATCAAGAGGTCAAGGGGCATTCTAGAGGACGTTATCGTGATGGTGCAAGGAATGCAATTCCCAGTTGGCTTCATTGTCCTGGACATGGACACCTCAACTTCATTACCCATACGCCAATCGTACTTAGTCTATCGTTCCTTTGAACAACCGAAGTAGTAGTGGGTTATAGCACTAGATAGATAACCTCACTCCAACAATGATAAGGTTAAGATAGACATGGTCCTTGATCAGAAGCCTACAAAGACAGTATCAGATGAGAGAGAGCATGTTACACTTGAGTCCGAGGAAGACCATCTTCTTAGCTGTCGTTGACTGATTGAACTTCTTTCGACGATGTGTAGTTGTGATTTTTTAGCTGAAATCAAAGATATAAATTTATTTGTGGATTACATTGATACCCAGGAATTCCTTTCTCGAAAGAAAGGCCTAGAAACCACAGTCGACTTTTGTTCCGATGTTGATGATTCTGAATTGTATGATGATGGACTTTATGGGATGTTTTCTGATGAGTTTACTGAGATACTGATGATCCATCCGATTCTAAATAGAGAGTGTTTATTGCAGATCTATTTGAGTTACATGGTAAGCCTATTATAGCCACAGTGGGAAATTTACAGTTTTCAGAGCGTTTACCTTCCATTAGTACAGTTTCTGAGGTTGCTAGAGAGTAGATTCAGACCCCACTAGAGCTAAAGATTTTACTATCAACACTAGAGTATGCCTTCCTTGCAGGTGCACCCCAAAATTTTCCAATCATCAACAGTTCGCAGTTGACCGATGATCATGAATCTCGCTTGCTAGAGGTTCTCGAGAGAAATCACTAGGCCACAAGCTAGAAAATTTCAGATCTATGTGGGATTAATCCAATATTGTGCTCGTATCATATCTACTTAGAGGATGGCAATAAGCCGACCCGTGAATTTCAACATCGTCTGGATCCTAATCTCCGGGATGTTGTCATGAAAGAGACCAGGAAGTAGTGCGAAGCTGGATTTATTATCTCATTTATGATTCTAAATGGGTCAACTCATTATACATGGTCCTGAAGAAATATGAGATTAATTGTGATGATTGACCATGGTGAAGAGATTCCGACCCAAGTACCCCACTTCATGGCGTGTCTCCTTAGATTGTCGGTGCCTGAACTTAATGATCGAGATAGATCACTTTCCTCTACCCTTTATTGACCAGATCATCAAAAAACTGATAGAGAAGAAGTTATTTTGCTTCTTGGATGGTTACTCAGGGTATAATTAGGTAGCAATCGCTCCTAAGGATTAGTAGAAAACTACTTTTACTTATTCATCTGGTACATACGCTTTTAGACGGATGCCCCTTGGATTGTGTAACTCTCCCACTACATTCCAGAGGTGTATGTTGGCAGTTTTTACCGACATGGTAGGTCATTTTCTTTTTGGATAATTTCTCGATCTACGGGGATAGTTTTGACACAAGTTTGGCTTATTTAGACTGAGTACTTCATCACTGTTGTGAGCTAAACTTAGTGCTCTCGTGGGAGAAAAGTCACTTTATGGTGAATAATGGGATTGTATTGGGCCACGTCATCCCCAAGCATGGTATGGAGGTTGACCCGGCCAAGGTTGATGTAATCTCCAAGATAGAGCCACCGATTAATTTGAACTAGTTGAGGTAATTTCTTGGACATGTTGGATTTTATAGGTGATTCATTAAGGACCTCGACAAGATCGCCCGACCTTTTCCTGCGCTTGTATGCAAGCTGACTGAGTTTACTGTTGATGAGAAGGTTCTCCATGCATTTTATCAGAAGAAAGACTTGGTTACTAGTGCTCTTCTCCTACAACCACCTGATTGGTCTCTTCCTTTTGAGATTATGACACATGCCTTAGATTATGCAATTGGAGTTGTTATTAGGCAGAGAAGTGATGGATGATGAATTGCCATTCATGCACATTTATTCATTCATTTTAGGCTTTAATCCCTAGATAAATGTATGTAAATATCAATAGCACATTTGAATTAGCACCTGTATATTCATCTATAAATAGTATATAAATACATGTATTTAAATCCTAAAATGAAGGAAAGAATAAAATAAAAGAAAAATAAAGGAGGTATCTTAGATAATGACCGACCCTCACCCTCGAGATTAAGTCAATCCTTGACTTAGTCGACAATGAATAAAGTAGGGGGAGATAGGACAGAGAAACCACACAAAAATCAAAATTAGAACCTAAATTCTTTTGTTAATATATACATTTTGGGATATATTTTATTTTCATATTTCTACTTCTCAAATCAATAAGTTTTGAACATGAGATTGTAAATAATAATATAAAGAAAAATACAAAAAAATATTTCATTTAAAAATTATGCAAAGTGTGCTCGGGACACACAAAATAAAAAGCCTCAAGGAAAACTTCTCAGACCTATATCTTCTTCACATAGACTAAAAATCATAAAAATCACCTTAACAGTATATCAATTTTAATAAGCTATTTAATGAAGATGGTTTCATCCAATTTGGAGTTAATATGCAGAATTTAGGTTTTGGGTACCTATTGTTCAATTTACATGTATTTAATATTCAATATATTCTTCCTCTATATTGTTCACATTCTCATATATTTATAAATATGTAAATATTACTTAAGATAATTGTACATAATAAAACTAAAATAAAACCAATATAAGTACACCAAAATAAATAATGTACTTAACTACATAGGTAGATACACATACAAAGTACCTATAATATATGTGTAAATATTTATTTAAGTACATAAATAACTTCATAAAAATAAAATAAAAATACGTACATATATAGTTAAATATAGTGAAAGTATAGAAATTATGTATATAAAATAATAAAATACAAATCACAAAAAAATAAAATAGGGTGTATATTGGTATTTTTGCCTATGATATACATGAAAAAAATAAAAACCTAACAAATAACGTGATAAAAGTAAATAAAAATCACCAAAAAATAACTTATTAATTATGTAACATATTTCAAGTTTCAAGTTTTTTTAAAATAATATCATTTTCTATTTTAATTTTATTATTCTGTCATTTATTTACCTTTTTTGTCATTTAGCGCCTAGGTGGCACTGACGTGGGCCAATTACTGGCCTCGGACTGTTGACCTCGAGTCAACAATCCCCTCCCCTCTACTGCCTGTTAGACCTTGTTGAGCATCTGACTTCTCCCATTTTTCATGTGAATTTGGTTTCTTCTTTAAGTCTGATTCCTTTTCGAAAATAAAATATCATATCACCCTTCTTCTCACCGAACATTTAGATGTAATTTTTGTCGGACGATCAAGCCAAAACCATAGCTTCTTTTTCTACTTTTTCCAACCGGCTATAAATAAGTTCCCACCTCCCTTGATCTGTTGATCACCATGTCCATCTCTAACCCCCTTGAGCCCTTAAGCTGCTTCGCCTTGGTGAAAGGAAGGCTGGATGCTAGCTCTTGGGCATGGATAAAGGAGGAAGTGCTACATCCACCCTTCATTGGAACCATCTTCAAAAAAGCTATGCTCCCAGGTCTTCTCTCTGGTGAGGTGCTTTTCTTTCTTTCATTTCGTTCCTTAGCTTAACAGTAGCTTAGATGTACTTCTCATTTGCTTTTATCTTATTTAAATCACTTAAAAATAAAATGTACCTCACAAGAGCTTGGAGCTCCAGCACTTATTTCTGATCATTTACACCTGCTCCGCCTTTCCTTGCCTTCATCAGCTTCCCCATCACTTCTCTATTTTCCAGACCACCTTCTGCACCTTGATCTTGCACAGCTCAGGTCCGACAGGTCCCCGCTCTTCCACCTCCTCGAAGACCCATCCACTCGCTCCATTCACTGCACTTCCCTGCATTTTCTAAGACTAGAAGCTCCGCTTCCAGGTCCTTTTGTTAACTGTGAAGGTCTTAGCTTCAACAGACACCATTTGAGGGGTCCCAGGTACCAGAACAGGAAGCTTCAGGTCCTGTTCCTTCTCCAACCTCAAGGACCCTCTTCATGGGTCTTAGACTCCCTTCTGACCATCAATAGTTTTGGTGGTGTCCCAGGAACATTCCAGGATTAACATAGCGAGGGACGACCGGAGTAGCTCAGGAGTTTCAATCCAAACTCATCGGCCAAGTGTTCTTCATAAGTTATTCATGAAGCCTCAGATGCCATCTGATGAAGAACACTCACCCAGATTTTACAGCAGCCTATGAACAGTCGCCTCCATCGTCAGATCAGGACTTAGATCTAATCTCGCACCTTCATCTGCGAAAGGGACCGCTGAGCGTGCGCCACATGTCCAAGTGAACGGATCTCAACCGTTCCTCAACTTGCAAGTGAGGGTACTCTACACTATTTTCCCTCGCATTTTTATTATTTACGTTTTGGTCCTGTAAATATTTATCGTAGTTGAAAAAGTTTTAGATATTTTGCATTTTAAATCCT
The DNA here is from genome assembly GCA_037367405.1 of Ottelia alismoides. Lineage (NCBI taxonomy): Eukaryota > Viridiplantae > Streptophyta > Magnoliopsida > Alismatales > Hydrocharitaceae > Ottelia > Ottelia alismoides. The sequence continues at coordinate 395,204 of JAZKJV010008857.1, read as the reverse complement.
GCAATTTATGCCATTTACACTTTAGTCCCTAGCCACGTCATCTCACGTGTGGTCCCACATGAGGTTTTTTGGGGGTAATTTGCACTATCTATTATATGGATTTATTGGACTTGTTTGAAAACATTAAAAATACTTTTGAAAGTTGCAATTTAATCCTTGTTTGTTTATTAGAGTTTATATATTATTGGCATAATTGCATTACAAGCCTTGGAGTTTCTTTTATTTGCATAAATGCCCATGCCAAGTGCTTCTATATTGTGAATTTATTTTTAGAATTTGCAAATAACCCCCTGGACATTTCTATTTTGTTCAAATTGCATGCCTTAAGTTTTTGAAATTACAAAACAGTCCCTATGCTTTGTTATTAATTATCTGTTTCATTTTTAATTGTATTAACTAGCTAATTATCTCCAAAAATCTTAGGAAATTTATTTAAATATCATCTATTATATTGTATCACATATATTTTTATTAAAGTATTTATTATTATTTTCTTAATTTAAAAATGGAAAACTAGCTTTATTTCATTATTTTGACCTATAACAATCATAAAAATTAAAAGATAACTCCAAAAATCACCAAAAAAATTAGAGTAAGTGTATTTTACTATATTTTATCACATATTCAAAATTCATAAAAAATAAAATATTTTGACTTAAAACAAACATAAAAATTAAAATATAACTCCAAAAATCACCAAAATAATTAGAGTAAGTGTATTTTACAATATTTTATCACACATTCAATATTAAAAAAAACATAAACCTTACAAATTACAAAATACATAAAACCTTAAAAATCATAAAAATATAAAAGATCAGAAAAAGTTGTTCTAAATCTTGAAATTTTCTTTGTTTTATTTTCTATACAAGAGAAATCACTTTAAGCATTCTCTGGTCTAGTAGATAGTTTTTAAGCCCTTCTAAAGTTCCTGTATTTTTTATTTCTTTTATTTTGTGTATTTTATTTTTTTAAAATCCATAAGACATCTTAAAAATATCCTAAAAATGCCATAAATGGAGAAAAATATAGAAAATCCAAAAATATTCTATTGGGTGCATTTTGATTTTATTTGATATATTTAAAAATAAAAAAGAATCCTTTTTATCTCCCTTATTTATCTCTGACCTATAATATATATTATTATATATATATTATTATTCTTTATTAATTTAAAAACATTTGCAAAATTAGAATCTATAAAAAATATATACGATGAAAAATCAAATAAAAATTATAAAAAAATAATTTAAATCCAACAAAATACATAAAAACCTAATTGGCTGCAAAACTAATAATTTTGTGCTTGATTCCTTAAGTAGGGTTTCATTATTTTAGTCTAGCCCTCTTTGCTTTGTGGAAGACACTTTTCATGCTTGTCCATACACATTTCATGTAGAGTTAAATAAATTTCATCACTCACACATGCATGATTTATTTCACAAAAATATCTGTGGGTTTTGATCATAAATTGACTAAGTTGGGGTGACTGGATCCGAGTACTACGAGATGTGCCGATACAATGATTATTGGACTCGACATGTTGGGAACCGCAAAACCTCCAAGATTATGCATTAGGAAATACATCATTCTATAAAAAAATGAATAATCTCAGTAGCACATCAATGGAGTACCGTTTGTTATACACTATGCTAGCAAGACTCTTGAAGAGGCCCGAAGGAATTGCACCGTTACATAGAAGGAGATGCTAGAAGTTGTTTTTGCACTATAGAAGTCTAGATCAGGCCTACTGGGTTCTAGAGTGATTGTGTATACTGATCATACCACCATAATGTATTTACAATGAAAGAAGGATGCCAAGCCGTGTTTACTCAAATGGATCCTTCTACTCCAAGAGTTTGATTTGGAGATTCATGATAAACATGGAGTCATGAATGTAGTGGCTGATCAACTTTCCCAGATTATAGATATAGAGACTCATGAGAAGTTACTAGTTCCTATCATAATGACTTTCCCAGATGTGGCGATCTTGTCTGTTGCCTCACTCCCATGGTACGTGATATTGTGAACTATCTTATCTCCAAGAAAGTTCTACAAGAATGGCCCAAGCTTAAGGTCAACAAGTTCTTGTCAGAGATTCATTTTTACTAGCAGGAGGATCCATACTTATTTCATGAGGGTACGAATTGTATCTGGAGGAGGTGCATTCCTCAGGAGGAATACACCAGTGTCCTAGACCATTGGCATAGACAAGAAGCAGGTGGACACCATTCAAGGAAGCACACGATAGTAAGTGTTTTACAATTGGACTATGGTGGCCAACTTTGTTTAAAGTTGTTACAGATTATGTGAAGTTTTGTACTGACTTCTAGAGAATGGGAGGAACCATCGGTTTCAATGATACAATGCCCCTCAAGTATATCCATATTTCAGATGTTTTTGACACTTGGGGCATTGACTTCATGGGCCCATTCCCTAACAATAAGGGATTTCAGTATATCTTACTTGTTGTGGTTTATGTTAATGGATGGGTGGAGGCTATCCCCACCCAAACATCTGATATTCGTACTATTTGTCACTTCCTCAAAGACAACATTATCTCACAGTTCGGGATTACCATGGTTCTCATTTTAGATAGGGGAAGCTATTTTATCACCAGAAATGCCAGGAATCTAGCTAAAGAGTACGACATTAGGAATCATGTCGTGTCTCCTTACAACCCACATACTAACAACCAAGCTGATATTTCAAATAGGGAGATCAAAACTATTCTTCAGAAACTTGTTCGTCCGGATAGGAAGGACTGATCGCAGACGCTTGACTCAGTTCTATGGGCTTATCATACGGTGTACAAGTCTTTTTTGGGCATGTCTCCCTATCGCTAGGTTTACGGAAAGCCTTCCCACTTGCCAGTTCTATTAATTCATAAATCTTAGTGGGCAATCCGTGTATGGAATTTGGACTATCAAAGAGAAAGACAGAGTAGGAAAGTGGATCTGGATAGATTGCTAGAATTCAGAGATTTTGTTTATGACAACGTCCTGATGTATAAGGAGAAATTCAAGAGATGGCATGATAGACACATTAGGAGAAATACTTTCGAGCCTAATCAAAAGGTATGGTAGCTTGATGCAAAGTTGAAGCTATTCCCCGGCAAACTCAAGAGTAAATGGTCAGGAACAATTTTAGTGATATCTGTGCATGATGATGGTAGCATTGTAATTCTAGGGTTGCCATCTGACGCACAACTATTTGTGGTTAAAGAACAGTTGCTAAAGCCATATCTAGATCATCATACATTCATGTCTGTTGTGGATTCTATTCCTGTGGTATCAGGCGACAATTTTTTTTATTTCTTCCGCATCTGATACAGGTGTTGGTTTACCTTGTATATATTTCTTTCATTTTATTCTATTTTTCTTCCGTTTTCATCATTCACCTCTTTTCCATGAGTGTGGGATATACTTAGAATGTACTCTGTTTGAAGTATATGTGAGGTGAATGACTTGAGTTGTTTTATTTAAATTCTGTTTCATCACTCCTGTTGTTGCTTATACTTATGGATCATTTACGCTAAGTATATGGGGAGTAATGCCATTCATTCCATTCTTCTATGTTTTTCTTTTATTTTTTTCTGTTCTCTTACTTGTCCCTCAACTTGTTGATACAAATTTTTATACTTAGGGATCTTTTAACCTAAGGGGGGGGGGGCATGCCGAGTCTTCGAGTTTGTACATTCTTTTCCTTGGTTTTCCCTGTTTGTACAGTCTTCTATACGTAGAATTATTTGATCCAATGTATAGGGGTGATTACCGACTTCTATTTAGTTATTCTGTGTTCTTTGAGTCATTGTAGTATAGGATTCTTTTAACTTTTCTATACTTAGCACGTGTTACATCTTCCTTTATCGCTTCTTGGTCACTATGAGGACATAGTACGAGCTAAGTACATGGGGGTATCGTATATATTATATATATACTTCAACCATAATCATGATCTTATTTGTTAAAGAATATGGCTAATAAAATAGGAATAAAAATGTTTGGTAAAAAGTTGATAAAAATTTATTTGTAAAATATTTTTGTAAATATTTGTAAACTATTTGTAAAAATATTTGTAAAACTATTTTGTATTGCTTGCAAAATAATTTTGTTTGTAAAATGTTAATAAAGTTTATTGGTTTCACAAAATTAGTAGTTTGTAAACTATTTGTAAAAAATGTTTTAAAATAAAATGTTTGAGAAAATGGTTTGTAAAATCTTTGTAAAACTTTGTAAAATACTTTTGTATTAATAAAATTATTTGTAAAATCTGTAATAAACTAGTTTGTAAAATTATTTTCTCTCTTTATATATAAATAAATTTGTTAAGTATGCATAAAACTTCTTGTAAAATTCTTGTAAATAAGACCCCGTAATAACTTATAGAACTTGTATATAATTTTTTTTGTTAATAAAAGCCTTGTATAAAAGATGTAATTAAAACTTGTATATAAAATTCTTTATTAAAAGTTGTCTCTAAAATTCTTTTGTAAATAAAATCCTCTTGTAAAATTTTTACATAAAATATATAAATAAAAATTCTTTTTGTAATTAGAATTATTGTGTAAAATTTGTATAACTCTTTTATATGTTTTTGTATAAAATTCTTTGTATATGTGTATAGAATCCTTGTGAATTTTTGTAAATACTTCTATCTCTCTAACTCTATTAAAAATATATAAAATTGAAAAAGTCTAAAATCCATAAAAAATTGCAAAAGTTATCTAAAAATCACATAAAAAGTTTAAATAAAAAGCTCTTTTCAATCAAAAAATTCTTGCATTTGCATTGGCATTTTTAATAACGATATTGATGCCTAAACTAGTCAAGAATAAAGCAGAAGAGTGGAACTTGGTTAAGACTTTAATCTTTTTAATTTGATAGGAACCTTATAGGAATTGGAGTTGAGACTTTTCAGTCACAGAGACTTAATTCTTTAGATCCATAAGACTTTGTTCACATGTCATCTTGATTGATTTAAGTATAATATTTCATGCATATGCATGATTCTTTTAGACAGTGAGCTAACTTCAAGCACCTTGCATGTAGGTCAACACAAATGAGATGGTGAGGGATAGAATTCGTTGGAAAAGAAGCACACGAATGGAAACATACGCAGTCACTTCGAGTGGTCAGTGCACCCCAACCTAGTTTAGTGGCCTGGATGATGGATGGTCTACTGGCATAATTTTTTCTAAGACTCCAAAATATTGGCGGAAAAAAGATTCTACATCTATCGGGGCACAAAATATCAATGTAGTGAAATAATATTTTCTACCAAAAAGAAGCCAATACACCAAATGTACATACATGACCACAATGGTCCAAGCTTTGGAGAACCTGTATATCTTAGTGGAGACTAGGCTACAATGGTTGACTTCACAAGAATATGTGGCTCCACTGTCCACACTCAAATTCTTATCTTATTCTTCTATCTTCACCCCCTTCGATTGTGAACACATCACGTATCTAAGCTTAGAAGGAAGTGCCCTTCTCCTCGAGGAAAGAGTAGCTAGAATAAGGAATTAGGGACACCTTTATAAGAGAAGGTTGTATTTGTCATTTCAGATGTGGGGAGCTATATATCACATATCAATGCAAGATTCATAGTCACCAGAATTTGTATATGATGACTTTTTATGACCTGACTATTGAGGGGACTGAATATAGACTTGTGGAACTTAAAGGTTGTTGAGTCTTAAATCCTATTCCCAATAAGGTTCCTCCAAACTAATAATCCAATGGTATGACCGAGCTCCATACTTTGATTTTATGAAGATTAGTTTAAAATCAAAATTGTTCTAAGTTCTTCCTTTTCGTTTTCCTTTTCATTTTAGTCACTTATTCTTCAAATAAGTGTTTGCTAAGGGACTAGCAAAGGTAAGGTATAGGGGGATGATGAATCACTAATTCATCATATTTATTCACTCATTTTGGATTAAAATCCCTTGGAAAACACCTATAAATAACATTAATTTTCACTTATTAACAATCTCATATCATCTGTAAATAGTGTATATTTATCATTATGTTAACCAAAAATAAATAAACAAATAAATAAAGGATTAAAAAGAAATAAGAATATTGCATATATGTAATAAATATAGGTTGATCCTAAATCCCAAGAGTAGGTCAAGACTTGACCTAATCGATAAGGAATAAAGTAAGGGGAGATAAGGTCATTAATGTAAAAATCTAGAAATTAAAGTTCACTTGTATATAGATTCATCAATGTCCATATTGTATATATTTCCTATTATTTTATTTATCACTAAATAGCCTTAAATAAAAATGTATTCTTCTTGGAACTTGTTCATTAAAGTAAGTTGTACATACTAAAAATAACTGCAAGAAGAGACACTGTAGAGAATAAGAGAAACAACACTAGGAAAAAGTCGTAAAGCCAAAACTGACACATCAATATCTACTCCATAGAAACTCAAAATGAACCAAACTCACTTTTATTGTGTTCACAATTAATTAAGCTTTAAAATGAAATTGATTTCGTAAAAAATCAGAGTTAAGATGTGAAAGTTAGCTTTTTGGAGTGTTGTTGTATGTTGTGTCTATGTTGTACCTATTATTCATAATCATTTATTTATTTCTTTGTATTTTCTCACATACTGTATATTAAATATTTTTAGATATTATATATCATTTATGTAAAATACAAATAAAAATAATAAAATTTAAAATAATAAAAAATAAAATGTGTATTTCTACTATAAGTATAATGTACCTATATTGTACATATTTTTATTTATTATACTTATAAAATTGTGTCATTAAAATAAAACAAAAATTTATTTAAAATCATTACATTATTCTGTAAGAAAATAAAATATTAAATTATGTAATTATTTGTAAAAATAATTAATAAAAATGTATATGTAGTATATAAAGGTACTTTATAAATAAAGATATTTATTTAGTTTACCCTATTTAATTCATTTATTTAATAAATTAAAAATCACTAAAATTAATTTATTATTTTATTAATATTACTTATTTTGTATTTTTTAAATTTAAATTCATTTTAAATTCATTTTTTAATTATTTCATTTTTTGTATTTTAGCAGTTGTCTTCATCCAGACTAAAACCTGATTGGTCCAGACCCAAATGTTGACCTGGAATCGAATGGATCCCCTGTCCTTCTTCCCTGAATAACATGGCTGGCCCACCTCCTTCCTTCATTTTATCTCGTTCAGATTCGATCTTATTTTCTCACGATTTCTTCTCCATTCAATCACTCGAATAACACCTTCGTACGCCTGATTACTTTTTCATCCAAATCTACCTCGATTCACATGCCACAATTTTTTTGAATTTCACCTCTCGCCACCTCTATAAATAAGGGCCTCCGATCAGTTTTCTTCGGTTATCTATTTTCACCTTATTTCCACCTGAGATTGAGATATGGAGAGCACCTAAGGTGACAACAAGGGTGCACCCTGACCAATAGAGCTGGAATTTGGCTGAAGTTCGAAATCCAACCACTGTCAGAGTTGCTTCGGTGAGCTCAATATCTTCAACCAGTTGCAATCGGATGGGGGCCATGTTCATTTCATCCATTGTATATGATTTTTAGGATCATTTCCCTTTCATTTTGCATTTAATTTCAACAAAGTTTCGTCCATTTCAGTATCTGATCAGTCGATGTAGAATCACCTCTGATCCGCAAGATCGGATGTTATCATTGTTTTTCTGACCATATCGACCATCGTCGTTCCATCAGGAATGTTCTCTGCACCTTATTACACAACATAGTCACTAAATCCAACATGGATATGAAGATTTCGATCTCGCTTCGATCACTTCGCCTAAGTTCGACCCATTCCCATCCATTTGCTTTCATTTTTACATATTAATGTTCGTCGAAGCTCCTCCTTCAAGCGAGAAATAAATTGATGTGTTCTAGGATCCATGTGGTGCACGAATTGAATATCCGGAGGCGAGTTTTAGGTGCAACAAAGGTAGTTCTCTAGGTCCCCAATCAATGGGACCCCGTACTTCATTTCTATCAAAGATTAACACGGAATATCATCTGGAGCGTAGTAAGTACCTTCGATATTAGCTCTAAGTCAAATCGGAAGACATCAGATTGAATCCACTCTGTCAGCTCAGACTTTCATCATAGTTCTTTCAGAGGCCTTCATCGTCGTTACATTAGGAGCAAGCCTTTCCAAATTTAATCGCAGCCACACATTAACACCTAATTCAGAGCCGTTAGATCAAAGCCTCCATTTCAGATCCAGATCGTTCATTGCTCATGTGCGAGACATGTTTCAATGGTGATTTTGCTACTTTTACCCTGCAGTTATTTTTTATTGTAAATAAGTTCGATATTGAACACTTGTCATGATATGATGCTTTGAATAATGGCATTGTTTCCCATTCAATTTTGATTAATCACACTTAAGCCCTGCTGACTCAGACTCATGTGTCTTTCACGTGATTTTTTTGGAAAATTACAATAAAAATTTTAAGGTTTCTTTTTATTATTTGCTCCATAACTTTGTAATAATTGCAAGTGGGTCCATTCTAGCGGGAATTTTTCCTTCTAAACCCTTATATTCTTTAGATTTGTTACTGTTCAGTAATGAAACATAAAATAATTACATTTAAGTCCTCCTATTGTAGATTAATTATCCTTTCCTTAATTACTTTTATAAATATCTAATTATATCTAAAAAATCCCTAAAAATTTAGTTAAGCTTCTGATTAAGTGTTTTATCACTAGTATTTTTTATTTTTAAAAGTAATTGACTTTGTTATTTTTTAAAATTCAAAAACATCTAATATTTGCTCTATTTAGCCTTAAAAATTCATATAAATATAAAAAATGTTTTGAAAATTCTAAAAAAATTATTAGGGTTGCAATTTATGTTTTTTTATTACCTATAAAATTGCCATTACAAATGTATGCAAAAGACTTAAAATTGAATTATACGAAAAATCTAAAAAAATTTATATTAGTTCATTAAAAAAATCAGAAAATACATAATTGGGCTAGTTTTAAAGCTTGAAAAAATTGCTTCTATTCGAACTTTAATTCGAGTATTTTTATTTCATTTTATGTTTTAAAATCCCAAAATCAGTAGAGTAATTATGATTTATCCACTATTTTAGTTTTTATTCACTTAAAAATCTTTAAAAATTCAAAAAAAATCATAAAAATTACAACAAATCATAAAAATAGTAGAAAATTTTATAGCATACAAAAAGTTTTTTATTCTGAATTTTGATTATTTTTAGTATTTTTGAAAAATTTAAAAAGACTCATTTTTTCCTTTATTTATTCATTTTCTTTATTTGTTTTCTTTAAAAAATTTAAAAAGATAAAAATTTGAAAAATTAAAAATCATTAAAAAAATTAAAAATTAGATAATATAAAAGAATTTAAAAATATAAAAATCGATAAGAAATAGAAAAAGGTATAAAAAGACATAAAAACAACAAAGGGAAAAAGAAAAGGAAAATCCTTTATTAATTACCAATAAATAAACAACCCTCGGATATTATAGCCTCCTTGAGTTTTATCCTAATTAGTTATACATGTAGAATAATAGTACTAGCATTTGTTTCATTGCTTGCTAAAAAAAATTTTGATTTGAGAATTTGAGGGTTGTAACGACTCCTTCACACTTATTCTATTTTTCATTGAATAAAAACTCGCATTAAATTCCTTAATAAATCAAACTCTTACGACCCTCATGTGTTGAGTGGGTGAAGGGAATGCCTTGTGTTTCATTTGTGTGAGTTGATTCTGCACAGTCAAGTACAACATAGAACTATATTTCTTTTGAATCTGCCGTTCTCATTTTCCGTACTCTCTTGAAATCAAAGATGGATCGTTGGCCAGAAATTTGTTTAGTTTTTGCGAACTTTTCATTGAACCGTCCAAACATGACATCTTCCAAGGTCCAACCATCTTCTTCTCCTAGACCTTCCTGGATTTGAAATAGCCCTTGTTTCCATTCAGGATTCATAGTTCCCTCTTAGAGAGTGGTTGCATCCTGACCGATCTCTTTCTTTCTTCTCTTCTCACCGAGGAAGATCATTGCCTTGGTTAGATCGACTTGATTTCAATATCTTAGTCATGATCTCACTTGAACCCTCTTTTTGATGAAGGTTGAGAAGATTCGGCTAATATTCCTCCAAAAAGAATAAAACATGGATGAAGAAGAGCATGAAAATCCATTATAGATGGTCTTGGCAAGGTTAGCGGCCTCAGAGTAGAATACAGACTTATTAAGAGCCCAAATATGTCAACTTAATCTAGGAATAGATGCACCTATGGATATAGCATATAACCTTGGACAATATCTAATGAGAAATTGGTTGAGTCTAGTTGAACCTGATGAATATGAATTAAAGCCGTAATTCTTGAATATGATGTCAAGCTTCAATGGGAATGCACATGAAGAACCTTACACATTGCTACGAAACTTTGAGTTAGTTTTTACTAACCTTAGACATCTAGGGTTATCCAGGACTATATTATACTCAAAGCTCTACCTTTTGCCTTGAAAGATAAGGCAAACTATTTGATGAAGAACTTGAGGGTAGTTGTAACTCTGTATACAAAGTTCAAGGACCTTTTCCTGAAGAAGTTCTACCCTTTGAGTAGAACCAACTTGATGCATTCTTGCATCACAAGTTTCTCCCAATTACCAAATGAACCTTTCTGTGATACATGGGAAAGATTCAAGGATCTATTGTAAAAGTGTCATTGCCATGGACTAGAGCCTACCATCGTTGTTCAGTCAGTATTCAGCAGTCTCAAACCTGAGGTGCATGGTTTAGTTAGTGCTTCTTGTAGAGGCAACTATTCTTCACATGGTGCAAACATTATCTTAAAGGTTTTCGAGAGAATGGTTGAGATAAGTAGAGAACTGACCGCTACCAGGGCTCAAACAGAGACCCCCATCACATTTTCATCTAGAGGGGGAAGGAAGGCAATTGATCTCTCTAAGGATTTGATTCGTAGCATGGGAATTATTGTAGATAAATCGGTAGTTGTAGATAAGATCGGCAAGAGAATGGATGAGTCGGACAACTTATCCAAGCGAAGCAGATGGCAGAGCTGACATAGAGAGTATCTAAGATAAATATACCTGCCGTGACTGCATCTACTGCTCCGTCTTATCGAGTACATAATATACATGAACAAACAATGCTAGGGCCACAACAACCGTGGGTAGAGGACCAAACTCTTACTCATTCTTATTAGCAACAAAAACCACTAGAGAAGACAATTACATATAGCCTTCCCTAATGTGGGAGGTGAATGGTGTGTGGTATACACATGACCCTGCTAGACAGGGATGTTCTAGGGATCATCAACTTTACCAGCGTCCCCCTACCTTTTGCAATACATCATTCACAGTTATACCTCTTCCAATGCAACAGAGTTCTGGAGCTTACCATGCCCACACGTGAAGGTAGCAACATCTGTACATCCATCAACAGATGTACCAGTTAGGCTAACAAGGCCCACATGTTCAACATCCCCCACAATAACAATACCAGGGACACAGGGGCCAGTCTTCATGTTTTTCCTCTTCTTCTTCACATCAACAGTTACCTTTGTCAGGACATATATATTTTCAACAACAGATACTCGAGGAGTTGCGTTCCTATGAACGGGGTACATGATTTGCGGGTTGACATCAATCATTTATCCCGTCTACATGATGAGTAGTATGCACCATCTACATCCACTCTTGACCATGTTTAGCCTAATCCCAACAACCTAAATCACCCTCAGCAACAACATAAGTATGGTCAGGTATATTGCTCAGACTTACCTAGATCCGAGCATGATATTCTTCCATTTGATTATGTTAATCATATATCACTCAGGAGCAGAAGGAATTTGGTGGTACCTAATAGATTAAGGAACATGGATGGGGTCATTTCTAAGGCTCTACTTAAGGAGACTTCAGAAGACGAGGATGACATGCATCAGTAGCAACCCCTTCAGCCAAAGAGGAGGACAAGTGGCTAAGAGAGAAGGAGGAGTACAAGAAAACACCGACAGCATGGAGCAGATCAAAGTCTACAGAGGACCTTGCACCTTCAGTTGAGGAGAATGTACCTGTAGTAGGCATTCTCCAACCTTTAGTGGACAATTCTAGTTTAAATTCCAAGTTAAATATGCAATATTCATGTATGAGGAACCTTATTTCAAGTAATAAAAAGAAGCATGTTTCAGTTTATGATTCGACTTCTTCATCTACTTCTTCTGTTTGTTCAATCCCTTTCCCCCATGCTTTAATGGCAAGAAAGCACATTGTTAAGAAGATTCAAAAATATGGTCATGATATGGCATGATTTTGTAAAGATAACATCATGGTTAAAGTGACATGAGTATGTGGCAAACAATCATGCTTTTCAGAAGTACCTTAAGATGCGATGCAAACCTACTAGGGTTAACAGGAAGAAGCCAAACAGTTATGCCAAGACACGTTTATAGGTTGCCACGACGTATTATCTCAAGAACTAACCGTTTCCTAGAAAAAAGAGAGATTTGGATGCACATTATGTGGTGAGTCATTTAGATGACATAACACTTGCATGCAATCTCCTTGATAACATATCTTCGATCAATCAGCTACTCTTTGCCTTATATGAGAAGATAGAATTGGGCCTACTTCACAAATCCAAAGCATTACTCCAATTTGCTGATAAGTCTATGAAGAAGGCTAAGGGTGAGGTCAAGGACGTTATCATATCGATTGAGGGACAAGACTACAAAGTGGAATTTACTATCTTTAAGATGGATATCCAAATCATTAGCAAGATTCATAGATCATCCTTAGGCAACATTTCCTTAGGATCGTTGGAGCTTCCTTTGATTATCATACTAGGATGATGAAGTTCCTCTCTCTAGGAGGAGAAGTGGAAGTCAAGATGAAGCAGACAAAATGGCATCGACCTTACTCCGAGTCCAACACAGATTTCTCTTATGCATCAGGTTGCAGAGTGGTTAACATAGTTAGGATATGGAAATAGAATCCGACAGCTTTGAGCGAGACCTTCGAATCTGGACGAGACGATGTTCACATTGCAGTTTGTGAGACATTGCTAGTGTTCTTAAGTGAATCATCTTCCTACGCCCTTGATGACCTATAGGTCTCTACAGACCTGTTTATTCCACTTCCTTCGGAACAATCAAGGGAGATAGATGATGAGTCACACATGGCTTTGGCCAAATTACCACATTTCTTTGGCAATATGACTCTATGTTCAATACAGTTGGCGGCTAGTACTACATAGCTAGCACCACATTCATGCATCACAGATCTAGATTGAACGACATTTCAACCTAATTTTATTGACGATACGTCTTTGCCAGTGCTGAAGCTGCTACCTCCTATACTAATGTATGCCTTTCTTGTGGGACCAAAGAATAGATTCCCTATCATCATTAGTTCTAAGCTGAATGTAGAGAAGGAGTCTAGACCGTTAGGAGTGTTAGAGAAGGACCATAAGGCTATAGGTTGGACTGTGTCAGATCTCATGGTATAAACCCCACATTCTCTTCACATCATATTTATATTGAGGATAATGCCAGACCTTACCATGAGTTTCAAAGGAGATTGGATCCAAATCTACGGGAAGTATTTAAGAAAGAGATTGATAAATGGTGTGGAGTGGGATTTATTCACCTAATTTCAGATTCCAAGTGGGTGCTCCCTACATATTGTCTCGAAGAAGTCATACATTTAATGGTTACCAATGAGAAGGGATTGAGAATGCGACACAAGTACCCATGTCGTGGAGTGTCTGTCGATTATAGGAACTTGGATGATGCGACAAAGAAATATCACTTTCCCTTACCTTTTATTGATCAGATCTTGGAGAGACTAGTGGTGAAAGAGTTCTTCTATTTTCCTGATGGGTACTCGGGCTACAATCAAGTAGCCATCTATCTTAAAGGTTAGGAAAAAGACCACTTTTACATGTCCTTTCAGTACATAAGTGTTCAGGAGCATGACATTCGATCTTTGTAATGCCCAAGGCACATTCCAATGGTACATAATCACTATATTTACCGAAATGGTGGGGGATTTCTTGGAGGTCTTCGTAGATGATTTCTCGATTTATGGTGATTCATTTGATTCATGTTTAGTGCACTTGGATCGAGTACTTCAAAGGTGTAGATTGGTGAATCTGGTACTCCCCTAGGAAAAGAGTCATTTCATGGTTAAGGAGGGTATCATGTTGGGACATGTCGTTTCCAAGAAGGGAATGGAGGTTTTGATCCACCAACCAACGTTAAGTTATTTAAGTCATTTTTGGTGCACGTTGGATTTTATAGAAAATTCATTCAAGATTTCTCTGAGATTGCCCGACTACTAACTGAGTTCTTAGGAACAGACACAAAGTTCATTGTAGATCACATGTGTCTTAAGGCCTTTGACCTCTTAATGAGAAAGATTTATGACTTTCCAATTTTGTATGATCCTGATTGATTTCTACCCTTCGAGATCGTGACTGATGCTTCGAATTATGCTATTAGAGTTGTATTGGATTAACGATGAGATGGGATACTGTTTGCAATTCACTATGCAAGTAAAGTTTTAGATCAAACATAGAAAAATTATACAGTAACTGAAAAGGAAATGCTCACGATAGTTTGGGCCCTTGAGAAGTTTATGTCTTATATTTTGGGATCTAAGGCGATAATATACATTGATCATACAACCATTAGATATCTCATGGAAAAGAAGGACGCAAAGGTGCATCTTCTTAGGTGGATTTAGTTACTCCAGGAAGTTGATTTGGAAATTAAGGATAAACCTAGGGTCAAGAACATAGTGGCTGATCATTTATCCTAATTAGAATTGAAGGATTCTCTTGATTTAGATCCTATCCTAAAAACCTTTACATATGAGTCAGTCTGTATCATTGATTCACTTTGATGGTATTCCAACAAGGTGAACTATCTTGTCTCCAGGCAAGTTCCCCATGGTTGGACTAGGAGCAGTATTGACCGACTGGAGTTGGATTCAATGAAATACTATTGAGAGGATCCGTTCTTTTTCTTTGAATGACCCTTTTGAGTCAAAAAAGATATTTTTGAAGGAAGTAGATAAAAATTATTTACTACCCATGAAAAAATGCAGAATATTTAGCAAACAATTTTCCAAAAGAATGTTAGTTCATCGTATGAACTAGAAAATGTAGAACAACGATTTATGCATCTAAAAATAAAATATATAAGGAAATGATTTCCTTTATGATTTCTAATATTCATGATGAATGCGGTAGGTAAATCATGATTACCTTTGATGCATGAGTTTATACAAAATAAACCTTCTGAACTAAAGTTCATTCTGCAGACTTCTCTCTCGCGGGCACGGAGATGAGTTGCATTGCTTCCCATGAACCTGGACATCGACTAGGGCAAAAAGAAAAGAGTTGTAAGAGTTTATGACTCTTGAAACTCTTTCTCTCTCAAGGGGTACCGAATTTAGAAGAGGATTTCACCCTTAGAATTGTTGCAAAAAGAGAGAGCATAACCCTCCTTTTATACTTATTGTACATGTCCAACACGTACCATGGTAGCCCTTATTTAAATCAAGGGCTAAGAGTAAGTCCTAATTCGATAAGGATCATCTCCTTGTTATATACAATCAATATTAATTAGTTAAGATAAAATAAGCAACAACTTTAGAGTCCTAATTTAATAAGAACTCGACAACATGGTGTACCATGTATACTTAGTATACACGCCCACCACCTTTCAAAAATAGAAATTGTTGTTGTAAATTTAGTTAATTAATTAATTAATTCACTTGATAATCATATTATCAACATTGGAGAGATTATGAAATTAATCCTTAAAACTTATGAATCATATTCATGAGCCCCAAATTAAATGTAAATCCAATTTACATCTACAAAATGAATGTGACTGTAATTCACACAATCCCATGCCTTGGAAAAATTATGTAAATCATATGTACATATATATTAATATGAATCGTATCCATATAAATATTAATTATTATGAATCACTATTCATAATAGTTAATGAGTTATGCTTGTGAATCATACTCACAAAATTACCCTTATCAATAATATGCAATAATAATAATTATTACAATATTGCCATTAACATGTATGACTCCTAATCCAATTAGAACCCATGAGAGAGGAATGCAGGTACTTCGAGATAATGTCAAGGAGTTCCTACTATCCATGTATAGTGATTTGAAATGGGGATAACTATCCAAATTTAGGGTTTATACAATTTTTACAAAAAAAACTATCATCGACGAATGTTGAGCTTGCAATATAACACTTTACACTTTTAATGAGCTCAACGAAATGCATCGCACTCTCCACGAGCTGGACAAAGTGTCAGTGAGATGAATCCAGCTTCCTTGACCATTTCTAATCATAGTCCAAACTATTTGGAACTAAGAAATGAGCTCAAGGAGCTTGTATATTTCCATTACATTGACAATTTCCTTTTCCTACATTTGGACATGGAAATTGGATTGGAATTGGAAGTTGGATTGAAATGAATTATTATTTAATCTAACTAAATCACAAATCACCTAGTTAAATGGAGCCATTTAAATTCATCCCTTTTCATCACTCCATTGATATGGAAGTGTCATGGTAGATGATCCATAACAACAAGAAAAGTAACCCTGAGTATTCCAAATACTCATCCATCCTTCACACTATAAGACTTTGATAAATCCGAAGTTCAAACCCTGATTTGATTGTCTTCTTTAGAATGTATCAATAGATTTCTAATTTGATAATTGAGTACAATATTAATCTTATGCTTTCCAAAAGAATATACTAATATCTTGAATTCGTGCCTTATTTCATAAACATGATGACCATTCACGGAATTCATTTTGACCCCAAAATATCCAACGGGTGAGTTGGTTTCAATGATGAAAGAATATTAGTTACCTACCAGGGCAACACCTTTTACCTTCTCAAGGATCTTCAGGTACTCTGGACAGTTACGTTTCGAGTGTCCCAGCTTTTTGCAGTGATGGCATACATCCCATTTCTTGGATGTTAAATGTGTAGAAGCTTTTGAAGAAGTGCCAACGGCTTAGATCTTCTTCTTCTTCTTTGAGCTAGACACTTCTTGGATCCTTGCTTCCTGTCGCGCTATCCTTTGACCTGTGCAACCATTACACTACCAAAGGAATTCTCTTTCTTCATGATTTCATCAGTGGATCTCAATGAAGTAAGTAACTCAACATTTGTATATTTTAACTTATTCATATGGTAAGAAATAATATAGTGATTGAAAGATTTAGGAAGAGATAATAATGCAAAATCAGATTGCTTATCTGCATCCATCTCAGCTCCTAAAATCTCCAGCTCATGGATAAACCCAAACATTTTTCAGTACATGTTCTCTGATCGGAGTGCATTCTTGCAGCTTGCAGCAAAGCATCTCTTTCATAACATTATACTGCTGAGTGTGGTTCACATCGCCAAACATCTCCTTCAGATTCACCAAGATGTCCTGAGCTGATTCCATAAGTACATGTTGTTTCTGAAGCACATTAGATAAGAAACCAAAAATGTAGCAACGAGCCAATGTGTGGTACTCGTACCACTTTTTGTTGAAGTCTCAGGCATCTTCGATCTGAGGGTCCTCATACTTGTTGCTAGAGAACACATACCCAATGTGCTCACTTGCAAGCACTAGCTCCAATTTTTGGATCCAATCCGGAAAGTTGAGGTTGGTCAACTGATTGACCTCAAGCGGTTTGTTAAGTGGGTTGAGAGATTTCATATGGAATAAATGGAAAAATAGAATACACTTTAAAATCTTTATTATGGAAATTAAACAATTTAATATTCTTAAATCAAAGTTTTCAGATTTTTTGTACTTTGAAATGATTTCCCTTATCAGCTTTCAAAGCATGAGGCAGGCTAACCAAAGGCCTGATTACGAGATCTGAGTCTCCTTTCCATTTTCATTCCACTTGAATAAAATGAAAAATGCAACTACAATGAAATAAGCGAGTACTCTTTCCACTATACAAGTCCAACCTACATTCTCAGTTTGGTCTTCAACACCCACACCCCCACATATATAGAGTTGGCATATTATTGATTAAACCAATCGTCAATGACCATATCAGTTTACGCTATGCGTAATCCAATACTGCCTAAATAATATGGGGAACAACATTGGGATCACAATGCATACGACCCATCTCTTTCGAGAAATGAAGAACCCGACTCCATGTCTATTTGTATTCCAGAGTCATGACTACATATACACATCTCCAAAAATACAACCCACGGTGATGAAGTTCTTCACAATGGGGGGAGACCATGGATGTCATTATATGACTTAGTCCATACATGTTTAAATTAATGATCAATCAATTCGAATCTTATTCTCATGATTAATCTTAGAGATAAAGTCAGGACATATGCTTATTGTCTTAAATTTAATTATCTTAAATTTAATCCAATTAAAATAATGACACTTAAGAAGTCCCAACTAGGGTTTGATCTTTGATGTTCCCATAGTATTACACCCTCACTTAGTACAATTTCATGTTTCAATTTTAGTTGTTAAAGTATGCCATGACTGCTCATGCCACCTTTCATCGAAATGGATCTAGACACGTCGAACATACAATGCTAACATGGAGCGCTTCCACTATAAATTTGTTGTAGTTGTTAGCAATGTGAGCCCGAGGCGAACCATTCCTACAATAAATGTTATTATAATAAATGATTTATCAATAAAAGTTATTGATTTTGTTTCACTCCCTTTCTGATATTGAATGAATGAATGCACTATAAGGTCCCTCTGTACAATAAGGGTTATGTACCATGGCCAACTTGATAATCATACAGCTGTTGATTCAATGATTGAATCATAGAGGCTGATGCTTGGATGAATATCTAAGGAGTTAGATAGAGGACTCATCAAGCATCATCAATGATTGACAAGTAATGATCTCCAGTCTGAGTGGGAGATGGCAATCCCATCTCAATAGACTGATATCTGATCGACCTCTTGATGCAGGTCCTCTGCATAGGAATATTGATTCGTAGGTATCAGATTAGTTGAGTCAATGAGTTGACTTAATGAGATCGAGATAACCAAAGACCTATGATGAATGCTGTCACATCACAGGCAAACATCCTCTGACCAGAGACAGATGTATTGCTATATGTCTGAGTATGTACATTTGGCAGACCAATAGGTTGATGACCTAATCAAGGTCTATACACCGACGAGCTGGTGTGCATGTAAGGGCATATGAGTAATACGATCTCTCAAAGGGATCATACAGGTTCACTTATGAATCGGGAGACATGAGCTCACTCATGAGGTATTGGGATTGACCAAATTCCATGCATGGTCATCATGCTTTAGAAGCATGATATGAATTTGAAGGTAAGATATATGCTTTGTGAAAGCATATGATCTGTACCATATCCCAAGGACCAAGGTTAAGAAACTTAATGATCAGACTATGAAGATGACAATGTAAAAGTGATCTTTATCTTCATGATGATCATGAGTCTTCCAGTATGCAGGATGTGCAGGTATTTGGAATGCCTGAAGGGTGATTTGATCATAAACGATTGTATAACCATGACGCTTCTATTCCGAGGGAGTGATGAAACAGGTCTGGATTTTAGTGACTCCTCTCATTAGAGAAGTGACCTAATCTTAGTCCATGTACTGGACATTGATCTGAATGAGATTCAGATGCAATGAGAAGATTAGGTTTACGATCTTGATTTAATCAAGCATCTATGAGAGGTCCATGGGATCTGGATTGGAGATGTGATCTCAATATCCAAGTCACTATACGTGGAACAATACAATCGCCCTGTCCTTATCTCCAAGTATCTGAGGAGAAATAGCATTGTTTTTAAATGGTTTAAGAGCAATTCCATAAGATCTAAGCAAAGAGAAGTTGATAATTAAATGTGATTTAATTATCATGATGTATGAAGAATTATCCAATATAATTAAATGTGATTTAAATATCATGGATAAGAATAATGTGGATAGTGATATCCAATTATTCATAATATGTTATAAATGTGATTTATAATATATTAGAGAGAGTTAAATATAATTTATATTAGTAGATTAATTATTAATGTGTATTGGATACACATTGTCTAATTAATTGAAAGTGTAAATTACATTTTGTTTTGGGTTGTGAATATGATTCACAATATTCCAATGTCAAGATTGCAATATTCCCAAAATTTATTGAGAATTATTTTGGTGAATTAAAATACCAACAAATTGTTGTTGGAAAATAAGTAGAGAGAAAATCAAGGAGATGTGCAATCTCATGGGAATCATGAGATTGCACTCCCCATTAGGAATGAGGGGGCGACACCCAATTCCCTTGGGAAATTGGTGGCCGTCCCCTCTTCTATATGGGGAGAGTATCTCCTTTGCCTTCTCTCTCCTTATTTGATTGATTTAAATTTGGTATTAATATTTATTTGTTTATCAAATATATTTTATCAAATTAAATCACAAGTTGTTGGTTTTTACCAACAACAATCTTGACCATTGGATTGACATAAATCAATCTCAACCATTAATTTTTTATGTCACATGGATTGAGATCCATGGATCCCAAAACCCTATAAATAGAGAGGCATACTTGGCTCTCTCTTTACATGCTATTGTAGCACTCTTCTCTCTCTCTCTCTCTTTCTCCATACTCGACAGCCCTCTCTCCCCCTTCTTCTTGGTGGCCGTCCACCTTGGTGGAGAGAATCGTCGTCGCCCTCGCCTTCATGCTGCCGCTTCGATGCTCTGCGGTTCTCTGTCTACTTTGAGTGCTTCGCCCACGAAAGAGACGTTCGATCTCGTGCGACGAGATCAGGAGCAACCGTGCTTGGATCAACTTCTTGGATTGCGAGGACTACGCGGTTCGTCCCCGCGCTCGCAAGCGATCTCTCCGACGATCGGACTTGAGAAAGGAGGTCTCTTCTCTTAGAGACTCGATCAACCATGCTTCAAGAGGTATTGCATTATACTTGTTGTGGTTATAGATGAAACGATCCGTGAATTGTTCTTGGATCATGTGGTTTCATCGAATAAAATTTTTAAATTCCGCTGCACCGAACAACTAGTACGACTAGTCGTTCTTCGTCGTATCCGATACGACGCTCACGCTTCCGTGATGCGCTTGAGGATTTCTCCATATCCTTCAGTAGTGTGCCAATTAAGTAACCCATTATCATTTCCACAACCTAGACATCTTCTCTCAATCAATTCGAGACAACACAATTGGTACATATTGTACTAATAAGGTTTTATCAATCTTTTGACCTTGTACGACAAATAAAGTAAATCTCAGATATTAAGATTTTAAAACTCTTTTTAATTTTCTAAAATGTCTTTAGAAACAATCTATACTCTTTTTGAATTTAAATAACTCTTTTTTTTAATTTCAAAAGTTCTAATGCAACAATCTAGACAATTCTTTGAATCAAAATAATTTCAATATTGCGAAAGATGTCTAGTGCAATAATCTAGACAATTTGAGAAATTAATCAAATTAATTCTATAATTTATAATTACATTGTGAAATTTTAAGTTCATAATTAATCATTAAAATTATGAAATAAACATACATTCTATTTTATTTTATATTTCTAAAATAAACAAAAAATATTTCAGATTCCAATTTACAAGCTGCAACCATCACACTTCAAATTAGAAAGCATCACATAACTTGAACTTAAAAGTCGTTGCAACCACAGATATTTCTAAAATATTAGGTCTTACTCCATATGTAAATATATAGAATATATTTCCATCAATTTTGAGTCCCAAAATATGAGAAACAAGTCAATAAGATGATCTAATCTACTTCCAACTCTGCCTATGGAGAAATCCAATTTTCAAAGCCACATGGTCAGAATTACACGAAACGTTTTCACACTAATTGGAGGCGTGATATTTGACTTATTAATGAGCATTTTATCATGTTATACGACCCAAAAACATTAGCCAAAAAATCAATATTTTCTTGCTAAAATCTTTGGACGAATCCGGAGTCTGCGATTGCTTTTAACATCTGAATGTTCTCCCGAATGCCACCAAATATTGACGCATCTTTTTGGTACGAGTCAAGACCTTCTACACCGCATAAATATTCCAAAATTACGTTTAAAAAAAGAGTATAACAGTAGAAACTTTCAAAGTTGCCAAATCATTTGAATCGTTACAACTATCACAAGGCAATGTACTCGGTAATCAAGATGATCTAGACGATTGTTTATCGGACTTGGATTAAATTCAAATCCGTTAAACTATAGCTCTGATACCAATTGAAGGAAGTATATAAAAATTATTTACTACGTTTCATGGAAAACATGGAATATTTAGCAAGCAGTTTGCCGAAACAATGTTAGTTCAAAATATGAACTAGAAAATGTCCCAAAACCATTTGTGCATCTAGAAATCCAATATATAAGGAAAATATTTACATTATGATTTCTAATATTCACGATTAATAATAGATTCAAAGCATCATTACCTTTGATGCCTGAGTTTCTGCAAAAGAAACCTCTCGAATTGAAGTCTGATCTGCAGACTTCTCTCTCGTGGGTGCGGGTATGAGTTGCGTTGCTTCCCACGAACTTGGATGTCAACTAGGGAATTAATAAAAGAGTTCTAAGAGTTTAAGACTCTTGAGACTCTTCCTCTCTCATGGGGGGCAAGAAGTTTATAAGAGGATTTAGCCGTTAGAATTGTTGCAAAAAGAGAAAACATGGCCCTCCTTTTATACTTATTGTACACGCCCAACATGTATCATGGCAGCCTTTGGATTTTAAATCGAAGGCTAAGAGCAAGTCCTAATTAAACAAGGATCATCTTCTCATTATCTCCAATAAATATTAATTAGTTAAAAAAATAAGCAACAACTTTAGAGTCCTAATTTAATAAAAAATCAAAAACATGGTGGACCACGTATACTTAGTATACACACCCACCACCTTCCATAAATGAAAGTTATTGTTGCAAATTTAATTAATTAATTCACTTAATAATCATATTATCAACATTGAAGAAATTATGAATTAATCATCAAATCTTATGAATCATATTCATGAGCTCAAAATTAAATGTAAATCTAATTTACATCTACAAAATTAATGTGGATCAAATTCACATGATCTCATGCCATGGAAAAATTATGTAAATCATATTTCTATAAATATTTATATGAATCACATCCATATAAATATTAATTACTGTGAGTCACTATTCACATTAGTTAATGAGTTATGCTTGTGAATCATATTCACAAAATTACCCTTATCAATAATATGTAAGAATCATAATTATTACAATATTGCTATTAATAAGTATGAGTCCTAATCCAATTAGGACTCATGGGATAAGAATCCAGATATTTGGATATAATCTCGGGGAGATCATACTATTGATGCATAGTGACTTGAAATGTGGATAACTATCCGATTTTAAGGGTTATACCATTTTTACAAAAAAGCTATCATCTACGAATGTTGAGCTTGAGATGTAAAACTTCACACACTCAGTGAGCTGAACGAAATGCAACATACTATCCATGAGCTGGACGAAGTGTTGATGAGCTGAATCCAGCTTCCTTGACCATTTATAATCATAGTTCAAACCATTTGTAGCTAAGAATGAGCTCAAGGAACTTATATATTTCCATTTACATGACCAATTCTGTTTCCAACATTTGGACATTGAAAATTAAAAATTGGAATTGGAAATGTGATTCAAATGAATTGTGATTTAATCCAATTAAATCACAAATCATCTATATAAAGGAAGCCACTAAAATCCATCCTATTTCATCACTCCTTAAGGTATGTAAGTGTCATGGTAGATGATCTATTACAACAACAAAAGTAACCTTAAGTATTCCAAATACTCATCCATCTTTCACACTAGAAGACTTTGATAAATCTGAAGTTCAAACCCTGGTTTGACTGTCTTCTTCAGAATTTATCAATATATTTCTCAATTGATAAATGGTGAAAATATTAATCATATACTATCCAAAAGCATATATTAATATGTCAAATTCATATCTGATTTCATATACAAGATGACCATGCATGGAATTCATTTTGACCCCAAAATATCTCATGAGTGAGCTCTGTCTCCCGGTTCATTAACTATGAACCTGTATGACTCCTTCGAGAGATTAAACATCTAATACAACTTCATATGCATACCCATACACCGGTATATAGACCTTGGCTAGGACACCAACCTATTGGTCTGTCAAATGTGCATACTCAGGCATATAGATGTATATCTATCTTAGTTCAAAGGATGTGTGGCAGATCGTGACAGTTACGACTCAGGTCTTAGTTTATCTTGACCTCATCAAGTCAACTCTTTGATTTGATTATTCCAACACTTATGAATCTCCTTTCTTATGCAGAGTACCTACATCAAAAAGTCAGTTAGCCTTTAGAGAAAGATTGCCATATCTTTCAGACTAGAAACCTTTTTTAAATATCACATGTTAAAAGTCAGTTGTGTCCTCTCAACTACATGGTATTCAATATTGCCATTACACATTAAATTAATTCTGCAAAGGGAACTTAATAATAAAGTGCATTCATTCAATTATTCATTTTATTTTAGATGGACATGACAAAATAATAAACAACGTTAATGGGTTGCTGAGGGCTTATAAGTTTAACAGTATTTATCAGGAGGAATATTATTGTCCTCACACATTGTCATTCATTAGAAGTTGGAGGACATCATTCAGGGAAAAGAACTCCTCATAAAGTACTCCAATCTAGATTATATTGGCTGGTCTAGTTTTGAAATGATATGGATTTTGTACGATCGTACCCTATTTGTCAAAGGATGAGAGGGACGGTTGGTTATCATGATGAGATGCCCATGAAACAATGGACTTTCTGTGATGTATTTGATGTATGAGGCATAGATTTCATGGGTCCCTTTCCCCAAAACAATGGATACGAATACATTTTATTAGCGGTTGAAAATCTTTCAAGGTGGGTGGAGGCTATACCAAGCTGAGCTGCATATAGTAGGACTATCTGTAAGTTTTTCAAGGATTATATTATTTCAAGGTTCAGGGTTCCTAAAGTTCTGAGTTGAAATGGAGGTAGCTATTTTGTGAATAGAGAGATGAAATCTTTAGCTAAGGACTACAAGTTTGAGCTCAAACTTACTAGTCCTTACCACCAATAGTCGAACAACATGATAGGGGTCTCAAATATCGAGGTGAAGAATATTCTTCAAAAGTTGGCCTGTCCTGATAGGAAGAATTGGTCCCATCTATTATATCAAGTTTTATGGGCTTATATAACGGCTTACAAGACTCCACTTGGTACTTCATCTTTTAGAATGATCTAAGGCAAGACATATAATTTGCCCGTTGAATTGATTCACAAGTCTGAGTGGGGAATTAAGAAAATAAATTGGAATTGTCACCTATAAAAACTTTGGTGAGACTTGAACCTCAATGACCTTGTGGAAATATGAAATTGAGCATATGACAACTTCTTGATCTACAAGGATAAATTGAAGAAGTGGAGTGACCTGTATATTAGATGCAAAAACATTGCCCCGAGATAAAAAGGTATGGTTGTTTAACGTTAAGTTGAGGATTTTACATGGAAGCTTAAGTCTAAATGGACGGGTCCCTATATAGTAAAGAAAGTGCACTGTAATGGAAGTGTAGTAATTGCTGATCTCATAGATGGTGCACACTCTTTCCTTGTCAATGGCTAACTGTTTTAAACACTTTACAGAATCTAGAGATTGGTTGGTTCTGGTTGAAGTATTTGACTTCATGCCGGTTGAATCCTTTGTAGATATTTCAGATACAACATGAAGCCACATCTCAAAGATTCAGATCTGATAAGATCCAATATTTTGCAGATTCATCTATTCTTTTACAGTCACTAATTCTATTCTTTTTAGTTTGTGGGTTCTTCTCATCTTACCTTCTTTATCCTAACCTAGGCTATTTAAAGTCTAAGTATAGGGGGTTCCCTATCCTATTTATGTATATCCTTCTAGATTTTAGTTTGTCATCTCATCGATCATTCTATACTTCATTTATCCTTTATACTTAGGCTATTTTCAACCTACGTATAGAGGGGATTGATTCCATGTTCTTTTTAGTGGTTTTGTTTCTATTCTTTTATACCCAATTCTGTATCCTTCAGCTTGACACTTAGGATCTTTAAAGCCTAAGTATGGGGGGGGGTCTAACTGATTTTCTTGTCCCTGTCTTGTCTTTCTTATGCTTAGTACATGCTATGTATTTCATTTCACTTTGTGCCATAAGGACATAGCACAAGCTAAGTATAAGGGGCGTGTGAGCATATATTGCATATATATACATTTATTAATTTCTCTAAAAAGTATATTTTTATTCATAGCTTGTACTTTCACATATTTTTGTATATTTATTATGGGCTATATGTATGAGGAATTGAAGGGAAAATTTTATATTAATTTTGCATGGTGTGCAAAAATATTTTATAAATTATTTTGAAAAGGGTACACATTATTTTGACACTATACAAATTCTTTTTCTGTATATAGTTACAAAGTCAGACTTTAAAAAAAATAAAAAACATCAAATATTTTTTTAAATATATAAATAAAAAATCAAAATAAAAACTTACTTCAGTTTCTCAAGAAAAGTTTAATTTTTTAAGGGGTGCCTTTAGTCTAACGGTTACTTTTTGAATCGTTGGAGTCTTAGGCTATAAAAGGTGGTCCAGTCTTAGTCTCTTACAAAGTAAATCATGGAAGATAGTTTAGATGTGAACTCGATATTTTCAAGATCAAGTTGATAAAGAGTTTATAAAAAAGAGTGATGCCTATGGAGGAAGAAAACCTGTTATTGGAAGTGTTGGATATGGAGGAGCCTGTCCCTTTTCTTGAGGATATCCTAAAGCCTGAAGATTATGTCTCTTGTAAGTTAGGTCATCCTCATATGTCCATCTTTTCACTTTTTAGGCAAACCCATAGATCTATTGTAGGTAGGAAGGGTTTGATTCATCTTCCTTCCATTTTCGATAATTTTAAGACTTCCCATGTTGATATGGATATTGCTTTTGAGGAAGAATGGCACCTTTCGAAGCTCTTCATTTTTCAAGTCAATGAAGATCTTTCCTATTTTGATTCTAAGGTTTACTCTGTGAGGAGGAAGCAAGTGAAGTATATGGCTGCCTATGATTTTAAACCTCGTGGATTCAAGTGTGACGATTAAGGTTGAGATACCAGAGTTTGGTGGTGTTATGTTAGTACCCATGTGTTGTTTTTGTAATGTTTGTCAGTTCCTTTATGTGGTTGTGTTTCAGTTTCTTTATGTGGTGTTCTATTTAACAGTACTAGTTGTTGTTTGTTAGTATACATTCTTGAAATAATTCTATCTCATTAGCATGCTAACTAAGAAGTTGGTTTTCCCCTGACACTTTCACATTCACACAAGGTTGTTGAGATTTATAGAACTTGGTTTAAGAAGTCTAGAAATTCAGAGTGAACATGTCTTAATCATTAGGGTCTTATAATTAATAATTCAAACCTCTCTAATTAGAAAGATTTGTGTTCTATATGGCGTGCTTAATCTTATTCTTTTCGAATATGACCAACACTCACATATATGACTACATTCATGATGAGATGAGATGAGGTTTCCCTTGAGGGTCTGGGATTTGAGATTTGAGTTTGGACTTGATTTTATGATGGTTGAGGATGGGATAAAATTAATGATGGCTTCATAAAACCTGAGTATCAATAATCTTAGCCAGTATGAGAACATGGTTCTTATGCTATTTTTTTGATATTGAACTAAGTATCAGGGTATGATGAAATTAAAATTGTTGATATGTGTGTGTTAATTATTGGTAAAAGCAATGGAGCGAGACAAAAAGAAAATAAAGATACAGAGAAAAGCTCAAGCAGTACAAAGTCAAAATCAAAGAGCTTACACCAGGGCGAGTGCCCCCACCCTTTTTAAGTGTCCACTTGGACAAAAGTATTAGGCTTTTCTAAGTCACGCTAGTACCTCAAAAAGGGTTCTACGTCGTATGTGATACAAGTCTGGGTGTAAGCATATTAGATACTTAAAGAAGACAAACCTCGATGTACTCACAGGAAAACAAGTACATGAGACTCAATCTCTTTTAACGGGCACATTAATTAGCAACAAAAATATATTGTGTTGAGTTAATAAGGCACTTGAGAGATACATTGTTGCAATGAGAGGGAGAGAAGAATTGACACAAACCTAATTCTCTCCATCATCTAGCCCTCTATCTACACTGTTTAAGTCTGACAAACTAATGAGATGGTGAATTGAGGCAAGAATAGATTTAATCCCTAGTGTTGAGGATTGGGTCCTTAAGAAAATTTCTTTTATTGGAATTTTAGGTGATATCTTGACTCTACTGTTGCGAATGCAGTCAACTCAATAAGTCATATATATCTAATATATATGTATTAATAGAGAGTCCGATGATTAAAGAAGTGGACTTCCTTTTGATTAAGGCTTGGTTCAACTTAGAGTTTTAGGATCTATTAAATCGAGTGTTCTAAATTTATTAAGCCTTGTATTTACACACACATGTCAAGGAATTCACTAACTCACTAATTTCATTCTTTATGTTATTAGCTTGAGGACGAGCTTAGCTTAAGTATGGGGGGGTGATAAATCCCTAATTTATCGACATTATTAAATATTATTATCTATCTTGCTTAAGTATTCCACTAGTAATAATTAAAACTAACAGTACTTAACGATTAACATGCTGTAAATAATTAACACTAATTATTGTGTATAAATATATATTATTTTCCTGTTTTTATGTATTTATTATTTATTAACAATCAAATAAAAATTAGTATAATATTGTACATAATTAATTTAACATTAAATATAAATTAAAAATTCAAAAAAGTTAACAAAAGGAATAAAAATAGGTATTTTTGATACTTTAAAATATTTACAAAAATATTTTCTTTGTATATATTGTGTTTTCTCTCTTTAAGTTATATATGAAAGTTGTAGATCTCATTAAGATATACAGCTTTCATGTTGAATTTTTTTCTTATTTTATTCCTAACTATTTTATTTTTATTTATTGTTGATTTATTCATTTCTATTGTTCCTGATTGGACTACATGACGCCATATGGGAAGCCCACATGGCCCACCCATTTATTCCCCATCTGGCCTTTTCCTACATCACATCAGATCTTGATGGATGTAATCCTCACATCATGTTTGCATCTAAATCTTGGCCGTTGGATCAAAAGATCCAATGGGTGAGGCATCTTCCCTAACCTCCGAACCACCACTATAAAGAAGTGCGACTTCACCAACTTCCCGACTTCTTCCATTATTTCCAATGACTCCAGCCAGCATCACCCTTTATTTCCATCACCATCTCCTTCCTCTAACTTCCCTAACCCATGCCATACACCTAACCTTCATTTTCGATCAACTCCGCTAACCTACATATGGTTGAAAACTACTTGACAACCTCCGCCCCTTCGCCCTCAAAACCCCATCACTGCCCATTGCGATAGTTATCCGCCACTTCATGCATCGACTCCAAGCCTTTGTTGGACATGCGAGCTGACAACGGTCCACTATGCAATATATGTTAATGCAAATATCATTCCCTAATATGAAATTAAGAATAATTAATTTGCATAATAGGTCTATTAGTACAGTTAGGGTTATGTACCATGGCTATCTTAATGATCATCCAACTATTGATTCAATTGTTGAACCATAGAAGTCGATGCTTGGATGAATATCTAAGGAGATAGATTGAGGACTCATCAAGCACCAGCAAATGATTATTAAGAGAGGATCTCCATCTTGAGAAGGATATAGCAATCCTTTCTCTAAAGGATGATATCTAACCGACCTCTTGATGCAGATACTTTGCATAGGAATAGAGATTCAGAGGTGTTAAATAAGTTAGGTCAAAGAGTTGACTTTACGAGATCGAGATAACCAAAGGCTTATGTCGTATGCTGTCACAATATAGGCACGCATACTCTGACCGGAGACAAATGTATTACTATATATCTGATTATGTACATTTGACAGACCAATAGGTTGATGATCTAATCAAGGTCTATGCACTAGCGCGTTGTTGTGCATACAAGGGCATATGAGTAATACGATCTCTCAAAGGAATCGTAAATGTTCATTTACTGAACCAGAAGATATGAGCTCACTCATGAGATATTGGGAAGAATCAAATTCCATGCACGATCATTTCGCTTTGCAAGCTTGATTGAATTTGTAGGTTTGATATATGCTTTCGAAAAGTATATGATCGATACCAACTTCCAATAGTCAAATGACAAACTTAATGATAAAACCCTGAAGGAGACAATCTAAAAGAGATCAAAAACTTCGGGTTTACTCTTGGTCTTCCAGTATGTAGGATGTAAATGTACTAGGAATACCTGAGGGTGATGTGATCATAGACGATTATATAACCATGATGCTTCCATTCCGAGGGAGTGATGAATCAGGTCTGGATTTTAGTGACTCCTCTCATATAGAAGTGATCCGATCTTAGTCCAAATGTTGAGCATTTATTTGAATGTGATTCAGATACAATTAGAAGATTAGATCTACGACTTTGATTTAATCAAACATCTATGGGAGGTCCCCGAGATCTGGATTTGAGATGTGATCTCAATATCCAAGTCACTATACGTGGAACAATACAATCGCCCTATCCTTATCTCCAAGTATCTGCGGAGAAAGCACATTATCTTTGAAAGCATTCATGGATAATTTCACTGTTGATATATCTATCTGAGCATTTTTAATTGTCATGAATAATATGAATTTGATTCATATTATAAGGAGAGTTATCTAAGATAACTAAATGTGATTTAATTATCAAAGATGTGGATGATGTGAATGTGATTCATATTATTTGGGCACATGAGAATATCCAAGAAGATTAAATGTGATTTAATTATCATGAATATGAATAATGTGGATAGCACTATCCATATTTATCGTATATATTATAAATTTTATTTATAATATATAAGAGTTATCTATTTGTAAAAAGTAGTTACAATTTAAATGTTGATGTAAATTGGATTCACATTGGACAATTAATTGAAAATGTAATTTATATTTATTTTGGGTTGTGAATGTGATTAACAAATTTTCAATGACATGACTGCATTATTCACAAAAAATTAGATTTATTTTTGTGAATTAATTTACAACAAAAGTCGTTGTAAATAAATATGAAAGAATTCGAGAAGCCACCACCATCCATTCTCGATGGTGGACAATCACCCTTGACTTGGTCTCAAGGGTGGCCATCCCCCATTTTTTAGGGAGGTGAGTGGCCTCCCTTCTATTCCTTTTATGAATATTAATTTAGTTCAAATTCATTATGTTGATTATTCATTGTATATCTAATTTAGCTAAATTAATTGTTGTTGTGTTTTTACCACAAGATCATGGCCATTAAAAGAAACACAAATCAATCTCACTCATTGATTTTGTGTTGTCCATGGATTGAGATCCATGGACTCCCAAAATACTATATAAGAAGAGGCACACTTTGCTCTTCTAGATACAATGGAAATATGCTCTCTTCCCTTATCTATTTACATGCCAAGTCTCTCTCCCTCTCTCATGACCGTCCATCTTGATGACCTAAAAGAGAGTCACCATCACCACCACATCATCGTTATGCTGCCGGATCGTTTGCTCGTGCATATCCGTCTCTTTCAGTGCACCTCGCTCGTGAAGGAGATGTTAGATCTTGTGTGTTGAGATCAGGAGATTTGCCTCTTGGATCATCAACCTGGATTGCGAGGAGCACACGTTCCATCAATGCGCTCGTAAGTGTCTCCTCCATTAGATTGGACTTGAGATAGGAGGTCTCTTTGTTTAGAAACTCGATCACAACCACACTTTAAGAGGTAAACCTAATACTTGTTTGTGGTTTAGATTAAATGATCTGAGAAGTATTCTTGGATCATGTGGTTTCATCATTTGAAAATTTTTAAATTCTGTTGCCCCGAGCAACTAGGACAACTAGTCACTCTCGATCGCATACGATGCGATCCTCACGCTTTCATAATGCGCTTAAGGAACTTCCCATATACTTCAAGTGGTATTAGAGCCATAGGTTGGAGTTCAGATACGATCCTTAAACATAGGACGACTTGGGTTCATTAAAGTTTGTGAAATTTTGTTGCATTTTGTTCACGTAGCCCTATCTGTGTGATTTTTATTCTCACAATTTAAAAGTGTTTAAACTTGAAATTATAATTGGATAATGTTCCCATTAAAAAAGGAAATTGTGGGAATTGAGTTTGCATGATTTGGAATCCGAATGCTCAAGTTATGATCATTTTAATGAACATGTATCCACTGTTTCAGGGATAGTGAATCTTGACGTAATTAACGTGCTAATTACGATTTTGAAACGTGTATAAATGCATAAAAATGACTTGGATTCTGTTTTAAATCAAATTATCAAACTACAAAAACTTATTTTGCTTGATTTGGATGCAAATTGATTGAGATATACTAATTTTAGTAAGTGAGGGTCACTACTGAAAATTACTTTCCTAATCAAGAATCTTGTGATTGTTATTTTAGAGTTTGATGAAATAAATGGTTTAGTTTCCTGAAATAATTATGGATAAATACTTGAGAAATATTTGATGAAAATTATTTCCTTAGATGACATTTGCCATAACAAAAAATGATAAGATAATTGATCTTGATTACAATTAGTTACAACAATTCTAACAAACAAAGTTGATTGAATAGGACTAGGGATTTGTTTAGAAAATATCCTTATAATTTTAATAAAAAATGTTTTGATTATTATTATATGGTATAACTTCAGTTGAAAGACCGGTTATCATCTCAAGTATAAAGTGATCAATTGGCATTATCCCAACCTAAGACGGATATGGTGTCTAGTCAGGGAGCGTTGGGGTAGCAGATTCTCCAAGAGCGGTATGTCCCACTGCGTCAAAACTGGCCATGAAACATGTAAGGAAGGGATAATGTTTAAATGGATCATGATGTATTTTTCTAATTATTAAAATTCGAATAATATATATTTGAGACAATACTATATTTCAAGTAACAATAGAGAATGTTTGGTAGATATTAATTGGATCATTGATTTAATGTGATTAGATTAATTGGAATCTAATTAAAATTAAAATACTATGTTATGAATAGAGTTGTAATTCCTTTAGAAGAACTAAATGTAATGGATATGATTCATATGGATTAATTAGATATTTAACATGATATGGAGGATCACATAAGTGACATTCATGGTCTCCCATCAAGGCAAAGGATTCAGTCGCTAGGGATTGTATGTAGGAGATGCCTGTTCGATGTGACAGCTCCTGCATACAAGCGCATCTAGATTGAGTTCTTTTCTTCTCGAAAGAGTAAGGTCGTATGTGTAGTGACCCCAATTTCAGGTTCTCATATTATTGGGGTGATATTGAATTGCGCTTAACAAGTTCTAATCATGTTGACGGTTGATTCAATTAACGATGGGTCAACATCACCATAGGGGTGGTGGGCCCGGGTGTTAAAGACCAAATTGGGAATTTAATTTAAATTTGCAAGGCGGAATGTGTTACATCTTCTTTTTATCCGAGTTACAGATTCTCATATTATTGGGATGTTAAGAAGATAAGAAAGGAGATCTCAGACATTGCTTGAGATATAATGGTAAGTATATCTCTTACATTGAAAGTGATTAAGGGAATGAACTTTCAGTGTTGACAAGGCAAGATAACTTTGATATAAAAAAATTCCAAAATCAAAGTAAAATATGTATAAATATATTTATGCAAATTTCTTATTTCATATAATCCTCATTAAACCCACTTAATAATATACTCAATATTAACCAGAAAATTCTCATGAATTGGATTCATGATCAAGATATTGTACTTCCAGTTGGACACATAATGTATGTGGTTGCAATGTGCAAGCTTCCTTGTAATAATGAGGAATTATAAAATGGATAATAGGACAACAACATAGGGTTTGTATGTCTCTATATTCTTTATATCTCATCGAATATACTTTTGAAGTGACATGTCGATGATGATCATAATTGTCAAATAATCCTTATAAAAATATAAGAAGATGTTTTGGCATACATATGTGCTCTCGGCATTTAATCATGAATGACATGGTTCACTGCATCATGCAGAATGGTGGATCTATAAGAGATAATGTATTCAAAATGGTTGAGTACCTACATGAACCCCCTTTTAGAGTTAAGATGTATGTAGATATGATGAGTGTCATCATTCTACTGTCAATACTCAAGTCATTCATAATGCTTTATAATATTCATATTGTATGAATTAAATGAAGCATGTATAGATGTTGAAATACTCTTATATTGAAATCTTTTGAATTCAACATAGGAGATCTTCTTTCTTAAGTACTGGTTGTTTATAGATAAAGGAAGCGCAGTGGAA
This sequence comes from Ottelia alismoides, assembly GCA_037367405.1. Lineage (NCBI taxonomy): Eukaryota > Viridiplantae > Streptophyta > Magnoliopsida > Alismatales > Hydrocharitaceae > Ottelia > Ottelia alismoides. The sequence continues at coordinate 360,659 of JAZKJV010008857.1, read as the reverse complement.
ACATGGGTCGGACACTAGATAGAAGGAAAGTCAAAGAGTTGACTATACTTCTATAGTTTCCATACATGTGACATCTAAAGAGTTGGATGAATGTCAATACTGCAATAAATCGATGTCCTGATAGTGTGACTATCTAGACTATTTAGGATCCGTAGAGAAGGATTTAGATAGTGCATCAGAATGATCTACATAAAATCATTAATATTGACTTGCTTATTAGATAAGATCAAAGTCTAATAATTGTATCTCATTTTTCTAATGACACTTGCATTTGGTTGCATATGTTTTAGAACATTAGAAATTTTGATCTAAAGGTTTAATAGTCATCCATATGGTTGTTGTTGCAATGGTTGCAACAATCTCCATTGGATAAATAGACTTCATATTTTCAGTGGGAGAGCCCTTAGTCTTAGAGAATGTCTCTATGATCTATATATGAGAATACACATATTGTTGATTTCTAAATGTTGGAAATTAACATGAATTCTGGAATAGACCTATCATAAAGAGTTATGTTGGATATATTTCAGATAGTAATATAACATCTGGAGGACTCTATTAAATTAGAAAATTAATGAATGGTTCATTAACATTTCTAAATGTTTAAAATTTAAACCTTAATAGATCAAAAGAAGAATGAAGACCATTTGACAACGATCTGGTATAAAGCCTTGGACATATGTCTATTGATGAGATCAATATACTAGTAAGAGATGAAGCTTTAGAATGTCTGAATTTTCAAAACTTACATACTTGTGAATATTTATTCAAAGTAAAAACGTCCAATGCACCCTTCTCTGAGAATGGTGTAAGATGCCAAGGTATTCACGATCTCATACATAATGATGTATGTGGATCATCTGTATCATAATAAACATTGATTGTATGTGATATCATTCGATGATCACTTGTTATATGTGATTTCTTCCATTCACCTTAGAAAGCTTTGAATGGTTCAAAGATTTCACAATTTTGGTTTAGAACCAAAGTTTTAAGGGAGATGAAAATGAATTTTATCTAATCTAGTTAGCCAGTACCTATTAGATGAATTCATGGAATACCTTACGGAGAAAGGAATATCATTCCTATCTCACTCCTCCTAATACACCTAATCTCAATAGAGTTATGGGGAGATATAATTGGATCATATGCGACATGATTTGATCAATGATTAATCATAGCATAATTACCTCTTAGTTTACAAGGTATATATGTAGTAAAGACTACAATATATATCCTTAATAAGATTCCATCTAAACCCAAACATCCTAAGGTTTGGACCCTAGCCTTGTGTTGGACACTTGAGGAGTTAGGGCTGCTTGGTCCATAACTTTGTCATGGATGCAAGTAAGATGGAATCTAACACAAGAGAGTGTTACTTCGTTAGGAAAATAAAGGATGGTATTGGATACCTACTTTATGACCTTGAGATTCTTAAAAGATTTCATCTCTAAAGATATGATTCTTAGAGGATGAGACCCTTTAGAATCAAAATGAAAATAAAGTAAATGAACTCATTGAATCTTGAGAAGATAATGAGGCTCATGAAATTGGAAAATAAAATGACAATTAAAGTTGAAACACTCATACCTCTTCAAATGAGTTTGAGAATGGATTCCATGTGTCAGTCAAGTCTGACAAATGATCTTACTTCATATGATGAAGATTCTGAAGATCATGACATGGAGAGATGGATGCTAGCAATAAAGTCTAAAGTATAGTTCATATAAAAGTGTTGTATATGGATCCTCGAGGATCCACCTATATGGGTAAGACCCGTTAGGTGTAAATGGATCTTCAAGAGAAAGAGGGAACCTCATGAGAAAGTAGAGACCTTCAAAGCACAGCTCGTATCCTCAAGATACACACAAAAAGAAGACATCGCTTGAGATGAGATTTACTTGCTAATGACCATGCTCAAACTCATCAGATTATTGCTAACTATAGTTACACAACTTGACTATGACATATCCAAGATGTGAGTCCAGATTGCATTCCTCTATGAATACCTCTCCGAGGATATTCATATGAAGTAGCCCCAGGGCTTCATAGTTGAGGAAGGCAAGATGTGCAAGATAAAGGAACTCCATATATGGACTCAAATAAGATTTTTATAGTTGGAACATCAGATTTGATGAAATTATAATGGTTATGATTTCAGATAGAATATTAATGAATCCTGTGAAGCTTAGTGGGAGTGCCATTGTGTTCATCATGATAAATGTAGATGATATCCTAATCATTTGGAATGATATAAGGATAATAATAAGTGTTTTATAGACTGGTTGTTCCATACCTTGAGATATGCTCTCATGGATATCTCAAGTTATGGAATAGCTAGTCTATATAACACTTATTACTATCCTTATATCATTCCAAAATATTAGAATATCATATACAGTTAGCACGATGAACACAATGGCACTTTCATGAAGCTTCATATGGTTCATAAAGATTCTATTTGAAATCATAACTTTTATAATTTCATCAAATCCGATGTTCCAACTATAAGAAGCTTATTCGAGTCCATAGATGGAGTTCTTCAGCTTGCACACCTTGCTTTCCTCAACATGAAGCTCTGGGGCTAATTCATATGAATATCCTCAAAAAGGTATTCATAGAGGAGAGCAATATTAACTTCCATCTTGTAGATGTCAAAGTCACATTGTGTAGCTATAGTTAGCAATATTCTGATGGGTTTGATCATGGTCATTGAAGAGCAAGTCTCATCGCAAGTAATGACTTCTCTTCAGTGTGTAGCTCATGGCTATGAGCCATGCTTTGAAGGTCTCTACCTTCTCATCAGGTTCTCTTTTTCTTGAAAATCCAATTACACCAAACTAGTTTTACCCTTATAGGTGGATCTTCGAAGGGCCCATATAAAACACTTGTATATGAAGTCTACTTTAGACTTTATTACTGACATCCATCTTTCCATGTAATGATCTTTAGAAGCTTCATCATATTAAGTAATATCATTGTCAGACCTTAACTGGCACATGGAATCCATCCTCAAACTTATTTGAAGAGGTATGCATGTTTCATCTTTAATTATCCTTTTAGTTTCCAATTTCAGGAGCCTCATTATCTACTCAAGATTAAATGAGTTCCTTCGCTTTATTTTCATCATGATTATCAAGAGAGTCATCATCTAAGAACCATATCCTCATAGATGAAATCATTTAAGAATCTCAAGGTCATGAAGTAGGTATCCAATACCAGCCTTTATTTTCTCAATGAAGTAGCACTCTCTGATGCATGATTCCTGGTTACTAGAATGGAACCTTATTAAGGATATATATTGTAGTCTCTACTACATATATACCTTGGAAACTAATAGGTAATTATGCTAATGTTCATCATAGAACAAATCATGTAAAACATGATCCGGTTGTATCTCCCTACAACTCTGTTGAGTTAAGGTACATTAGATGGATTGAGATAGGAATGATATTCCTTTCTCCATAAGGTATTCCTTGAATCCATCTAATAGGTACTTGCTACCAAGGTTAGATTAAATTCATTTTCATATCCCTTCAATCTTTGATTCTAAATCAAATAAAATGAAATCTTTGAACATTTCAAAGGTTTCTACTCATATTACAAATAATCATCAACAGATATCACATATTATTAATGTTTATTATGATATAGATGATCCACATACATTAATATGTATGAGATCTTGAATACCTTGACATCTTACACCATTTCCAGAGAAGGGTGTATTGGACATCTTTACTTTGAATACAATATTCACAATATGTAAGATTTGAAATTTTAGACAATCTAAAGTTTCATCTCTTACTAGTCTATTGATCTCATCAACAGACATTTGTCGAAGGCTTGATGCCAGATCATTGTCAAATGATCTTCGTCCTCCCATTGATCAAATAAGGTTTAATTTTTAGTATTAGAAATATTAGTGAACCATTCAATAATTTTCTAATTTAGTAGAGTCCTCTACATGTTAGATTATTGTCTTAAATATATCCATCACAACTCTTTATGATAGGTCTATTCCAGAATTCATGTTTATTTCCAATATTTAGAAATAAAAAATGAATGTATTCTAATATCTAGGTCATAGAGACATTCTCTAAGACTAAGGGCTCTCCCACTGAAAATATGAAGTCTATCTATCCAATAGAGATTGTTGCAACCATTGCATCAATATACAAGGATGAATATTAAACCTTAAGATCAAATTTCTACTATTCTAACACATATGAAACCAATTGCAAGTGTTACTAGAAGAATGAGATACAATTATTAGACTTTAATCTTATCTAATAAGTAAGTAAATATAAATGATGATATGTAGACATAGATTATTCCGATGAACTATCTGGGTCCTTGTTAAGGATCCTAGATAGTCTAGATAGTCATACTATCATTACATCGGCTTATTGCAGTGTTGGCATTCATCCAAGTATTTGGACGTCATATGGAAGTTACAGAAGTACAGTTAACTCCTTGACTTTCCTTCTTACTTGGGTCCGACTCATGCTTCCACCACGCTCCCTTCATCTATAAACAACCATTGCTTAAGACAAAGGATCTCCTATGTTGATTTAAAAAAGATTTCACTATAAGAGTACTTCGACATATATACATGCTTCATTAAATTCATTCAATATGAATATTATCAAGCTTCATGAATGACTTGAGTACAGATAGTAGAATGTTGATAGTCATCATATAGACATACATATTAACTCTTAAAGAGTTTGGTTCATGTAGGTACTCAAACATCTTGAATACATCATCTCTTGTAGAGCCACCATTCTGCATTATGTAGTGAACCATGCCATTCATGATTAAATATGGAGAGCACATATGTATGTTAGAACATCTTCTTAAATTTTATAAGGATTACTTGACTATTATGATCATCATCGACATGTAACTTCCAAAGTACATTCGATGAGAGATCAATACTATAGAGACATACATACCTAGGTTGTTGTCATATTGTCTATTTAGTTCTCATTCCCCATTTTTCTGAGGAAACTTGCACATTACAATCACATACATTATGTGTCCAACTACAAGTACAATATCTTGATCATGGATCAAATCCATGATATTCTACTGTTATTATTGTGTATACTATGTAGTGGGTTTAATATAGGATTATCTGAAATAAGACATTTGCATAAATGTATATAAATATACACATATTTTACTTTGATTTAGGAATTTCTTTATCAAAGTTGTCTTGCCTTGTCAGAACTGAAAGTTCATTCCATTAGTCACTTTCAATGTAACAGATATACTTACCATTATATCTCAAGCAAGATCTGGGATCTCCTTTCTTATCTTTGTCACATCCTAATAGTATCCGAACCTGCACCTCGGAAAAAAAAGAGGGAACATATTCTGCCTTGCAAGTCCAACTTGCATTCCCAATTCGATCTTTAACACCATGGCCCACCACCCCTAAGGTGGTGTTGACCCGTAGTTAATTGAACTAACCATCAACAGGAATAGAACTCGCTATGCGTAATCCAATATCGCCCCAATAATATGAGGACCTACTATTGGGTCACTACGCATACAACCTTAATCTTTCGAGAAGCAAAGATCTTGATCCCGATGCACTTGTACGCAGGAGTTGTCACTTCGGACATGTGTCTCCTACATACAATCTCTAGCGAAAGAACCCTTCACCTTAACGAGAGACTATGGATGTCTCTTATGTGATCCTCCATATCATGTTAAAATTTTAATTAATTATTATGAATAATGTTAACATAATTAATTCTTACAAGAGAAATAACAACTCTATGCATAATAGAGTGTTTTAATTTTAATTGGATTCTAATTAATCTAATAATATTAAATTAATGATCCAATTAATATCCAACAAACATTCTTTATTGTTACTTGAAATATGGTATTATCTCAAATACATATTATTTCAAATTTTACTAATTAGAAAAATACATCATGATCTCTCAAGAATTATCCCTTCCCTACCCGCTATCATGTCCAGTTCCGACTGGAGTTGGACAAACTGCTCATGAAGCAACATGCTACCTCAATGCTCCCTGGCTAGACACCATATCTGCCTCGGGTTAGGATAATGCCAAATTGATCAATTTGTACTTAAGATGATAATCGATCTTTCAATAAAAGTTATACCATATAATAATAATCAAAACATTTTTGATTAACCTTAAGGAGATTTGCTAAATAAGTCCCCAATCCTATTGAAGCATCAATGTTCGTTGGAAGGTTAATGTAACCAATTGTGATCTAGATCATATCCAATCAAGTTTTGGTTAGGGTCAATGTCATTCAAGAAAATAATCATAATCTTTAAATAATTCACGAATATTCATCAATAGTTATTTCAGAAAATTAACCATTAATTTCTATTAATATAATTGAATGACAATTATAAGGTTCATGATCAAATACGTAATTTCTGGCATATCTCAATCAATTTAAATCCAAATTAAGCAAAATAAGTTTCCAAAGTTTGCTAACAGAATCCAAGTGTTATTCACGTAAATCTAGGCATTTTAAAACCATAATTAACTCTTTAATTACATCAAGATTCGTTATTCTCAAAATAATAGATATATATTCATTAAAAAGATCATATCTTGAGTTATCAGATTCCAAATCACACCAACTCAAATCCCACGATTTCCTTAATTAATGGGGAACATAATACGAGTGAAAATTCCATGTTTAAACATTTTAAACAGAGCTGAAAAACTTACAAAACAGGGCTGCGTTAATGAAATGTGATAAAGTTTTGACAACCCCTAATGAGCCCAAGTCATCTTAAGTTTATGGATTGTATCCAATGGTTTAGATGAAATGATCCTATATGTGTTCATGGATCATATGGTTTCATCATTGAAAAAGTTTAAATTCTATTACCTCGAGCAACTAGTGCGACTAGCCACTCCCGATCGCATACGATACGATCCTTACACTTTTGTAATGCGCTTAAGGATCTTCCCATATCCTTCAAGTGGTATCAGAGTCACTATTATAGGGGTTGTCAATGTTCATGATCCAAGCAATGCATCTCCTGATCTCGTCATACGAGATACGACATTTTCTTCATGAGATCCACGAGCAAATACTCTGACAGCATAACGATGATGCTGCGGTGATGGCGACTCTCTCAATGGCTCTATGGTGGACGACCACAATGAGAATATTGACCTTATCCCCTAAAAGGGGGGGGGGGGACAGTCTATCTCCTCAATGTCTCATGAGATCTCATTATCTCATGAGATCTCATTATCTCATGATATCTCCAAGATTTACAACGACACTTGTTGTAAATTATTTCACAAAACTAATTCATAAATATCTTGTGAATATTGCAATCATGCCATTGGAAAAATGTGAATCACATTCACATTTCAAAATAAAATGTAAATTATATTTTCAATTAATTAGCCAATGTGAATCCAATTCATATCAATAATTAATCAACAAATATAAATCACAATAGGCTCTCTCTTATATATTATAATCACATTTACAATATTGGGTAAATTACAATTTGGGTCCCCATCTATGGGTCCGATCCCAGAATGTGTCCTGATCAATAAATTGTAACGATTCGGGTCCCAGGACCATTTAAGAAATGCCTCTTGTTGGGAAGGGAATGGGGGTTGGGTTCCAACTTTTAAACAAGGGCATACTCGTCATTAGCCCCCAAAAGTTCCTTACATTAATGGCCCTAAGACCTGAATCGTTACAATTTAAATATCGGGACCCATTCTGGGATCGGACCCATAGATGGGGACCCAAATTGTAATTTACCCTACAACATTAATGTTAATGTGGATAGTGTTATCCAAATTATTCATGTCCATGATAATTAAATCACATTTAATCATCTTGGATCTCTATTCTCATGTGCTCAAATAATATGAATCACATTCACATTATTCACTTCTTTTATAATTAAATCATATTTAATTATCTTAAATAACTCTCCTCATAATATTAATCAAATTCATTAATCAAATCACATTTAGTTATCCATTTTCTCAATGCTCGGATACATATATCAATAATGAAATTATTCTTGAACTCTTTCAAGAACAATACACTTTCTCTGTGGATACCTGGAGAAAAGGACATGGCGATTGTATTGTTCCACATATAGTGACTTGGATATTGAGATCACATCTCAAATCCAGATCTTGCGGACCTCTCATAGATGCTTGATTAAATCAAGACCACAAATCTAATCTTCTCATTTTATCTGAATCACATTCAAATCAAGGTCCAACATTCGGACTAAGATCTGATTACTTCTCTATGAAAGGAGTCACTAAAATCCAGTCATGTTTCATCAATCCCTCAGAACAGAAGCGTCATGGTTATACAATCGTTTATGATCACATCACCCTCAGGTATTCCTAATACTTGTACATCTTGCATACCGGAAGACATAAATTAAACCCAAAGTATTAGATCAATTTTACATTGTCTACTTCATGATTTTATCTTTAAGTTTATCATTTGATCATTGGGAGTCGATATCGATCATATACTTTCCATAAGCATATATCATACCTAGGTGTTGTTTATCAAACCTACAAATTCAGTCAAGCTTCCAAAGATGACCATGCATAGAATTTGATTCTTCCCAATATCTCATGAGTGAGCTCATGTCTTCTGGTTTCGTAAATGAACTTGTATGATCCCTTTGAGAGATCATATTACTCATATGCCCATACATGCACACCAGCACACTAGTGTATAGATCTTGGTTAGGTCATCAACCTATTGGTTTGTCAAATGTACATACTCAGACACATAGCAACACATATGTCTCCGGTCAGAGGATGCGTGCCTATATCATGATAGCATACAACATATGCCTTTGGTTATCTCGATCTCGTTAAGTCAACTCTTTGACCTAACTAATCTGACACATCTGAATCTCTATTCCTATGCACAGGACTTGCATCAAGAGGTCGGTCAGATTTCAGCCTTTAGAGAAAGGATTGCCATCTCTTACTCAGGCTAGAGATCCTCTTTAATAATCATTTAACGGTTCTTGATGAGTCCTCAATCTAACTCTTTAGATATTCATCCAAGCACCAGCCTCTATGATTAAACAATTTAAATAGTTGTATGATTATCAAGATAGCCATGGGACATAACCCTAATTGTACTAAGGTACCCATTATGCAAATTAGTTATTCTTCATTTTAGATCAAGGAATTATATTTGCAATAACATTTATTGCATAATGGCTCGCCATGGGATCCCTTGTCCAACAACCTATAGGTGTGTGATGTCTCGTATGATGGAGACAAATAATCTTTGAGGTTAGAGCTTTGATGGGTGGCACAACTAGAGGCTAAGCTCCTTGTGGTGGAGCATGACAGAGATTCCTCTATACCTAGGGCTCACTCGCATCCAAGCCTTCCCTGCTGCCACTCTCACTCTATTGTCACTTTGGGAAAGGGGTTGGGCGCAACGAAGGTGGTGGAGCATCCAAAGATGGAGGAAATGGAAGAGGTGCATGAGCTTTTATATATGTTCAAGGTCGGATAAGGATCGATCGAGAGCATGCGAATCGAGGTGCAGATCGTGAGGGTTATGTTTGGGCGAAGATTAGGGATCCACAATGCTAAGGCAAGGTGAAGGAGCGAGGGCACAGTCAGTTGGGCCAGGTCGTGAAAAATGGGTGAAGACAGTGCTCAACCCGACCTGTAGAAAGGAATAAGGGAGGGAGGACTTATTGGCCAGAGTCAACAATCCCTGGTGGACCAATAGGAAGCGACACAATGGAGACAAAATACAATATATGACAAAATAGGGAAATAAATGAATTAAATTAGAAATAAAATAGTAAATTATTTTTAAATAAAAATGAATAAATAAAAAATATGTGATATCTTTCAAACTATTTTCCTATGATTTTTAATTATTTTTATGAAATCATATATATAGTATAGAGTATTATGTACATGTATAGTATACCTATATATTTTATTCTTTTATTTTTATTTTACCATTTCTACACAAAACCCCTTATTTTATATTTATTTATTTACAAAATAATTTAAGGAGTACAGAATGATTTTTATTTGATTTTTACCAATAAAAGGTATTAAATAAATAGGTATACAATATACATAAGTGTGGCTTTTGTACAATGAACTTTTAATTTTAATTTTATTTTGTATTTGTATTTTCTAATTTTTATTTTATTTTTATTTCTTTAAGAATATGTACACATGCTTAAAATACAATATGCACAAATTATAAACTTAAATAATTAAATATAGATATTTACCAGTATATGTAGCACATGGCTATGCAATGCACCCAAAAATTCAATTTTTACCTCACAACCCCAAAATTTATGGAACCACCCTCATTTAAAAGATAATTTAATTCAGAATTCAATAAAGGTGATTTTTAAAGAATTTGAGTTCATATGAAGCTGAAATGATTATTTAAGTTCTTATTGTGTGGCTTTTTATGAGTGATATTATTTGCATTATTTACAATAAGTTATTTTAAAAGTATTTTCATTATTTAGAAAATATTTTTATGTACATCTTTTATTAAGAAAACAATTAATTTGAGGTCTTTTTTTGATGAATAAAATATGAGAAGTGATATGTACATAAATGCATAGTGATAAATATACAAGGACCCTATCTCCCCCTACTTTATTCTTGGTCGATTAGGTCAATGATTGACCTTCTCTTAGGGTTTGGGTCAATCTATACTTATTTCATAATTACATCCTTTTTTCCTTTTTCTTTTCTCTATATTCTTTTATTTTTGGGAAAAAGTGTGCTAATTATGCTATATTAACAATAGCATGCACAATGATAATTTATTATATTTACACATATTTATAGTAGTTTTTGCCAAAAGATGAAGCTAAGATAAAAGAATAAAGAATGAGAATCATAGATTCATCATCCCCCTATAATTTACATTTGCTAGTCCCTTAGCAAACACTTATTTGAAAAAAAAGTGAAACCAAAAGAAAAGAAAAGAAAAAAAGGAAGAATAAAAGTCGATTATTAAAATTATTGTAATAAGATTGGAGTATGGAGCTCTGTTAGACCTCTGGATTATTAGTTTTGCAGAATCTTAATGGGAGACAGGTTTAGGACTTAACAACCTTCAAATTCCACCGTTCTATGGTCAGGTCTCCTTAACAACCAGGTCAGAACAAGTCTATATACGCAAACTCTAATGACTATGAATCTTTCCTGGTACCGTATAAGTGATATGTTGCTTCCCACCTTAAAAATGGCAAAGAAACAACCTCCCTCAACAAGGTAACTCTAATCCCCTAGTCTAGCAACTATTTCCTCGAGGAGCGAGGTATTCCCTTCTAAGTTCAAGTATGACCAGCTCAAGAAGAAGGGGAAAGGGGAGAATGGACCACGACTAGTGTAGCCACATATCCCTTGGAGCTTAACCAGTGTAGCTAAGTCTCCACCTGCAAGCTTCCTTGAGATGTGGCAGTGAAATACACAGGCTTTGCTTATTTACTATATACACTCCGGCAGACATTTTATTTTCAATCAGACATGTCCCCTTTTTTCATGTTTTTGAATTTTTGAACATTTTTATGACATATATACAACATATCTACAAGGTGCAACATGTACATAAGGAGTTTTTCTTCTTGAGCTAGTAGACTATCCCTCTTTTGAAGCTTTATTGCAACTTACAACATCCTGTCGTTAGACCTCAGTGCTACTAGACTAGGTTGAGGTGCACATCCCTACCTAGAGGAGGACAAGAGGTTTCGACTAGCTGTACTACCTCCGTATGCTACTCCAAGCCAAAGGATTCTACCTCATCTCCATATCATCCGTGTTGAGCTACGTGTAAGGTGTGTGTCCAAGTAAAGCCACTGTCTCTAAGAGTCATGCGTGTGTTGTTAAGTGTTCTACTTAGGCTAATCAAGATGACATGTGAGCATAGGCTAGTGGACTCAAAGAATTAAGTCGCTATGGACCTCAAAAATCTTAGCCCCAAATCCTTGAAGGTTCCTCTGCAGTTAAGTGGATTAAGGTCTTAACCAAGCTCCATTCTTCAATTTTATTCCATACTTGTTTAATGGTCAACAATGATACTAAAGAATGCACATGTAAATATTTACAAAAACTCTTTCTAGTGGGAAATTTTCAAACTATTCAAATTTTTTAGGGATTTTTTATTTTTCAAAATTGTAGGTATTTTTTTGAAAAAGAAGTAAACGAAAGAAAAGTTTTCACATACATGTTTACAAAAGAGTTTGTATCACATGTTTTATATACAAATGTATTTTAATACGACTTTATTAAGGTTGTTTACATACAAAGAATTTAGGGGTAGATTATGGGTTTTAATGTACACATATATACAAGTGGTTTTCCTACCCCATAGGTTATTTCCCATGTGATAAAATAGTTTTGCAAACATTTTTCAAAAAACTATTTTTACAAACATCTACAAATAATCTTACAAACTATTTTTGCAAACATTTTATTTCACATAATTTTCAACAATTTTGTACAGTATACCTAGTTTTGATATAATAAACGATTTAAAAATCTCTTTTTTTTAAATAAAACATTTTTACAGAATTTGTACAAAAATAATTTTTGCAAAAGTTTTTACGAACAATTGTTACAAAGCATTTTGAAAATATTTTCTAAAACATTTTTATTCCTATTTTATAGCCATGTTATTAACACACACAAAGTACAAGTTATGGATAAAGTATATATACAATATATACAACACCCCCTATACTTAGCTCGAACAATGTCTTCAGAGTGATCAGAGAGCGATGAAAGATGAAATAACTCGTGCTGAGTATAGAGAAGTGAAAAGAATCCTATACTACAATGACTTAAAAAATGAAAGAATAAAATCAATAGAAGTCGTTAATCCTCCCTATACTTAGGATCAAGTAATCCTAAGTGTAGAAGACAATATGCAAAAGAGGAAAACCATGGTGTAGGATGTCCAGATATTACCTCTTGAATACTTAGGGTAAAATATCCCTATGTATAGGCAACAAAAATAGAGGTAATGGAAAAAATGAATAATCACAGGTTTAATAACCTCCCTATACTTAAGATAGAGTGCATCCTAAGTATAAAAAAATCATAAGATGGACCTAGGGTATTAAACAAAATAAATGAGTGACATAGACAATACGGATCTATACAGACACAGAGTAGAAGCGAAAACCAGGAATGAGATGTAAATGATGCGAGTTAAGGAACACATCCCATACAAAATGAATAGAGGAAACATCAACGATCATAGGATCATGATCAAGATATGGCTTCAAGTGCTGACCGTTAACTCGAAAGGTGGACTCAGAAGACAACTCAGATATGTCAAAGCTACCATTGCGTGCACCTTTCTGACCAAGTATGGTCCTTTCATTTACTATGTAATTTCCTTGGAAATAATCTTAGCCTTGCACCAAATAGTCATACTCTCTGGTTGGGCTAAAACTGCTTATGGTTGATGTGAGAATCATGCCATATCTTCACTCTATCCTTATATTGTAGGCTACTTGAGAAGGCGGTATCTCTCAACTCCTCCAGGGTTGCCAACTCTGTTCTCATCTGATCTCCTATACTCTCAAGATCTAATAATAACCTAGTAACCGCTCAAAGCGACTTATGCTTGATCTCCATAGGTAAGTGGCATGGCTTGCCATAAATGAGTCGGAAACGAGATGTACTCAAACGTTTCTTGAAGGAGGTCCTATAGGCCCACAAGATCGAGTCCAAAAACTGTGACCAATCCTTTCGGTGCGGGCGGATGACCTTATGCAAAATAGTCTTAATCTCCCTATTTGAAACCTCAGTAAGACCATTCTTCTGAGGATGATATAGCGTGGCAACTCTATGGTCTATGCTGAACTTGTTACCAAGGGTCCTTACGTTGTCGTTGATAAAATGAGTCCCCCCGTCAGAGATCAAGACTCTAGGTATCCCGAACCATGAGATGATAATTTTCCACAAAAAATTGCAAACAGTCCTTGCATCTGCGTCTCGAGAGGGGATGGCTTCAACCCAACAACTCACATAATCCATAGATAACAAAATGTACTCAAATCCCTGACTCTTAGGGAATGGACCCATGAAATCGATGCCCCATGCATCAAAAAACTCACAGAAGTGAATGGGATGCATTGGCATCATATCTCTCTATCCATAAGTTCCCATCCTATGACAGTAAGTACATATGTTTATGATTGCATCCGAATCGTTGAAGAGGGTAGGCCATCAAAGGATAGATTGGAGAATGTCTTACACTGTCCATATTCCATAATGATGTCCTCCTGCCGCAAGCTTGTGGTAATAGGTGAGGATGCTATGGTGATCCTCCCGAGGAATACACCAACGCCAGATGTTATACCCTCCTTCGTGGTAAAGGGTGGGATCCTCCCAATGGTGCGACTTGGCCTTCGCGAGGAAGGTCTCAAGTCGCTGCCTGGACCAACGTTGTAGAACTTTATTGGCAACAAGATAGTTCACAATGTCAGCGTACCTTGGGAGCGAGGTGAGCAAGAATCACCTCATATGGGAATGTCTCAGTGATAGGTGTGGTCATGTTAGAATCCTCAAGATGCTCCAATCGAGAGAGGTGATCCACCATCACATTCTTGACTCTAGGATTATCCTTAATCTCAATAAACTCCTGGAGTAGAAGGATCCATCCAGTCAATCTGGCTTTGGCATCCTTCTTTTCCATGAGGTATTGGATGACAGTGTGATATGTATAGATAGTCACTCAAGATCCGAGAATATAAGATCAAAACTTATCCAGAGAAAATACTACGACTAACATCTACTTCTCATTCACAATGTAGTTCTACTGAGCGACATCCAAAGTGTGGTTAGAGTAGTGTATCGCAAATGGCACATTATACCTCCTCTGTCCACGCACGACCCCTATGGCAAAATCAGAAGCATCCATCATGATCTCGAATGGGAGGGACCAATCGGGTGGTTGAAGGACAAGAGCCTGAATAACCAAATTCTTGAGAGTCTCAAAAGTTGAAAGAGACTTATCATCTACAATGAACTCAGTGTCTTTCATGAGCAAATCAGTCAGCGGTCGGGCAATTCGAGTAAAGTCCTGTATGAACCGACGATAGAAACTGACATGCCCCAGAAAAGACTGCAATTGTCTCAAATTGGATGGTGGAGTGAGCTTCTTGATGATATCCACCTTGGCCGGATCAACCTCCATGCCCCTATTAGAGACGACGTGACTAAGTACCATCCCTTGAGTTATCATGCAATGACTCTTCTCCCAAGATAAGACAAGGTGGACCTCAATCCAGAGCTGAAGTACTCAATCTAGGCAAGTAAGATAAGCATCAAAACCATCACCGTAGATCGAAAAGTCATCCATGAAGACCTCTAAACAGCCACCCACCATGCTCGAGATGATGGAAAACATGCACCTTTGGAATGTAGCCAGGGCATTACATAATCAAAAGGGCATCCGTCTAAAAGCATACATTCAAAACAGACATGAACGTCATTTTCTCCTGGTCTTCGGGCGCTATGGCCACTTGATTGTATCCCGAGTACCTGTCAAGAAAGTAATAATGACTCTTCCCAGCTAACCTTTCAATAATCTGATCAATAAATGGTAGCGAGAAATGATCCTTCTTGGTGGCCTGATTCAATCGCCTATAGTCAACACAGACCTTCCAAGAAGTAGGTACCCGGGTAGCTATCTCTTCTCTAGACTAATTCACCACTGTAGTGATACCCATCTTGTTGCGTACCACATGTAACAGACTAACCCATTTGGAGTCGGAGATGGGGTAGTTAAATTCAACACTCCACTACTTAGATATTTCTATCATGACTACGTCTCGAAGATTCGGGTTAAACAAATGCTGAAATTCACATGATGGCTTGGCGTCATCTTCGAGATATATGTTGCGGGAGCACAAGGTAGGAACTATCCCCTGGAGATCATCTACAATCCATCTGATTGTCTTGCAGTTTCTTTCAAGAACCTCCATCAAACGAGTTTCTTGGTCTTCAATCAAATCAATTGAGATAATTACTGGGAACATTTCTAGCTCACCTGTAAGGAATCTATACTTCATGCTCTATGGTAAGATCTTGAGTTCAGGGCATGTGGGAGCTGGCAGATCTGGCTTCTGAAAAGTCTATGTGAATTATACCAAATCTGCATGTGAGAACTCTCGTGGAATCAATGAATGTCTCCGTTGGTGTATTTATCAACTGTACTGTCTCAATCTCTGCCCTATCTTTAGGCTCTGTGGACATCAGTCACGATAAATAATCATCGAAATCCTGCCAATCAAAATTAGTGTTTGAGCCCGAGGGATCTGAAGTGAAACTATAAGAAATATACTCTGCTTCGCTACAAAAATCACAATCATCAGCCTCTGAGGTGTCTGTATCATGAGTGCGCTCTCGGAACACTCATTTGCTAGCATTTGTAACTCTGTAAAATCCAAAGGTGTGATAAGAGGTTGTGGGATCAGGTTTGTCCAACTGGCTTTATCAACTGTAATTACAAAATCACACTCATGTGGATGTCTAGCTCTGAATCTGTCATCTGATATGAACTCTGCTCAGAGCATGATGAATCTCAGCTCTCAACTCCTCAATCTTCTATATTTGTATACACTCTCCCTCAACGCAAAATTATAACTTCCCACTTTCATGACCGAATACTACCTTGGATGTGTCCAAGAAGGGTCATCCTAAAATGATGGGGGTATTGATCTCACATTTATGATCTCCATGTCCAACACAACGAAGTCCATGGGGAATTTCAGGCCCTGAATTATGAGGACATCATCCTTTAATAACCCCTTTGGCCTCTTGGTAGATCTATCTGCAAACTGGAGAACTGTCCTGCTCAATCTAAGAGGGCCAAACTCGAATCAATCGAGTAGGACAGTTGTGAGGAGATTAATTGAGGATCCACTATATAATAGAGTCCGATCGAACCATGGATCATGGATGTGGTATCTGACATAAGGAGCTCCTGCATCAGGTTTCTTGGCTAGCAATCAATTCTGGATGGTGAAGCAAGTGGCACGAGTGAGCACATGGATTTCTCCATTGTGATTTCACCTCTTCTTCCTACAGATGGTGGTTTTCTCTTTGAGGTTCTTTTGGAAAAGAGGGATATGCTCAAGTGCCTCTTGAAGAGTCAACTGCATCTGAAATATATCTATCATTTGCTCATTGAAATCTACATGCTATCTTTTTTTTGGGATTTTCTGTTTTTTGGTCCTTCCCTAAACGGAGTGCTTGAGGGAAGGGGATAGAGGGACATTCCTCAAAAGAATGAGGGCCAAGAGTGGGTTTCTGAGCATAAATAATGCTGGAGTCCATGGAAACATCACCAATCGCAACAGATGCATCCAAAGGAGATACACAAACCTTTCCTTTATTAATGTTTTTGACATCTGAAGTTTTTCCAATTTTTTTCTTAAAATATCCTAAGGTATAGGAGAGGACAAAACAACTATCTGTCTTTTGGTGGCATCAGTACCACCGACAACATCTGAACTGACGGCATCAGTACCGCGCTCTGGCCTGTCATCTGGTAATCTGGTGGCATCAACACCACTATCTACAACAACTGGAGATATGACAACTTTAGCACCATCGTCTGGATCATCATCCTTGGTAGCTTCAGTACCACAGCCATGATCATCCTTAGCTACATCGACACCGCTCCTGACTTCTTCTATCGTGATAGAATCAGCCTTGGGATGCCACCTAGATGATTCACCACTAACTGGCTTCCTACCGCTCCAAAGTGTCACAAAATCAACATCAAGTAAGTAATAAAGGTCATCCATAATATCACTAGGAGAGGCAGTCTCTGTAGACTGTACCTGCTGAGACTTCTCTTCAGATTATTAGGGTAGGGATCAATCTATGCATGTATGATGGCTTGCCCGTGATTATTTCCCTCATTTCCTACCAAAACTCGTCCATCTCTCACCGGAAGGTCGCTTAATGCTTGGATAACATGCTGATGAGATTGTCTAAGGCTGGGTTCCCCTACGAATGTGTATGAGGATCGGACAGGTTGCCTCGTTAAAAATAAGGCTGGCTCTATTGTTGTTGCTGGTGGTATAAGTGAGGGGGAGGCTGTGAGTACCACGAATGAGGCTACTGCTGCCTCCATTGTTGACCTTGGTATGGGGGTCGAGGATCATTTTGTGGCTACTGGGAGTATTGGGGCTGCTGCTATTGGGTGCCCTGCCTGTGTCGGAGGCTACTGTTGCGGTGAAGCACCTCCAATCGACCATAAGAAGCATGGTTGGTCACGACAGATCCAAGGATGTTGTTCGTACTGGGAGTACCAAATCCCGTTGACTTCCATCAATGGCTTCTGTGGTTCATGGATTAGTGGGGGAAGGGACACTAATGGCTAATCTGGATGATACACCACCAACATAGTGTCTGAGGAAGGTGGTGGATGTTGGACATGCGAGCCCACGACGAGCCATTATGCAATAAATGTTATTGCAAATATCATTCCCTAATATGAAATGAAGAATACATAATTTGCATAATAGGTCCCTTAGTACAATTAGGGTTATGTACCATGGCCATCTTAATGATCATACAGCTGTTGATTCAATTATTGAATCATAGAGGCTGGTGCTTAGATGAATATCTAATGAGTTAGATTGAGGACTCATCAAGCACCGTCAAATGATTATTAAGAGATGATCTCCAGCCTGAGTAGATGGCAATCCTTTCTCAGTTATGCTGATATCTGACCGACCTCTTGATGCAGGTCCTCTGCATAGGAATAGAGATTCGGAGGTGTCAGATTAGTTAGGTCAAATAGTTGACTTAATGAGATCGAGATAACCAAAGTCCTATATCGTATGTTGTCATGATATAGGCACGCATCCTCTGACCGGAGACAGATGTGTTACTATATGTCTGAGTATGTACATTTGGCAGACCAATAGGTTTATGACCTAATCAAGGTCTATACACCGGCGCGCTGGTGTGCATGTAAGGGCATATGAGTAATACGATCTCTCAAAGGGATCATACATGTTCATTATTGAACCGGAAGACATGAGCTCACTCATGAGATATTGGGAAGAATCAAATTCCGTGCGCACGGTTGTCTCGCTTTGGAAGCTTGACTGAATTTGTAGGTTTGATATATACTTTTGGAAAGTATATGATAGAGACCTAGGTATGATATGTGCTTTTGGAAAGTATATGATCGATACTAACTCCCAATGATCAAAATGAGAAACTTATTGACAAAACCCTGAAGTAGATAATATAAAGTTGATCTAATACTTCGGGTTTATTCTGAGTCTTACAGTATGCAGGATGTACAGGTATTGGGAAAACCTGAGGGTAATGTGATCATAAACGATTGTATAACCATCACGCTTCCATTCCTAGGGAGTGATAAAACGGGTATGGATTTTAGTGACTCCTCTCAGTAGAGAAGTAATCTGATCTCAGTCCAAATGTTGGACATTGATCTGATTGTGATTCAGATGCAATGAGAAGATTAGATTTGCGGTCTTGATTTAATTAAGCATCTATGGGAGGCCCGCGATCTGGATTTGAGATATGATCTCAGTATTCATGTCACTATACGTGGAACAATACAATCGCCCTGTCCTTATCTCCAAGTATTCGCGGAGAAAGCGCATTATCCTTGAAAGAGTTCATGGATAATTCTATTGTTGATATATGTATCCGAGCATTGAGAAAATTGATAATTAAATGTGATTTAATTATCATGAGTAATATGAATTTGATTCATATTATAAAGAGAGTTATCTGAAATAATTAAATGTGATTTAATTACCAAAGATGTAAGTAATATGAATGTGATTCATATTATTTGAGAATAAGAGAAATGAGATCCAGATGATTAAATATGATTTAATTATCATGGATATGAATAATGTGGATAGAAATATCCACATTAGTCATATATATTATAAATGTGATTTATAATCTATAAGAGAGATATTTGTAATTTACATTTGTCAATTAAATGTTAATGTGAATTGGATTCACATTGGACATTAAATTGAAAATGTAATTTACATTTTATTTTGGGTTGTGAATATGATTCACAAATTTCTAATGGCAAGATTGCAATGTTTACAAAATAAATTAGATTTATTTTTGTGAAATAATTTGCAACAAAAGTTATTGCAAATATTGGAGAAATTATTGGGATAATATATCTCATGGAATAAAAGGAGAAGAAGCCACCTTCCATGTAAGGAGGGTGGACGGCCACATTTCCTACATGGAATGTGGTGGCTGTCCACTCCATTCATGGAAGGAGGCTTGCCTCCTTTCCGATTTCTCTAATTGAGATTGATTTGATATAAATCAAATTATATTTTACATATATTTGATTTTTATTAAATTAATTGTTGTTGGTTTTTACCAACATAAATCTTAGCCATTTAAAGAAACACAATCAATGAGAACCATTGGTTTTGTGTTGTCCCATGGATTGAGATCCATGTTACCCAAAAACCTATAAAAGGAGAGGCACCCCATTGCTCTTATTTATACACAATACTTAAGAAGCACATCTCTCTCTCTCTTTTTCTCTATACATCTGCTCTCTCTCCCTCTCATATGGTTGTCCACCATGGATGCCCTAGAAAGTTCTCCATCGCCGCAACGTCGTCGTTATGCTGCCCGATCGTCTGCTTGTGGATCTCCGTCTCCTTCGGTGTGCTTCGCTCGTAAAGAAGATGTTGTATCTTTTGTGTCGAGATCAGGAGATCAGCCGCTTGGATCATCAACATGGATTGCGAGAAGCACGCGGTTCATCCCCGCGCTCGCAAGCGTCTCCTCCGTCGGATCGGACTTGAGGCAGGAGGTCTCTTTGTTTAGAGACTCGATCGCAACCACGCTTCAAGAGGTAATCCTATTACTTTTTTGTGGTTTAGACGAAACGATCCGAGAAGTGTTCTTGGATCATGTGGTTTCGTCGTATGAAATTTTTTAAATTCCGCTGAATCGAGCAACTAGTGCGACTAGTCGCTCCTCGTCGTATTCGATACGACTCTCAAGTTTCCGTGATGCGCTTGAGGATCTAACCATATCCTTCAAGTGGTATCAGAGCCTTAGGTCGAAGGTTTTGGATACGATCCATAAAACCGAAGGTGACTTGGGTTCGTTAGGGTTGCGAAAGTTTTATCGCATTTCATTTTCGCATCTCTGTTTAGTGTAATTTTTCGGCCTGCTTAAATTATTTAAACACGAAAATAACATTTGGATTTTGTTCCCCATTAAATAAGGAAACCATAGGATCTGAGTTTACGTAATTTGGATTCCGTTTGCTCGAGATATGGTTGTTTTAATCAATGTATTCACTGTTGCGGGAACTGCGAATCTTAATGTAATTAAGGAGTTAATTACTGTTTAGAGACGCCTTTACATCCGTGCAAATCATATAAGTTCTATTGTAAATCAAATTAGCAAACTATGGAAACTTACTTTGCTTAATTTGGATTTAAATTGATTGAGATATGCTAATTTTAGTAAGTAGGGGTCACTACTGAAATTACTTTCCTAATCAAGAATCATGTGATTGTCAATTAGTGAAATTAATTGTTAATTTTATGAAATAATTATGGAAAATATTTGAGAAATATTCTATGATGATTATTTCCTTAATTGACTTGGCCTCAACCAATAAATTGATTAGATTTGATCTAGATCAAAATTGGAAACTTAATCAACAAACTCATTGCTTGAATAGGATTGGGAATTTGTCTAGCAAATTTCCTTATAATCAAATTTGTTTTGATTATTACTATATGGTATAATTTCGGATGAAGAACCGATGATCATCTCAAGTACAAAGTGATTGACTCGGCATTATTTTTTCCGAGGCGGATATGATGTCTAGTCGGGGATCGCTGGGGTAGCGGGTTGCAACGTATGCGATCCGTCCCACTCCCGCTGGTACTGGCCATCACAGCGGGTAGGGAACGAATGATGCCTGAGAGATCATGATGTATTTTTCTAATTATTAAAATTCGAATTAATACGTATTTTGAGATAATACCATATATTCAAGTAAAATCAAGTTTGTTGGTTAATTGGATTGAAAATTAATTTAATATGATTAAGTTAATTATATCCAATTAAGAACACTCTATTATGAATAGTGTTGTTATTTTCCTTGGAAGAATTAATCGTAATGAATATGATTCATAATGATTAATTAGAATTTGAATATGATATGGAGGATCACATAAGTGACATCCATGGTCTCCCGTCAAGGCGAAGGGTTCCGTCGCCAGATATTGTATGTAGGAGACGACTGTCCGAAGTGACAACTCCTGCATATGTTCCATTTGGATCGCGCTCTTCTCTTCTCGAAAGAGTAAGGACGTATGCGTAGTGACCCCAATATCGGGTCCTCATATTATTGGGGCGATATTGGATTGCACATAGCGAGTTGTATTCCTGTTGACGGTTGGTTCAATTAATGACGGGTCAACATCACCTTAGGGGTGGTGGGCCCGGGTGTTAAAGACCGAATTGGGAGATGCAAGTTGGACTTGCAAGGCGGAATGTGTTCCCGCTTCTTTTTATCTGAGTTACAGGTTCTCATATTATTGGGATGTAACAAAGATAAGGACGGAGATCCCAGATCTTGCTTGAGATATAATGGTAAGTATATTTCATACATTGAAAGTGATTAAGGGAATGAACTTTCATTATTGATATGGCAAGACAACTTTGATATAAAAAAATTCCTATCAAACTAAATTATATATTTATATATGTTTATACAAATTTCTTATTTCAGATAATCCTTCTTTAATCCCACTCAATGTTATACTCAATAATAACTAGCAGAATATCATGGATTGGACCTATGATCTAGATATTGTACTTGCAATTGGACACATAATGCATGTGGTTGCAATGTGCAAGTTTCCTCCTAATAATGAGGAATGATAATTAAATAGACAATAGGACTAAAACCCTAGGGTTTGTATGTCTCTATAGTCTTGATCTCTCATTGAATGTACTTTGGAAGTGACATGTCGATGATGATCATAATTATCATATAATCCTTATAAAATCTAAGAAGATGTTATGGCATACATATGTGCTCTCCACATATAATCATGAATGACATGGTTCTCTGCATTATGCAGAATGGTGGCTCTATAGGAGATGATGTATTCAAATTGTTTGAGTACCTACCTGAACCTAAGTTTTAAGAGTTTAAATGGATGTAGGTACGATGAATGTCATCATTCTACTATCTATACTCTAGTCATTCATGAAGCTTCACAATATTCATATTGTATGAATTGAATGAAGCATGCACTCTTATATTGAAATTTTAAATTTTAACATAAGAGATCCTTGGTCTTGAGCAATGGTTGCTTATAGATAAAGGGGGCATATTGGAAGCATGGGTTGGACCCAAGTTAGAAGTATAGTCAAAGTGTTGACTGTACTTCTGTGACTTCCATATGATATCAAAAGAGTTGGATGTATGCCAATACTGCAATAAGTTGATGTGTTGATATTATGACTATCAAATCTATCTAGAATCCTTAGAGAAGGAATCGGATAGTACATTAGAATAATCTACATATAATCATTGAAATTGACTTACTTATTTGATAAGAAAAAGTCTAATAATTATATCTCAATCTTCTAATGACACTTGCAATTGGTTGCATCTGTATTAGAATATTAGAAATTTGATCTTAAGGTTTAATTGTCATCCATGTTGGAAGTGATGCAATTGTTTTAACAATTTCCATTGGATCAATAGACTTCATATTTTCAGTGGGAGCCCTTAGTCTTAGAGAATGTCTCTATGACCTAGATATTAGAATACACTCATTAATTATTTCCAAATGTTGGAAATAAACATGAATTCTGTAATAAATCTATCATAAAGAGTTATGATGGAGCTATTTCAGATAGTAATCTAAAATCTTGTGGACTCTACTAAATTAGAAAATTAATGAATGATTCATTAAGATTTCTAATGCTGAAAAATAAACCATTAAAGATCAATAGGAGGATGAAGATCATTTGATAATGATCTAGCATCATGTTTTGGACATATGTCTGTTGATGTGATCAATAGACTGATAAGAGATGAAACTTTAGATTGTCTAAAGGTTCAAATCTTACATACTTGTGAATACTGTATTCAAAAGTAGAAATGTTCAATACACCCTTCCTTGGGAATGGGGTAAGATGTTAAGGTATTCAATATCTCATACATATTGATGTATGTGAATCATCTGTATCAGAATAAATATTATGGATATATGATATCTATTAGTGATTATTTGATATGAGATTTCTTCTCTCACCTAAGAAACCTTTGAAATGTTCAAAGATTTCTCAATTTTGGTTTAGAACCAAAGTTTGAAGGAAGATGAAATGAATTTGATCTAACCAAGGTAGCTTGTACCTATTCGATGAATTCAAGGAATACCTTATGGAGATGTGAATAACATTTCTATCTCAATCCTCCTAATGAACCTTAACTCAATAGAGTTGTAGGGAAATATAATGGATCATGTGTGACATGATTTGATCAATGATTAATCTTAGCATAATTATCTCTTAGTTTCCAGGTATATGTATATGTGGTAGAGACTACATTATATACTTAATAAGGTTCCATGCATGTAAGCTGGAATCTAGCATTAGAGAGTGCTACTTCATTAGGAAAATAAAGGATGGTATTGGATACCTACTTTATGACCTTGAGATTCTTAAAGGATCTCATCTCTAAGAATGTGATTCTTAGAGGATGACTCTCTTGAGAATCAAGATGAAAATGAAGTAAAGGAACTCATATAATCTTGAGATGATAATGAGGCTCCTGGAATCAGAAACTAAAAAGACAATTAAAAAAAATGAAACACTAATACCTCTTCAAATAAGTTTGAAGATGGATTTCATGTGTCAATTGAATCTGACAATGATCTAACTTCATATGATGAAGCTTCTAAAGATCATGACATGGAAAGATGGATGTTTGCAATAAAAGTCTAATGTAGATTTCATATACGAGTTTTGTATATGGACCCTCGAGGATCCACCTATAAGGGTCAGACCCATTAAGGTGTAAATGGATCTTCAAGAGAAACAGGGAACCTGATGAGAAGGTAGAGACCTTTAAAGTACGGTTCGTAGCCATGAGCTACCCACCGAAGAGAAGACATTGCTTGCGATGAGACTTGCTCTCCAGTGACCTTGCTTTAATCCATTTGAATATTGCCAGCTGTAGCTAAACAACTTGACTATGACATCTTCATGATGTAAGTCAAGATTGCATTCTTCTATGAATACCTCTCTGAGGATATTCATATAAAGTAGCCCCAGGGCTTCATGGTTGAGGAAAGCAAGGTGTGCTAGCTGAAGAACTCCATCTTTGGACTCCAATAAGTTTCTTGTAGTTGGAACATAAGATTTGATGAAATTATAAATGTTATGATTTCAGATAAAATCTTGATGAACCATGTGAAGCTTAGTGGGAGTGCCATTGTGTTCATCGTGCTAAATGTAGATATCCTAATCATTTGGAATGATCTAAGGATGATAATAATAAGTGTTTTATAATTTGGTTGTTCCATACATTGAGATAGGATCTCAAGGATACCTCTTAGATCTTAATTCTGAAGTCGTTTAGAAGCAAAGAGAAGAGGGTATTGGGACTGTTGCATTAGTAGTACACCTTGGACTTATTCCATTTTTCTGGAAAATTCCAAGAAAAGCTTCCTTCCCTTAATATGTGGTAGTGACCTGTTTAAAGGGATAGCACCTCAAAGAGTTGAGGAAGTGAATGCTAGAACTGCTTGCACTTGTGCATCAGTTACGAGAAGCTGAAGTGTATGCTAGATGTGTACAAAAGCCTTATGTCTGCCGTGCAGTGGGAGTAGTAAACTGTTACTAATTCTACTCTGGAGATAAAACACTTGGTTGCAAAAATAATAACAATATCTTCAAAGATGATGAAACTTAGAGATAGTGATCTCAAAGTCTTATCTTCAAAAATTTAAGACCTTGAAGATAGTGATCTATAAGGGTCTTAACTGTAGATACCTTAGGAGATAGAGATATCCAGGAATGAAGGTATTCTAATAAGGATTATGAGAATACTGGTTATGATAATTAATAGGATGTAGTGTCAAGGACACTATAACCGAAAAAAATTGAGTATTGGTTGCATAAGATGCAACATTCGCATTGGATGCGAGCACTGTTACTAGGAGATATGCAAGTGTCGTAAAAGGACTTGGCGTAGTCTCTTGAGAACAAATTAACTGATCAGCTTACCTAGCTATTTTCTAAATAGCCTATGATTGTCACATGAGTGTGGGTTTAAATGATTAGCCCATTAATGGCTCTTTGGGCTAGTGGGAGATTGTTGGACATGCAAGCCCACAGCGAGCCATTATGCAATAAATGTTTGCAAATATCATTCCCTAATATGAAATGAAGAATACATAATTTGCATAATAGGTCCCTTAGTACAATTAGGGTTATGTACCATGGCCATCTTAATGATCATAAAGCTGTTGATTCAATTATTGAATCATAGAGGCTGGTGCTTAGATGAATATCTAATGAGTTAGATTGAGGACTCATCAAGCACCGTCAAATGATTATTAAGAGATGATCTCCAGCCTGAGTAGGAGATGGCAATCCTTTCTCAGTTAGGCTGATATCTGACCGACCTCTTGATGCAGGTCCTCTGCATAGGAATAGAGATTCGGAGGTGTCACATTAGTTAGGTCAAAGAGTTGACTTAATGAGATCAAGATAACCAAAGTCCTATATCGTATGCTGTCATGATATAGGCACGCATCCTCTGACCGGAGACAGATGTGTTACTATATGTCTGAGTATGTACATTTGGCAGACCAATAGGTTGATGACCTAATCAAGGTCTATATATTGGCTCGTTGGTGTGCATGTAAGGGCATATGAGTAATACGATCTCTCAAAGGGATCATACAAGTTCATTACTGAACCGGAAGACATGAGCTCACTCATGAGATATTGGGAAGAATCAAATTCTGTGCGCACGGTCGTCTCGCTTTGGAAGCTTGACTGAATTTGTAGGTTTGATATATACTTTTGGAAAGTATATGATCAAGACCTAGGTATGATATATGCTTTTGGAAAGTATATGATCGATACTAACTCCCAATGATCAAAATGAGAAACTTATTGATAAAACCATGAAGTAGACAGTATAAAGTTGATCTAATACTTCGGGTTTATTCTGAGTCTTCCAGTATGCAGGATGTACATGTATTGGGAATACCTGAGGGTGATGTGATCATAAACGATTGTATAACCATAACGCTTCCATTCCTAGGGAGTGATAAAACGGGCCTGGATTTTAGTGACTCCTCTCAGTAGAGAAGTAATCTGATCTCAGTCCAAATGTTGGACATTGATCTGAATGTGATTCAGATGCAATGAGAAGATTAGATTTGCGGTCTTGATTTAATTAAGCATCTATGGGAGGCCCGCGATCTAGATTTGAGATATGATCTCAATATCCATGTCACTATATGTGGAACAATACAATCGCCCTGTCCTTATCTCCAAGTATTCGCGGAGAAAGCGAATTATCCTTGAAAGAGTTCATGGATAATTCTATTGTTGATATATGTATCCGAGCATTGAGAAAATTGATAATTAAATGTGATTTAATTATTATGAGTAATATGAATTTGATTCATATTATAAAGAGAGTTATCTGAAATAATTAAATGTGGTTTAATTACCAAAGATGTAAGTAATATGAATGTGATTCATATTATTTGAGAACAAGAGAAATGAGATCCAGATGATTAAATAAGATTTAATTATCATGGATATGAATAATGTGGATAGAAATATCCACATTAGTCATATATATTATAAATGTGATTTATAATATATAAGAGAGATATTTGTAATTTATATTTGTTAATTAAATGTTAATGAGAATTGGATTCACATTGGACATTAAAATGAAAATGTTATTTACATTTTATTTTGGGCTGTGAATATGATTCACAAATTTCTAAGGTCAAGATTGCAATGTTCACAAAATAAATTAGATTTATTTTTGTGAAATAATTTGCAACAAAAGTTGTTGCAAATATTGGAGAAATTAATGGGATAATTTATCTCATGGAATAAAAGGAGAAGAAGCCACCTTCCATGTAAGGATGGTGGACGGCCACATTTCCTACATGGAATGTGGTGGCCGTCCACTCCATTCATGGAAGGAGGCTTGCCTCCTTTCCTATTTCTCTAATTGAGATTGATTTGATACAAATCAAATTATATTCTACATATATTTGATTTTTATTAAATTAATTGTTGTTGGTTTTTACCAACACAAATCTTAGCCATTGAAAGAAACACAATCAATTAGAACCATTGGATTTGTGTTGTCCCATGGATTGAGATCCATGGATCCCAAAACCCTATAAAAGGAGAGGCACCCCATTGCTATTCTTTATACACAATGCTTAAGAAGCACATCTCTCTCTCTCTTTCTCTCTACACGTCTACTCTCTCTCCCTCTCATATGACCGTCCACCATGGATGCCCTAGAGAGTTCTCCATCGTCGCAACGTCGTCGTTATGCTGCCCGATCGTCTGCTTGTGGATCTCCGTCTCCTTCGGTGCGCCTCGCTCGTGAAGAAGATGTTGGATCTCATGTGTCGAGATCAGGAGATCTGCCGCTTGGATCATCAACATGGATTGCGAGAAGCACGCGGTTCATCTTAGCGCTCGCAAGCGTCTCCTCCGTCGGATCAGACTTGAGACAGGAGGTCTCTTCGTTTAGAGACTCGATCACAACCACGCTTCAAGAGGTAATCCTATTACTTGTTTATGGTTTAGACGAAACGATCCGAGAAATGTTCTTGGATCATGTGGTTTTGTCGTATGAAATTTTTTAAATTCCGTTGCATCGAGCAACTAGTGCGACTAGTCGCTCCACGTCGTATTCGATACGACACTCACGCTTCCGTGATGCGCTTGAGGATCTAACCATATCCTTCAGTGGAAGCAACTTGTACCTTGGGAGTGAATGTATCTTCTCCACCTGAATGTGATGGACTTAACGGTATGAGGCGGAGGAATGAGACAGACATCTCCCTAGATCAGACCGTGACCTAGATTGTGGCTGAGAAAGTTTCTGTGCCTCTTGGAGACACATGATCTGGGTCTTCAGGTCACTCAATGTTTGGGCCAACTTCTCAATCCTATTGAGCTTGTTAAGGCCCTGACACGTCTTCTTCTCGATAATCTCCATCCAGTCCATTTTTTGGCTGATGATACCTATATCAGCAACTGAGGACTCTACTAGTGTTGTTGTTGCACAACAGGAAGAAGGATCGACATCAATGTGTGCTATCCTCTAGTATGAAGTCGCATGGTGGGGAGGCTTCTCCCGAGGGTAAACCGTGGTCTGAGACATCATAGTGTAGTTTTTGGCCATCTCCTAGTAGATGATTCAGACCTGGTCTTCGTCTTTGGCAAAGTAAGAACCTCCACAAGAGGCATTCACTAGCCCATGCAGCTCAGTTGTTAGCCCACAGAAGAAACTTTGAACGAGGTTGGGCTTGCTGATATCATGGTGGGGACACCTATTGACGAGCTCTCGGAATCGATCCCACGCTTCATGGAACTGTTCATTGGGGATGATAGAGAAGTTTCTGATCATGTCTCTGGCTGCATTGGTCTAGCTGAGTGGATAATACTTGTTCAGGTACTCAGTCCGGAGCTGCTCCCAAGTGGTGACAACAATCCCCAAGTGTTTCAGCCAGTAGGATGCTCTATCAACCAAGGAGAATGGGAATACTATTAACTTGATGGTATCCTCGTCCACTAGCCTATCGTAGATGGTGATGTATATCATCTCAAATTCTTGCAGATGGAGATGGGGCTCCTCAGTGGCATGCCCATGAAACTTGGGTAGTAGCTAGATCATCTAAGGGAGAAGCTCAAAATCAACCAGGATGTCGGGAAGCTGGATCCATCGGTGAGTGAGGGTTGCACCGAGGTTGTGCAACTGCCTCATGGTGCGTGTTGATCTCTGTGGATATCACGGCTCGTCCTGGAGTCTATCGTCTGCTCGCCCTCCTAGCGTGGTATTTCTCCACCCCCGACTGGTATCTCTGGCTCTTCTCTCCCAACTCTCATCTGAGGGAGCTCTCTCCTCACCTCTGCCATGAAGATCCCCTAGTCCCTGATTTATCTCTGCATGGTTTCTAGGGAAGCTAGCAGTGTATTGTCGATGGCAGCCTGATCTAATACAGCTGATGAAGTATAAGGCTACTCATATGTTCTATTTATACTGGACATCTCTCCTATCTCTGCAAAGGAAAAAGACCCTATTTCAGATGCCGTCAAATGAATGTAGAGCTATGCTGGCATTTCTGTCTGTACCTCAGGAGTGGAAGAAGGATGGTCAAGGGGGAACAAGGTGGAAGTGAATTCAGGTTCAAAGAGCTGGTCTAAGCTCTCTGAGGAGGAATGCTAGAAAGCGATGCTGTAAGGGGCAGCCTAAGAGACCTCCTGCCCATCATCTTGATATGGCGATTTATGAAGATTAGATCTAGAATGAAAGCATGATGAGAAAACAAACCTCTGGTTCACCAACTCAACACACTGTGATGACCGTGAAAGCTCAGTCGTTTATCTTGTCAATTTTTATTTTGGTGATTATCCAATCTCATAGAACGAGTTTAGCGAGCTATTAGGAGCCTGATTCTCCCTGGAGACAGGCTCAAATTCTTATGACTAGTTGCACCTATTTCTAGCCAGTATAGGTGCAAGTACAGACCATTTCTGGCTACCCGATTACTTTAGGAAGGAGCCTTACACAATGTCCTCTAAACCACCCACTCTGTTAAGGAAGTCCGGACCATTTACCAGCTACCTAAAAATCCTCACTGGAGAATAGCTAATCATTTTCTTAGAACCAGTAGTCTGAAGTAAGTTCCGGTGTGGTTCTATCCTAATGTTCGGTCGCTCAACTCCCAACAAGTAAAATAAGACAAGGAGGAGGTTACTCTCCCCAAAACAATTTTTTTGTAGTTAAGTCTGATTTTAGGTCGTGTGCTTTAGTAGTCCCGATTTTATTGGTTATCACTTTTTATGTATTTTTTTGAATAAAATAACGTCTAATGAATTTTCCGATTTCCTTTTTATTTAAGTCGAATAAAATATGTGGAGGAAGATGGAAAAGCTGATGTACGATGAAACTCAATGATGCATGTAGAGTCAGAAATGCGTACCTTGCTCCAGCAGTCTACAAGCAAAGTGATCTGTGCATAATTTAAAGATGGAATTAAAACTAATCTACATGATACATGAGGAAATCTCCCTTAGACAGTACCTTCTAGTAACAGGAAGAACTGGTGCTAATTAATCAGAATAGAGACCTGAGTCCAGTCTTATATGCATATCTGTGCCCATCATAGTGGATCCTACAAGTGCTGTATAAGATCTCTCCCAGCACGTGGTCTCTAATCCAATTAAATTAGATTTTTATTTTGACTAAGTCCAACGTAATCTATAGGAACAAATATTCTATTACAGTGTTTGGACCTTAGTTTCTACCGATCTCAACTAGAATAAAACCTAAGTTCGTGTTTAAAACCTCTAAAGAAAATAAAAGTAAATCGCATGAAAACACGAAAAATCCAGTGAGGTCCCCTGAGTGCACCGACACTCGATAAAACATACCCCGAATAATGTTCAAGTGTCCACAAGAGTCCAAGAGTCTAAGTTATTACAATATTTTTTTTTACAAAATTAAAACTAAACTAATTCTATCTAATATAACTTCTTTTGCTCCTCCTCAAGTGCTGGTCCCTCCAAAGCGAACCAAGTTGTCCTCTAAGATCCCTCGCACAAAAAGTAAAACAGATGGGGGTTAGAAACATTTATAACAGATAGAGACAAAAATAAGAAAAAAAATCCTAACTACTTAGTCGTGGTCCCCAGCAACGACGCTAGTCTGATAATCGCAGAGATCAACTAGGTTTAAGTATAGAATTAGGTTGTCGTTGAGATCCTAATCAATCAATGTGATCAATGAGAAAATAAACCAATAATGAATAAAAAAGAGAAAACAAGTGGTTTCGCTACTTTTATTAACCTGGTATTGCGACTAGGGTCGAACTCAAGGAGCACAATTAAAAACTAAGTAGTCTACTCAAAAAATCAAATGATTTTTTTTATTTTTAGTGGTTTTTATTTTTTTCAAATTTTTATTTTTTCAATTTAAAAGAAGTATGCATAGAGGATAAAAGTATACACAAGCAATTTTTTTGTATTTTTCAAATAGGTAAAAAATGCTCAGAAAAATAAAGTAAAAATATTTTTTGATTTTATATTTTTTGTAGTGTTTTTTTGGGAATTCTTTTGGGAAATTTTAGATGTTTTTATGATTTTCTAAAAATCAAATAGTGCTAAAACACACAAATAATGTAAAACCAAAGGTATTTTGCAACTTAAAAATAGTAAAAAGCTCAAAATTCCTGGAAGTGATTATAATGATATATTAGAAATAAATATCTACACACAGGAACTGGGCACATTTTTTGGATTTTTTTATTTTATATTTTTTTATAGGTTTTCAAGTCTTTTGCATTTTTTTAGGTTTTTATAAGTAATTTCTCAACAAAATGTCTACAGTAGCTAAAAGGTGATAAAAGACAACTGTAATAATTTTTTATAAAAATTTTTAAATGATTGTTCGAATTTTTATGAATTTTTAGAAACTAATAGGGACTTTTTAGGATGTTTTTGAATTTTTAATAATTGAAAATGATCAAAAATTAATAAGAAAAAATCACCGTAAATAATACATGCAATTAGAAACCATAGATAATTTTTATGCAATTTTTTGATGAATTGGCTATTTATTTTGAATTAAAAAGGCAATCAATTAAAAAAATTCACAGGGACTATCTGCAAATATTTTATGTTATAGGGCTTGTCCAATAACCAACCTTTAAAATCCAAGGGCATCTATGCAATTTTTCCAGAAAAAGCACGCGACACGTGAAATCAAACACACAAGGATATAAATGCAATTTTCAAAACATTTCATTCATTCATTAACAAGTTTATAGTACAGGATAAAGTATACAAATATACCAAAAAGCACATGAAGCTACACATGGATGCAATTTAATTGGACTAAATGCAAATAAAAACAACACAGGGTCCTAAATGCAATATTTTTTTAATTATTAAATACATTTCTTGGACTAAAGTGAAATAAGGTAAAAGATAGGGGTGCAAGGAAAATATACCTCACAAGAGTTGATGACACGTAGCGTTGCTCGGATCTGACGGCTCTGGTTTGGCGTGAATGGACGTCTAGGGAGAGTCCACTTATGATGACCAGTCACGATCTGACAATACTGCTTCAGCGATGTGTAGCTGTGAATCACTCCTCCCGATGATCGGATGATCAGAGGGGTCTCTAAAATGGGCGCTTGAGATTAGATCTGGGAGATTCCCCGTTCTAATGGTTTGGACGACGTCGGGAAGAACATGGATGAACTCGCCTCTAGCAAGTTTTGGACAACGATGTCGTGAGCTCCTCTCGACCTCCAATGCTTCTCAGATGGGGAAAATGAAGCTGGTGACTGTCTACAACAGTTGGGATGCTCGATAGGGTCCAGCCAAGGGAGATGGCCTTCGGACCTGGTCCTGCACGAAATGGTTGGCTTGGAGAGAGAGCTCCGACTAAGGGTTAGAGTACCAAATAAGCTAAAAAGGGCATGGATGGGTCAGGTCCTGCGTCGAGTGGAGGAATCAACATGAGATTCGATCCAACCCGGTGGTTGGGTCGATGGTAAGGATGCGTAGTGAGATGAAGAAGTGAACTGCTAGGTGTATGTTCGGTCGGAGTGGATAGTCGATCAAGTGAACGAGATGAAGGTTGATGCTCTATTCAGAACGGAAGAATCAAGCGTAAAATGAGCAATCATAAGCTATAAATGATACCTACGGGTGTATGATGTCTCCTGTGATGGAAACGAAGAATATATGGGATTGAAGCCTCAATGGGTGGCGCATTGAGAGGATAAGCTCCTTGCGGCAGAGCATGACAGAAATGCTGCTGGACCTAGGGCTCACTCGCATCCCAGCCTTCCCTGCTGCCTCTCTCGCTCTACTATCACTCTGGGAAAGGGTTGGGCATAACGGAGGTGATGGACCAACCAAAGATGGCAGAAACAGAAGAGGTGTAGGGGCTTTAATAGATGTTCCAAGTTCGAGAAGGATCGATCGAGAGCGTGTGAATCGAGGCGTGGATCATGAGGGTGATGCTCGAGGGAAGATCAGGGATCTGCGATGCTCAATTGGGGCGAAGGATCGAGGGCACAATACATTGGGTTGAGTCATGAAAAATGGACAACGGTAGTGCTGAACCCGACCTTCATAAAGGAAGAATGGGGCCAGGGGGGGCTGTTGACCAGAGTCAACAATCCCCGGTGGACCAATAGGAAGCAATGTAGAAAGGTGACAAAATACACTATGCGAAAAATAGTGAAATAAATGAATTAAATTATAAATAAAATAGTTATCGATTTTTATAAAAAATGAATAAAATAAAAAATGTTTGATATTGTTCAAACTATTTTTCTATGATTTTTAATAATTTTTATGAAATCATATATACAATATATATATTATAGGGTATTTTGTACAAGTATAGTATACTTATATATTTTATTATTTTATTTTTATTTTACTATTTCTAGACAAGAATCCCTTATTTTATATTTTATTTATTTACAAAATAATTTAAGGAGTATATAATGATTTTTATTTGATTTTTACTAATTAAAGTTATTTTAAATAAATAGGTATACAATATATATAAGTGTGGCTTTTGTGCAATTGACTTTTGATTTTACTTTTATTTTTTTGTATTTTCTAATTTGAATTTATTTTTATGTTATAATTGGGAATATGCACAAGTGTTTAAAATATAATATGAACAATTTATAAATTAAAATAATTAAATATTGATATTTGCATGTATAGGTAGCACATGACTATACAGTGCACCCAAAAAGTCAATTTTTACCTCACAACTCCAATATTTATGGAACCACCCTCATTTGAAAGATAATTTAATTTAGAATTCAATAAAAGTGATTTTGGAAGAATTTGAGTTCATATGGAGCTGGAATTGATCTTTTTAATTCTTGTTGTGTAGCTTTTTATGAGTGGTATTATTTGTATTATGTAATTTATTTTACAAGTATTTTAATTATTTAGAAAACATTTTTATGTACAAATTTTATTAAGAAAATACTTTATTTGAGATCTTTTTATTTATGAATAAAATAGGAGAAGTGATATGTACATAGAATGCATAGTGATGAATATACAAGGACCCTATCTCCGCCTACTTGATTCCTTGTCGATCAGGTCAATGATCGACCTTCTCTCGGGGTTTGGGCCAGTATATACTTATTTCATAATTACATCATCTTTCCTTTTTCTTTTCTCTTTATTCTTTTATTTTTGGGAAAAGAGTGCTAATTATGCAATATTAACAATAACATGCACAGTGATAATTTATTAAGTGATATGTACATAGACTGCATAGTGATGAATATACAAGGACCCTATCTCCGCCTACTTGATCCTTGTCGATCAGGTCTATGATCGACTTTCTCTCGGGGTTTGGGCCAGTATATACTTATTTCATAATTACAACATGTTTCCTTTTTCTTTTCTCTTTATTCTTTTATTTTTGGGAAAAGAGTGCTAATTATGCAATATTAACAATAGCATGCACAATGATAATTTTTTATATTTACACATATTTATATTAGTTTTTGCCAAAAGATGAAGCTAAAATAAAAGAATAAAGAATGAGAATCATAAATGCGTCAGAGATCTCCAGGAATAAGGGTATTCTATTAAGGATAATGGAAATACTGGTTATAATAATTATTGAGTTGTAGTGTCAAAGACACTATAACTTACAATATTGAGTATTGGTTGCATAATATGCAACATTCGCATTGGATGCGAGCACTGTTACTAGGAGATATGCAAGTGTCGTAAAAGGACTTGGCGTAGTCTCCTGGGAACAAAGTGACTGATAAACTTATCTAGATATTTTTCTAAATAGACTATGATTGTAACATGAGTGTGGCTTTAAAGATTAGCCCATTAATGGCTCTTTAGGCTAGTGGGAGATTGTTGGACATGCAAGCCCACGACGAGCCATTATGCAATGAATGTTATTGCAAATATGATTCCCTGATCTAAAATGAAGAATACTTAATTTTCATAATAGGTCCCTTAGAACAATTAGGGTTATGTACCATGGCCATCTTAATGATCAAACAATTGTTGATTCAATTGTTGAATCATAAGCCTGATGCTTGGATGAATATCTAAAGAGTGAGATTGAGGACTCGTCAAGCACCGTCAAATGATTATTAAGAGAGGATTTCTAGCCTAAGAAGGAGTTGGCAATCCTTTCTCTAAAGGATAATATCTAACCGACATCTTGATGTAGGTCCTTTGTATAGGAATAGAGATTCGGAGGTGTTAAATAAGTTAGGTCAAAGAGTTGACTTAATGAGATTGAGATAACCAAAGACCTATGTTGTATGTTGTCATGATATGGGTATACATCCTCTAATCGGAGACAGATGTGTTACTATACGTCTGAGTATGTACGTTTGGCAGACTAATAGGTTGATGACCTAATCAAGGTCTATACATCAACGCGCTGGTGTGCATACAAGGGCATATAAGTAATGTGATTTCTCAAAGGGATCATACAGGTTCATTAACTGAACTGGAAGACATGAGCTGAGTCATGAAATATTAGGAAGAATCAAATTCCGTGCAGGGTCATCTCACTTTGTAAGCTTGATTGAATTTGTAGGTTTGATATATGCTTTTGGAAAGAATATGATCAACACCTGGGTATGATAAATGCTTTTGGAAAGTATATGATCGATACCAACTCCCAATAGTCAAATGAGAAACTTAATCATAAAACCCTGAAGGAGACAATCTAAAAGATATCAAAAACTTCGGGTTTACTATTGGTCTTCTAGTATGCATGATGTACATGTATTAGGAATACCTGAGGGTGATGTGATCATAAACGATTGTATAACCATGACGCTTCCATTCCGAGGGAGTGATGAAATAGGTCTGATTTTTATGACTCCTCTCATAGATAATTGATCTGATCTTAGTCCAAATGTTGGACATTGATCTGAATGTTATTTAGATATAATTAGAAGATTAGATCTATGGCTTTGATTTAATCAAACATCTATGGGAGGTCCCTGAGATCTGAATTTGACATGTGATCTCAATATCCAAGTCACTATATGTGGAACAATACAATTGCCCTATGCTTATCTCCAAGAATCCATGGAGAAAGTGCATTATCCTTGAAAGGGTTCATGGATATTTTCGTTGTTGATATATGTATCCCATCATTGAGAAAATTGATAATTAAATGTGATTTAATTGTCGTGAATAATATGAATTTTATTCATATTATAAGGAGAGCTATCTAAGATAATTAAATATCATTTAATTATCAAAGATTTGAATAATGTGAATGTGATTCATATTATTTGGGCACATGAGAATAGAGATCTAAGATGATTAAATGTGATTAAATTATCACGGTATGAATAATGTGGATAACATTATCCATATTAATCATATATATTATAAACGTGACTTATAATAAATAATAGAGAGTTATTTGTAAATAAAATTTACAATTTAAATGTTGACGTGAATTGGATTCTCATTGAACAATTAATGTAAAATGTAATTTACATCTTATTTTAGGCTACGAATGTGATTAACATATTTCCACCGATATGATTGCAATGTTCACAAAAAAATGAAATTATTTTTGTGAATAAATCTACAATAAAAGTTGTTGTAAGTAAATATGAAAGGATTGGAGAAGCCACCACCATCCATTCAATGGATGGTGGATGCTCCCTCCTATTCCTTTTATGAATATTAATTTAGTTCAAATTAAATTATGTTGATTATTAAATGTATATTTAATTTAATTTAATTAATTGTTGTTGTGTTTTTACAACAAGATCATGGCCATTGAAAGAAACACAAATCAATCTCATCCATTGATTTTGTGTTGTCCTTGGATTGAGATCCTTGACTCCAAAATTCTATATAAGAAGAGGCACGCCTTACTTCTCTAGATACAATGGAAATATGCTCTATTCCCTTCTCTCTCTACACACCAAGTCTCTCTCCCTCTCTCTCCTATGGTCGCTCACCTTGATGCCCTAGAAGAGAGTCTCCATTGCCATAGCATCGCTGTTATGCTGCCGGATTGTTTGCTCATGGATCTTCGTCTCCTTCGGTGGACCTCACTTGTGAAAAAGATGTTGTATCTCGTGTCACGAGATCAGGAGAATCACCGCTTGGATCATCAACATGGATTGCGAGGAGCACACGTTTCATCAACGCACTAGCAAGTGTCTCCTCCAAAAATTAGACTTGAGATAGGAGGTCTCTTAATTTAGAGACTTGATCACAACCACGCTTCAAGAGGTAAGCCTAATACTTGTTTGTTGTTTAGATGCAATGATTTGAGAAGTGTTCTTGGATCATGTGGTTTCATTATTTGAAAATTTTCAAATTCCGCTGCCCCAAGCAACTAGTACGACTAGTCACTCCCGATTGCATATGTTGTTATCCTCACACTTCTGTGATGCGCTTATAGATTTCCCATATCCTTCGGCCTTTTACAACCCTCAATGATAGTTAGTGTTTGAGAATAGAGAGCGCTAATGGTGATCGGATGGCAGCGAGATCCAAGGTAGTTCGACCTTGTTGCAACCTTATTTAAAGTGTTGCTCGAGCTTCCTCAATTAGCCATCGAGTTCAAGCGACTATCTGGAGTGATAAGATCCATTTATGGTCTATTTTTCCTCCATCATTTTCCAAATACTCCATTTACATGTAATTCTAATCTTAGTTTCTCCATGTTTCTTCCATTTTGTTATTATATATTTATCATTTATTTCATACATGAACCATTTTTACCGTACCCATCATCACACTTTCATGTTTGAACCCTAGTGAATCCTCTCTAATTCTTCATGATTGTCTCCACATCGATCCCTTTTTCTTCTTGCAAGGAAGAAGAACTCAACTAGGCTCTTCTCTTCCATCTTCGACTATATTTCCATTGGACTATCCACAACTTGCTTATGCTTGGTTTGGCTTGCTAACCTTGCCAGTGGCATATTTTGTCGTTGAGCAGAGGAAGGTTTAAAGCTCTGAACTTGAAATTTCTCGCAAAAGATGCATCACTAACTGAGTACCTCAGAGAGTATCGCTACCTCCTACACCCTCGAGCTTCATCGCCAAAGTCTGAGGAAGATTCCCCATCATTAACTAACTTTAGGGCGTTAAGGAGGAGTGAGCAGTAGGTAGTCGGAGCCCTGCCATCGCCATCTTATATGGTGGAGGAAGGAGACTACCTGCGAGTAGTAGTAGCCATTAGATCAAGCACTTTTGGCGAGATCCAACGCCCTAGTAGCAGACACATCATATTCCCCCGAGGCACCGATTCCAGACCGAGCCTCGGAGTATCCAATGCTTATCAAACCACTAGGGCCGCCACATGGATCGAACCTTCCTCGATGCCTGAGCCTAGCATATCACGTGATGCGATGCATGTGCTTCTAGGATAATTATAGCACCACCCATCAAATTTCTTCAATATGGAGATAAGTCCTTGACGTAGTGAAATTGCTTACTTGTCCTAGAGGTTTTGTATATTGTGATTCAGTCCTATTTGGACCAATTAATGAGTAAGTAAGTTAGTTTTTATTACAAATATGCCCATGTAATGCTTGCTTAATAACTTGTGGACATGTTATACAATTTGAATGAAATTGGTGTCATTTGAATCTCTTTCAAAGCTCTTTAATTTTGTGTATTCTGTTTACTATTTTGATAAGTATCTTACGTACAATAGTTTTGAGAACTCAACTTGTTCAGTCAGCCTATTAATTGTTCTTAAATTTGAATTAAGGTGTTTGTCATTGATGCCCTGATACCTTATTTTTCATAAAGTATTAATCTATTTCACAAGAGATTTCATCAATTAATTAGGAGTTTTATTGAGTGTAGTACTTATTTATTTGGCATTGCATCATTATTTGACCATTTAATATAATGGCATAAAATGTTTTGAAAATTCATGCATTAATTATGTGTTGCAATAGCTTAACCTAGATCACTATTTAGTTCCTTAAATAAGTAATTAACACCTAGATTAAATTGAGTTGATTGCTTGTGTTCTTGTGTTCATCCTTGGACTTGCCCATGTATAAATTAAAACCAAAGTCCTCTTCATAGAGATATTCGACTTGGTTCCGATCAGTTGCTAATTAGCCATACTACAACAAGTAATTATTAACACTATCAATTAGCGATTAACTAGAGAGGGCTAACAATCTTCTCCTCTGACTCAATTCCTAATTATACTCGATCTTTGATAATTGTGAAATTATCTCTATTTATAATTACCACCAATTATCTTGAGATAATTATCAAATCATCATACCAATAAATGAGACTACTTCATTAAATCAAAATAAATTTTAAGCCTAATCTCCATTAATTTAATAAAGAAGGTGAATCAAATTTACATTAAGATTAATTATTATATGAATTAGATTCATATAAAAGGTCTTAATAATAAATATGAAGCACAGTCACATTAATTTCAATTATTATGGATCTATATCCACATTAATTTAATAACAACTATATATGTGAATCATATTCACATATTCCCATATAATAATAAACAATAACAAATTTAAAATTCCTTTTATTTTAATTATTAATTACCTAATATATGACTCCTAATCCAAATAGGGATCATGAGCTACAGTTGCAAATACTTGTAGATAATATCAATGAAATCATATACAACATATATAATGACTTGATATTTAGATTACAACTAATAAAAAAATTAAAATTGCTTTGAGTTTTATGGTCGGGTTAGATATTAGACTAAGTCAACAACTGAGTCTAAATACTTTCATATCAATTATTATTGACCAGCAAAGACCGAGGGTACCTAACTTCTGATCTTGGAGGAGCTTGAGGTGTCCAAGTAGGTGGATCTGACAATCATTGTATTGACCCAATCTGGGTACTTGGTACTTGATCAATGCAAGTAAAACAAATAATAAACCTACGACAAAATATGCACTGAAAAATATGTGAGATGAAATTTATTATACCCTACAAAAT
The DNA here is from genome assembly GCA_037367405.1 of Ottelia alismoides. Taxonomy (NCBI): domain Eukaryota; kingdom Viridiplantae; phylum Streptophyta; class Magnoliopsida; order Alismatales; family Hydrocharitaceae; genus Ottelia; species Ottelia alismoides. Next base: position 319,293 of record JAZKJV010008857.1, on the reverse strand, counting down.
ATGTATAGTGAACAAGTAGTAGCGGTCGAACCACCGAGATAGGTATAATAAATAATTATTAACAATAATAACAAATTATTATTTTTTATTTTTTAATATTTTTCAAGTAATTTGTGTTTTTTATTCTTTTTAATTTACATGGATTTTATTTGTTTTTATATTTTTTATATTTATATGTTATTTTTGATATTTTTAGTTTGTTTTTTATTTTTAAGATATAATATATAATAGTAATAATTTATACTCTATAAGTTATATAAGATATTTATAGTATATATAGGGTTTTATATTTTTTAAATATACATAAATATACTCACAATATAGAAAATAAAATGGTTGTCTTTTAAATATTTTCTCTATTTTTTTGTTAATTTAGGCATTTTTGCTAATTTTTATGTATTTTTATTATATTAGAATACATAAAAAAGTTTGTAAAAAAATAAATAGAATGGTTTTGGGTTTTAAAAATAGATAATAGGTTTAAAAATCCAAAATATATTGTATATAATAAAGAAAAATGTAGAACAGAAAACATTTTTTTGAGTTTTAAATGGAATTTTTCTCATTTTTATTGTATTTTTAGGGTTTTGTGATTTTAAAACTTTTCTTCTTTATTTTTTTAGTATTTTTTGTTCTGAAGGTAGAATATATTATAATGAGTACTATAATTTTTTGGAATTTTTAAAGTGTTTTGATATTTTTTGTGGTTTACTATTTAGACATGGAAAAAATCATGTTCTTGATTTTTTATATATAGGAAATTAGCATAAAAGGCCATGCAAAAAATATATATTAATAATCTATGTTGCAACCACGACAGATAATTTTCCTACAATTTTACGTATAAAATGATATTTTTAATAATAAATATACACAAAATAAAAAATAAGAACTGGCATGGACTTATTTGCAATTTAGGAAAAGTAATACAGTTGATAACATGCAAAACAAAGTTCAGTACATTAGAGAAAGTTATCCAATTTAATCCGTATTTAATATACTCCTAGCAAGGGTATAGATGCAATTAAATAGACTAGTAGGTCCGTGCATGCAATTTGTCCCAAAATATAACACTATTTATATAAAATATAGTATTAAACATAAATATCCGAATTCGGAGGGGTATGGATGCAAAATACATAGGCTCTCACATGTGAGGTGACCTGGTAAAGAACAAAATGCAAATAAGAGGAAGTTCGAGGGTCCTTGTGCAAATTATACAGAAATATTTAAAAACTACATAATATTTACATGATCGAATAGTAAATATAATAAGGTTGACAAGGCTACTTAGAAAATTACCCAATGAGATGCTCAGATGGACAGATTTCAGTGCACCACATAGGCACACCTAAGTAGATCGGGCAACTAGGCTTATGTACCGGTTTGCTTGATATTAGAAGGCCCAGATTAGATCTGGACCATGTTCTTCATCCAACGATGCTCAAATAGCGTAGAGGACCATGTTATTTTTCCAACATTTTATCAAACAAATGAAATGACATTTTGCAAATATTTACACATTTTTTAACGATGGTTTGAAAACATTTTACAAAACATTCTCAGAACAATTTCCAAAAGATTTTTCAAGACATCAACCATTTTTCAAATGCTTTTTGCAAAATATTTTTAAACCAATTTATTAATCATATTCACAAAAAATCTTTGACAATTTTATACATATGTAGAGTGTATGCTTTACAATTGATTTATTGTACACCCTTACCCTATATACTATGTATAATCCATTATTAAGAGTACGAAAGTATGAGTCGTGGCTAAAGTATATAATAAGTACATACAACCCACGTATACTTTGCGTGAACTATGTCCTCATTGCGGTCTAAGATAAATAAAGGAAGACATAACTTATGTCGAGTATAAAAAAGCCTATACAACAACGTCTCAAAGAATAATAAGTTGATCACCACCCCATACATAGGATCAACTAATCCTCAATATAGTAGTCGAGGATCAAAATTTACAAATCAATGACTCGGCTTGTCCCCCTATACTTAGAGTGAAATATCTCTAAGTATAGATAGAATATCAACAAGTTGAGAGACCAGAAAGAGAATGAATGACGAGTAATCTAAATACACTCATCCCCCCATACTTAGGATGAAGTATATCCTAACTATTGCACAGATAAATGGGATGAGTGAGATATGGAATAATGAAATAATTGAAATAGGAAATGAAAAGAAGAAAATAAAAAAAATCAAAAATATATTTTGATGCATTACCTAAAGATTCCGATGCTACAAAGAGTTCTTCATCAAATACAACCTGAATGGAACTGAAAATACTAAATATGGCTTCAACAACTGACCATTGGCTATGAATGGCTATGCTCAGATGATAATTCGTAAATGAGAATACTTCCATTGTCACTTACAGTTCTGATGATGATTGGCATGCCCATTTACTCTTTATTTTTTCAGGAAATATCTTCAACATTGCATCAAACAACGACACTTCTTGTCCATGCTCGAAAGTCATTCATTAGATGTGTCAGTCGTGCGAGCGTTTGACCTTATCCTTGTACATCAAGTTGTTATTGTATGCGTGGTGTTGGAATTCTAGGAGCTTGTTCAGATCTATTTTCCTTCACTGACCACCTTTTCGTGAGTCAAGGTTACAGATGTGTACTACCCAAAGAGATTTGTGAATTAGTTCCACTGGCAGATGGCATGGCCTTCCATATACATGACGATAGGGTGACATGCCCAATGGAGATTTGTAGGTGGTCCGATAAGCCCATAGAACTGAATCCAGAAGTTGTGACCAATTCTTCCTATCCCTCCTAACTAGTTTCTACAGTTTGGTATTAATTTCTCTGTTAGATAATTTGGCCAAGCCATTAGACTGAGGATGATAAGGAGATACGACACAATGATCCATGCCATACTAATTCACTAATTTCTTCACCTCTTTATTGATGAAATGGCTACTCCCATCTGAAATGAGAATCTTTAGAATCTTAAACCATGAAATGATGTTATCTTTCAGAAACTAACAGACTGTACAACTATAAGCGGATCGAGTAGGAGTAGCTTCTACCCAGCGACTCACATAATCAATGACAAGAAGGATGCATTCGTAGCCTTGACTGTAAGGAAATGGGCCCATGAAATAAATGCATGAAGCATCAAACATATCATAAATCTGAATACGTTTGAGGGGCGTGAAGTCTTTAGCATAGAGGGTTCCTCAAATATTCTGACGTCTGTGCAACCTTTGACATATGTTGTATCATCCTTGAATAGTGTGAGACACCAAAGGCCGCACTGCAATATTTTTACTACCATTCTTCTTCAAAAATGGTGTCCTCAAGATTCTAGCTTATGACAGTGCTCGAGGACACTTGTGTGCTCTTGAGGGATACACCGACACCATATGCAATCTGCTCCATCCCTGAAGAGGAATGGATCTTCGTATTGATGAATCTCAATTTCATCACCTTTATTCTATCATTTTGGCATTAAAAACCTAGCTAATGCATATATATAGTATTATTTTGTACAAATTAATATTCATTATTTGTTCCATATATTGTGTAAAAAATACAATTTTTAATGCCAAAAATATTGAATAAAGGAAAGAAAAGAAAAAGAATAAAATACCAAAGGTATTTTATGACCATAAACCTCGAGACCAAGTCAAGAATTGATTTGGTCAACAAGGAATAAAGTAGGGGGAGATAAGAGCCAATAATACAATAAAAACCCTATTTATTTATTCATCAATAATGCATTTTTGAGACCTATTTTATTCTTTATTATCTATTCATAAAGTCAATAAAATTAGTACATGAAAAATTGGAGATAAAAATGTATAGAAAAATACAAAATTGAGTTAACATAAAATTAATATACACTGTAATTTTATACTCTGAATAAAAAGCCAAAATACCAACTTCCCAGACCCATATCTCCTAAATAAAATCTATAAATTTATCAAAATCACTTTAATTGTATATAATTTATAATAAGGTATTTAACATAGGTGGTTTCATAATTTTTGGAGTTATGGTGTGAAAGTTAAGTTTTGGACCCTTATTTTATAGTATACCAGAATAAAATATTCATTTTATTTATTCTTTATTATTTTTATAATTTCATATTTTTATAAATTTGTAAATATTATTTATAATATATATACATATTTAGAATAAAAAACCATAAAGAAAAACAAAAAAAGTAAAGAAAATACATCAATGAAATACCAACAGTTATACCTATATATAATAAACCTATATTTATTTAAGTTTGAAAATAACATAAGAAAAATAAAATAAAAATATATTTATACATATTTGAATAAGTTATATATATAATAAGTGTATAAAAAATAAAATATGGAATACAAAACAAAAATATAATATGCAAAAAATAGATGAATATACCTATAAATATACACCTAAAAATTAACATGTGATAAATATACCCATAAAAATAAGTAAAAATCATATTAAAACTATAAAAATAATAAACATTTTTTATTTTATAACTTCAATTTAATAAAATCATTTATTAATTAATATTGAATTTACAAACAAATTTGACTATCTTTTTCCTAGTTGATCTGCGTGGACCAACCAGGGCCTTCCCTTTGTTGACCTAGGTCAACTGTACATCCTACTCTATCTTCTCTTCTGACAAACACTATTCCGCCTAACTCTCCAACTTCTCTTAATTTTCACGCGTAATCCGTTGATCGAGGAGACTCGATGTCTTCATCGAAACTCTTCAACCTTCGATATGCCATTTCTTTCACTCTTCGCTACGATCAACCAAAGCCCCTTCATATGTAATTTCATGACCAAGCAGACCCTCTCACCATGTCATAAAATAAACCCTTGTCTCCAATTTTGCGATATGCCTTCGGCCACTGGAACCCTCAGGTCATTGCAGGATCAGGTTGAGGATGGCGATAGCTTCCTCCTCGGCTGACTTGTATTGTGCATGGCGTGACGGACGACTCGATCCTTGCAGCTTGAAGCTTGCTCCAACGATGGAATCTCCAGTCCTTCTAGAGGCCCATCGAGGTTTAGGTTAGCTTTTATTTATCACATTTTCTTTCCACATTTTAATTCTGTCATTTTCTTTATGTTTGATCAATGGTTGCAACATATATATTAAACTAAGCGTACAACGGAGATTAGAGCTCCTGCCACTGTCAAACCACCTATATACCCTGTGCTGACACCTAATTCACCTCAGTTTCTTCCCATGTCATTTCACAATCACCTTGACCCATCCAACCACTTGGATCTCCCTTGATACAGTCCTCCAATGTTTCTCTGCCACCCTTCGCTTGAACACCTCCATCCACCTCGCTCACCCTTTGATTCCACCAAATAATGGCCCAAAAACTTTCACTCAAGTCCCCCTTGTTCTATTGGTACAGGTTCCTAGAGGTATGAGCCTCTTTAGAGGCAAATCACATCCAGGTGTTTGCTTCCATGTACACCCAGGTCTTCATCAACTCGCTAGGACCCCTCCAAGACTCTCTTGGATGTATCAATCGTAGTGGATCCTCTTAACGGAGCTCCTGAGCCTCTCAGCAGCCTAAAGGAACCCGTGGATCATGAGATTTTGGTGGAACAAGGAAGAAAACCATTGTGTTCTTCCCTATTATTGGGAATGAAGTTGTAGCCGTCCGATGGAGCTTTAGCCCCAGATTGTATAACAACTCTTAGATCTTGGGCCTCAAGCACTGTCATATGAGAGGTCATATCTGATCGTGAGCGTCCGCTGGTGAAAGGGTATAGTGGATTATCCACCGTCCAATGTGCTTAAGAGAACAATCCTCAACCGTGCTCTATTTTATTTTTTTAATCATGTAAATTATATTTATAATGTAAATAAATTTGGACAAATACAAGGACTCCTCGTGTTTAATTCTATTTACTTGAGGTCCGCACCAGCTCACCTCATGTGGGAGTCCACGTGAGGTGGGAAATTGCATGGATGTACCCACTATTTTTGTAATTAAATTTTAGTCATTAGAATTTGTATAAACATGTAATTTTTTTGGGAGTTTTTGCATGCAACTCCTCACCTTCGTTTTTAGTTGCAATAATACCCTTACTAGTTCAAATTTTTTTGTAGAAAATTTCTATTTTTTATAAATATTATCCGAGCTCTAAAAAATCTAAAAAATAGGGTTAAGCTCCTGATTCCATCTAGGTTCACGTATATTTTTTGTTTTGGATTATAGAACTTTTATTGTTTTATAAAATTCAAAAAGAGCATGTTTTTGCCAAGTTTGCATTCTAAATACCAAAAAAATATAAATTTTTTTCAAAAATCCAAAGAATATATATATTTTTATCTATTTATTTTACAATTTTGGAACCACAAAATCTAAAAATAGAAAAAGAAAAAACATAAAAAAAGCTCTAAAATCATGTATAAAAATCCAAAAAGTTCCCAAAAAATCAAAAAAATACATTTCTTTCTCTGAATGTTCTTTATATTATTTATTATTAAGAAAATTGATATGGAAATTTTCAGATAGTATTTTATATTTTAAATTTCTAAATTAACTCATCCTATTTATTTAATCCTTGATTTGGAATATTTTTTCTTTAAAATATATAAAAATCGGCAAAAATTCCTCAAAAATCATAAAAACTGTGAAAAGTTATTTAGAATCCCTAAAAAGTTATTTCACAATTTTTATTTATTTATATTAGTATTTATAATGATATTTCCCTATATTGTTTATATATAGCCTTATATATTACTTATATATATCTTATGTATTTTTAAAAAAGTAAAAAATAAAATCAGAAAATATAGAAGAAAATAATAACTAAAAAATAAAAATTAAAAAATATAAGACTTAAAATAAAAATATAAAACTAAAAACTCATATAAAAATAGAATAAAAAGATAAGAGAAGGGGAATAATATTTCTACATTATTGCCCGATCTACCGTTTGCTCCCTATGTTTGACCTAGACACATGCTTCCACACTATATGCATTTCTTCAGAGTTATGATAACTTTCTCCACACTTTTATTTTCATTGCTTGATTATTAATTGTGGGTTAATTGTTGATTGATTAGGATTTTTTTGTGGGTCGCCTTAGTGATAATTTATCTTCGCATCCTGTGAGGATGTTTTCTGACCAGCAGACAATCCCTGTCACTACCTACTGGTGCAAATGAATATCAGATAGGAATTTGTCCTTCTTGACTTCCATCCAATCTTTTGGGACAACTCCAAACATGAGGTAGTTCACAATATCAACATATTAGGGGAGAGATGCAACATTGAGAATAGATTCATTGGGAAATATTTCTGTAATCGATGTACTACTCAGTTAAGTATCTCTGCATTCTATTATAAAAAGATAGATGGTCTACTACCACATTCTGAACTCTAGGTTTATCTCTGATTTCCAAGTCGAATTCTTAAAGGAGAAGGATCCATCTGAGTAAGCGTGATTTGACATCCTTATTCTATTGTAAATGTCAGGTAGCGAAGTGGTTAGTATAAATAATGACTTCTAAACAAATAGGATCTAAACTTCTCCTGGGTGATAACCACTGCCAGCAATTATTTCTTTGTGATTGTATAATTTCTCTATACATCGTCTAATACTTTGATGGCATAGTGAATGGAATAGGGTAACTTATCTCTTCTTTGTCCTAACACAACCCCAACTATGAAATATGATGCATCCATCATTATCTCGAATGGGAGAGACCATGGTGGCTATAGGACAGGAGCCTGAGTGACATGATCTTTCAACTGATAAAATTGGAGAACCTTCTGATCAACAATGAATTTAGTCTCCTGACGTAAAAGCTCTATAAAAGGTTACGAAATTTTGCTGATGTACTTGATAAATCTTCGATAAACATGCCCAATGAATGATCTCACATTCTTAACTGTCCGAGGTGGATCAAGTTTAGCAATCACACCCACCTTCACCAGGTTTACTTCCATGTCACGCTTGGAAATGACATGGCCCAGCAAAATTCCTTCCATGACCATGAAGTGACTCTTTTCCCATGATAACACCGAATTGAATTCACAACTTTTCTAAAGCATTCGGTCTAGGTGCACAAGATAAGAATCAAAACTATCACCGTAGATTGAGAAATCATCCATGAACACATCGAGAGAGCTAATGATCATATCGTCAAAAATGGTGAACATACACCTTTAGAATGTAGGAGGGGCATTGCATAATCTAAAGGGCATTCTCTTTATGGCATAGATGTTGAACAGGCATGTGAATGTAGCTTTCCGTTGGTCTTTACGGGCGATCGCAACCTTGTTGTACCTAGAGTATCCATCTAAAAAGCATAAGAATTCTTTCCTGACCAATCTTTCCACCACTTGATCAATGGATGATAAAGGAATGTGGTCCTTCTTTGTTGCAGACTTCAGGCATCGATAATCAATAACATCATGCCATGATGTAGATACTCAAGTAGAAATCTCCTCTCCTTGGTAATTTATAACCATAGTGATCCCAGATTTCTTTGTCATTACATGCAATGAGATCAACCACTTTGTATATGAAATAGGTAAATGAAGCAAACTTCACACCACTTCATGTTTTTTTTGATGACCACATCATGTAGGTTAGGGTTCAACCTTCACTGAAATTTGTGGGACGGTTTGCAATCATCTCTAGATAAATAATGTGTGAACACACGGCTAGATTTATCCCTCAGAGATCCAAAACATACCAATCAAGTGCCTTGCAATTTTTCTCTAGAACCTCGAACAAATGAGATTCCTAATCTAGGGTCAGTGTGCTACTAATGATGACTAGATACACATTCTATTCACTCGCAAGGAAAGCATACTTTAGACCTACCGAGAGCTGCTTTAATTCAAGTAACTGTTGAGTCTGCTTCATGGACACTTTAATAACTATGCTAGTAGAGGAAGGATCTACTGAAATTAAGGAGGTGTTATCCACCTCTATAACTTGTAGCTCAAACAACAAAGCACTGAACATATCTTCAATGATTTCAGCTTGTTCGGTATGACTTGAATCTTCTTCGAATAAGTTAATTAGTGACTCTAAATCTTTCTCCTAGTTGACAATTGTGCAAGGATGAACCACGCTTTCCAAGTTCTCCTCTAAAGAGAGAATTTCTTGTGTCAAAATATCATTAAACAACACTTGTTGTTCATCGATCTCTTTAATGTCACAATCTTTTGCCATTGCTTCTGGCTTCCCTTCATCATTTGTGCTCTCTATGACTTTTGGATCGTTGATCATGTCTATAGTGAGTCTTTAACTACATAAGCGAAATGTGATCTTTCCAGATCCATAATCAACTATTGCTTAGGCAGTTTGAAGGAACGATCGACCAAGCATAATGAGGGTCTAGAGTAATAGTGCAAACAAATCCATATCCATGACAACAAAGTCCATTGCATATCATGCATGGTTACGATGACATCATCTAATAAACCTCTGGGCCACTAAAAGAGGTGATCGAGAAGAGGTTCCTAACGTCCGGTCTTGGAGGGCCTACAGTGTCCGACAAGTCGAATCCAATAATCACTGTATCGATTGTTCTCGTAGTACTCAGAACCTAGATAATCAATCAAATCACAATCAACCCACAATTATGATAATTCAATCAATAAATGTGCAGGTTAATATTTATTTTACCCTACATAAAGATGTCTATAGACATCAAGTGTAGGGGTCGAACCACTTAGAGCAAGTCGCGGATAGGTGAATTATTGTCTTTTAATGAAAATAAACAACAATTATTTTTATAATTTTATACTTTTTAGTTTTTTTACCGATTTTAATTATATTTAATTTTAATTAAATTTTAATATTTCATATATTTTTTATTTTTAAAAATATCTTTATAAGTATGTAAATGTTTTAAATATAATTATATTTTTTTATAATTACTAATAATAAGTATATAAGTACATAAAATATAACAAGTATATATAGGGTTTTATAATTATAAAAAACATTATATACACCAAATATATAAAATTTTTTTTAATTCTTTAATATTTTCTTTATTTTCGTAATTTTTCATGTAATTTTGCTAATTTTTAAGTATTTACAGTTGATTTAAATATACAAAATAGAAATAAGATAAATAGGGTGAATTGTTTTGGGTTTTTAAAAATAGATAATAATTCCAAAAATCCCCAAAACTATTTTGAATATGTAGTATATAATAGAAATAAAAATAAGAAATCGAAACAATTTATTTTGTATTTATAGAATTTTTCTTCTTTTTATAAATTTTAAGTTTTTTTCAGTTTTTAAAATTTTCCTTTTATATTTTTTTGTGATTTTTGGTCTGGAGTTACTATATATAGAGATTTATAGTATTTTTTGAATTTTTAGATAAGGTTTAAATTTTCTGTATTTTTATTGCTAAACAGGGAATAAATAGCTCCTATATGATTTTTAATAAATGGAAAATGCGGAAAAATGCTAAAATAAAGATATGTTATGAGAAAGCATAATATTAAGTATCGAAGATTTTACAAGCACATGAGCTAATTAATAAAACAAAAAGACACTAAATAATTACATATTTGGCTTGGGTATTTTTTCTATAAGAATAAAGTTTGAGGAGTCATGTGGAAAATACCCTAAAAGTTTACATTTAATTACAAATTTCCAAGATTAAATACAAATAAATGAAGTCGGGAGGGTACGACTACAATTTGCCCACCTCACATGGGCCACCACGTGAGGTGAGCTAGCGCGAACTTCGATGCAAATGGTCAATAAGTAAGAGGGGTCCTTGCAAAATTTACACAACAAAAGCATGCTTTACTATTTATAGGAACTTTTAATAAATACAAAAAGGGATGGTGGGGGGTATTCGATGTAGTTACCCCCAAACAAAGCGCTTATAGACGTTTAGATGAGTTTCACTTGCCACCTGTTGTGCGATGAGCAACGGATATAACTACATTAATAGACGGGAGAGATTAGATCCATTCGTGTATCTGACAGTTGAAGGCAAGGATGATCCAACGATGACTATAAACCTAGTGATTGATCCCTGATCAGATGATGGAGAAGGCACTTGGAAGAACATGGAAGAACCTCATCGCTTCCAAGCTTCGATCTGCTAAAGCTTGATCATTCGACCCTATTCCTTGTTGCTGATGTGATCGTATGGTTCCTAGAAAGGATATGCATCTATTGATGGCCTCGGAAACTTCTAGGAACCATTGACGGGGTCCTAGTGGCTCATTGAAGCTCGGAGCACCTGGATTGAGTTTTTGGGAGCAATACCCCGCAGATGGGGTCCTTAGGACATGGTTCTTGTACGAGAAGAAAGACGAGGATCTTGTGATCGGTCCTGGCTATTATTGGTGGAAGATTGGACAGTGATGAGGTGGAATGGATGTACTCCGATGAGGGGTAGTGGAAGGAGCAGTGTTGGCAAGATCCGAAAAGATCCAAGTGGGTTGGTGGTTCGAGAAGATGGAGAAGTGGCCTAGGTGATGGACATGCGAGTCCACGGCGAGCCATTATGCAATAAATGTTATTGCGAATATCATGCCCTAATCTGAAATGAAGAATACATAATTTGTATAATTGGTCCCTTAGTACAATTTGGGTTATGTACCATGGCCATCTTGATGATCATACAACTCTTGATTCAAATATTGAATCATAGAGGCTGGTGCTTGGATGAACATCTAAAGAGTTAGATTGAGGACTCATCAAGCACCATCAAATGATTGTTAAGAGATGATCTCCAGCCTGAGTAGGAGATGGAAATCCTTTCTCAATTAGGCTGATATCTGACCAACCTCTTGATGCAGGTCCTCAGCATAGGAATAGAGATTCGAAGGTGTCAGATAGTTTAGGTCAAAGAGTTGACTTAACGAGATCGAGATAACCAAAGTCCTATATTGTATGCTGTCATGATATAGGCACGCATCCTCTGACCGGAGACATATGTGTCACTATATGTCTGAGTATGTACATTTGGCAGACCAATAGGTTGATGACCTAATCAAGGTCTATACACCGACGCGCTGGTGTGAATATAAGGGCATATGAGTAATACGATCTCTCAAAGGGATCATACAGGTTCATTACTGAACCGGAAGACATGAGCTCACTCATGAGACATTGGGAAGATCAAATTCCGTGCACGGTCGTCTCACTTTGGAAGCTTGATTGAATTTGTAGGTTTGATATATACTTTTGGAAAGTATATAATCAACACCTGGGTATGATCTATCCTTTTGGAAAGTATATGATCAATACCAATTCCCAATAGTCAAATGAGAAACTTAATGATAAAACCCTGAAGTAGACAGTTTAAAATTGATCTTATACTTCGGGATTATTCTGGGTCTTCCAGTATGCAGGATGTACAGGTATTGGGAATACCTGAGGGTGATGTGATCATAAACGATTGTATAACCATGACGCTTCCATTCCTAGGGAGTGATGAAACAGGTCTGGATTTTAGTGACTCCTCTCAGTAGAGAAGTAATCTGATCTTAGTCCAAATATTGGACATTGATCTAAATGTGATTCAGATTCAATGAGAAGATTAGATTTGCGGTCTTGATTTAATCAAGCATCTATGGGAGGCCCGAGATCTAGATTTGAGATGTGATCTCAATATCCCACTATACGTGGAACAATACAATCATCCTGTACTTATCTCCAAGTATTCGCGGAGAAAGCGCATTATCCTTGAAAGAGTTCATGGATAATTCTATCGTTGATATATGTATCCGGGCATGGAGAAAAATGGATAATTAAATGTGATTTAATTATCATGAATAATATGAATTTGATTCATATTATAAGGAGAGTTATCTTAGATAATTAAATGTGATTTGATTATCAAAGATGGGAATAATGTGAATGTGATTCATATTATTTGGGCACAAGAGAAATAGAGATCCAAGATGATTAAAAGTGAATTAATCATTGTGGATATGAATAATGTGGATAGCAATGTTCAATTATTCATAATATATTATTAATGTGATTTATAATCTATTAGAGAGAGCTAATTATAATTTATATTTGTTGATTAATTATTAATGTGTATTGGATACACATTGTGTAATTAATTGAAAATGTAAATTAAATTTTGTTCTGCGTTGTGAATGTGATTCACAATTTTCAAATAGCAAGATTGCAATATCCTCAAAATTAATTATGAATTATTTTTGAAGAATGAATTAAAACAAAAGTTATTGAATTAAATAATGGAGAATTTCATGGAGATATGCAATCTCATGAGATTTCATGAGATTGCCCCACTTGCAAATAAGTGGCCGTCCACTACATTCCAATGGGATTGAGATCTCCATGGAATTTGTCTCCTTATTTGATAGGTTTAATTTTAGGATTGATGTATATTTGATTTGTCAAATATATTTGATCTAAATTAAATCACAAGTTGTTGGCTTTTACCAACAACAATCTTGACCATTGGATTAGACATAATAAATCTCATCCATTGATTTTATATGTCCCATGGATTGAGATGCCTAGATCCCAAAACCCTATAAATAGAGAGGCATACCATGATCTCTTGTTACATATGCTATTGAAGCACATCTCTCTCTCTCTCTCCTCTCTCTCTCTCTTTCTCTCTACACGCCTACTCTCTCTCCCTCTCTCATATTGCCGTCCACCATGGATGCCCTAGAGGGAGTCTCCATCGCCGCAGCGTCGTCGTTATGTTGTCCGATCATCTGCTCGTGGATCTCCGTCTCCTTTGGTGTGCCTCGCTCATGAAGAAGATGTCGGATCTCGTGTGTCTAGATCATGAGATCCGGCGCTTGGATGATCAACATGGATTGCGAGAAGCACTCGATTCATCCCTGCGCTCGCAAGCGTCTCCTCTGTCGGATCGGACTTGAGACAGGAGGTCTCTTCGTTTAGAGACTCCATCGCAACCACGCTTCAAGAGGTAATCCTATTACTTGTTTGTGGTTTAGATGAAATGATCCGAGAAGTGTTCTTGGATCATGTGGTTTCATCGCGTAAAAAAAATTTAAATTCCGCTGCATAGAACAACTAGTCCGACTAGTCGTTCCTCGTCGTATTCGATACGACGCTCACTCTTCCGTGATGCGCTTGAGGATTTTCCTATATCCTTCAAGTGGTATCAGAGCCTTAGGTCGTTGGTTTCGGATACGATCCGTAAACCTAAGCCGACTTGGGTTCGTTAGGGTTGCGAACGTTTTATCACATTTCATTTTCGCATCTCAGTTTAGTGATTATTTTCGACGCTGTTTAAATTGTTTAAACACGAAAATAAAACTTGGATTTTTTTCTCCAATAAATAAGGAAACCATAGGATCTGAGTTTACGTAATTTGGATTCCGTTTGCTTGAGTATGGTTGTTTTAATGAACATATATTCACTGTTGCGGGTACTGCGAATCTTAACATGATTAATGAGTTAATTACTGTTTTGATCCTTCTCGAAATGCGTGAAATATCACTTAGGCTCTGTTCGAAATCAAATTAGCAATCTTTGAAAATTGATTTTGTCTAATTTGGATTTAAATTGATTGAGATATGTTAATTTTAGTAAGTAGGGGTCACTGCTGAAATTACAGTCCTAATCAAGAACCATGTGATTGTCAATTAGTGAAATTAATTGTTAATTTCATGAAATAATTATGGAAAATATTTGAGAAATATTGAATAATGATTATTTCCTTAATTGACTTGGCCTCAACCAATAAATTGATTAAATTTGATCTAGATCATAATTGGAAACACAATCATCAAACTCCTTTCTTGAATAGGATTGGGAATTTGTCTAGAAAATTTCCTTATAATAAAAAATATTTTGATTATTACTATATGGTATAATTTTGGTTGAAGAACCGATGATCATCTCAAGTACAAAGTAATTGACTCGGCATTATTTTTTCCTGAGGCGGATATGGTGTCTAGTCGGGGATTGCTAAGGTAGCCGGTTGCACCGGATGCGGTCCATCCCACTCCCGTCGGTACTGGCCATGACAGCGGGTAGGGAATGAATGATGACTAAGAGATCATGATGTATTTTCTAATTATTAAAATTCGAATTAATACATACTTTGAGATAATACCATATATTCAAGTAAAATCATGTTTGTTGATTGAATTGGATTGATAATTAATTTAATATGATTAAGTTAATTATATCCCATTAAAAACACTCTATTATGAATTTATATGTATTTCCCTAGGAAGAATTAATTATATGAATATGATTCATAATAATTGATTAAAATTTGAATAAGAGATAGAGGATCACATAAGTGACATCCATGGTCTCCCGTCAAGGCGAAGGGTTCCGTCGCCAGATATTGTATATAGGAGACGCATGTCCTAAGTGACAGCTCCTGCATACAATCCATTTGGATCGAGCTCGTCGCTTCTTGAAAGAGTAAGGACGTATGTGTAGTGACCCCAATATCGGGTCCTCATATTATTAGGGCGATATTAGATTTCGCATAGCGAGTTGTATTCCTATTGATGGCTGGTTCAATTAATGACGGGTCAACATCACCTTAGGGCTGGTGGGCCCGGGTATTAAAGACTGAATTGGGAAATGCAAGTTGGACTTGCAAGGCGGAATGTGTTCCCGCTTCTTTTTATCCGAGTTACAAGTTCTCATATTATTTGGATGTAACAAAGATAAGGAAGGAGATCCCAGATCTTGCTTGCGATATAGAGGAAAGTATATCTCTTACATTGAAAGTGATTAAGGGAATGAACTTTCATTGTTGACATGACAAGACAACTTTGATATAAAAATTTCTAAATCAAAGTAAATTATATATTTATATATGTTTATGCAAATTTCTTATTTCAGATAATCCTTCTTTAATCCCACTCAATGTTATACTCAATAATAACCAGTAGAATATCATGGATTGGACCTATGATCTAGATATTGTACTTGCAATTGGACACATAATGTATGTGGTTGCAATGTGCAAGTTTTCTCATAATAATGAGGAATGATAACTAAATAGATAGTAGGACTAAAACCCTAGGGTTTGTATGTCTCTATAAGTCTTGATCTCATGGAATGTACTTTTGAAGTAACATGTCGATAATGATCGTAATTATCAAATAATCCATATAAAATCTAAGAAGATGTTCTAGCATACATATGTGCTTTCGACATATAATTATGAATGACATGGTTCTCTTTATTATGCAGAATGGTGGCTCTATAGGAGATGATGTATTTGAATTATTTGAGTACCTACCTGAACCTAAGTTTTAAGAGTTTAAATGGATGTAGATACGATGAGTGTCATCTTTCTACTATCTATACTCTAGTCATTCATGAAGCTTCATTATATTCATATTGTATGAATTGAATGACGCATGTATAAATGTTGAAATACTCTTATATTGAAAATTTTGATTTTAGCATAAGAGATCCTTGGTCTTGAGCAATGGTTGCTTATAAATAAAGGGAGTGCAATGGAAGCATGGTTTGGACCCAAGTAAGAAGTATATCCAAAGAGTTGATTGTACTTCTATGACTTCCATATGACATCCAAAGAGTTGGATGAATGCCAATACTGCAATAAGTTGATGTGTTGATAGTATGACTATCAAATCTATCCAGAATCCGTAGAGAAGGAATCGAATAGTACATCATAATAATCTATATATAATAATTGAAATTGACTTACTTATTTGATAAGATAAAGTCTAATAATTCTATCTCAATCTTCTAATGACACTTGCAATTGGTTGCATATGTATTAGTATATTAGAAATTTGATCTTAAGGTTTAATGGTCATCCATGTTAGAAGTGATGTAATTGTTGCAACAATTTCCATTGGATCAATAAACTTCATATTTTCAGTGGGAGCCCTTAGTCTTACAGAATGTCTCTATGACCTGGATATTAGAATACACTCAGTTTATTTCTAAATGTTGGGAATAAGCATGAATTTTGGAATAGACCTATCATATAGGGTTATGATGGGGATATTTCAAATAGTAATCTAACATCTAGTGGACTCCGCTAAATTAGAAAATTAATGAATGGTTCATTAAGATTTCTAATACTGAAAATAGAACCTTTAAAGATCAATAGGAGAATGAAGATCATTTGACAATGATCTGACATCAAGCCTTGGACATTTGTCTATTGATGTGATCAATAGACTGATAAGAGATGAAACTTTAGATTGTCTAAATGTTCATATCTTACATACTTGTGAATATTGTATTCAAAAGTAGAAATGTCCAATACACCCTTCTTTGGGAAAGGTGTAAGATGTCAAGGTATTCAGGATCTCATACATATTGATGTATGTGAATCATCTATATCATAGTAAACATTATAGATATATGATATCTATTAATGATTATTTGTGATATGAGATTTATTCTCTTAACTTAGAAAACATTGAAATGTTCAAAGATTTCACAATTTTGGTTTAGAACCAAAGTTTGAAGGAAGATGAAATGAATTTGATCTAACCAAGGTAGCTCGTACCTATTAGATGAATTCAAGGAATACCTTATGGAGATGTGAATATCATTCCTATGTCAATCCTCCTAATGAACCTTAACTCATTAGAGTTGTAGGGAGATACAATTGATCATGTGTGACATGATTTGATCAATGATTAATCTTAGCATAATTAACTCTTAGTTTCTAGGTATATATATATATGTGATAGAGACTACATTATATATATCCTTAATAAGGTTACATGTGATTAAGCTGGAATCTGGCATTGGAGAGTGCTACTTCACTAGGAAAATAAAGGATGGTATTGAATACCTACTTTATGACCTTGAGATTCTTAAAGGATCTCATCTATGAGAATGTGATTCTTAGAGGATGAGACTCTTGAGAATCAAGATGAAAATGAAGTAAAGGAACTCATTTAATCTTGAGATGATAATGAGGCTCCTGAAATCAGAAACTAAATAGACAATTAAAGATGAAACACTAATACCTCTTCAAATAAGTTTGAAAATGGATTCCATCTGTCAGTTGAATCTGACAATGATCTGACTTCATGTGATGAAGCTTCCGAAGATCATAGCATGGAAAGATTGATGTTAACAATAAAGGTCTAATGTAGACTTCATATACAAGTGTTGTATATGGACCCTCGAGCATCCAACTATATGGGTAAGACCCATTATGGTGTAAATGGATCTTCAAGAGAAAGAGGGAACCTGATGAGAAGCTAGAGACCTTCAAAGCACGGTTCGTAGCCATGAACTACACACCGAAGAGAAGACATCGCTTGCAATGAGACTTTCTCTCCAGTGACCTTGCTTTAACCCATCAGAATATTGCTAACTATAGCTACACAACTTGACTATGACATCTTCATGATGTGAGTCAAGATTGCATTCCTCTATGAATACCTCTCTAAGGATATTCATATGAAGGAGCCCCAAGGCTTCATGGTTGAGGAAAGCAAGGTATGCAAGCTAAAGAACTCCATCTTTGGTCTCAAATAAGCTTCTTGTAGTTGGATCATAAGATTTGATGAAATTATAAATGTTATGATTTCAGATAAAATCTTGATGAACCATGTGAAGCTTAGTGGGAGTGCCATTGTGTTCATCATGCTAGATGTATATAATATTCTAATCATTTAGAATGATATAAGGATGGTAATAATAAGTGTTTTATAATCTGGTTGTTTAATACCTTGAGATATGATCTCGAGGATACCTCTTAGATCTTAGTTCTGAAGTTGTTCAGAAGCAAAGAGAAGAGGGTATTGGGACAATCACACTAATAGTACACCTTGGACATTTCCATTTTTTCTGGAAAATTCCGAGAAAGGCTTCTTTTCCTCAAAGATATGGTACTGACCTATCTAAAGCGATAACACCTCAAAGAGTTGAGGATGTGAATGCAAACTACTTTCCCTTGTGCATTAGTTCCAAGAAGCCGTGTGTATGCTAGATGTGTACAAAAGCCAGATGTCTACCATGCAGTGGGAGTAGTAAACTATTACTATTCCTACTATGGTGACAAAACACTTGATTGCAGTAATAAAATTATCTTCAAAGATGACAAAACTTTAGAGATAGTGATTTCAAAGTCTTATCTTCAAAGACTTAAGACTTTATAGATAGAGATCTAAAAGGTCTTAACTGTGGATACCTTAAGAGATAGTGATCTCCAGGAATAAGGGTATTCTGATAAGGATTATGGAAATACTGGTTAAAGCTATAGTATCAAGGACACTATAACTGACAAGATTGAGTATTGGTTGCATGAGATGCAACCTTCGCATTAGATGCAAGCACTGTTACTCGGGATATGCAAGTGTCGTAAAAGGTCTTGGCGTAGTCTCTTGGGAATAGAGTGACCGATCAACTTACCTAGCTATTTTATTAAAATAGCCTATGATTGTCACATGAATGTGGGTTTAAATGATTAGCCCATTAATGGATCTTTGGGCTAGTGGGAGATTATTGAACATGCGAGCCCACAGCGAGCCATTATGCAATAAATGTTATTGCGAATATCATTCCCTAATCTAAAATGAAGAATACATAATTTGCATAATAGGTACCTTAGTACAATTTGGGTTATGTACCATGGCCATCTTGATGATCATACAGCTGTTGTTTCAAATATTGAATCATAGAGGCTGGTACATGGATGAACATCTAAAGAATTAGATTGAGGATTCATCAAGCACCATCAAATGATTGTTAAGAGATGATCTCTAGCCTGAGTTGGAGATGGCAATCCTTTCTTAGTTAGGTTGATATCTTACGGATATCTTGATGCAGGTCCTCTGTATAGGAATAGAGATTTGGAGGTGTCATATTAGTTAGGTCAAAGAGTCGACTTAACGAGATCGAGATAACCAAAGTCCTATATTGTATGCTGTCATGATATAGGCATGCATCCTCTGACCGGAGACAGATGTGTTACTATATGTCTGAGTATGTACATCTGGCAGACCAATAGGTTGATGACCTAATCAAGGTCTATACACCGGCACGCTGGTGTGCATATAAGGGCATATGAGTAATACGATCTCTCAAAGGGATCATACTGGTTCATTACTGAATTGGAAGACATGAGCTCACTCATGAGACATTGGGAAGATCAAATTCCGTGCACGATCGTCTCGCTTTGGAAGCTTGATTGAATTTGTAGGTTTGATATATACTTTTAGAAAGTATATAATCAACATCTGGGTATGATCTATGCTTTTGGAAAGTATATGATCGATACCAACTCCCAATGATCGAATGAGAAACTTAAAAATAAATCCCTGAAGTAGATAGTTTAAAATTGATCTTATACTTTGGGATTATTCTCGGTCTTCTAGTATACAGGATGTACATGTATTGGGAATACCTGAGGGTGATGTGATCATAAACGATTGTATAACCATGACGATTCCATTCCTAGGGAGTGATGAAATGGGTCTGGATTTTAGTGACTCCTCTCAGTAGAGAAGTTATCAGATCTTAGTCCAAATATTGGACATTGATCTGAATGTGATTCAGATTCAATGAGAAGATTGGATTTGCGGTCTTGATTTAATCAAGCATCTATGGGAGGCCCGAGATCTGTATTTGAGATGTGATCTCAATATCCAAGTCACTATACATGGAACAATACAATCGCCCTGTCCATATCTCCAAGTATTTGCGGAGAAAGCGCATTATCCTTGAAAGAGTTCATGGATAATTCTATTGTTGATATATGTATCCGAGCATTGAGAAAATGGATAATTAAATGTGATTTAATTATCATGAATATGAATTTGATTCATATTATAAGGAGAGTTATCTTGAATAATTAAATATGATTTGATTATCAAAGATGTGAATAATGTAAATGTGATTCATATTATTTGGGCACAAGAGAAATAAAGATCCAAGATGATTAAATGTGATTTAATTATCATGGATATGAATAATGTGGATAGCAATGTCCAATTATTCATAATATATTATAAATGTGATTTATAATGTATTAGAGAGAGAGCTAATTATAATTTATCTTTGTTGTTTAATTATTAATGTGTATTGGATACACACTGTGTAATTAATTTAAAATGTAAATTATATTTTGTTTTGGGTTGTGAATGTGATTCATAATTTTCCAATGGCAAGATTGCAATATTCTCAAGATTAATTATGAATTATTTTTGAAGAATAAATCACAATAAAATTTATTGAATTAAATAATGGAGAATTTCATGGAGATATGCAATCTCATGAGATTTCATGAGATTGCCCCACTTGGAAATAAGTGGTCGTCCACTATATTCCAATGGGATTGAGATCTCCATGGAATTTGTCTCCTTATTTGATTTGTTTAATTTTAGGATTGATGTATATTTAATTTCTCAAATATATTTGATCTAAATTAAATCATAAGTTGTTGGCTTTTACAACGACAATCTTGACCATTGGTTTAGACATAAATCAATCTCATCCATTGATTTTATATGTCCCATGGATTGAGATCCATGGATCCCAAAACCCTATAAATAGAGAGGCATACCATGCTCTCTTGGTACATATGCTATTGAAGCACATCTCTCTCTCTCTCTCTACACGCCTACTCTCTCTCCCTCTCATATGGCCATCCACCATGGATGCCCTAGAGGGAGTCTCCATCGACACAGCATCGTCGTTATGCTGCCCGATCGTCTGCTCGTGGATCTCCATCTCCTTCGATGCGCCTCACTCTTGAAGAAGACGTCGGATCTCGTGTGTCGAGATCAGGAGATCCACCGCTTGGATCATCAACATGGATTGCGAGAAGCACGTGATTCATCCCCGCGCTCGCAAGCGTCTCCTCCGTCGGATCGGACTTGAGAAAGGAGGTCTCTTCATTTAGAGACTCGATCGCAACCACGCTTGAAGAGGTAATCCTGTTACTTGTTTGTGGTTTAGACGAAACGATCCGAGAAGTGTTCTTGGATCATGTGGTTTCGTCGCATAAAAAAATTTTAAATTTCGCTCCATAGAACAACTAGTCTGACTAGTCGTTCCTCATCGTATTCGATACGACGCTCACGCTTCTGTGATGCGCTTGAGGATTGTCCTATATCCTTCACTAGGAAGGTAGTGGGGTGGAAATGGTGGTGGAACAAGGCATGAACATGTGAAATAATGGCTAGAGCTTATAGATCTCTGTCATACTTTAAATTCCTAACATTACACTAACACAGTAGGAAAATGCATGAAATAATTGCTGATGATAAAATGTGTATTATTAAGTTACCTAAAAAGCATAAAGAATAGCTCGAATCGACCTAGGGGCCAAGGAGTAGAACCTCCACCGGCAGAGGTCGAATGAAGTATTGATCACTCCAAAGATGCCCTTTGCATGCTACAAATCTGATGGGGAGCGATCTGTCACCAAGCTCAACCCATCCACGAGAGATCTAAGGGTTAGGGGGGCAAGAAGGTTCAAAATCACAAAAAGGGGAGAAGCTTCTTATTTATACACAAATGAAGGGGGTCTAATGATCATGAGATAGGAGTTGGTGTGTATGTCCAGGCGATTGAGAGTGATGGCAAGGTTGAAAGTGGTATGGGGAAGAGATTTTGTGAAGGTCTCGAGGTCTGAATCAACAAGGAGGAGTAACAAAAAATTGAGAAAAATAGGCGGCTCGAAACGTCTAACAAGTTAGAAGAAGAAGAAAGGACAGTTGACCAAGGTCAATAAAGGGAAGCTCCTGGTTGGTCCACGTGGACCAACAAGGAAAAAGAGTAGAAGAAATAAATTTTTAATTCATTTAAAAATAACAATTGTTTTTTAATTAAAGTCAAAACATGAAAATATTTATTATGTTAAATAGTATTTTATTCTGATTTTTATTTATTTTTACAAAATTTATTTTTTATGTGTTATTATTTACATGTAAATACATAGGAATTTATACATGTATTTGGTATATTTTACTTTTTTTCTATTCTAGATTTTATTATGTTATTTACACATATTCTATATTAATAACTTTTTAAATTACACATTTCCACTTTATTATTTTTTTGAAGTTATTCATTTACTTAAATATTTATGTACAAATATTAGATAGGTATAGTTTACCTATATATTATAATACCTTATTTTAATGAATGTTAATGGTTTTATTTCATGTTTATTATTTAAATGTAATTCAAAAAATATTTACAAGTATGTAAAAAATATAATGAAGATAAAAATACAATGAATAAATATAATGATTATTGTATACACGTATAGAATAGAATAGGGACCAAAAATCAACTTTTGCATTTCAACTCCGAATTAAATAAAACCAATTTCATTAAATAGAAAATTAAGTTTTAAGAACAACAAAGGTGAGTTTGGTTTATTTTGATTATGTATGAAGAAGGTACATATTTGGGAAGTTTTCTTTTTGACTTTTTACTCCGTGTGTCCCGGTGTACTATGTATTATTTTTGAATGAAATAAATTTTGTATTTTTATTTCTATTTTTATGTAAAATGTTTATGTTCAAAGTTTATTGAGAGGTATAAATAATAAATACTAAAATAGGTCCGAAAATGCAATTATTGACGAATAAAAAATAGTGTTTTATGTGTGTTTTATGTATAATTGGTCTTCCCTATCTCCCCCTACTTTTTTCATTGTCGACCAAATCGTCATGATGATTGGGTCTCGAGGTCTAGGTTCACTCAGTGTCTTTGACATTTTATTCCTTTTCTATTCTTTTGTTTATTCTTTTATTTTTGAACTAAATACAATATTTTGTACAACATTTAAATATAAATTATTGATTGTTATTTTGTACAAATTAATGTTACGTACATGCATTTAGCTATGGATTTAAGGCCAGAATGAAAGAATAAAGGTGATAAAATGGAGATTCATCCCCCCCCATACTTTCCTTTGCTTGTCCCTAGCAAACGCTTAAGATAATAAGTGTAGAAAAAGAAAATAAAGAAATGAAAAAGAAAGAACTTGGAATGTTTTTTGACTTTTCAACTTGTATTAATAAAATCAATGTTTGTAGCTCAGTTGGACCTTTTGGAATTTAAGTTTGGTCAGAACCTTTTTGGAAAGTATACTTGAAACTCAATAGCCTCTACGAACCACATAACTCTACCCTATTTGCCTCAAAAGCCATTGAAGAACAAGTCTATATCAAATGCGCACCCTTATGACTATGCTTCTATCTTATACAATGTAAGTGATGTATAGCTCCTCTCGGCTGGAGCGGTAAAAAGATACTCTTCTCCAGTAGGGTGACCCTAATTCCCCAATCTAACATCTCTTTCATCGAGAAGCAGGGTATTCCCTTCTAAGTTCAAGTGCAATCGGCTCAAGAAGAGGAGGTGGAGAAGAGAATTGACAATAGCCAGTGCATCTACATGTCCTAGGATGCTTCACTAGTATAGCTATGTAATACAGATGTATGATCACATAAATCTTTTGATTTTGAAGCACAAGCTAGTTTATTGAATATATATATACTCCAACGAGAAATAGTTTTTCTTTGATTTTTGCTGTCTATTTTTTGAGAGTTTTTTTAATACTATTTACAGCAACATTTACATAAAGAATTTTTCCTCTTGAGCCAGTAGACTATCCCTCTTTTGAAGCATTATTGCAACCCACAACCTTCTGTCCTTTGACCTACTTTCTACTGGATCGAGTTGGGGTGCAATGACCACAGATTGTGACTTCATATGTTTCCATTCGCTTGTGTCTCATGCCGAAAAATCCATCCCTCTACCTCTTCAACTCAGTCGAGCAAAGTGTAAGTTGCAGGTGTGCAAGTTAGGTCACTATCAACAAGAGTCATGCATGTATTTCGAATCTACTTAGGCAGTCATGATGATATATGAACCTAGTCTTTATGATCTCAAAGAATTAAGTCTTGCAGACTTGAAGTGCCTCAATTCTAGTTCCTATAAGGTTCCTGTGATTAAGTGGATTAAGGTTAGACCAAGCTCCAATCTTTGGATTTTGTTCAGACTAGATCAATTGTCTTTATCAATTTGAAAATTTCAAATGCAATGCAATGAAAAGAAAATATTTTTCTGATACAGTTTTCTATTTTTGAACTTTTTTATGGATTTTGAAAAAGTATTGCAAATTTTTATGAAATTTTGAAAACACTTTGCAATTTTTTTTGGTTTTTGGAAATTTAAAATTTTTAGGGATTTTTAATAAGGGTTAGTGATACATAGGAGTGTAACAGTATTTACAAGACTTGGATAAAGGATTTACAAAGGGAATTTAGAGGAGTTAGTTGATATTTATAGGTTTTTATCTACATTTCTTATAGAGGATTTTATTTGCTACATTAATGTACAATTCTTCTCAAAATAATTTGAAAATAATTTAACAAACACTTTGAAAACTTTATTTTGCAAATAATTTTCACAAACAATATTTTCAAATATTTGTAAAATTTGCAAATCATTTTGCAATGGTTTTTCAAATTGTTTGTATAGATTTTTCATACTATTTTTACAAATATTTTACAAATCATTTGCAAACAAATTTTAAAAAGTTTTATTCAAATAAACGAAAAAGATTTTGTATACTATTTTTAAACCATTTTCCAAATCATTTTCAAAACATTTTTCAAAAATTTTATTCATACAAATTTTTTGCAAATATTTACAAAAGGTTTTCACAAGATTTGAAAACATTTTACAAAAAGTTTTTCAAGTGATTTTCAAAAGATTTTCCAAGTCAATTTAGAACCATTTTTCAATACATTTTGCAAAACATTTTTAACCATTTTATTAGTCATATTTACAAAGAAGTTTTGAAATTTTATACATATCTATAGTTTATTCTTTACAATCAATTAATCATATACCCTTACCCATATAGTATATTAACAATATTATTTAAAAATATGAAAGTACGAGTTATGGCTAAAGTTTATAAAACGTATATACAACTCCCCATACTTAGCTTGAGCTATGTCCTCATAGGTTGATGAGAAAAAGGAAAACATATGTTGTACTCAATATAGTAAAGTCTATACTACAATGACTAGAAGGATGAAATAATGAGAAGTTGACTACCCCCTATAAATAGGATCAATTAATCCTAAGTATAGCAGACTGTACGCATTATGCATGGAGGGTCGAGGGTGTGAATGAACATATCAACAACTCGGTATGTCTCCCCTGTACCAAGGGTTAGGGATCCCAGAGTATAGATCATAACTATCAACAAGAGAGGAGACATGTGAGTGGATCAAAATAAATGAAAAAAATAAGGAGGAAGGGATGAAAAACATCACTTCCCCTATATATACTTTGGGTAAGAGATCCCCAACCATAAGAAACAATGGGAGTGATGAAACAAATTGAAGAAAGGCTATTCGATTCATCCTCATCCCCTATACTTAGGATAAAGCACATCCCAAGCAAGACAAACACATAGATCAAGGAAGATGAGTAAAATGGAAGATAAAATGAAGGAAATGAAAGTGAATATACAAGGTGATGAATGTACAATGATCAAGAAGGTAGAAAACGTACCTTTTTGCGTGATTGCTAGGGAATGGATCTAACAAGGTATATTTCGATATAGGGGTTATCAACTGAAACTACCCGATCATGATCGACATGGTGAAGAGCCTCACTAGTCTCACAACGAACATGCATGAACTCATCAGTGGAAGTAGTACGGTCAGGTCCGACCTGGGAAGTCTCTCCTATAGTTGCCCTCCACGGGTTAGTATCCATGGTCTAAATGCCACAGATCTCATCCACACATCTCCACTCACAAGAACAAGGAACTCTAAGTCCTATGCTTTCTGAGTCTTCCTCCCTGAGGAGGAACACTCAGGGCTGATGAATCCGATATTACCCTCATTAAGTTGTCGTTTTTATGCTTTTAAAAATGTTGTTTGCTGTAGGTGGGTAATCAGAATCAATCAAGAAATATAACCACTTAATTAATTAATCAATTTCAAGTGGTTTTATGTTTATTTATTCTAGGAAAGCCCCAAGGTCGAACTCGAGGAGGCAAAGGAACAACCTAGGTCAATGTCTATCAATGTTCGTGCTCGGCTTTTAAGGTGGGATTTTTTGGTATTTTAATGCAATTTTTGAAACGCAAATGAAATGTGGGCCAATTTTAAGGACAACAATATTAATGTCAACGAAACGAAGTCCAAAAATTACAAAACTTGGCCAAATTGTTATGAATGATGAAATGATGCTATGCAACTTTTTTGAATTTTCTGATACAATATGAATATTTAATGATTAAATAAATGAAAATAGTGTGAATCACATAAAATTATCCAATGCATATCACTAAGTGATCTATCTTAGAAAAAAACTAAATCCTAACGAAATTTTCTATTTATGAAAAATTAATTACTCAAATTCACAAAATACTTTTTAAGGCACAAATGATGCATGCAATGCAACTCTTTTTGGGCACAATGTAAAAAACAATAAATTCAATAATCCATGATATTTTGGAAAATTTTTAAGCAGAGGTTAAAATTATTTAAATTTGTTATCAAAAATTTGGCAAAATATGTAATTTCTATAGACTAATTATTGTAAATTAACCACAGAACATAAAAATATAAAGGCATGGCATTATAGAGAATTAATTGTATAACAAGGGTGTGATTTTTAAATAATAAAATACCTGCAAATAGAGGTTCAAAATTATAGAAGAACGCATGGTTCTATTTATAAAATTTCATAAAAAATATAACCGAAATGCAATGAAGGTATGAAATAGGGATTACCCAAAAATCTTTAGGAGTTGCAAAATTTGCCAGATGGTCACATGCCAAGCACGTGCCTTCTTGTTGTAGGTTACTGCGTGATTTTGCAAAATCCCCTTCCCCATGCGTGCGTATTATGTGAGGGGAGGGAGCTTCATCCTGGATGCCCGACGATGGATGGCGGAGGGGGTCAGTGATCGAGGAGGTTCAAGAGGCGTCACTGGCTTGTGTAGCAGTGAGGAAGATGGACTTCTCATCGACGGAGGTTCTCCTGCTCGATCTAGAGGAGCAGGGATGCCTCTAGTGGGGCTCCTCAGTGGTCAAGGCAAAAGGATGCCAGGAGGTCAGTGGCCTATGCTACAACCCTCGCTGGAGATGGCATCAACATGTATGGATGGTGGCATAGAATTGATGGGCTTTAAGTCGGAGAAGAAAGGCGATCTGGCAGATGTCGATGGAGTTGAGGATGAAGAGGTACTTTTTCTACAAGTGCATCTGGGGATTGATGGAGAAGCTGCTGTTGTCTATGAATAACCACGGTGGCGGAGCCTTCGATGTGAGGTGGTGTCTAATTAGGTGGGAGCATTTGAGGTAGAGAAACAAATTAGGTTATACAAGTAAGATGGGTGAAGGTGAGGCCATAGTGGTGTCGGTGGCGGAGCTTTTGAGGCTTGGAGATAGTTGGTTAAGGCGAAATAAATGAGAGGTCGGAGGTGGTGAATCGAGGATGGAAACCAGACTGTGTAGCGGTGGAGTGGATGATGAAGATGGGAGGGAAAAGTATGGATGAGTAGCTGGAGCACAATGACACGAGCGGCCAGAGAGAGCCGGTTCGAAGAAGGAGCTCTGCAACGATGCGACAAACCCGCTGGATCACACCAAGAGGAGGAGGGAATCGATGGAGACACACGAACCCCGTTTTCACCAAAGCTCGGGGATGGCTTCTTCTTCTGTTAGGGATTAGTGGATGGCTTTGGAAAGCCAGCTCTCTTGTCCTTAATAGGGATGAGAGGCAGCTCTCTGATGAGGTTGGCAAGATTTGAGGGTTGACGAAGATCATGGATTGGGTTTAATTGGGATGAGATATGGGAAGAGGGACATCACGAAATCGAGTGTATGCGTGATGGAGATGTGATGAGGGGCAATCAGAGATGAGATCGGGTGAGGATCGAGGATCAGGATTTCATTTGAATCAGGAGGCAACGATGGGTGCGGCTCTGGATTGGAAAAGGTCGTGATGTCGATCGGCTAGAGGATGGTGTTGGAAAGGAGGTAGCGTGAATGGAAGGGGAGGCAAAATCATGAGAGGAAGGAGAAGGTGGAGGGTCGTCTAGACGACCCAAATGCTGACACCTGGCAGCCATTTTTTTATTTTTAATATACAATTAATTTTTTTAAAAAATTAATAAAATATATATGCCAAAAATAAGTGACATGTGCTGGCTCTAGGAGTGGCCTTATGTCACTCCCAGAAAATTTGAAAAATAAAAGAAAAGAAAAACAAAAAAGAAATAATAAATGACCTCAGATCAAAAATTTCTTTATGAAAGTTTTTCATCTCGATGAGATCTAAAACTTTCATGAAAAAACCAAAAGCAAAACAGGTCATTTGCACAAAATGATATTTTTGGTGGCACTCTATGTACATATAATACCTTGATTTTTGGGTTTTGTATTTTTTGTAATTTTATAAATATTAAAATTGAAAAAAAATACTATACTAAAAGAAAACTATTTACACATTAATCTAATTTTTGTTGATTTTTAATAATTAAGGAAATAAAGGAATGCTATAAAGGGGACTTATTGTACAAACTATCAGTGAAGACTTAAACTCCATCAATTTCTTTGACTTTGGTTTATTTTGGATTTGTATTTTTATGCACTTTTATAAAATATTTGTCAAATAAAATACATGAAAAAGAAATAAAATAAAAAGAGTCAAATATGTACATAAAGTAATAGGTCAAAATCGGGTAAGATACAAAATGTACAAAGAGACCCAGAACCCAACTTTCACAAATTGCTCCGATTCACTTGAACTTGGTCTTGTTTTGAATTGAACATAAATTAGCTAAAAGTGAGTAGGATCAAATCAGACAGTGTATGAAGGAGATATCAACATTTTAGTTTGGAAATTCTAAAACTAGGGTTTAAGTTAGTGAGCCACTTATTTATGTTAGTGGATTTTTTTATTTTTCGTTTATTCTTGTTAGTGATATGTACACAATGGAAGGAGTTTCAGGTGATTTGGAGTTAGCATGAATTTAATTTAAAATCAGGGAAATTAGCTATTTTACAGGTCAAATGTGCTTAGTTTTCTTGGCTTCTTATTTAATGCAATAATGCATGATAATATGCAATTATTATTTATACATGCATAAAGGTTAATAATACAATCTAAATGA
Source organism: Ottelia alismoides (assembly GCA_037367405.1). Classification (NCBI taxonomy): domain Eukaryota; kingdom Viridiplantae; phylum Streptophyta; class Magnoliopsida; order Alismatales; family Hydrocharitaceae; genus Ottelia; species Ottelia alismoides. The sequence continues at coordinate 289,189 of JAZKJV010008857.1, read as the reverse complement.
TGAAATGTCAATGAATTTTGGGGAATCGAGCTTAATTAATTTCTTTAGAGAGATGAATCATAGATTCATCAACCTCATATACTTAAACCATGCTCGTCCCCGAGCAACTTGAGAATGAACGAATTAGTAAGATTAATCCGTGACTGTGCATGTGGAGTGTAAGACTCGATCAGTTGAAGAACTCTCGATTCTAGTGATCCCAAAATTCTGAGCCTGAACCAAGCTTTAGTTAAAAGGTATCCAACTTCTCCAGCTCTGAGACTCTCTTTGTTTACATATATAGTACTGGTATGACATTTAGCATGGACTGCAGTCACAAGACTAGAGTCAAAATGACACCCAAGGTTGTAGTCCAAGAGACTCTCCTAAGAACCCAATCCTCAATACATATGGAATAAATCAGTTCTTGCAGACAATGCATCGTCTCTTTTGTTGCCAGTCTTAAAAGTGTAGATGGAAGGCCAATTGATGGAGGGCATAGTATTGTCTAATTTTTTCTCTCCCTCTCATTGGAACAAGGATACACTCGAGTGCCTGATTAAACCAACACATTTTTTAGGTTATTGACCAATGCATCCGTCAAGAGAGCTCAGAGTCGTCTGCACTTGTTTTCCTGGGAATACATCGGTTTGTGTCTCTTTTGAGTACTTATCATACCTTCGATCCAAACTTGTATCACTATACGATGCAGAGCACTTTTTGGGTGCTAGCTCGACTCTTTGTCGTAATAGCTTTGGGCCAAGTGGACACTTTGAAATACTTTGGAGCGCTCGCCTTTGGTGGAAGCTTTTTGAGTTTGTATTTGTAATGAGAGAGCTTTTCTTTGTATTTGATTGAGAGAACTTCTCTCAAAATTTATTTCATTGATGGTTGGATAGCTCCACTGCTTTTACCAATTTGGCATACTGATCAACAATTAATTAGGTTTCATCACACCCTAGCACATATATTTTATATTAAGAGATTACTACAAGAATCTTGTTCCTATACTGGCTTAAAGTGTTGACACTCGGGTTTCATGAATTTGTCATTGATTTTATCCCATCATTGAGCATCATAAAATTGTATCCACACTCAAATCCCTCATCCCAGTTCCTCAAGTGAAATCCCAACTCATCTCATCATAACCGATGTCGTGCATGTGAGGTGCTCATCATATTCTCTAAGGTAGAGATTAAATATGTGATATGTCATACATATCTTTTGAACTAGGGAGGTGTGAATAACTAAGTAGTATACCCTAATGACTAAAGCTTGTTAACTCTGAATCTTAAAACCTCATAAACCAAGTTTTCTTGAACTTCATAAGTCTTGTGTGAAAGTGTATGTGTCGAGGATACATCCAACTAAAGAATGCATGGATTAATGAAATGTTGAATGAAATACATGTATGCAAAATCTGTTCTTTTATAAACTTTTTTACAAGATTTTTTTTGTTTTTAGTGCAAAAATAAATAATAAGCCAAATTTCAAAACTTTTGTTGCACACACAATTGGACATAGACAATGTTAGTTGCAAAACTCTCCTTTTTATGCTTTTTAGAAGTAAGTTACCCACCCCGTAAATAAAATATAGACTTACGCAAAAGTAAAAGCTATAGGTAAAATATATGCAGAGTATATACATACCCCCTATACTTAGTGAGCGTTATGTCCTCAGAGCACAAGAAGCACAGAGAAGACATAACTCGAGCTAAGCGTAAGAGAGTGAAAAAGAAAAATAAAAATAGAAGTTGGCATGCCCCCGTATACATAGGTTGTGGACAATCTAAGTATTGAAGAAGGGTGAAAATGAGGCGGATAAGGGGGGAAGTAAATGAGGAGAGTATATACAGTGAGCATCGGGTCCCCCTGTACTTAGGCTTTCTCAACATAAGTATGGAAGAAGGGTGGGGGACCGATGGGGTATGGAGAGAAGGTTGTCGGTGATCAAGGCGGTTTTCAGCAGACCTTTTTGTGTGTCTGTGGTGGGAGGTCACAAAGATAGAAAGAAGAAGAAGAAAATGATTCCCAACCATTGTCGGATTTATTCTTAGAAGAATAGCACTGTGAGGTATATAGATGGACATAAGACTGAGTAGATGATTCCCAACTATCGTCAGAGTTATCCTCAGAAGAATAACATTCAAAGGTAGAGTTCTCCAAACATTATTATTTTTAAGCTGCTTTCTCAAAATGTGCTTAGACATGTGGTCAATCGACTCGTCCTCGGATGACGAATACTTTGAAGCACCAGTCTCAGTCTAGTCGTAAGAAATTATTTCGATTAATCTAATGAGACCAGGAGAGCCAGCTCTCAAGGAATAGAAGTGAGGAGTAAGAGTTGTCCAACGGGGGTCGATATTTGGTTGCTTGCTTAATTAGGGCTTCAGAGTGGTCGAACTAAGCTCACGGATAAAGATCACCTTATCAGACCTGATGAGGAATCATCAGAAGATTCCATTTCCTGTATGTCGATGGTGACTTTCTTAGTCAGTTTTCTATAACTTGAAGTAATAAGAAGAGGAGGAGATTGATACGGTTTGACTTGTTCAGGGGAACACATCGAGGAATTAGTACTCTTCTTCTCACCATATAACTTACTAGAAGAAGGAGAAACCATTTAAATGAGATAGGTCAATTTAGTCCTTGTCATCTGTGAAGGTCCTGGGGGTGGTTCTATCAATCTGTTCTTCATCATATGAATAATCATAGTAATATTCTTCCTTCGTCTGCAGATGACTTGCGTATGTGTTCTCAATTGGCTTGGCATTGGTGCGTTCTTGTGTTGAATCATCAATTGGGTCAATGCTTTCAGACAAGATCTTGTCCAACTCAGGGTTAACCCATGATTGTGTGTCCTCCTTAGGATCACCATATAGATGGTAAAATTCCTGCATCATTTGCTCCTCCATAGGATCTGTCTTGGTAGTGTTTGAGGTCCAAGCAATGGGGAATGGAAGTGTTGGGAGAGTCTATGATCCAATGGTCGACTCAGCAACCATTATCTCGAGTGTAGCAGCGGGGTAGGGCTCTTCTACTGTTTAATAGTTAAGGGTGTTGATGGCTTTGTGGGCTACATTATAATATCGTGTTTCCTCAAAGACTGGGTGAGGACAAAGTGCTCTCAATGCGGTAAAATTGATTTCCCTATTATCGCAATCTATAATTGCCCTATCCAAGGCTAAGAACAACTTTTTAAGAGTGATTGGAGACTAGATGAACTCTTCTTGATGCTCAATATCAATGATCTTGATGTCCACTTTGAGTGGAGTACCTTGGAATGTAATGATGACTGAAATGGTTTCTCTCGATCGTTTTATAGATCGATCAACCAACTAAACAATCTCTCTTGTCTTCTGAATTGGTCTGAGTTTTAGCTTGTCAAACCTGAAGCTCAGGATGATATTTATTGGTGAGTTGTTATCGATTCGGGCATGGGTGAATAGTGTGTCTTTGGTTACACAGTCAAATCTAGGCAACTGCTTCACTTTGCAGCTCTTGGTCTTCTCCTCTTTACCAAGGATGTAGCCTTGACAATAAGTGCCTTTCAGTCATTGTTCTCTTCCTACCCAACTTTTTTGGAATTAATTTACTCATTATAAATCTTTCAAGGATCGGGAAGTGTTCAATGACCTTCATTAAGGGAAGCTTAAAAAGCAATCTTTGATTTAATGCTTCCCTTAGAACTTGATCCAATTTCTTCAAATCCTCTCCACTTTCAATTTTTATGGTTTTTTCCAGTTTTTTCAATTTTTGAGTGTTTTTATTTTTTTTTTAATTTTTTTGTCTTTTTGATGTGGTATGTAGATATGATTCTTACCACATCTGAGGATGGGGTTTGATATGCCGAGTCAAGGTCATTCCTATGGGTGTAATATGCAGAGGTGTTGCTATTAGACTTATCCCAAGGATGTACAAAGTTTGTGGGGATCTGAGTGTTATCTAGGTTTTCAACTTGAGATCCAATCATTTCATCTTCCATTTTCATCCATGAGCTAGACGAAAACTCTCTCAACATATCCCGTCTCTATCTTAAATTTTCATCCTCTAAAAATTTTTCATGATCAATCATGGGAGGAGTTTTCTCTACGGGAGGATTCTGCGAAGATCTATAGGTCTCATACTCATGATACCGTGAATCAGGCATGCAATGTTGGGTTAAGTAGAGGTCATATCTATAGTCATGAATGGTTGGATCCTCATACGCTGGAATCATACACGGTTTATGTATGTTGATATCATCAGTCTAGTCCTTTGTATGTGCAGGTTGTCCCAAGGAGTAATATATGGGTTGGTCAATAGGGATTTGATCATTACGATCAATAATGTATGGACGATCAACAGGTGCAGGCTGCTCCATTTCATTTGGTCAAGTTACCATGCTAGTTCCGAAGGTCAAGTTAAGATGTGTATTTGTGAAGTGTTGACCTATCTCAACAAAATTGTGATGAGAAAATGAAATTGATTGGGTTTGGTGTCTCTGCCAGTTGTTTGTCTCAATAGTAGATTGCTCTTCAAATGGCTCATGAGTTCCGACGAGAAATCAAGAATAAGATGGGTCAGCCTAACATGGAAGTTGATCTTGTGTTGAAAAGGGTGGGGAAGGGGGTAAATATGGATGATCTGAGTACAATGTATTGGAATTCATAGAGTCGACCAGATTCATCCGTGGGTGAGAGTCTCCCACGAATGTTGGTGGATGTCTGGAGGAAGAGGGTTTATATGATCAGGGTTTGACCACGAAGAAATAATCTTGTGGTTACTCAAACCAATCTCCCGACATCTTCAAAAGAGGTTGATGTGGTGAAATAATGGGTCGTGGTTGAAAACTACGAGTGCACATGATACTCACAAGAGAAACCCTAATTTCTACAAATAAAGAAGGGAGAGTGATGGTATGAGTTTGTGGTTTTTAAGTATTCGAACTTGGTCTAGGCATACTAATGCAAACACAAATAACCCAAGGTTCACCAACTAACACAGTGAAGGCTGCAAGAGTCTGACCAATTATCTTTTCAATTTTAATTGTTGATAATTTCAATCTTGGAGAAGAATTAGCGAGCAATTAGGTGCTAGAAAATTTCCTAAAGACTTGCCTGAATTCGTACGACTAGTTGCATCCACTTTCAACTTGTATGGGTGTAAGTATGGACTGTAAAAAGGCTACCCGTGTTACTTAAGGACAGTGCCAATCGCGTTGTCCCTTAACCACCCACTCTGCTAAAGGAGGTCGTAGTTCCCTCACTGAGAAGTAGGTAGTCATGTTTAGAATCAGTAGTCTGAATGAAGATTTCAGAGCTTGGCTCTATCCTAAGTGTTTGTCCCTGCAAGGTAAATGAATCAAGGGACATGGTTATTCTCCTGCAATAATTATTGATTTTATGGTTTAATTAAAGTTAGCCTTGTTTAACAATCCCAATTTTAAATAAGGTGATCACTGAAAAATTAGATGAGCACAAAAACACATCTACCGTTCAATCGATATTTCCTTTAAATCTTATGTGATAAAACAATAGGGAGAAAATTTAGGAAAAGACTATTCATGTGGAAAACAATGATGAATGCTCAGTCAGAAGAATTGTAGTGATTCATCGCAATCTCCTTGTGGGATGCAATACAAGAATTGAAAATTATTCTATATGAGATGTAAGCTAACAAAATCGCACATAACAGAAAGTTCTATTAGCCTGGAAGAATTGATTTAACTTTTGATTAGGTTGAACGATCTAAGGTGTGTTTCAATTAAGTGCAGTGTGGTCCTAGGTTCTACAATCACAAGCAAAATAATCATAGTAGCTCTAATAGCCGAAAGTGCATGTCTAACCTACGAACCACTCGAGTCGGGCCCCACCCTCACCGGAGAGTGAAACAAGTACGACACACCACAGAGAAAAATGTTCAAGTCTTGGTTACACATGCAAGATTCCAAGTGGGAACTGATGTAAGTGAAATTATTACAAATAATTACAAAAAAAATAAAAATGTTGAAAATAAATCCCAGACTCCATGCTCTCTCACGACTCGACTCGATCTTAATTTTATGCGGCTTTTCAATGGGCTTCAGAGATGCGTCGGTTTCTCAAAAAATTGCTCAAGTACTTTGGGTAACTCGCATAAAAATTAGAGAGAAAATAAGAGTTTACACAAAAAAATAAAAAATAAATGATGAAAAAAATAAATTCTTGGAAAATAAAAAGCGGAGAATTTACAAGGAAGTCTTGGGGGGTCAGACTACCCAAGTGTATGGAAAGCCTAACACTAAATTTTCCAGACGAAAACCTAAGTTGTTTGCCTCCCCGGCAATGACGCCATTTGATGAATACGAAATTACCCTCGTTAAGTTGTCATTTTTATGCTTGTAATTAGAACCAACCAAGAAATATAACCACTTAATTAATTAATCAATTTTAATTTGAGTGGTTTTATGTTTGTTTATCCTTATTAAACCAAAGGGTCGAACTCAAGGAGGCAAAGGAACAACCTAGGTCAGTGTCTATCGAAGTTTGTGCATGGTTTTCGAGGCAGGATTTTTTTTGGTATTTTTAATGGAATTTTTGAAATGCAAATGAAATGCAGGTCAATTTTAAGGACAAAAAAATAACTTCAATGAAAGGAAGTCACAAAATTACAAAACTTGGCCAAATTGTTAAGAATGATGAAATGAATGCTATGTATTTTTTTTGGAATTTTTTTATGCAATATGAATATTTAATGATTAAATAAATGCAAATAGTATGAATCAAAATAATTAATTATAATAAAATATTAAACCTTTGTATTTTCAAGGAATAAAATTATCCAAGGTATATCACTAGGTAATCTATCCTAGAAAATATCTAAATCTTAAAAAATGTGAAGTTTCGTATTTATTAAACATTAGTTACTAAAGTTCACAAAATGATTTTTAGAGAACAAATAATGAATGCAAATGCAATTCTTTTTAGGCATAATGTAAAATACAATTAATTCTATAATCCTTGAATTTTTAGCAATTTTCTGAGCATAGGTTAATTTTATATGTTTCTATACACAGATTGGGCAAACTATACAATTTTCTATAGAATTAATTATTATAAATTAATCACAAAGCATAAAAATATAAAGGGCCTGCCACGATGTAGAGAATTAATTGTAAAACAAGAGTGAATTTTGAATAATAAAATGCCTGCAAATAGAGGTTCAAAATTACAGAAGAACATATGGTTTTGTTTACAAATTTCAAATTAAATATAACAAAAATTGTAATGAAGGTGCAAAATAGGGATTGCCCAAAACTCCTGTGGAGTTGCAAAATTTGCCACGGTCACTTGCCAAGCACGTGGCCTCTGACGGCGGGTTACCGTTGCGTATTTAGCGAACTGGCAGTGGAGCTGTTGCAAAAATCCGCTCCCCTACTCATGCAGATTATGTGAGGAGAGGGAGCTTCGTCCTGGATGCCCGATGCTGGATGGCGAAGGTTAGTCGACGAGGAGGCTTTAGAAGGCATCACTGGCTTGATTAGCAGCGAGGAAGATGGACTCCTCACCGATGGAGGTTCTCGAGCTAGACCTGGAGGTGCGGGGATGCCTCCAATGGGGCTTCTCGGAGGTCAAGGCAGAATGATTCCAAGAGGTCGGTGGTTGATGCTTTGACCCTCGCTGGAGATGGCTTCAATTAGGCATGGAAGGTGGCCTGGAATCTCTGGGCTTCCCATCAGAGAAGAAGGGCGATACGATCGATATCGATGGAGTTGAGGACGAAGAGGTCCTTTGTCTACATGTGCATCTGGGGATATATGGAGAAGTTGCAATTGTTGATCAAGACCCATGGAGGAGGAGCCTCCGTTGTGAGGTGGTGACGAATTAGGTGGGAGCGTTCGAAGCGGAGAAATGCTGCAGGGGATACATGGAAGATGGGTGAGTGTCGGTGGCAAAGCTTTTGAGGCTCGGATATAGACGGTGAAGGCGGAATAGATGAGCGATAAGAGGTGGTGAATCGAGGATGGAGACCAGATCGTGTAGCAGTGGAGAGGTTGAAGAATATGGGGGGGTGAAGTATGGAGGAGTACCTGGAGCTCAATGACACAAGCGGTCGGAGCGAGCTGTGCTCGAAGAAGGAGCTTTGTAACGATGGGGCGAACCCACTGGATCATGCTGGGAGGAGGAGGGAATCACTGGAGACACGTGAAACCCGCTATCACCGAAGCTCGGGGTCGGCTTCTTCTTCTGCTAGGGAATGGCGGATGGCCTAGGAAGGCCAGTGGTCTTGTGCTTTAATAGGGATGAGAGGCAGCGACATTAGGGACTAGATTGATTGACGAGGGATATAGTGAGGAGATCAGGGTATCTAATGAGGGTGGCGAGATTCGAGGGTTGATGAAGATCATGGATTGCGTTCAATTGGGATGAGATACGGGAAAAGGGTCGTCACGAAATCGAGGGGTACATGATGGAGATCTAAAGAGGGGTGATCAGATACGAGATCAGTGAGGATCAAAGTAGGGGATATTATTGGAACTGGGAGGCATGGATGGGTGCGGCTCCAAATTAGAAAAGGAGGTGATGGTGATTGGCTAGAGGCTCACGTTGGAAAGGGGGTGGCGTGATTGGATGGGGCGACGAAATCACATGAGGAAGGAGAAGGTGGAGAGCCATCTGATCAGTCGAGATCTGACGGCCCAGATGCTGACAGGTGGTGGATATTGTTTTATTTTTGATATATACTTGATTTTTTTAAAGATAAACAAAATATATGTGCCAAAAATGGGTGACATGTGGCGGCTCCATGAGCTTTCACGTGTCACTCGTAGAAAAATTGAAAAAGAAAAATCAAACATAAATATTAAACAACATTGGATCAAAAAATTTTCTTCAAAAGAAAGTTGTTCGTCTCAATGAGATCTCCACCTTTCACAAAGAAACGAAAACCAAAATAGATCGTGTGCATAAAGTGATATTTTTAGTGGCACTCTATGTACACAGAATACCTTGATTTTTGGATTTTGTATTTTTTATCATTTTTAAATTTGATAAAATTTGATTAAAAAGTATGATAAAATAAAAAGATAATTATTTACACATTAATGTATTTTTTAGTAATTAAGGAGTAAAGGAATAAAATAAAGGGGACTTATTGTACAAACTGTAAGAGAAAACTCAGAGCCTGTCAATTTCTTTGACTTTGGTTTTATTTTGGATTTCGATTTTTACGTATTTTGATAAAAAAATTTTCAAAGAAAATAAACGAAAAGAAAAAAAATAAAAAAGAGTTAAATATGTACATAAAATAACAAGCTAAAATCGGGAAAGATACACAATGTACAAAAGAAGCACAAAACCTGACTTCTACATATGCGCTCTGATTCATTTGAACTTGGTCTTGTTTTAAAGAATAATGAATGTATGTTTGTTAAAAGTGAGTAGCATCAAATTGGACATTGTATGAAGGATATATCAACATTTTAGTCTGGAAATTCTAAAATTAGGGTTTCAGTTAGTGAGCCACTTATTTTTGTTAGTGATATTTTGAAATTTTCATTTATTCTTGTTAGTGATATGTACACAATGGGCATGGTTTCAAGTGATTTGGAGTGATCATGAATTAATAAAAAATCAGGGAAATTAGCTATTTTGCAGGTAAAATGTGCTTAGATATCTTGGCTTCTTATTTAATGCAATAATGCATGATAATATGTAATTATTAGTTATACATGCATGAAGGTTAATAATGCAATTTAAATAATGAAATGCCAATGAATTTTGGGGAATCAAGCTTAAATAATTTCTTTTAGAATGATGAATCACAGATTCATCAGGGTCTCAGTTTCATCTTTGGTAAAGCAATTGTCTCTATTCTCAACGGTTAGGTCATAGTCATCAGAGTTAGCTAGCATAGGTAAACTCTCGTCAGGTGTGGTTTCTTACAAGAAATGGGTGCAATGATTGTCTTGATCGGAATGCTCTTATTATGGGAACAATTATTTATCTCTCCAGATCCATAATTATTAACGGTCTTCTCTGTAGCGAGGATAGGCTGACCCAAGATAATTGGAGTGTGATCAGTAGAGGCTGAGCTCTCCATGGGCAATACAATAAAATTAACAGTATAGATCATGCCCTGGATCTAAATGATAATGTCTTCAAGAATACCCTTCGGCCTCTTTATTGAACGACAAAAAATGGCAAATCATCCTAGTTTTCGCTAGAGATCCCAGACTAACTGACTGGACGAGTGAGAATAGTATTATATTAATCAATGCATCGTTGTCATGGAGAGTGTGATCAAAATGATTGTTAGAAATGGTACATTTAATGAAGGATGTACTAGGTGCCCTGTTATCTATGGAGTAGACGATGGGTGATATCATGGGCAATGGCAATGGTAAGAATGTGATGCTTAGTCCTACGATGTCTCTTTCTTTTCATTGGTGCGAGTGCAGAAAGAAGGTTCATGGCCTTTGGGGTAGCAAAAATATCCTAAATAGCTGCCACCACTTCAAGGTTGGTTAATATTTTTTAAAATTTTCTCCCTCTTCCATACTACGGAATAAAATGGAATCATCATGTACACAAGGATCACTAAGAGCATTCTGTATAATGTCATTCTTGGGGGGTGGGCAGGTGGGAACTATGGTGTGTGTCTGTGTGAGAAAGTGGTTTTCATAGGTGCCCTCTCCTCACAAGATGACTTGGCTAGGCTTCTCCTATAATTATGTTTTTGAATTTTAAAATTTTCTCAGTTTTTATCTTTTTTGGTGATTGTTGTCTTTCATGGGCAGTCTCGCATGACTCCATAACATTAGATGATGAAGCGATAATGTGAATCTTATTTTGTGTAGTCATGTCAACTATCCTCTTCTTCATTTGCTCCACTACCAGGGCCATGTAGTCAAGAGTGGTGTTCATGAGTGGTGAATCCAACATTTTAGTACTGAGTGGGGGTGAAGGTGGGTGACAAAATTGTGGTGGTGGATAATGATCAAATGTTTGCTAGCTGAAACTGCATGTGTGGTGGGTATGTGCAAAAAGAGAAGTTAGGAGCAAAGTCCTTCTGATAATATGGAGGTGCACCTATTAGAGAAGAAGAAGAAGGCTCCATAAATTCCAGATAAAAATAGATCTGGTTTTCCATCTCCGAAACAAAAAATGTGGATCGAGATATCACAATTGCCAAGCCAAGATATGTAAGAAAAGGCACTAATATGTAGGGAAGATCGAGTATGACACAAAATAAAAACAAAACAGAATAAACACAACCCCCTCAATTCACCATCTCAACACAATCAACATCGTGAAGGTTCGATTTTTATCTTTTAATTTTAGAGTTAGGTGAGAAGACAGTTATTTACAAGCTCACATGTGCAATCATCTAGAGTGGTTGTGTCCTAGTCGGCGTAACACTCCTAGTAGAACACCGGACCACTTTGTCTATAGATAGAGGCAAGTGCTTTCAGCAATAACATGGACCAAGAACCAACCCAAGCACCTAAGGTACATGTCCAAGGATAAGGGTTCTCTTCCTTATATGTATGTGACTCACTCGTCTGGAAAGTATCTGTGGCAAAGAGTTGGTTACTCTACCCAAAATAATGATTTTGTCCTTTACGTTTGATTTTAGGGTCGAATAGAATTAACAACCCTGATTTCACTAGTTATCATTTTTTGGTTTTTTGAGAAAAGAAATTGTCTAATAAATTTTTCGATTCCTTTTATTGCCTAAGTCAAAGAAAAAAGGGGGTAGGAGCTTGAAAAAGTCGATGAAAAAAATCAATGAATGCGGATTCTAGAGAGAGGGATGCATACCTGACTCCTATAGTTTACATACAAGATGATCCATTCATAAAAATAAATCTAATCCTATATGTGAAAGTGAGAACTGACCTAGTAGGAACTTCTGCTCAGGAAGCACGTATTTATTAATTTGACTAAGTTCAATGATCTATAGGTATAAACTCTATTAAGTGTGTGGACCTAGGTCGACCAGGCTCACCAAGTAAAATCCTAAAACTAGGGGCTCAAGCAAACAAAACAAAGAAAAGAAATGTGAAAAACTCCAAATACAAGAAACAAAATAAAAATAAGGAGAAAATATGGAGAATAAAAGATAGAAGTGAGAAAAAATGTGAAAAAGTGAAGAGGACACCCAAGTGAATAGAAACTTGGTAAAATAGGCATGCGAGTGTCCAAAGTCCATAGAGTCTAGTTATTACAATATTTTACAAATGTCTTTCTGTCACAAAATGGAAATACACATAAAAATACAAATAACTTCTAGGCTACTCTCATCCGTCTCCTTGGTCTTCTCTTATGTCCTCTCCTACCGCTTGCAAAGAAGGGGTCGATCTCCATTGTACTCGGCTGCCTCGGCCTCCTAGAAGACCGTCGTTGGCCCTCATAGAAAAGTCAATATAGAGAGATGATTAAGGCAGATAAACAATTATTTAAAATAAAAAGGAATAAAAGACATGAAATAGAAATATATAATATGCACAAAAAATTCCATCTGATGTTGATCACTAGCAACAATACCATTTGATAGGTGATGATCGATGAGAGGTGTCTAAAATCCCATCTTGGAGGAGCCTGCAGTGTCTGGCAAGTCGGATCTACCAATCTCTGTATTTCCCTTTCTTGGCTCTCGACACGTAAACAAATCAACATATCAACCAACAACGCATGGCAATGCAATGCAAAATGTGGGAGTTAATTTTTTTTACTTTTACTCTACAAAATATATATATAGTGAATAAATGTAGAGTGTCGAATCATAGAGTGAAAGTTGCAGATAAGTTAATTATTATCTATTAATAAAAATAAACAACAATTATCTTTGTAATATTTTTCTTTTTAGATATTTCATGGGTTTTTAATTATAATTATTTTTTATGGATTTGTAATGTTTCATATTTTTATATTTTTAACTTTTCCTTTTCATTTTTAAGATTTTAAATATAATTAAAGGTTTTAAGTATATAAGTATATATAGTGTAACTTGTCTATATAGGGTTTTATATTTATAAAAAATAAATATATATACTCAAAATATATAAAATAAAATGTTTTAAGTTTTAATTATTTTCTCCATTTTTGTGTTTTTCTTATACTTTTTCCTAATGTTTAGGTATTTTTAATTGATTTAAATATACAAAACAGGGATAAGATAAACAAACTTAATTTTTTGGATTTTTAAAAATATATAATAAGTACGAAAATTCCCAAAATATTTTTAATATGTAAGTTATGATAAAAATAAAAGAAAGAAACCACAACAAATATTTTTGGCTTTTTATAGATTTTTTTATTATTTAATAAAGTTTTTAGGGTATATCATTTTTTAGTATTTTTCTTTTATATTTATTTGTGATTTTTAATCCGGAGTTACCATATATAGAGATATAAAATATTTTTTTTTATTTTTTTGCTAAGGTTTTATAATTTTTTTTATATCTAAAGAAGTAATAAATAGCTCATGCATGATTTTTAATAAATGAAAAAATGCAGTAGAATGCTAAAATAAATATATGGCATAGGCAAGCATAATATTAAGCATTTACTTTATTTTCCCAAGATGTTACAAGTACATGAGCTAATTGATAGAAAAAAAGCTAATAATTACAGGTTTGGTATGGGTATGCTATAAAAATAAAGTTTGAGAGGTCCCATGCAATATACCCTAAAAGTTTGCACTTCTTTACAATGACTAAATACAAATGAAGGAAGCTATATGGGTATGGCTGCAATTTGTCCACTTCACGTGGGCTGCTTCCTGAGGTGAGCTGGCGCAGACACCGATGCAAATAACAAATAAGTGAGAGGGATCCTTGCAAAATTTACACAACATACAAAGCATGCTTTACTATTTATAGGATCTTCAAATAAATACAAAAAGTAGGGAGGGGATTCGATGTAATTACCCCCAAATGGTGTGCTAGTAATCGGCTGGATGAGATTCAGTTGCCAGGTGGCATGCGATGCGCGGCGGATAATGCTTCTTGGATAGACACCTAACATTAGATTCGTACTTGGATCTGGCGGTTGAAGGCATGGACGATCCAATGGTGGGTTGTAGACCTGGCAAATTTTCTCTCATCGGACAATGGAGAAGGAACTTGGAAGAACAAGGAAGAACCCACCACTTCCAAGCTTCGATACACTAAAGCTTCATCATCCGACCCTCTTCCTTGCTGCTTAGGTGCTCGTGTGCTTCCTAGAAGGATCCACAGCTATTGATGACCTTAGACACGTCTAGGAGCCATTGACGTGGTCCTGGTGGCTCGATGAAGGTCGGGACACATGGGCTGAGTTCTTGGGAGTAATACCCTACAGATGGGGTCCTTAGGACCCAATTCCTGTATGAGAAGAAAGATAGAGCTATGGCGATCAATCCTGGTTGTTATTGGTGGATAATTGAGTGATGGTGAGGTGGAATGGGCGTATTCTAGCGAAGGGTGCCATAAGGAGAAAAGGTGGACCAGATTTGAGAAGATCCATGTAGGCTGTTAGTTCTAGAAGATGGAGAAGTGGCCCTGGAAGGTCTTGGGGCGGAAATGGTGGCAGAACAAGGTGTGAATGTGTGAAACAATGGTCGGAACTTCGAGATCTCTAGCATATTTTAAATTCCTAAGAGTACACTAACACAATAGGAATATGTATGAAATAAATGTTGATGATAAAATGCATATAAGAAAGTTACCTTTAAAGCATGAAAGAAGAGATCGAAAAAACTAGGGGCTAAGGAGCATAACATCCATCGATGGAGGTCCGGTGAAGTATGGATTACTCCAAAGAAGCACTTCGCACGCTATAAATATGATGGGGAGTGAGATGTCATGAAGCTCAACACATCCATGAAAGATCTGAGGGTTTAGGGGCCAAGAAAGATCAAAATCGTAAAAAGGTAGAGGAGCTTCATATTTATACACAAACGAAAGTGGTATGATGGTCACAAGATAGGAGAGATGGTATGTATGTACCAGTGATTCAGAGTGATGGTGAGGTTGAGGGAGGTATGGGGAAGCGATTTTATGAAAGGCTCAAGGTCTAAATCGGCAAGGAGGAGTGCCAAAAATCAGGAAAAAGGTGGCTCGAAATGTATGACAAATCATATGAAGAAGAAAAGACATTTGACCAAGGTAAGCAATGGGATGCTCCTTGTTAGTCCACGTAGAAAAGGTAGAAGAAATGCTTTATTAATTCATTTAAAAATAGCAATTGATTTTATTAAATTAAAGTCAAAACGTGAAATATTTATTATTTTATGTAGTATTTATTCTGATTTTTATTTATTTTCACAATATAATTTATCATGTGTCAATATTTACATGTGTATACAAAGTTATATATACCTGTATTTGGTATATTTTATTTTTTATTCTATATTTTATTCAGTTTTTACTAATTTTCTATATTTATAACTTATTAATTACACAGTTATATAATTTAATTTATTTTCTAAAATTAATAGTTTCTTAAACAATTGTCTACATATATTATATAGGTATTGTTTACCTTTATATTATAATCCTTATTTATTTTATTGAATTTTTAGTTTTTTATTTCATGTTCATTATTTAAACGTAATGAAAATAATATTTACATGTAATAAAAAATAATGAAGCCAGAAATAGAAGGAATAAATATAATGATTATTATATACAAGTATAGAGTACAATAGGGACCCAAAAGCCAACTTTTACATCTCAACTCTAAATTAAATGAAACCACCTTCATTAAATAGATAATTAAATTTAAGGAAAATAAAGTTAAGTTTAGTGAACTTTGAGTATGTATGGAGGATATACATATTTGGAAATTTTTGTTTGCAACTTTTTAGTCTATGTGTCCTAGGAGCACTATGTGTTATTTTTTATTGAACTAATTTTGCTTTTTTATTTCTATTTTTATGTACAATGTTCATGTTCAAAGTTTATTGATTTGAGGGATAAATAATAAAGACTAAAATACATCCTAAAATTCAGTTATCGGTGAATAAAAATTAGGGTTTTATGTGTGTTTTCTATAAATTGGTCTAACCTATCTCCCCTTACTTTATTCCTTGTTGACTAAGTCATCATGATGACTAGGTAAATCAATAGAATCAAGATGGGTGTCTTTGTGAAGAGAGCCTGGCTTAATTTACCCTGAATAAGTCCAAGATTGAAAACAATGATGAGATATATTTTATTTAATTTAATTAAACATTAAACACATAGGTTAAGTGACTATATAGTGAAATCTAGTTCAAGATACAAAACAATAGGAATGCAAGGTCTTTTTCGAAGAATTTTAAATGCAAGTTAATATAAGTATGACAAAATGCTACAAAATGTATGCAATATAATAACATGAGACCATGATCCTGAATTTATACTTTTGACTAACATTAGAATCAATATTAGAATTAATCCTAGAATAACCAACATGTACTCCAAGTTCAAGTTGACCCATTAATGCATTTATTTTACAAAGTACCTAAATTATTCAATGGCTATTTATAATTTAACTAGGTTATTAATGACAAGAAAACAATTATTTTATAACCAAATTAAAGTTCTAAGTTCATCAAATAATTCAATGTTCGATTATTGCATGTAACCAGACTAGGATGAAATGATGGTGATTTAATCAATATGAAATAAGATACACACTTCTCTGAATTTTAAATAGAAATACATGGTTTTGCATCACATATTAAAACATAATACAATAAAAGAGCATAATAAGAGATTTTCAACAAGACCAAAATCGTTGAAATTGGAATTATGGGGCTCAACATATTAAGTATGTAATACATAGGATAAAATGTGATAAAAACTTAATTAAGAATCAATAAAACCTCACAAAATAGTCCAATAAGGGCCAAAATGTAATTAATATAATATGATGGGCATTATATGTAATTGTCTTGCGATGGGATTATTTTGCAAGTTAGAGAACCTGATCGAGTATCTCTGTAAATGATCCTGGTGTACATGAAGAAAGGCGCGTGACTGTTTGACCGAACTACAATATGAATAACTCTAGATGCTCGGCTACAAATCTTCTAAAGGATCATGCACTGGGCACGTGCTTTAGAGGTCTAGCTAGTGGCACGTGGCTTGGGCCACATAGAGGCTTCTCATGCTTCGCTCCATGCACACGAACTTTGAGGCTGTAGAGGCTCGAGAGAGGAATGGTAATGTTGTGGGTCGTATGATTAGTTCAGACTGATCTCATTCGAAGATAACTGCTTCTTGATGTTATCTCCTCCTCCTCCTTGTACAATGACATGAGATTGGTTCTCCGAACGACACTCTTATGCTCCTCCCTCATTATAATGGTTCTCTAAAGGTAGGAGAGGGAAGCGGCTAGTCCGACGAAAGTGATGATGGTTCGAGGAAGTGGCTGGAGTGGTTGGAGGAGAGAGTCAATGGTATGTCGTCGGAGATGGAGCAACTGACTGTAGAACCCTCTAATACTCCAATCAATGCCAATCTAAGTCCATGTAGGGGTAACAACACTAGTGACTATAGTAGACTGGATGGACTGAAGGGCTCAATGGAGTGATTGGAAATGGAAGCCCTAATAAGCCCTCCCTCTTGCAGAAGGAAGAGAAGAATCAAAGTTAGAGGGGTTCCAGAGAAGGGAAGATGGGAACTGGAGTGATGCACGTAAATGGTGGAGTGATTGTGACGGTATGTGAGTGATCAAATGAAGGGAATCAAGGCAAAATAATTGAAGAAATAAAAAGGAGAATGGTATTGAGAAGATACCTAGAGGATGATGAAGAAGAAGAAGGCAAATGTTGAAGGCATGACATAGGCTGGAATCAAGGTCTAAAAACCTCTGGTCTTCGCTCGAATCGTTGGAAACACGATGAGCTCGAGAAGCACAACCAATGGGTGCGACTTGGTTGATATTTACAAGAATCTTATCGGATGAAGATCTTTCTCTTAAATCTCAATTGCTTGATCTCTCTGTCACTGGATATGGAGAATCTGGGAAGTTTCCTTGCATGAATGTGGATAAATTTTAAACGATGATTGGCGAGAGGGTTTTTGCTCTCCTCCCGACGGTTGCATAGGGGTGGTTTCAACCACCTCCCATCACCTTACATGAGGTAGAGGATTGGACTAGAGATATGGGTGTGAGAGAGGGCCGTGGGAGCAAGAGGAATCATTAGAATTACAAGAGCATTTTGGACAACATAGAAAATGGAAGAAGTTGGCTTTGTCAACCAGTTGCATTATTTGGAGAAACAACATGCAGAGGTTGACAATGGTGGACCATAGTTGGACCAGATGATCAAATGATTACGGCTAAGGCGTGATGTTGCTAACCTAAGCTGCTTGATCAAAAGATCAAGCAGTCCACAAGAGAGTAGGTGTGGACCGATCATAGACGTATAACCAATTAGCAGACATCCAACAAAAAGCACGAGTTGTAAAGAAAAAGTATCTAGCGGGCGTGATGAGATTGGGCCATGTGGCCCAGTAAGAAAATTCAAAAATGAAAAAATCTTGTAAATTAAATAAAAGTAGTTATCTCTTCAGGATCTACAACTTCCATGTATAACTCAAAGTTAAAATACATCATATACACATACTTATTATTTTTCCACATTTTTTAATAAATGAAAAAACTTTATTTTTCTGTTGTTATATTTTGTATTTTTATTTAGTGAATAATGTACAATAGAATATATATATATAATATTAAACAAATTTTATGGGACTTTTAATGATGAAAACACATAAAATAAAGGGAACCTAAAACACAGATAATATGTACATATCTATTTACATTAATTAGACTTAATTATTTACAAGTTGATAAATGTTAAATCAAGTGAATTAGTTGCTAATTTGATTAACTAGTTTAAGATAAAGGGATATATAATAGAAATAAATGTTATGAATATGAGATTCATCGACCGCCTTTACTTAAACGTTGCTCGTCCTCGAGCAATAAAAAATGAATAATTTAGGTGAATCCCGGACGGTGCATGTGAGATACAAGACTTGATATTCATGATTTGAGTTTATGTGACTCTTACACTCTAATTTTAACCAAGTCTTAGCCAAAAGGAACTCAATTTCCCTGATTATCGGACTCCATGTACATATACATACACATAGGAGGTATGATATTTAGTGTGGACTACATATACAAGTGTAGAGTCCATGCTTCACCTGAGGTTCTAGTCTAAAAGGTTTTCCTTAAGACCCGACCCTGAACTCTTGGGAATAAATTAAGTTCCACTTCATTCCATTGTCTCTTTAGTTGTCAGACTGAAAAATCTCAGATGGAATGTTCAAGTATGGGGGATGTAAGTTTACGTCATTTATTTTCTCCTATCAAAGGAACAAGTATCAATCGATTGCCTTATTGAAAAACACATGTATTTTTGGTATTAATCAATATGTCCATCAAGAGTCTTGAGTAGTCTACACTTTTTTTTCTAGAATACACCGAGTTGTATCACTTTTAAGTATCTATTATACCTTTGACACCCAGACTTGTATCTATAATGATGTAGAGACCTTTTATCATGATCACCTGACTCATATGGCCTAACTGATCTAATCTCAGTTGACACATTATAAGTTTGGGAATGTTCACCATTAGCTCTTTGAATTTTTTTTCTTTGGGTTTATGATCTTTCTTTTCAATATTGTTCTTTTCCCTTTTCTTTTTAGCTAGCTCTACTACTTCTACCAAGTTGGTGTATATTGATAAACAATTTTATTGTTTCACATACACTAGCACTTAGGTATGAATCAAGATAATAGAAGAACCATGTTCTCATACTCGCTAATGTATAGATACTCATGTTTCATGAAGCAATCTATAATCTTATCCCATCCTCGAGTGCCGTTAAATTAGGTCCAAACTCAAACCTCTCATCCTAGTTCCTCAGGAGAAATATCGACTCATCACAATGACCATGCAATCGTGCAACTGTAATGCTGGCCATATTCTTTTGTGAATAGAGATTCTACATGCAATATAACATGTACATATTTCAAACTAGGGAGATTAAGTGATTAAGTCGAAAGACCCTAATGATTAAGAATAGCTAAACTTTGAGTCAAGTGTCACTCTAAACTAAGTATCATGAACTACACAAGTCTAGTGTTTTGTGAAAGTATCAGGGACAAAACCACTTATTAGTTATTATTTTGTTTAGATTTTTGGAGAGAGCTTTTTTCATATAATTTTTTAAAAATAGTTCTTTGATAAATTTAGTATTTTTAATTTTTTTAATAAATACATATTATTTTAGTATTTGTAAATAAGTATATACTAAATCAATGTGTCAAGACAACTTATACCCTTTTGCAAATAAATGTAAATATTTTTACTAAGCAATGTTACATCTATATAAAGATTTTTCAAAAATTTTTACAAATGATTTTTATAAAATCAGTTTCAAATCCACATACCCTTAGCCCATAATAAATATGAAATCATTTTAAAGTACGAGCTATGGATAAAGTATATATGGAGTATTTATGTACACCACCTATACTTAGATTGTGCTATGTCCTCATGGGACAAAGTGAAATAAAGAACATAACTCATACTAAGCATAAAGATGAAGGAAAATATGGGAGTTGAAACATGTACAACCCCCCTATACTTAGGCTTTAAATAGCCTATGTGTAGGAATGGAGTACAAAAGAATAGGGTATCAAAGAATAGAAGAATCAAGTAGAATATACTGACATGGCCCGTCTCCCCTATACTTAGGCTGAAAGTAACCTAGGTATGAAGGAATTGAAAAGAGGAAGAACTGGGACAGAGTGACTGAAGAAACAAAAGGGATATACAAAACATGAGCTCAGTCACCCTTGTACTTAGGCTTTAAATAGCCTATGTAGGGAGTAACTATATAAAGAAGAAAGAACTGAAACTCACAGAAAGAACATAACAAAATCAAGTGAAGAATTAGTGGCTGAAAGAAAGAATGGGAGAATATGCAAAGATGCCTAATCTTCTTTGATCTGAATCTTTCTATTGTGGCTTCATATAGAGTGTCCTGAGATGTCATCTTGGTAATTGCTCGACATGAAGTCAACCTGCTCAACTTGGACTAACCATTCATTTGATTCAACAAAGTGCTTCAACAGTAGTCCATTCAAGAAGAAAGACCATGCACCGTCTATGAGATCAGATATCTAAACACTTTCATTATTGTGCACTTTCTTTACTATATTGGGACCCATCCATTTTGACTTCAATTTCTAACGAAAAATATCATTGAACAACCATACCTTTTGTCATGGGATAATGCTTTTGCACCAAATGTGTTGATCATGCCACTTCTTAACTTTTTCCCTTTTAAATCACAATGTTGTCATACACTCAATTTCAGATCTTTATGAGCTCATTCAGATTCAAGTCTCTATAGAGCTTCCCTTGGTGACAACTTCAATTTTTCTTCTTTATTTTCCATTACGATTTATGAACTAATTCGGCAAGCAAATCACATGGCTTGCCATAGATCATCCTAAAAGGTGAAGTTCCAAGTTTGGTCTTGTAGCCGTCCTGTAAGAACTTGGTCCAATAGCTGGGATCAATTCTTCCTATCAGGACAAACTAACTTTTGATTATTACTATTCACTTCTATGTTTGAAACTCCAGCCATGTTGTTACATCGTGGGTGGTATGGACTAGTCACTCTATGATCCAATGCATTGTTCCTAACTAAATTTTTTATCTCTCAGTTCACGAAATAGCTAATGACATCTGAGATAAGTACCTTGGGAACCCTAAACCTAGCAATAATATGGTCATTTACAAACTTAGAGTCAGTCTTGCTTTATGCAGTTCATGTTGGGATATCCTTCACCCACCTTTATAAATAGTCAACCTCTAACAAGATGTGCTCGTGTCCATTGCTATTTGGAAAGCGACCCATGAAATCAATTCCCTATGCATCAAAAACATCACAAAGTATCATAGGATGCATGGGCATTTCATATCTACATCCAAATGTCCATCCCTTTATCTGATAGATAGGGCGCAATTGTACAAAATCAAATGCATCTCTGAATAAGGTCGGCCAGTAAAATCCATATTGGAGCACCTTATGTGCAGTTCACTTTCTCGAGTTGTATTTTCCTGCTTCCAGAGTATGATAGAGAGTGAGGACACTATGGTATTCCTTCTGAGGAACACACCTTCTCGAGACTCAATCTGATCCTTCAAAGAAAATGAACAGATCCTCCCAATGGTATCTCCACGAGTCTGACTTCCGCTAGTCAATATTGCTCCTAGTCCAACTTTGGGGAGCTTCCTTGGAGATAAGGTAGTTCACCATCTGGGCATATATGGTAGTGAGTCAATAATACAAATTTATTCGTCCGAAAAAATCTCCCTAATTGGCTCAGTCTCAAAGGAATCCTTAATCTCAATTTAGGATAGATGATCAGCCTCAACATTCTTGACTACATGTTTATCTTTAATCTCCAAATCAAACTCCTGGAGTAACAGAATCAATCTAAGAAGACATGCCATCATGTCCTTTTTCTCCATTAAGTAACGAATATGTGTGAAAAATGCAATGTCATCTAGATGACTCACCACATAATGCGCACCCTTATCTCTCTTCTTTCTCGATAACTACTTGTTCTTTATACAATAAGTCGTGTCTACTGTTAAGACATGAGTATCACTTGCTTGCTCAGTTTCTTTTTGCTTACCCTAGTAGGTGTGCATCGCATTAAGGTACTTTTGAAATATAGGGTTACTAGCTTGTACTTGTCAAATGGCACCTTAACCATGATGTTTTCATTACAAAATCGTGTCATTTCAAGATCATTTTTTGAGTCTTCTTAATGATGTGTTTTCCTACATTTGGAGCACAGAGGAAACGGACTGAAGCATTAGAAGAAGATGATGAAAATCATAATCATACACTGAAACATACTTCTTTTTATTCAACAAAACTATGATCTTCATACATGAATCATCTGCATTTAACTTGGAATTTAAACTAGAACTATCTACTACAGGTTGGGGAATGTCTGATGTTGGTACATCCTCCTCACCTGAAGGTGCAAGGTCCTCCATAGACTCATAATCTGCATCTTCATCATGTTGTGCGTATGTGCTCTTCAACCTCTTTCTGCCCTCATGTGATCTCCTCCTTGTTGATGAAGGGTTGATGTGTCTAATGATGCATATCCTCCTCATCTCCTAAGGTTTGCTTAGGTGGAGCATCAGAGACATCCTCCTCCATGTCCCTTTTTCGATCAGGTACGACCATGGTCCTTCTGCTCTTGAGTGTGTTTACATGAAATGACCAGTCTAGTGTTCTTAAGAAGGCTAGAAAACTAATCGATGCGGTGACCAATCATCAAATAAGTAACAATTAATCCACAATCAAATAAAGCGATAAACGTGTGTAGGTCAAAATTTATTATAGCTCTAAAAAATGTGTATTGATGTAAGTATGTAGAGTCTCGAACCACAAAGAAGCAAACGTAGGGTAGGCAATTATTAATAATTATTTCTTATTAATAATATTTATATTGTTACATATTTCTTATTTTCTTGTTTTTTGTGGGTTTTTAATTATATTTTTATGGATTTTAATTATTTTACATTTTTTATTTCTTTAAATCTATTTTTATATTTTGTTTTTAATTTTGTGAATTTTTATTTTTTATTTTTATAATAAGATAATTAATGATATACAATATAATAGATACTATGTCATATATACTTAATATATAGTATATATATATTTATAATATACCTTTTAGAGGAGTGATCATGTGAGAGGAAAAACTGTGAGATCATGAGAGTAGTGATACTGAGCCACTAGATTATGTCTTCTCTCTCCTGGTTGAATTTCTCTTTGCTTTTGAGGATAACATTGAAGAGCCAGAGACGGAACGACCGATAGGGAGTTAGGTAGGGACTTGTGTAATGGGAGCAGCAAGCCTAGTGGTCCAGAATCACTTGTGGCATGCTCTCACATTTTTGGCTCTTAAAAGATCACCCCCCGTATTTTTTATATGTATATATAAGTCAAAATATATTCAAAATAAGAAAAATAAAATGTTTTTGTGCTTTGATATTTTGCTATATTTTTGGTAAATTTTATATAATTTTTCTAATTTGTATGGATTTTTAAGGTTAAAAATCATAAAAGAGTAAATATATCGATTATCCGAACTAGTTTAGGTTTTAATAAATATTTATAAGTCTAAAATAAATTCAAACCTATTTTTAATATATATAGTATATATTATAAAGAAATTTCAGAAATAGGCAGAAATATTTGTAGATTTTTATTTAATTTTATCTATTTTTTAGAGTTTTGTGATTTTAATGTTTTATCTTTTATATTTTTAGTGATTTTTCAATATACAGTAGATAATATAAAAATACGACTAATTTTTTTTAAATTTTTGGAGTCATTTTCAAATTTTTATGATTTTATATAATTAAACATGGAATAAATGTGTGTTTTTGTGATTTTAGAAATAAGATAACTATCGTAAATGCCAAATAAAATTAAAGCATGCTCAAGCATGATTACAGAAATCTAATGCTCAAGCATGGTTACATAAATCTAACATAATTTTCCTACAATTTTTGCATAAAAATATTTAGTATGAATAAGATATAAGAAATAAAGATATACGGTTCATAGAGACTTAAATGTAATTAAAATAAACTAAGTATTCTCTAAACAATAGTACATGAATTTTAAGGGCATATACGTAGTATTTACAATGCCTCACGTAGGACTACACCTGAGGGGGAAGTAACTAACTGTAATAACAATAATGTTCAATGTATTATTTGCTAATAATCTAAAAGTATTACGTTGCATGTATAATTTAAATCATTAAATTAAATACAAAAGTGCATAGGAGGTTTCATGTAATATAACCAAGGTACATGCGTGCATGGCGCATGCGACCTGATCTGCAGTTGAGGGTGCACGATGTGGTATTCACTTATGGTCAACAATGATGGGGGCATACTGGTTCACCTTAAATGGATGCTCCAAATTAGATCTAGAGCATTGCCTTCATCCAACGACGTTGAAGATGCTTGGAAGAACAAGAAAGAAATCATCCCTATCTTCACTTCTTTCCTCGATTCCTCAAAGCGCAGACAGCTACTCATGCTACTAACCAAGCCAAAGGCTTTCTGCATCCTCATCGTGTCTGCAAGGGCTCTTTAAATGGTCCTACCATTGTCGAAGGAGGCTTGGGTGGGGTTTCTTGCTCCAGCGACCTGGAAGCTCCAAGGAGATCAAACTCACACCAAGTGGCTTCTCTTCAGCTCCTACCTGCACTAAAGATAGAGGGGCTCGAGATCTATGCTCTTGATTGTACATTGAAGCTAAAAGTACAAAATATGGGGGTGGTCTAGATGATGGAGATCAGTAGATCTTATCTATGCAAGATCAGGGTGATCGGAATGAAGGGTTTGATGTAGAAGTGACAGGGAAGGTGATGGTGATGTTGGTGAATCAAGGCAATGGTTGGATCACAGTGAAATTATGATCGGAGCTGGAGCTTCGACAAACTAAGAATTTAAGATTTAAATAAAGGAAAGGAAATGACTTGAAATCAAATGCTAGATTACACTAAGAATGAAAATACTATGCAAAAACCTAAGTAAAACATCTCAAACCTCGTCTTAGAGACCATGGAGTAGATGACCTTCAAAGACGAATCTCGACGATGGTGGATCGATCTCCACCATCTTTATCCTCATCGTAGAACCATCGGGTTCACCCCCTGTCACTATGGAGCATGCGCACTATGGGTTCATGTGGGTTACAATGGTTAGAAAATGATTAAAAAGGTGAAGGAAGATCTGAGTATTTATTTATAAACATGGGAAGCAACAATCTCATGATTGAGATTGCATGAAGATGGAAGTTGGTTGCCGAGATCTATGGAGGTAGCAAGATGGAGATGTGTATGATGAACAAAAGTGATGAAGAAATTGAGGGGATCAGAGGTGAGGGGAAGGCATGAGAATTTGGTGAAGGTGGGAGGCTCAATGGTCTTACGGGGTCTTTGATGGGGGAGCTGTTGATCGACGGGTCAACAGTCCCAAGACCCTGATTGGACCATCTCAATCAAAAAAGATAAAATAGAAAATAAAATAAAAAAAATAATAAATAAATAAATAAAAACTTAACACATAAAAAGTGTTATTATTTTATAAACTATTTTCTAGTGATTTTTGTTTATTTCTACAACCTTATTTAGTATATGTTAATATTTACATGTGCATATATAGGAATATATACTTGTATTTTATATATTTTATTTTTATTTTGTATTCTATATAAATAATATTATATTTACATATTTTATATATTTACAACATCAATAGACACGTTTGTACTATTTTTATTGTATTTTTATAAATTTATTTATATTTGTAAATAAATACATGTAAATACATTATATGTATAATAGACCTTTGTGTTATAATGTATTATTTAATTTAGTATCTTTTTAAATGTTTTTATTTATATTTATATTTTTTATATGTTTTATATAATATATAAAATTATTTAACAAAATAAGAAGAGTGAAAATGTAAAGAATAAAATATACAGTTATTTGTACAGATGTCCCAATACAATAGTACCCCAAAAGGCGACTTTTGTATCTTAGATCCATTTTCAATGAAATTACCTTCATTAGATAGATAATTTAATTTGAAATAAGTTGAAGGTGAGTTTGGTTAAAGTTGAGTTCATATGGAGTAGATATTAATCAATGAAGTTCTGTTTGGCTTTTTCATCAGTGTGTACCATGTGCATTATGCATGATTTACTTTGGCTATTATTTTTATAATTTTTTTGCACGTTATCATCTACAAGTTTGGTGTAAAATATTTTATTATTTGAAGTGTTTATAATTGTGAATAAAAAAGTTTAAAAATGGTCATTTATTCAATATAATGTATATAAATGTATTAGGGATTCTATGAATTTTAGACAATATTTTGCCATTATCTCTCCCTACTTTATTCCTGTTGACCTAGTCAATATAGATTTGGTCTTGGGGTTTATGGTCAATCGGTATATTTGACACTTCCTTTATTTTCCTTTTATTTTCTTTTCTTTATTCTTTATTGATTTTAAATACATGTAATTACATGATAATTACACTCTAATTACATATCAATGTTAGTTATTAATTTGTGCAAATTAATGGTATTTACAAGTGTTTTACAAGGGATTTATGGATAAATAGAAGAATAAAGGTTGATGAATGGCTATACATCACCCCCTATACTTACCTTTGCTAGTCCCTATCAAACACTTATTAGGAAAATATGTGCTGCAAAAGTGAAAATAAAGAAAAAGAAAATAAAGAACTTAGAATGATTATGATTTTTAAACTTATCTTCACAAAATCAATGTTTGGAGCTTAGGAAGACCTTTAGATTGTTTGTGTGTTGGAACCTTATTAGGAATAGGATCTAAAACTTAACAACCCTCAAGTTCCACAATCCTTCATTCAGACCACCTCAATAGCCAGGCCAGAATATGTATTTTCATTCGCAAACCCTTATGGCTATGAGTCTCACTCGTACAATGTGTATAAAATGTAGCACTTATCATCAAAAAGAACAAGAAACAATCTTCCTTAGCAAGGTAACCTTAATTCCCCAATCTAGCTACTCTTTCCTCGAGGAGTGGGGTATTTCCTTCTAAGTTCAAGTACAACTGGATAAGAAGAGGGGGTAGAGACAAAAGAGTAGATTGTGACTAGTATAGTCACATATCCTATGGAGCTTGACTATTGTAGCCAAGTCTCCAGCTGCAGGAAACCTTATGATCTTTGATTTTGAAGCATAAGCATTGCTTATATGATACATAACTTCGATGGGAATTATTTTTCATTGAATTTTTTCTGTCTATTTTATGGAGTTTTTTTTATTTTGCACTTTTTATACCATGTACAACAACATTTACATAAGGAATTTTTCTTCTTGAGTCAGTAGAACATTCCTCTCTCGATACTTTATTTCATCCCACAACATCATGTACAAAAAATCAACTACTCGACTTGTCTCCCCTTATACTTAGGGCAAAATATCCCTGAATATATACAAGATATCAACAAGTTGGGAGACAAGTGAGGTAATGGATTAACCTTAAAATAAAAACAACTAAGAAAGAATGAATACATCACTCCCCCTATGCTTAGGGTAAAGGATCCTTAAGCATAAGCAATGATAGGAATAATGAAACGAAATGAATATGAACAATACAATGTCCAACCCCCCTTTACTTAGGACAAAGTACTTCATATACATAGACACAAAGATCCTACATGATACGTGTGGTGTAAAACAACAAATTTAAGAATGAAAGAGTAAAAAGTCGAATTACGTATATACAAGAGGTAGACAATGTTGAGGTGCCTTTCAACAAGAGCAAGAATGTACGCCCATAGCTGGGAGCAAATGCTAGGACAACACTATATCAAGGTTCAGGACGGCATCAATAAGGAGAATGCTATACTCTTGTTGTGGTCTCAGTATGAGAGCTACAAGGAACTCAACAAATAATAAAACGCTTGAATTTTCAACCATGTGGGCATCTGCGACTCGCCAAAGAGAATAAAAAATTGTACTAGGAACCCATAGGATCAAATGAAGCATAGACTTGTGGTCAGAATGGAGTTAGTGGATGAAGCCGCTACAATCAAATGTGGAGAAAGATGGAACAGTGATGGAATCCTCCACATCAATCATTGTCTCAAAAAGATGTATAGAGTCAAGATGACGCAACTCATACTTAGAGTGGATATATAGTGCACATAGTAGGGATAGGTCAGAGAGATCATTGAATACCACTAAGTTTGAATCATCCTCACGAGGGTCGTCGAGGAGAGAAAACACAAAAGACTCATTCTCGTGATTTGACAGTCCGGTTGCACAATGAGGAAGTGAAACTGAGTGCCTATAAGATATTGCATCCTCTCATAGATAACCCTCAGGGAGTAATACAAACTCATTGGTGATAGCTGGACCAATGCTAACATCTATCTAGTCCTCATAAAATCTATCTATACCATCAATCAAGAGGATGCGAGACTCATACGAGGGTCAACCAAAATCAGAAAAGTCCAAAGCATCACCCTCATATAGTACCCTATGCAAGAATTGTACAAGATTTTCATCATTATTTAATGAGTTCTTTGGAGTACTTGGGCAGGTGAGTCATGACATAGAAAGTGGACTGGTTTGTAGGACAAGTGAACCAACAATGTAATTGGATTAGTATGTAAAATCGAATTCTCTCCAAAGTTCTATCATCAACCATAGTCAGAATTGTCACATCAGTCATTTCCCATGATTTGTTCTCATTCACTAATTCATAATCTCATCACACCGATCTTGTACGATATATCCCAAAAATTACCTCTCATTCCAGCCCGATAATAACTCGGTTCAATATAAGCAGTATCCCAATTACATGCTCTAACTAATAACATAGCATGCCCCAGAAGTGTAGAATGTGATACAGGTGGGAACAACGAGGCTGGAGAAGAGAAAGTGCATACAAAATTATTAGAAAAAATATCCACTATATGGGGATTGATCTCGTACCGAACAAGACAAAATTATAGTTCATGAAGAGAGTCAGCTTGAACCAGACTAGGGAGGCAAGGGTGATGTGGGTGAAAATAAGCCACAAGACCCGACTGAGAAGAAAAATGCCCCATCATCACAACATAGAAAGTGAAAAAAAGAAAAAGGAAGCACAAAAATAACAAAGACTCAAAGACTGCTAAAACTCAAATAAAATGAAACATAACGGACCTAAATCACAAACATACACAAATGAAACACCAAATTCACTTGCTCAACTCAGTGATGACCACTAGAGTTCGATCTTTTATCTTTCAATTTTAGAGTTAGGAAATTCAAATAATTATTCTTATCAGATACTCAGGCAAAGCCTCCAAGAGTGGCTTATGTTCGAGCGGCAGTGCACACCAACTTTAGCACAAGATCACTTAATTGAGGTTTGAGTCAAGTGATTACAGCAATATCAGGACGGAAGAGTTGGTTCAAGCGCTTAGGGGCACAAGTATAAGGCTTGAATCTCTGATACTTACGTATTCATGCCTCACCTAGTCAGGAGTGTCTGCATCCAATGAGGGAGTTGCTCTTCCCAAATCAATGAATTTGATATGTTTTATTTTACAGTCTAGTGGAGTTAACAATCTCGATTTTATTAGTTATCTCATTTTTAATATTTTTTCAAATAATCATCTAACGAATTTTCCAATTCCTTTATCTAACCTAAGTCCAAGAAAGCAATGAAGGAATTAGTAAAAGCTGATTAATCAATGATGCATGCAAATTCAGAAATGTGTACCTAACTCCAGCAGTCTACATGCACAATAATCCACATATGAAAATAAAAATCTATCGTATATGTCTACAAGCAGGAATCGTCCTACCAGGAAGTTCTATTAGCGATAAGCACTTATTTATTTTTGTCTAAGTCCAAGCTGATTGTTCTATAGGAATAATTATTCTGTTAAGGGGGTTGAACCTAATGTTTACTGGGCTCAAGCAAAAATATAATCCTAGGATAAGGGCTCAAGCAGACAAAACAAAGAAAGTAAATACGAAAAGCATAAATCATGACAAATAAAATAAAATAATGGAAAAATATGGAGGATAAAATATAGGAGATAAAATTGTGTAAAAGTTGAACATGTCCCCAAGTGAACAATCACTTGGTAAAAAAGACATGTTAGTGTTAAGTGTCCATAGTGTCCTGTATTATTACATTAATATAAATCACTCTGTCACAAAAAGAAATAAAGTCTAAACTATGCTAAGCTACACGACTCTACTATTCTTCTTAGTATCTTGCTCGGCTTCTATTTCTCTCTCCTATGGGCTTGGTAAGAAGGAGATGATCTCTGCCTTGCTCGAGTGCTTTGGGTCTCATAGAAGATCCACCTTCACACTGCATGCCCTCACAACAAAGTCAAACAAAGAGTAATTAGGCCAGCTAAAAAGAATAAATACAAAAAGAAATAAACACAAATGATGATATAAAATGAACAAGATAGATACATATATACAAACTAACTTGAAAACCATATGCCCTTGACAACAACACCATTTGTTTACTGAAATGACCGGTATACTGTTCTTAACAAGGCTAGAACACTAATTGATGTGGTGATTAATCATCATATAAGCAACAAATAATCCACAATCAAATAAAGCGATAAACATGTGGGGGTCAAAATTTATTATAACTCTGCAAAAATGTGTATAGGTTTAACTATGTAGAGTCTAAAACCTAAAGAAGCAAAACATAGGGTTAGGTAATTATTCATAATTATGTTAATTAATAATAATTATATTTTTTAATCATTTTCTTAATTTTCTTATTTTATGGGTTTTAATTATATTTTATTTCTATGTATTTTTATTTGTTCAAATTTTTTTATTTCTAATTTTATATTTTGTTTAAAATTTGCAAATTCCTAATTCCTTTTTTAAAATAAGATAATTTATTATATATAATATAATAGATATTATATCTTATATAAGTAATATATAGTATATATATTTATAATATAGTTTTATATTAATAAACTTGTCAAAATATATTCAAAATAAGAGAAATAAAATGTTTTGGAGATTTTGATGTTTTGCTCTATTTTTGATAATTTTTATATAATTTACTAAATTTATGTATTTTTATAGTGAATAAATATGGAAAATAGTGAATATATTAATTATCTAAATTAGTCTAGGGCTTAATAAATATTTATAAGTCCAAAATAAACCTATATTTTTAATATATAACATATATTATAAAGAAATTCACAAATAAAAAGAAATATTTTAGAATTTTTATATAAATTTTGCTAATTTTATTAATTTTTTTAGGTTTTTGTTATTTTTATGTTTTATCTTTTATATTCTTTAGCAAATTTTGGATATGTGGTAGAATATATACAAATACAATTAATATATTTTTTTTGGATTTTTTGAGGCATTTTTTAATAAAATTTAAATAACCATACAGGGAATAAATGCACATTTTTTGTATTTTATAATAGGAAAACTATTTTAAATGCCAAATAAAATTCTCGCACTCTCTAGCATGGTTACATGCTTGTAAATAGTTTTCCTGTAATTTTTGCAAAAAGGAAATATTTAATACGAGTAAAATGCAAGAAATAAAGATATATAGTTCGTAGGGACTCAAATGTAATTAAAATAAACTAAGAGTGCTCTTAGTAATATGTCTAGGATTTTTAAGGGCGTACATGTAATATTTACAACACCTCACATGGAACTACACGTGAAGCAAAAGGACCTGTTTGTAATAACAATAAAGTTCAATGTCCTATTTGCAAATAAACCTAAAAATATTACACTGCATATTTAATTTACCATATTAAAGTGAAATACAAAAATGTGAGGGAGGTTTCATGCAATATACCTAGGGAACATGCGTGTGTGGTGTGTGCGACCTGATCTACAGTTGATGGTGCACCACATGGACTTCACTTATGATCAACGGCATTGGAGGCAACACAGTTCGCCAAAAAGAGCGTCGCTATCATCCAATTGTGTTGAAGCTACTTTGAAGAACAAGGAAGAACTCTTCCATGTCTTCGCTTCATTTCTTGATTCATCCTAGATTCGACGGCCACTCGTGCTCCTGGACAGCCCAAAGGATTCATGGGACCTCACCACGTCTATAGGGGCTCTTTAGATGGTCCAAGCCTCATTGGAGGAGGCATGGAAAAGTCTTCTTGCTCTAGCAACTTGGAAGCTCTATCTAGAGTTCAAAATTGTTCAAAGTGGCTTCTCTTCATCTCCTACCTGCACAAAAAGATGGAGGGGCTCGAGAGCTATGATCTCAACCATAGATTGAAGTTGAAAGCCCAAAATATGAGAAGGATGAAGGATCTCTGACAAGTGATGGCTGATGTAGATTGGTGGACCTAATCTATGCAAGATCAGGGTGATCAAGATAAGGGGTTTTGATGTAGAAATGATGGAGAAGGTGATGGGGTGTTGGCAAGTTGAGGCAATGGTCAGATCATAGCCAAACTATGGCTGGAGCAGGAGCTTCGATGAACTACAAATTTAAGATTTAAAGCTGAAGGAAAGGAAACAACTTGAAATGAAATGCTAGATTACACTAAGAACGAAAATGCAATGTGAAAACCTAAGTATTACAACTTAAACATGTTCTTAGGAACCAATGAGTAAAAGACCACCGGAGACGAATCTCGATGACGGTGGATTGACCTCCAACCTCTTTATACTCCTTGTAGGACTATCAGGGGTTCATCTCTATCACTAGGGAACACACCAGCTATGGGTTCATGGAGTTATGATGGTTAAAAAGGGATTAACAAGGTGAACGAAGGTCTGGGTGTTTATTTATAAATATGAAAAGTGGTGATCTTGTGATAGAGATTGCATGAGGATGGAAGGTGGTTGGTGAGATTTATGGAGGTAGAGAGATGGAGGGTGTGTGCTGAACAAAAGTGATGAAGAAATCGAGGGGATCAGAGGTGAGGGGAAGGCATGAGAGTGTGAAGGTGGGAGTCTCAACATTCTGAAAGAAGGGGGATAGGGGTTTCGTACTAGGGGTTCTATTAACACAGGGGGTTAATAGTCTCAAGGCCCTGATAAGTCCACCTCAGCCATAAAAAGACAAAATAAAAAATAAAATCAGAAGAAAATAATAAAATAATAGTAAATGAATTTATTAAATAAAACTGAAAGCATGAATAATGTTTATTATTTTATAACTACATTTTTAATGATTTTTATTATTTTTACAACATTATTTATTGTATGTCAATATTTACATGTACATATATATACACCTATATTTTCTATATTTTAATTTAATTCTATATTATGTATATTATAATTACATTTTTTTATATATTTACAACATCATTAAATATGCATTTACTATTATTATTGTATTTTTATAATTTTTTTATATTTATAAGTAAATATATGCTATACATATCGGGTATAATAGACCTATGTGCTATAATGTATTATCTATTTTACCGTCTTTTAAACTATTTTTATTTATGTCTATATTTTTAATATATTTTATGTAATATATGAATCTATTTTAAAGTATAAAAGGAGTAAAATGTAAAGAATAAAATAATCTGTTATTTGTATAGATTTCCTAGTACAATAGTACCCCAAAAACTAGCTTTTGTATTTTAGCTCCATTTCTAATGGACCACCTTCATTAGATATATAAGTTAATTTGAAATACAAATGAGGATAGTTTGGTTCAATTTGAGTTCATGTGGAGCAGATATTGATTAATGAAGATATATTTGTGTCCTTTTCATCTGTGTGTACCATGTGCATTGTGCATGATTTATTTAGACAATTATTTTTATAATTTTTTACACATTATTATGCACAAGTTTGGTGTATAACATTTTTCTATTTGAAGTGTGTATAAGTGTGAATAAAATAGTATAAATTGGGTTATTTATTTAATATATTACAACTAAATGGATTAGGGTTTCTATGAATTTTAAATAGTATTTTGCCCTTATCTCCCCCTACTTTATTCTTGGTTAATCTAATCAATATTGACTTGTTCTCGAGGCTAAGGGTCAGTATGTATCTTTGATACTTCCTTTATTTTTCCTTTCCCTTTTCTTATTCTTTGTTTTGGTTTTTAAAACTAGTATTTACATGCTAATTACAAAGCAATGTTAGTTGTAAATTGTGCAAGTTAGTGGTATTTACATGTGTTTTGTTAGGGATTTAAGGCCAAAATGGAAGAATAAAGGTAGATGAATGGCAATTCCTGACTGACATATGATTAACATTATCAAACAGAAGAATATCATGCTTAGATCTATATGAATATAAGTAGTATATCTGATCATAATGTTGTCGATGTGCCTTGTTCAAGTTATTGGGGTTAGCCTGAATGTGGGAGGAAAGGAGATCGATGGTGCAAATCTCTCATCTTGCCATTGGGATAAATAATTGATATCTACCTGCATATCTTGAATCTTACTCCAATTGGAATGGATCTCCTCGAGAATCTGCTAATGGATGACTGTAGGACACAATGAAGATGATTGTTGTGAACCTAGGTGTCACCAATATTGTCCCTGTTGATACAATGAAGAACGTGAAGACTGGACATGTTGACACTGATACTATTGTTGTGTCTAGCTCTGAAATGATGGGCCATGCTGACCCGACTGCTACTACTACTAACACACGTGTTGCAGCCTTGATGGTTAGTAGTAGTAGGATACATGGCTTGGTTGTGTAGGAAGAGGAGTAGGGGTGAAACAAGTGTTGTAAAAAGTAGGGGGATGCCGGTATGTTGATGGTCTCAATTCATGCCTGTTTGGTGGCAGGGCCCTATTTGTACCACACACCATTCACTTCCCACACCTTATGGAGGCTCTTCCAAGATTGTCTCTATCAATTACTGCTTCTAGCAAGGTTGGGACAAGGAGTGGTCCTCTTCCCAAGTCTGGGGCCTTGACATTTGCTGCTCATGAACATGATGTACTCGGTATCTCTGAGCAACAAATGCAAACAAGACATGCATCTACATCTTACATACACTCTCAGCTAAATCGTCCATCTTCTCGGGAAGCTTGGATACACTTTCGAACTCATTCATTTTCCTATCGATCCGCTCGACCATAGTCAACTTGTCTGCAATCACATGCTAGGACATGGATTGCTGCAAAGCATAATCTCAAACAACCACAACATCACGCAACACTTTTAATCCCAATATAATCAAGAAAACCACAAGTACATAAGGATTCAACTTAGAAACCTATTGGGTAAAAACCATAACTTGAGTCTCCCAACTTGGGCTTTCAACCTGATCTACACGAGTCTTACCACTAAATCGAGTTGCTTATGCAGGCAACCCAACTATTTACAACCTGAGTAGATTATGCATTTAACTCCACCATGTACAACCTGAGTTATTTACGTGGACAACTCAAAATCTTATATAGATTAAACAATCCTAATAACCTCTATGTCAAAGTCAATATGCAATGAAAAATACGAGGCATAAGTAAAATGATCTTACAGATCTAGGAGCATGCTCCTAAGAATCAACGTAGAGAACTAGAGTTGTCAGAATAATGAACAGAATAGAAAATATTTCTTCAATATTTCTCTTAGAGTATAGAGTGAAAAGTAGAGAGTAGAGAGCTTGGTGCTCTTGGTGTGTGTTGTAAAATGAAGTATGGGGTCATATTTATAGGTTTTAGGGTCCCATAGACATTGGCTCTAAAAAACTAGTGTTGTGAACAAACCAAGAATGAAATTGGCTTTAGAAATCTTCCTCGAATGGAATATGGTTGATCATGATACAAATATTGTCGACCAGAATTAAATGATTGATCATAGCTATTTATGTGATTGATCATAATCAAGAAATGATCGATCATGGATCAAAGTTGATTGATAAAAGATATAGTTGGTGTAATTTAAATAATGATCGATCATAAAAGGAGAGTGTTTTATCATAGGTGATCGGTAAAACATAAATGGTTGATAGATTAGCTTGACTCTTTGAGCTGAAAGTCAAAGTCAACATCACAACATTGAAATGCGATATGCATGACTTGATGTCTTTTACATTCTAAAATAATTAGAAGACTCAATAAAGAAAAGACTTCATCTTCTTATTGAGCTTGAGAATCTTCCTTGAGCTTGAGCTGGAGTTCCAAATCCTTGAACTCCTTTTTGCTTCTTGACTTCTTCTTTACATAAGTAACAACTCCTCGTGCTTGAGCTTCTTCTGGTCTAGCATCTTTTTTGCTCATGACCTATCTACATTCTAACATCACAAGTTTTGTTATCATTAAATTATGCATGCTTATGCACATAAATAGAAATTATGCTAATTCTTTTCCCTTTTATTTTCATTTGAATTTATTTATTTTTTTCTTAATTTCTATTGTGCCACGTGGCACCACCACAGTCGCCTACGTGGCCGCTTATCCTCGCACCCACCTCCTCTTGCGAACGGTTGGATATGGATCCAATGGCCCATCGCCTTCGGTAACCTCCTCACCCTAATCTTCGAAGCGTCGTGCCCCTTCACCGGTAGCAACTTCTCAGACTTATTCCAACCAACTCCATTAACCATTTTGCCAAACTCCAACGCCAGTTACTTCGCCTTTTGACCCTTATCTTCGTAAACCGCCTAGTGTCACCCAAATCCCTCTTTACTAATCTGTTATGGTGGTTGAAATGACTACCTTCCTCCGACAACCACCAAACCACCACTTCATAAAAACCCCTTCGCTGGACAACATTAACGATCATCTTCGACTCTAAGATGTGCCCCGCAACCTCTCAAACCTCCATTGACAGTGCGAGGCATCAATTGAGTGTGACAACGAGTGAAACAGGTCTGGCAATATCATTGTGAAGGATATGGGATAATCCTTAAGCGCATCACGGATGTGAGAGCGTCGTATCAAATACGACGAGGAACGACTAGTCGCACTAGCTGTTCTAAGCAGCGGAATTTAAAAAAAAATTCATGCGACGAAACCACATGATCCAAGAACACTTCTCGAATCGTTTCGTCTAAACCACGAACAAGTAATATGATTACCTCTTGAAGTGTGGTTGCGATCGAGTCTCTAAACGAAGAGACCTCCTGTCTCAAGTCAGATCCGACGGAGGAGACGCTTGCGAGCGTGTTGATGAAATACGTGCTCCTCGCAATCCTTGTTGATGATCCAATCGGTGAATCTCCTGATCTCGACACACGAGATCTGACATCTTCTTTCACTAGCGAGGCGCACCGAAGGAGACGGAGATCCACGAGCAAATGATGGGGCAACATAACAACGACACTGCGGTGAGGGAGAACCTCTCTAGGGAAACCATGGTGGACGACCACATGAGAGAAGAAGAGAAGGCGTGTAGAGAGAGAAAGAGAGAGAGAGAGAGACTTATGTTCTCATTGTGTAAAGAAGAGCAAAGGGATGCCTATTCTTTTATAATATTTTGGGATCCATGGATCTCAATCCATGGGCAACACAAATCCAATGGCTCACATTGATTTGTGTTTCTTTTAATGGCTAAGATTTGTGTTGGTAAAAACCAAAATAATTAATTTAATTTAGATTAAATGTATATTGATAAATCAATATGATTTAATCTCAAATTAAATCAATCAAGCATGGAGATTATGGAATGAAGATTGCCTCCTTCCATAATATTGGATTCCGTGGTAATCTCATGTAATCTCATGATATCTCATGAGATTACATTATTTCATGGAAATCTCCAAGATTTACAACAACACTTGTTGTAAATTATTCAACAAAAATAATTCATAATTATTTTGTGATTATTTCAATCTTACCATTAGAAAATTTTGAATCACATTCACAACCCAAAATAAAAAGTGAATTACATTTTCTATTAATTGTCTAATGTGAATCCAATTCACATCAACATTTAATTAACAAATGTAAATTACAAACTGCTCTCTC
Source organism: Ottelia alismoides (assembly GCA_037367405.1). NCBI lineage: Eukaryota > Viridiplantae > Streptophyta > Magnoliopsida > Alismatales > Hydrocharitaceae > Ottelia > Ottelia alismoides. The sequence goes on along the minus strand of JAZKJV010008857.1, from coordinate 250,692 downwards.
TTATATATTATATATCACATTTACAATATATATGATTAATATGGATAATGCTATCCACATTATTCATATCCATGATAATTAAATCATATTTAATCATCTTGGATCTCTATTCTCATGTCCCAATTAATGTGAATCACATTCACATTATTCACATCTTTTATAATAAAATCTCATTTAATTATCTAAGATAACTGTCTTTATAATATGAATCAAATTCATATTACTCATGATGAGTAAATCACATTTAGTTATCCATTTTCTCAATGCTCGGACTCATTTATCAACAATGAAATTATCCTTAACTCTTTCAAGGATAATGTGCTTTCTTCGCGGATACTTGGAGATAAGGACAGGAAGATTGTATTGTTCCACGTATAGTGACTTGGATATTGAGATCACATCTCAAATCAAAATCTCGAGCCTCCCATAGATGCTTGATTAAATCAAGACCGTAAATCTAATCTTCTCATTGCATCTGAATCACATTCAGATCAATGTCCAATATTTGGACCAAGATCAGATTACTTCTCTACTGAGAGGAGTCACTAAAATCCAGACCCATTTCATCACTCCCTAGGAATGGAAGCGTCATGGTTATACAATCGTTTATGATCACATCACCCTCATGTATTCCCAATACCTGTACATCATGTATACTGGAAGATCCAGAATAATCCTGAAGTATAAGATCAATTTTACACTGTCTACTTCAGGGATTTATCATTAAGTTTCTCATTTAACTATTGAGAGTTGGTATCGATCATATACTTTCCAAAAGCATATATTATACCCAGGTGTTGATCATATACTTTTCAAAAGTGTATATCAATCCTACAAATTCAGTCAAGCTTCCAAAGCGAGACGTCCGTGCACAGAATTTGATTCTTCCCAAATCTCATGAGTGAGCTCATGTCTTCTGGTTCAGTAATGAACTTATATGATCCCTTTGAGAGATCGCATTACTCATATGCCCTTATATGCACATACCAGCGCGCCAGTGTATAGACCTTGATTAGGACATCAACCTATTGGTCTGCCAAATGTACATACTCAGACATATAGTAACACATCTGTCTCTAGTCAGAGGATGCGTGCCTATACCATGACAGCATACGACATAGGACTTTGGTTATCTTGATCTCGTTAAGTCAACTCGTTGACCTAACTAATCTGACACCTCCGAATCTCTATTCCCGTGCAGAGGACCTGCATCAAGAGGTCAGTCAAATATCAGCTTAAATGAGAAAAGATTGCCATCTTCTACTCAGGCTAGAGATCATCTCTTAATAATCGTTTGACGGTCCATGATGAGTCATCAATCTAACTCTTTAGATATTCATCATAGCACCAGCCTCTATGATTCAATAATTGAATCAACAGCTATATGATCATCAAGATGGCCATGGTACATAACCCTAATTGTACTAAGGGACCTATTATGCAAATTAGTTATTCTTCATTTCAGACCAGGGAATGATATTTTGCAATAACATTTACTGCATAATGGCTCGCCGTGGGCTCGCATGTCCAACAATCTCCCACTAGCCCAAAGAGCCATTAATGAGCTATTCATTTAAACCTACACTCATGTGATAGTCATAGGCTATTTTTCAATTATAGGCTATTTAGAAAAATAGCTAGGTAAGCTGATCAGTCACTATGTTCCCGAGAGACTATGCCAAGTCCTTTTACGGCACTTGCATATCTCCTAGTAACAGTGTTCGCATCCAATGTGAATGTTGCATCTTATGCAACCAATACTCAATCATATCAGTCATAGTGTCCTTGACACTATAGTTCAATAATTATTTAACCAGTATGTAATTTCTATTATCCTTATTAGAATTCCATTATTCCCGGAGAACTCTATCTCCTAAGGTATTCGCAGTTAAGACCTTTTAGATCACTATCTATAAAGTCTTAATTTCTTGAAGATAAGACTTTGAGATCACTATATCAAAAGTCTTGTCCTCTATGAAGATATTGTTATTACTACAATCAAGTGTTTTATCACCATAATAGGATTAGTAATAGTTTACTACTCCCACTGTATGGCAGACGTCTGGCTTTTTTGCACATCTAGCATACACTGGCTTCTCGGAACTGATACACAAGGCAAGCAGTTTTTGCATTCACATCCTCAACTCTTTGAGGTGCTATCCCTTTAGATAGGTCAGTACCATATCTTGAGGGAAAGAAGCCTTTCTTGGAATTTTCCAGAAAAAAAGAAATGTCCAAGGCGTATCATTAATGTGACGGTCCCAATACCCTCTTCTATTTGCTTATGAACATCTTCAGAACTAAGATCTAAGAGGTCTCATTGAGATCATATCTCAATATATGGAATAGCTAGTCTATAAAACACTTATTATTATCCTTATATCATTCCAAATGATTAGGATATCTACATTTAGCACGATTAACTCAGTGGCACTCCCACTAAGCTTCACGTGATTTATCGAGATTCTTTCTGAAATCATAACATTTATGATTTCATCACATCAATTACAAGAAGCTTATTTGAGTCCATAGATGCAGTTTCTTTAGCTTTCACATCTTGCTTTCCTCAACCATGAAGCCCTGGGGTTGCTTCATGTAAATATCCTCAGAGAGGTATTCAAAGATGAATGCAATCTTGACTCACATCTTGAAGATGTCATAGTCAAGTTGCATAGCTATAGTTAACAAATTCTGATGGATTAAAGCATGGTCACTGAAGAGCATGTCTCATTGCAAGCGATGTCTTTTCTTCGGTGTGCAGCTCATGGCTACGAATCGTGCTTTGAAGGTATCTACCTTCTCATCAGGTTCCCTCTTTCTGTTGAAGATCCATTTACACCTTAATGGGTCTTACCCATATAGGTGGATCCTCGAGGGTCCATATATGTGAAACCCCAAAACCCGAGAAGGGACTTAACTTCAAAATCCAGCAAGTTTTTATCTTAATTGCAAATATGCTTTTATTCCAGTATCCAAAAATTTATTTGAGTAGTCCGTTGTGTAGGGCTCGTCTATAGCTTTCCAACGAGTCCAAGAATGCTAAAATCCGACTTCGGGAGTTCGAGTTATGGCCATTTTAGTGAGAGGGGGTCCAGGCCATATACGGATCCGGACCCAGATCCGAATCCGGGTTGGACCTGCATATTCCGCCCTCCCCCTTTCGTGAACCTCGCCCAAATCGCCCAACCTCTTCTTCCTTCGACCTCCAGCTCTCCCCTCCTCCATTCTTCTTACCTCTCCTTCACCAAGGGTCGCCGGAACACCTCGGATCGACGACCCGAAGCCGTGCTCGTCTAGAGAAGGTACGATCCTCCTTCCTCTTGCTGCGAGCTCCACACGATTTTTCCCTCTTGTACGATGTCTCCCTTCCTCCTTGCTGCGAATTCCATGCATCATCTTGAACATATATTTTTGAACATCCTTAGGACCTTCTAGATTTTTGGTGGATGGTTGGAAGATACATGTTTGATTGATGAACCGAGGCCTTATTGCTAGTGATTCATCACTCATAATTCTGCCCCATTGATTTCGTAGCATGGGGGGGTGTATCGTGGCTATGGAATTTTTTTGGGGGACGAAGATGGGTTCTCTGATTGGGATGGCAATTGCGAAATTTTGTTACAGTGATTCTTCTGCAGTACTAGCCATATCGTGCATGCCCTTCAATCTTCAATAATCTCAGCAATCTGTCAACCTTGTATAGCTCATCATCTTTGTCACTTTAAGTAGGTTTAGATTTATTTAAGGATTCTTCTCATTTCTATGAGACTTATTTTAAGCATTAGATGCTTATTAACCAGTCAAACTGGGAACCTAAACTAGTTGATGAATGATAAAGGATCTGTCCTGAGCTTATTATGGTAACATGATAATACTATGGGTACATGTGCATGGGTAGTATTGCTTACATGCTCTGCTTAGAATAAAGGATGGTAGGGAGAACATTCAAGCATTTCATTATCATAAGGGTTCCTATAAACTGCAATTGTTAGCTTGGCTTATAATTACTAGGACCATAGCCCTATGCTACACATTCTTTTTCTTTCCTCTTATCATGCAACTACACGTCATTCCTCATATGGACTTCCCTCCTGCTAAATAAACAGCTGAAGCCTTGGAATTGCCATTGGCTAAAGCATCCAGCAATTTGTGCATTTTTTTTTTGACATTCTATGGGAGAACGTTTAGGGAGATTTCCATTGATGAATCTGTTGTGTGTATAACTGGAGCATGCTAAGCATATTAAAGCATAAAATAAAGATGGGTATGATTTTTCCACTATGAACAACATGCATTGTTATACATGCATGTGGATTTTTTTAACCATTAGAGAGACCTATGAGAACCTAGCTGTTATGGAAGGGGGAAGTCATTGTCATTGCACTAGACTTGAACAGCTACCTGGTTTTGATCTGTTTGGTTGACGTTGGGTGCCAAAAAAGAGTAGAATAACTAACCGTGCACAACAGTTGATTTGCTATCTGGGCATGCATGCAACATTCATGGGTTGATGTAGTTGTAGAAAATCAGGATCTTTCCTAGGGTTGTCACTAGGCAGCTGGTGTCCACCTCTCGTAAATTCTTCTAGGCTCCCCAGTTTCCTTTACCACTAGGAATTATGGCAATGTGTCTATAAATTGCTAGACATGGTAAGCACTCCATAGGCATAGTAGGTTGGGTCCAGGGTTAGTCAAGTATGCATTTTAAACATCTAGAATCCATCAACATCTTTTTGACCAAAATGAGGCATAAACATCATCGTCTATGAGTCAATAATTATAGAAGTTTTATGGGATGATACTTTTTGGGAGATTCTTGTTGTGCTATTTACTATGTAAGGATAGAATCGTTGGCTTTGGGACATTTTATGGTGATCGAGTAGGTGGAGTAGTAGCTGCCAAGGGAGGGGCATGCACCCTTGGGGCCCCGGGTAGAAGCCTAGGTGACCACGATCCCAACTGTTATTGTAGCTGTGATGGTTGGGGGACATGTTGCTTGGCTCACTGAGGTGCTAATCTGACGGTGTTGGCCTCGACACTTGTGTGCTTTAGCACGGTGCTCGAGTGCGGGCCAAGTAGTCATGGTTGGTCAGCTAGTGTTTTGCTTGTCACTTAGAGTTAACACTTGTGTACGGGCCAATGTAGGCCACATTGGTCGGTATTCCAACTGGGAGTGCTAAGAGGGGAGTTCCGGGAAATGTGGTTAATGAAGTTGGGGATGGGACGTGAATCTCTGTGCATAAGGAGGATATGGTTGTCGCGATGAATGGCGAGTTGGAAATTTAGTTAGGATGCATTGTTATCCACGAAGCTTGGTTACTCATATCGACATAAAAAAAGAAAAAAAGGTAATTCTTGTGAGATCAGTTATCCAGTTCCTTTCTCTTTTGCACATATTTTAATTATATGTTGCTTATTATTTTATTGTTGTATAAATTGTATTGAGCAACGTTTCTCATAACGTACCTATGTGTGGATCCACAGGTTCACAATAGTGACTAGTTGGAGGCACCATCCTTTTGTGCAGCCTCACGACACTTTTTGCAGTACAACTGTCGGTAGTAATTTTACTATCCTTCTTCACTTGTAGTATTTTGTTGAGAGACATGGCATGTAATGTATAATTGTGGATGCCTATTTTATGCTTACATGTATATTTTTTGTGGACATGGAAATGATTAATTGAATGTAATGGAATTGATGAATGCAATGAAAAATTTTAAATTTCTTATGTTTTGTGTGATTTTCTCCTGCTTTTGTGAATGCCAAGTATTCGAATGTGGAGATGTGTATGCGTGGAAATGGATTTGCCGAGTACCCGAATCCTAGGGACGTCACAATATACAACATTTGTATATGAAGTCTACTTTGGACTTTATTTCTAACATCCATCTTTCCATGCTATGATCTTGAGAAGCTTCATCACATGAAGTCAGATGATTGTCAGATTCAACTGACACATGGAATCCATCTTCAAACTTATTTGAATATGTATTAGTGTTTCATCTTTAATTGTCCTTTTAGTTTCCATTTTTATGAGCCTCATTATCTTCTCAAGAATAAATGAGTTCCTTTTCTTCATTTTCATCCTGATTCTCAAGAGTCTCATCATCTAACTATCACATTCTCAGATATGAAATCTTTTAAGAATCTCAAGGTCATAAAGTAGGTATCCAATACCATCCTCTATTTTTCTAATGAAGTAGCACTCTCTAGTGCTAGATTCCAGTTTATCAACATGGAACCTTATAAGGATATATATTGTAGTCTCTACTACATATATACCTTGGAAACTAATAGACAATTATGCTAATATTCATCATTGATCATATCATGGCACACATGATTCAATTGTATCTCCCCACAACTCTCTTGAGTTTAGGTACATTAGGAGGATTGAGATAGAAATGACATTCATATCTCTATTAGGCGTTCCATGAATTCATCTAATAGGTACTGACTAATAGATTAGATCAAAAATTCATTTAATCTTCCTTCAAACATTGGTTCTAAATCAAATTGAATATTTCAAAGTTTTCTAAGTGAAGAGAAGAAATCTCATATCACAAATAATCATAAATAGATATTACATATCCATAATGTTTATTCTGATATAGATGATTCACATACATCAATATGCATGAGATCTTGAATACCTTGACATCCTACACCATTCCAAGGAAGGGTGTATTGGGCATTTTTACTTTTAAATACAATATTCACAAGTATGTAATATTTGAAATTTTAGACATTCTAAAGTTTCGTCTCTTACTTGTCTATTGATCTCATCAACAGACATATGTCCAAAGCATGATGCCATATCATTGTCAAATTATCTTCATCCTCCTATTGATCTTTAAAGGTTTAATTTTCAGTTCAAAAATCATAATGAACCATTCATTAATTTTCTAATTTAGTGGAGTCCACTAGATGTTAGATTACTATATGAAATATCTCCATCATAAATCGTTATGATAGGTCTATTCCAGATATCATGCTTATTCCTAACATTTAGAAATAAACTATGAGTGTATTCTAATCTCCAGGTCCCATAGACATTCTCTAAGACTAAGGGCTCCCACTGAAAATATGAAGTCTATTGATCCAGTGGAAATTGTTGCAACAATTACTTCAATTCCAACATAGATGACCATTAAACCAAAAGATCAAATTTCTAATATTCTAATACATATGCAACCAATTGCAAATTAGAAGATTGAGATACCATTATTAGACTTTATCTTATGAAATAAGTAAGTCAATTTCAATGATTATATGTAGATTATTCTGATGTACTATCCGATTCCTTCTCTAAGGATTCTAGATAGATTTGATAGTCATACTATCAACACATCAACTTATTATAGTATTGGCATTCATCCAACACTTTGGATGTCATATGGAAGTCACAGAAGTACAACCAACTCTTTGATTATACTTCTCACTTGGGTCCAACCCATGCTTCCACTGCGCTCCCTTTATCTATAAGAAATCATTGCTCAAGACAGAGGATCTCTTATGTCGAAATCAAAAAAAAAATTCAATATAAGAGTATTTCAACATTTATACATGTGCTTCATTCAATTCATACAATATGAATAATATGAAGCATCATGAATGACCAGAGTATAGATAGTAGAATGATGACACTCATCGTATCTACATCCATCTAAACTCTTAAAACATTGGTTCAGGTAGTTACTCAAACAATTTGAATACATCTGCTCCTATAGAGCTACCATTCTACATGATGCAGAGAACCACGTCATTCATGATTAAATGTCAAGAGAACATATGTATGCCAGAAAATCTTCTTAGATTTTATAAGAATTAATTTGACAATTATGATCATCATCGATATGTCACTTTCAAAGTACATTCGATGAGAGATCAAGACTATAGAGACATAAAAACCCTAGGGTTGTAGTCCTATTGTCTATTTAATTATCATTCCTCATTATTATGAGGAAGACTTGAATATTGCAACCACATACATTATGTGTCCAACTGCAAGTACAATATCTTGATCATGGATCCAATCCATGATATTATATTGGTTATTATTGAGTATAACATTGAGTGGGTTTAATGAAGAATTATCTGAAATAAGAAATTTTGCATACATATACATACATATTTTACTTTGATTTAGGAATTTTACATCAAAGATATCTTGCCTTGTCAACACCGAAAGTTCATTCCCTTAATCACTTTCAATGTAAGAGATATAATTACCATCATATCTCAGCAAGATCTGGGATCTCCTTCCATATCTTTGTTACATCCCAATAATATGAGAATCTGTAACTCGGATAAAAGAAGTGGGAACACATTCCGCCTTGCAAGTCCAACTTGCATCTCCCAATTCGATCTTTAACACCTGGATCCACTACCCCTAAGGTGATGTTGACCCATCATTAATTGAACCAACCGTCAACAGGAATAGTACCCACTATGTGCAATCCAATATCACCCCAATAATATGAGGATCCGATATTGGGGTCACTATGCGTACGGCCTTACTCTTTCGAGAAGCGAAGAGCCCGATCCAGATGCGCTTGCATACAAGAGCTGTCACTTCGGACAGGCGTCTCCTATATGCAATCCCTGGCGATGGAAACCCTTCGCCTTGATGGGAGACCATGGATGTCACTTATGCGATCCTCCACCTCATATTCAAATTTTAATTAATTATCATGAATCATATTCATATAATTAATTATTTTAAGGTAAATACACATTTATTCATAATAGAGTGTTTTAATCGGATATTATTAATTCAATCTCATTAAATCAATTACAATCCAATTCAATCAACAAACTTCATTGGTTTTACTTGAATATATATGTATGGTATTATCTCAGAGTATGTATTAATTCGAATTTTAATAATTAGAAAAATACACCTTGATTTCTTAGGCATTATCAAGTTCCTACCTACTGTCATGGCCAGTATCAGCGGGAGTGGGACAGACCGCAACCGGTGTGACCCGCTACCCCAACGCTCCCCTACTAGATACCATATCCACCTCATGAAAGGATAATGCCAAATAGATCAATGTGTACTTGGGATGATCATCGGTTCTTCAACCGAAATTATACCATATAGTAATAATCAAAACAATTTTGATTATAAGGAAATTTGCTCGACAAATTCCCAATCCTATTCAAGCAAGTTGTTTGTTGATTGAGTTTGTAATTATGATCTAGATCAAATCTAATCAATTTATTGGTTGAGGTCAAGTCAATTAAGGAAATAATCATCATTAAATATTTCTCAAATATTTTGCATAATTATTTCATGAAATTAACAATTAATTTCACTAATTGACAATGACATGGTTCTTGATTAGGAATGTAATTTCAGCAGTGACCCATACTTACTAAAATTAACATATCTCAATCAATTCAAATCCAAATTAGACAAAGTCAGTTTCCAAAGATGTAAATTTGATTTATCATAGAACCTAAGTGATATTTCATGCATTTCTAGGTGGATCAAAACAGTAATTAACTCATTAATCATGTTAAGATTCACAGTTCCCGCAACAGTGAATACATGTTCATTAAAACGACCATATCTCGAGCAAACGGAATCCAAATTACGTAAACTCAGATCCTATGGTTTTCTTATTTAATGGGGAACAAAATCCAAGTATTTAATTCGTGTTTAAACATTTTAAATAGGGTCGAATTCATTCACTAAACAGATGTGCGAAAATGAAATGCGACAAAAAACATTCGCAAACTTAACGAACCCAAGTCGTCCTAGATTTACGGATCGTATCCAAAACCTTCGACCTAAGGCTCTGATACCACTTGAAGGATATGGGATAATCCTCAAATGCATCACGGAAGCATGAGCGTCGTATCGAATATGACGAGGAATGACTAGTCGCACTAGTTGTTCTATGCAGCGGAATTTAAAAAAAAATCATGCGGCGAAACCACATGATCCGAGAACAATATTATTACCTCTTGAAGCGTGGTTGCGATCGAGTCTCTAAACGAATAGACCTCCTGTCTCAAGTCTGATCCGACGGAGGAGACGCTTGCGAGCGTGTTGATGAAACACGTGCTCCTCGCAATCCTTGTTGATGATCCAATCGGCGAATCTCTTGATCTCGACACACGAGATCCGACGTTTTCTTTCACGAGCGAGGTGCACCGAAGGAGACGGAGATCCACGAGCAAATGATGAGGTAGCATAACGACGATGCTGCAGCAATGGAGAACCTCTCTAGGGCATACATGGTAGACAGCCACATGAGAGAAGAAGAGAGGGCATGTAGAGAGAGAAAGATAGAGAGAGTGAGACTTATGTTCTCATTGTGTAAAGAAGAGCAAAGGGATGCCTCTCCTTTTATAATATTTTGGGATCCATGGATATCAATCCAATCCATGGGCAACACAAATCCAATGGCTCACATTGATTTGTGTTTCTTTTAATGGCTAAGATTTGTGTTAGTAAAAACAAACAACAATTAATTTAATTTAGATTAAATGTATATTGATAAATAAATATTATTTAATCTCAAATTAAATGAATCAAGCATGGAGATTATGGAATGAAGATTGCCTCCTTCTATAATATGGGATTTGGTGGCAATCTCACGTAATCTCATGATATCTCATGAGATTACTTTATTCCATGGAAATCTCCAAGATTTAAAACAATATTTGTTGTAAATTATTCAACAAAAATAACTCATAATTATTTTGTGAATATTTCAATCTTGTCACTGGAAAATTGTGAATCACATTCACAACCCAAAATAAAAAGTGAATTACATTTTCAATTAATTGTCTAATGTGAATCCAATTCACATCAACATTTAATTAACAAATGTAAATTACAAATTGCCCTCTCTTATATATTACAAAACACATTTACAATATATATGATTAATATGGATAATGCTATCCACATTATTCATATCCATGATAATTAAATCATATTTAATCATCTTGGATGTCTATTCTCTTGTGCCCAATTAATGTAAATCACATTCACATTATTCACATCTTTGATAATCAAATCTCATTTAATTATCTAAGATAACTCTCTTTATAATATGAATCAAATTCATAATATTCATGATAATTAAATCACATTTAATTATCCATTTTCTCAATGCTCGGACACATTTATCAATAACGAAATTATCCTGAACTCTTTCGAGGATAATGTGCTTTCTTCGCGGATACTTGGAGATAAGGACAGGGCGATTGTATTGTTCCACGTATAGTGACTTGGATATTGAGATCACATCTCAAATTCGGATCTCAGGCCTCCCATAGATGCTTGATTAAATCAAGACCGTAAATATAATCTTCTCATTGCATCTGAATCACATTCAGATCAATGTCCAATATTTGGACCAAGATCTGATTACTTCTCTACTGAGAGGAGTCACTAAGATCCAGAACCGTTTCATCACTCCCTAGGAATGGAAGCGTCATGGTTATACAATCGTTTATGATCACATCACCCTCATGTATTCCCAATACCTGTACATCATGTATACTAGAAGACCCAGAATAATCCTGAAGTATAAGATCAATTTTACACTGTCTACTTCTGAGATTTATCATTAAGTTTCTCATTTGACTATTGGGACTTGGTATCGATCATATATTTTACAAAAGCATATATCATACCCAGGTGTTTATCATATACTTTCCAAAAGTATATATCAAACTTACAAATTCAGTCAAGCTTCCAAAGCGAGACGACCGTGCACGGAATTTGATTCTTCCCAATATCTCATGAGTGTGCTCATGTCTTCCGGTTCAGTAATGAACCTGTATGATCCCTTTGAGAGATCGTATTATTCATATGCCCTTATATGCACACCAGTGCATCGATATATAGACCTTGATTAGGTCATCAACCTATTGGTCTGCCAAATGTACATACTCAGACATATAATAACACATCTGTCTCCGGTCAGAGGATGCGAGCCTATATCATAACAGCGTACGGCATAGGACTTTGGTTATCTCGATCTCGTTAAGTCAACTCTTTTACCTAACTAATCTGACACCTCCGAATCTCTATTCCCATTCAGAGGACCTGCATCAAGAGGTCGGTCAAATATCAGCTTAAATGAGAAAGGATTCTCATCTCTTACGCAGGCTGGAGATCATCTCTTAATAATCATTTGACGGTCCTTGATGAGTCATCAAGCTAACTCTTTAGATATTCATTATAACACCAGCCTCTATGATTCAATAATTGAATCAAAAGCTATATAATCATCAAGATGGCCATGGTACATAAACCTAATTGTACTAAGGGACCTATTATGCAAATTAGTTATTCTTCATTTCACATGGGAATGATATTTTGCAATAACATTTATTGCATAATGGCTCGCCCTGGGATCGCATGTCCAACACCTTGGTCTTGGTATATCACCAAGTTGCAATCATCCATTATTTCTTCTTGAGCTCGAATCTATAGTCAAGATCTTGACGCTACGACCTGAAGCTCTCAAGCATCGATTACGACAGTGATTCCTCTTCAATTATTCTTTGATTTCTCTGCAAATTCTAGTTGTGTTATTCATCTTGTTTTTCTTGTGTTTTAAACCAATTTCAAGGTCCTTCTCATCCAAGGTTTCATAGATCTGAATATATGTATTTCTTTGCCTCACATCACTAATTCACGCTTTTACTCTAGTTAATCTAATCTGCTTATCCATAAGTGTGATCATGTTGATTCATTCTAGTCTGCACCTTAGCCTGTCACCCATTAGGGTTCATCTCCAACAACCTCTACAAAACCCTCTTCTCATTCCCAAATACCGTGTTTTATTCATTTTTGGTTTGTGCTAGCATTTTAGGTGCTCATGGATTATTTGATCGGAGAACGTGGCTATGCTTCAATGTCCATATTCTTAATCTCAATGCTTTAGCGACAGATCAATACGAGGGCTCTCTTTTTGTCTTTGACTCAACCCCAACTTTGCGGCAGCTTCAGGAAGGTCATCCGACCTTAAGTGGCACCATAGGAGAAAGGCGGAGGCGATAAGTCCTCATCGGAGATCAATTCGAGCGCTAACACCTGCGGTGGAGTAGAAGAACTAGAGAGTACATGCCACTGTCGATCTCTCCCAAATTGGGTGATATCCGATGGTTTTGATCAGGTTGCATCACTGGTCTGAAGCATCGATTCTTTACTAAGACTTGGGTGTCGAGCCTGTTCCCGAGCCTGCAGCGAGTTGCCACATTGCACCTGAACCATCTACCCAAGCCTAGCACAGGCACATATTGCATGTGTGTGATCTTCGACAAATTGAAAGAACCCGATGACTTCTTCAAATTACAAATAAGTCCCTACTGTGGCTAATTTACATTGATACCCCAGCAAGTTTACTTATTGCATCCGTACCCCTATAAGGATTGTTGTGTAATTTTTATTTCTTATGAATAAAAATTGAAATCTTTATTGCAAAGATATCCCTGGATTAAACATTTAATATATCCTTTTATATATGGATCTGTTTTGAGTGATTTTTGTCTCGTTGGAAAGCTATTTTGATGCTCTACATGTTGTCCTACAAAATTTTTGATTTAAAAATCACGTTTAATTTGTCCCTTTTCCTATGTTCTTTAAATGACCTTGGAATGAAAATGAAAAAGGACTTTTTACGAGGAATTTAACTTGATATTCACAATGAATCTTAGTGACTTTATTCTGATTATTTTTATTTATATCATCAAGTCATCAATTGATTTAGTTACTCCTTAATTAATTAAGCATGAAAGTGACATCAAAAGATTAAGTACTATTGAATTCTTCTAAGACATAGATCATCATTTGCCTAATTCATGCCTTGTTAGCTACTGAATCAATTCAAGAAATTTCTGTGATTAATACAAGTTATTTGTCATGCATCTATTCATATTGTGGTTGTTAAAAATGTTTGATTCTGCATATTTGTTTTCATTAAAAATAAGAGCATAAAAAAGATGTTAAATTTTGTCTCTTTTGTGTTTTTGCATTCACTCACGATGATCATCCTATAAATCACTTTTTTAAGTATTTGACATTTAAATTGATTCACTGAATTGCTCGTGTCCCTATGTTAGACCCTAAACTTCCCAGGTATAAATTAAAGCCGAGAAACTCTTCGCATAGAACTTTCTCTCGGTTTTGTATGGTTCATTAAGTGATCGTGCTACAACAAGTGAAAATTAAGACAAGCATTTAGCAATTTATCTTATGGTGTTGTTATCGGGGATGCGATAGCTTTAGTGATTAATTTTGGGTTAAATATTTACTTGGTGAATTTCTAGAAAAATAATCACGAACTTATTTTGTTGTCTTGACTATTTTGTTTATTGTTTGCATTATTATTTACTGATATGATTATCTCTCTCTAATTATTTGTCTAATTAAATCTTCTTTGTGGTAGGTCTGTGGAGTGATTGATCTTCGGAGGACCATAGAGGTGAGCAATTTGGAGTCCTTGTTGGAGAGACTACGGAGCAGTAACTGAGAGAGAATTAATTTAGTTAATTAATGTCATTAATCGTGTTGTAATTAATTGTAACTTAATTGCCATTTACAATGACTTTTAGGTGAAAACTCGTGAGTGTAATGAAGGCTTGTTAACTTTATTTTTTATGTGATGGTTGTGTTGAGAGTTGTTCTTGACTTGAGTGGCAATTTTAGGTCAAAGCACCATGCCAAAAAGATATATTGTAGGTTTTTGCTTGATCTAAATTATAATTTAGGACACACCACTTTATCTCATTAGATTCAGAATTGCAAAAGTCATAGGAGATTCATAGACTCACATTGCATACATTCTACTTAGTAAAAAACGAACTGATTTATTCACCGTTAATAGAACTTTTGCTTAGTTGTGGTTTTTTGACTTGCATTATTTAGACAGTTTTTATATATTCAGCCCATACATCTACAAGGAGAGTGTTGTGAAGCGTTGTAAGTATCTCTAAATGACAACATTCATCATAGTTTCCTATTGCAGTCTCATTTCAGACTTCTCCCTCAGTTTTTGAAGCTTAAAATTAAAAGGAAAAGTGACTGTTTAGTTGACGATGACTGGGTGCTCTCACTAAATCAAGCGATAACCTAATCTCTTAAAATTAGGATTGAAATTATGCAAGTTGTCCTAATTTAATTTGGAATAAAATCAACCTTGTATTACGAGCAGTAAAACCCTCATTATTTGCAAGTACTTGCCCCCAGACAAAGTGGGTGAGGACGTAACCCCTAAGGAATAGAGCAAAAATCCTTGGACTTGTGCCCTAAGAGCTTGGACTAACTTTTAGGGTCTTGTTATTGCTGTAAGCACTTGCCTCTGACCATTAAAAGAAGTTCTCTTGTTTCTTGTTGGTGTGTTCAGTCGGCTTGAACTTGAACTACCTTAGGTGACTACACCTGTGAGATAGCATAAGTTTGTTTTGAATCACTAAACTAAAATTGGCTAACACTCGATCTTCAGTGTTGAGTTGGCAAATCAATTCAAAGGGGTTTGTATTGATTGTTTTGTGTGAGTAACTTCGCATATTCACGTGCCCAGTAAACTAGATTTTTTTTGTATCGAGCATGCTCAAATCTCGTATCTTTTGAAATTCGAAGATGGATAATTGGTCGGATATTTGCTCAGACTTTGCGAGCTTGTCACTGAACCACCCAAATATCATGCCTTCATAGGTGCAGTCCCCTTGTTCTTTAACTGAACCATCCAAGTTTAGAAATAACCCTTGTTTCTAACCAGTGTTCATGATTGACTCTTTGGGGGGTGACTAAATCACAACTAACCTTTTTTCTTCTTAACTCATTGAGGAAGATCATTGCCTTGGTGAGGTCGATTTGATATCATTATCTTCATCTATATCTAATTTAATCCTTCGTTTGATGAAGGTGACAAAGATGCAGGTAAGATGCCTTATAAGAGACATAATGGAGAGGAGGAAGAACGAGAGGACCCTATGCATGCAGTAGCGGCTAGGTTAGGAGAATCAGAATAGAACCAAGCACTTATGAGAACACAACTTGGCTAGTTAAAGTTGGGTAGATATGCACCTATGGACGTGACATACAACCCTATGCAATATTAGATGGTCAATTGGTTGAGCCCAATCAAGCCCGAAGTTGAATATGAGTTGAAGCCATAGTTTCTCAGTTTGTTGCCTCATTTCCATGGGAATGCACATGAGGAGCCATATGCCTTCCTCAAGGACTTTGGGTTGGTCTGCACTAACCTTAGACATCCTAGGATTAGCCAAGACTACATTAGGCTCAAAGTCCTTCCTTTTTCCTTAAAGGACAAGGCTGATTATTGGATGAAGAACCCAAGGGTTGTTATAGCTACTTTGTGCAGTTCAAGAACAAGTTTCTGCCAACCTCCCAATGAAGTTTTCTGTGATATATAGAAGAGATCAAAGATCTCTTACAGAAGTGTCCGTATCATAGCTTAGAGCCTACCATCCTGGTTCAATATTTTTATTACGGTCTACACCTATAGTGCATGATTTGGTTAGTGTTGCTTATGGAGGCATATATACTTCATGAGGTGTGGGCACCATCTGGAAGGTGTTCGAGCAAATGGCTGAGACAAGTAGAGCACAAACTATGAGTAAAGCTCAGCTAGAGACCCCCATACCATTCTTATCAGGAGGAGGAGTGAAGGTTACAATGGATCCTTTTGAAAAGGGAATTATAGTAGACAAACTTACCGTTGTTGACAGGATCAATAGGTGAATGGATGAATTGGACATCAACTTTGTCCAAACTGCCTAAGCAGATGGCGAAGATTTCTGAGAAGGTATCCAAGATGAAGGTACCGATTGTGGCTGTACCTACAGCTCCTGTATACTGTGTTCATTAAATTCAGAAGTAGCAGATGTCAAGGCCACCCCATCCATGGGTAGAGGACCAGTCTCTAGCCCATTATTGTCAACAACAGCCACCTTCTGTAGATACAGTTTCTAAGGAGCCTCCACAGGTGTGGGAGGTAAATGGTGTGTGGTACACCAATGACCCTGCCAGGAAGGGGAGTTTTGGGGACCATTTCTCCTACCAACGTTCTTAGAATTTCTATAACACTTCATTTACTCCTATACCTCTTCCAGCACCACAGAGCTCTGGAGCTATTCCTTCCTAGGAACATAGGTAACAACAGTAGTAGTACATCCATCAACAGATGTATCAGTCGGGACAGTAGGCCCACATGTTGAACATCATACCCAGAAGTAGTAGCCCCATGGCTATTAGGGCCAATCTTCACATTCTTCATTTCCTTCTTACAGCAGCAACATTCATCTTCAGGTTCCATTGATTTTCAGAGACAGATTCTTGAGGAGTTGTGTTCCTACAGGAACGAGGTACAAGATTTGAGGGTTGATCTCAACTGCCTTTGCCATTTACATGAGGAGCGCATTGACCCTTCTACATTTTTTACCGCCCAGGTTCAAGCTAATCCCAAGAGCTTGAACAAGACTCAACAACAACAGCATTTTTGGATCAGGTATTCTACCCAGATTCTCACAAATGTGACAACGAAATCTTTCCATTTAATTGTGTCAATCATATGTCTCTCAGGAGCGGATGGACCATGGTCGTACTTGATTGGGCAAGGGACATGAAGAGTACCAACTCTGAGGTTCAGCCTAAGGAGACTTCAGGGGACGATTAAGCCAGGCATCTACCAGAGACATCCAAGAAAAGAAGAAGAGAGAGGAAGATTAGAGCAACACATCACGCATTAGATTCAGAGTCTATGGAGGACCTTGAACATTCAGTTGAGGAGAATTCATATTCTACAGGCAGTCCCCAACCTGTAGTAGACGATTCGATTTTTATCCAAATGTAAAAGATTCAATTGTAAAAAACTCGATTTTTAGATATAATAAAGTGGATGTTTATGTTTATGATTATGAGTCTTCATAGTCTTCTTTAGCTATCCCTTTCCCCTGTGCTCTTATGGCAGGAAAACACATCATAAATAAGATTAAAAAAGATGATCCCAAAATGGCATGATTTTGTAGAGATAACATAATGCTAAAGGTGCCATTTAATGAGTATGTGGCCAGTCATCCTGCATTTCAGAAATACTTGAAGGTGAGATGCATACCTAGTAGAGTCAGCATGACGAAATCAAATAGTTATGTCAAGACACATGTTCTCTGAGTTGCCACTACATTTTGTCTCAAGAACCAACAATTGCCAAAGAAAAGAGATATTTAGGTGCGCATTATGTGGTGAGTCATATCTATGACATAGCGTTTCCATGCACTCTCCTAGACAATGGCTCTTCGATCAACTTATTACCCTATGACTTGTATGAGAAATTGAAGTTAGGGCCTTTACGCAAATCTAGAGCTTTACTCGAGTTTGCAGATAAGTCAATGAAAAAGGATAAGGGTGAGATTAAGATGTACTTATCTTGATTGGGGGACATGACTACTGGGTGGACTTCATTGTCCTTGACATGAACATCCCCAATCATTTGAGAGAGTAACTGATTATCCTTGGATGACCTTTTCTTAGCACCAATGAAGTTTCTTTTGATTATCAGACGGGGATGATGAAGTTCCATTCTCCAGGCGGAGAAGTAGAACTATAGAAGAAGCATATGAAATGGTAGTGACCAGATTTAGAGTCAAGCATAAATTTCTCTCCATGTTCAGAGGCAAACTGCAATGTAGTTAGTACAATTGGGATTTGGAGTAAAAACCTGACAATACAGTGTGGGACCCTCTCATCTGGAGAGGACACTATATGTAGAGCAGTTTATGAGACGTTGCTAGAGTTCTTAAGATTTGCATCTTCTTGTTCCCTTGATGACTTAGAAGTCCCTTTGGACTTGTCGATTCCTTTTCCTCAGGAACAATCAAGGGAATTAGATGATGGGTCGAACGCGACTTTGGCCGAATTACCATGTTTCCTTTGTGATCTGACTCCTTATTCTTCAATTCAGTTGGTGGATAGCATTACAGATGAATAATCTCTACTATGCAGCATAGATCTAGATTCAGTGGCAGTTCATCCCGATGTTCATAACGTTCTTCTTTGTCAGAGTTAAAGCCACAACTTCTTACATTGAAGTATTCCTTTCTTGCAGAACCAAAGAACAAGTTTCCTATTATCATTAGCTCTAGGTTGACTATAGAGCAGGAGACTAGGTTGTTAGACGTACTGGAGAAAAACCACAAGGCTTTAGGACGGACTTTGTTGGATCTCATGTGTATAAACCCCTCCATTTGTTCGCAACACATTTATATTGAGGATAATGTTAGACCTTCCCGTGAATTTCAGAGGAGATTTAATCCAAATCTCTAGGAAGTGGTTAAGAAGAGTTTGAGAAGTGGTGTGGCGCTTAGTTTATTTACCCCATTTTGGATTCCAAGTGGGAAACCCCTCTTCATGTTGTTCCGAAGAAGTCAGGACTTCAGATGGTCACCAATGTTGAGGGAGTTGAGATTACGACATGAGTAGCCACATTGTGGCACGTCTGTGTCAATTATAGAAGCATGAATTCTGTGACCAAGAAAGATCACTTTCTCCTACCTTTTATCCATCATCTTTTGGACAGATTAGCGGGGAAAAAGTTATTCTATTTTCTTGTGGGTACCTCAGGCTACAATCTAGTAGCCATCGCCCTTGAGGACCAAGAAAAGCTCACTTTACATGTCCTTTTGGCACATACGCATTCATGCACATGCCTTTTCAGCTATGCCATGCCCCAGGTACTTTTCAGCAATGCATGATAGTCGTGTTTGCCGAAATGGTAGGGGATTTCCCAGAGGTCTTCATGGACAAATTCTTGGTCCATGGTGATTTATTCGATTCTTGGTTAGCACACCTAGACCGAGTCCTTCAGAGGTGTAGAGAGGTGAATTTAGTACTCCTGTGAGAAAAGTCATTTTATAGTCAAGGAGGGTATTGTGTTGGGGCATGCCATCTCCAAAAAGGGAATGGATATTGACCCTACCAAGGTGGATGTGATAAAGAAACTTGATCCACCAACCAAAATCAAGTCAATGCCGTCATTTTTGGGGAATTTTGGAGTTTATAGACGATTTATTCAAGATTTTTCTAAGATTGTCCGACCCCTTACTGAGCTCTTAGGAAAGGACATCAATTTCTTTGTAGATCATAAGTATCTTGAGTCCTTTGAGCTCCCTAAGAAGAAGATATGTGACTCACCGAATATGTAGGCTCTTGATTGGTCTCTTTCCTTTGAGATCATGACTGACACTTCGAATTTTGCTATAGGAGTCGTATTGGAGTTGCGACGAGATCAGATTCTGTTCGCAATTCACTATACAAGAAAAGTCTTAGACCCTTCACGGAAAAATTATACCGTGTCCAGAAAAGAGATGCTTTCCCTACTTTTGGCTTTAGAGAAGTTTATTTCAGTTATTCTTGGCTCTAAAGTGACAGTGTTTACCGATCATTCATCCATTAGGTATCTCATGGAAAAGAAGGATGCAAAGGTGCATCTTCTTAGGTGGATATTGTCACTTTAGGAGTTTGATTTGTAAATTAAGGATAAACCTTGAGTCAAGAATGTAGTGGTTTATCATCTTTGAAGGATAGAGATCCCCTTATTCTGAGCCAATTCGAGAAACCTCTCTAGATGAATCGATTTTGTGTTGTTGACTCACTTCCATGGTATGCCAACATGATGAACTTTATTGTCTCCAAGCAAGTTTCCCATGGTTGGACTATGAGAAATATAGACCGACTCAAGCCAGACTCGAGGGAATACCATTGGGAGGATCCGCTTCTTTTCTTTGAAGGACTAGATTGTGTATAGAGAAGGTGTATTCCTCAGGAGGAATACCAGAGTATCCTCATGTACTGTCATTCGCTCGACGATGGAGGACACCATTTTGGAAAGAGAACCACACATAAGGTGTTACAATATGGTTTGTTTTGTCCTACCTTGTTTAGAGATGCACTGATTTTGGATGGTCGTGCCCTATTTGTCAGATGATGGGAGGGACTATTGGTTCTAGAGATGGGATGTCCATGCAGCCTGTGATTGTTTATGATGTTTTTGATGATTGGGGCATAGATTTCATGGGTCCCTTCCCTAATAGCCAAGGTTTTGAGTGCATCTTGTTAGCGATAGATTATTTATCGAGATGAGTGGAGGCTATTCCAACCCAAGCCGCTGACAGTAGGATTGTCTGCAAGTTTGTAAGGATCATATTATTTCATGATTCGAGGTATCTAAAGTTCTAATTTCTGATGGGGTAGCCATTTTGTGAATAGACAGATGAAATCTTTAGCAAAGGATTATGTTTTTGAGCATAGAGTAACTAGTCCTTACCACCCACAGTTGAGATTTTAAAGTTTTTAAATAGGGAGGTGAAGAGAACTTCAAAGGCTAGTTCGTCCTAAAAGGAAGAATTGGTCTACGTTGTTCGACAAAGTTTTGTTGGCATATAGGATGACCTACAAGACACCTCTTGGCACTTCACCTTTTAGTATGATATATGGCAAGTCATGTCATCTGCACGCTGAATTGGTTCACAAGTTTGAGCGGGAAATTAAGAATATTAACTGGAGTTGTCACCTAGGAAAATTATATAGAGACCTTGACCTAAATGAGTTGATGGAAATCCGCAACTAAGCATATGACAACAGCTTGATCTACAAGGACAAAGTTAAGAAGTCGCATGATGCACATATTACATGCAAAAACTGAAGGATATGGTAAGATCCTTAAGCACGTCATGGAAATGTGAGGATCACATCATATGCGATCGGAGCAATTAGTCGTACTAGTTGCTCAAGGCAATGATATTTAGAAAAAATTTCGATGACGAAACCACAAGATCCAAGAACACTTCTCGGATCATTTCATCTAAACTAGAATTAGGTATTAAGGTTACCTCTTGAAGCGTGGTTGCGATTGAGTCTCTAAATGAAGAGACCTCATGTCTCATTTCCGATCCAATGGAGGAGATGCTTGTGAGTGTGTTGATGAGAGGCGTGCTCCTTGCAATCCATGTTGATGTTCCAAGCGGTGAATCCACTGATCTCGTCACACGAGATCCAACGTCTTCTTCGCAGCGAAGCGCACCAAAGGAGATGAAGCTCCACGAGCAAACAATCCGACAACATAATGACGATGTTGTTGTGATGACGACTCTCTCTAAGGCATCAAGTTAGACGACCACAAGAGAGAGAGGGAGAGGTTGATGTGAATGAGATAGAGAGATTTGTCCTAAAATCTTGACCTCTAAGAGTAAGGGGTGCCTCTTCTTTTATAGGGTTTTGGGAGTCCATGGATCTCAATCCATGGAAACAAAAAATGAATGGATGAGATTGATTTTTGTTTCTTTCAATGGCCATGATATTGATGTAAAAACACAATAATAATTAATTTAATTTAAATTAATATATATCGATAAATCAATATAAATAATTTCAAATTGAATTAATTAAATAACTTTGGAGAAAATGAGGAGATAAACCTCATCCCCTAATAAGGTGAGGATGACCACTCTTCCCCTTTGAAGATTGGTGGCTGTCCACCCTCTTGAGGTGGATTTGATCTATCTCTTCAATATCTCACGAGATCTCATTATCTCATTTTCTCATGATATCTCCAAGATTTACAACAACACTTGTTGTAAGTTATCTTACAAAAATAATTCATAATTATCTTGTGAATATTGCAATGATGCCTTTGGTAAAATGTGAATCATATTCACATCCCAAAACAAAATGTAAATTATATTTTCAATTAATCATACAATGTAAATCCAATTCATAATAATAATTAATTAATAAATATAAATTACAATAGTCTCTCTCTTATATATTATAAATCACATTTACAATATATTTATTATTAATATGGATAGTGTTATCCACATTAGTCATATCCATAATAATTAAATCACATTTAATCATCTTGGATCTCTATTCTCTGGTACCCAAACAAAATGAATCACATTCACATTATTCACATCTTTGATAATTACATCACATTTAATTATCTCAGATAACTCTCCTTATAATATGAATCAAATTCATATTATTCATGATAATTAAATCATATTTAATTATCTATTTTTCTCAATGCTCGGATACATATATCAACAATGAAATTATCTTGAACTCTTTCAAGGATAATGCGCTTTCTCTGCAGATACTTGGAGATAAGGAAAGGGTGATTGTATTATTCCACGTATAGTGACTTGGATATTGAGATCACATCTCTAATCCAGATCTTGCGGACCTCTCAGAGATGCTTGATTAAATTAAGACTGCAAATTTAATCTTCTCATTACATTTGAATCACATTCAGATCAATGTCCAACATTTGGACTACGATCAGATTACTTCTCTATGAAAGGAGTCACTAAAATCCATACCTATTTCATCACTCCCTCAGAATCGAAGCGTCATGGTTATACAATCATTTATGATCACATAACCCTCAGATATTCCTAATACTTGTACATCCTGCACACTGGAAAACCCTGAATTAAACTGAAGTATTATATAAAATTTACACTATCTACTTCAGGGTTTCTATCATTAAGTTTCTCATTCGATCATTGGGAGTCGGTATCAATCATATACTTTCCAAAAGAATATATCATACCTTGGTGTTGATCATATACATTCCAAAAGAATATATCAAACCTTAGAAATTCAGTCAAGCTTCCAAAGTGAGACGACTGCGCACAGAATTTGATTCTGTCCAATATCTCATGAATGAGCTCATGTCTTCCAGTTCAACAGTGAATCTATATGATTCCTCTGAGAGATCGTATTACTCATATGCCCTTGCATGCACACCAGTGCGTCGGTGTATAGATCTTGGATAGGTCATCATCAACCTATTGGTCTGCTAAATGTACATACTCAGATATATGTAGCAATACATCTGTCTCTGATCAGAGGATGCATGCCTATATTGTGACAACATATGACATAGGACTTTGGTTATCTGGATATCGTTAAGTCAACTCATTTACCTAACTTATCTAACACCTCTGAATATCTATTCCTATGCAGAAGACCTGCATCAAGAGGTCAATCAGATATCAACCATTAGAGAAAGGATTACAATCTCCTTCTCAGGCTGGAGATCATCACTTAATAACCATTTGACGGTACTTGATGAGTCCTCAACCTATCTCTTTAAATATTCATCAAAGCACCAACCTGTATGATTCAATAATTGAATTAATAGTTGTATGATCATTAAGATGGCCATGGTACATAACTCTAATTTTACTAAGGGATCTATTATGCAAATTAATTATTCTTCATTTCAGATCAGGGAATGATATTTGCAATAACATTTATTGCATAATGGCTCGTCGTGGGCTCGCATCTCTAGCGATCACCCACTAACCCAAAGAGCCATTAATGGGATAATCTTTAAAACCACACTCAATTGACAATCATCGTATATTTAGAAAAATAGCTAGGTAAGATTATCAGTCACTCTGTTCCCGAGAGACTATGCCAAGTCCTTACGACACTTGCATATCTCCTAATAACAGTGCTCACATCTAATGTGAATATTGCATCTTATGCAAATAATACTCAATCTTGTCAGTTATAGTGTCCTTGATACTACAGTTCAATAATTATTATAACAACTATTTCCATTATCCTTATTAGAATACCCTTATTCTTGGAGATCTCTATCTCCTAAGGTATCCGCAATTAAGACCTTTTAGATCTCCATCTATAAAGTCTTAATTTATTGAAGATAAGACTTTGAGTTCACTATCTCTAAGTCTTGTCATCTTTGAAGATATTGTTATTACTACTATCAAGTGTTTTATCTCCATAGTAGGATTAGTAACAGTTTACTACTCCCATTGCATGACAGACGTCTGGCTTTTGTACATACTAGCATACACTAAACTTCCCAAAGCTGATGCACTAGGACATACAACTTTGGTATTTACATCATCAACTCTTTGAGGTGCTATCCCTTCAGATAGGTCAATAACCTATCTTAAGGGAAGGAAGCCTTTCTTAGAATTTTCCAAAAAAATGGAACTTCTCCAAGGTGTATCACTAATGTGATGGTCTCAATTCCCTCTTCTCTTTGCTTCTAAACAACTTCATAACTAAGATCTAAGAGGCATCCTTGAGATCATATCTCAATGTATGGACTAGCCAGATTGTAAAACACTTATTATCATCCTTGTATCATTCGAAATTATTAGGATATTATCTACATTTAGCACAATGAACACAGTGGCACTCCCACTAAGCTTCACATGGTTCATCACGATTCTATTTGAAATCGTAACATTTAAAATTTCATCAAATCGGATGTTCCAACTGCAAGAAGCTAATTCAAGTCCATAGATGGAGTTCTTCAGCTTGCACACCTTTCTATCCTAAACCATGAAGCCCTAGGACTACTTCATGTGAATATCCTCAGAGAGGTATTCATAGAGGTATGAAATCTTGACTCACATCTTAAATATGTAAAAGTCAAGTTGTGTAGCTGTAGTTAGCAATATTCTGATGGGTTTAAGCAATGTCACTGAAGAGAAAGTCTCACTACAAGCAATGTCTTCTCTTGGGTGTGTAGATAATGGCTACAAGCCATGCTTTGAAGGTCTCTTCCATCTCATGTGGTTCCCTCTTTCTCTTGAAGATCCATTTACACCTTAATGGGTCTTACCCATATAGTTGAATCCTCAAGGGTCCATATACAATACTTGTATATGAAGTCTACTTTAGACTTTTATTGCTAACATCCATCTTTTCGTGTCATGATCTTCAGAAGTTTCATCACACGAAGTTCGATAATTTTTAGACTTAACCGACACATGGAATCCATCCTCAAACTCATTTGAAGAGGTATGCGTGTTTCATCTTTATTTTCCTTTTAGTTTCCAATTTCAGGAGCCTCATTATCTTCTCAATATTAAATGAGTTCCTTTACTTCACTTTCATCTTGATTCTCAAGAGAGTCATCCTCTAAGAGTCATATGCTTAAAGATGAGATCTTTTATGAATCTCAGGGTCATAAAGTAGGTATCCAATACCATCCTTTATTATCCTAATGAAGTAGCACTCTCTAGTGCATGATTCCAGCATACTAGCATGAAACCTTTATTAAGGATATATATTGTAGTCTCTACTACATATATATACCTTCGAAACTAAGAGGTAATTATGCTAATATTTATCATTGATCAAATCATGTCACACATGATCCAATTGTATCTCCCTACAGCTCTATTGAGTTAAGGTACATTAGGAGGATTAAGATAGGAATGATATCCATATCTCCATGAGGCATTTCTTTGAATTCATCTAATATGTACTTACTACCTTGAATTGATCTAATTCATTTGATTTTCCTTAAAACTTTGGTTCTAAACCAAAATTGTGAAATCTTTAAACATGTCAAAGCTTTCTGGTAAAGGGAAGAAATATCATATCACAAATAATCATCGAATGATATCACATATCATTAATGTTCATTATGATATAGATGATCCACATACATCAATATGTATGAGATCATGAATACCTTGACATCTTAAACCGTTCATAGAGAAGGGTGTATTGGACATTTTACTTTGAATACAATATTCACAAGCATTCAAGATTTGAAATTTCAGACAATCTAAAGTTTCATCTCTTACTTGTCTATTGATATCATCAACATACATATGTCCAAGGCTTGATGGTAGATCATTGTGAAGTGATCTTCATCCTTCTATTGATCTTTTAAATTTTTATTTTCAGAATTAGAAATGTTAATGAACCATTCATTAATTTTTCTAATTTCAGTGTAGTCCTCCAGATGTCAGTTTACTGTCTGAAATATATCCATCATAATTCTTTATGACATGTTTATTCCAGAATTCATGTTTATTCCCAACATTTAAAAATAAATAATGAGTGTATTCTTGCATCTTGGTCAAAGAGACATTCTCTAAGACTAAGGGCTTCCCACTGAAAATTTGAAGTCTTTCTATCCAATAGAGATTGTTGAAACACTTGCATCAATATCCATGGGGATGACTATCAAACTTTAAGATCAAATTTTCTAATCTTCTAAAACATATGCAACCAAATGCAAGTGTTATTAGAAGAATGAGATACAATTATCAGACTTTTAATCTTATCCAATAAGAAAGTCAATTTTAATGATTAAATGTAGATTATAGATTTTTCCGATGCATTATGTGGGTTATTCTCTAAGGATTTTAGATAGTCCAAATAGTCACACTTACAGTACATCAGCTTATTGCAGTATTGGCATTCATCCAACTCTTTGGATGTCATATGGAAGTCAAAGAAGTACAGTCAACTCTTTCACTTTCCTTCTTAATTGGGTCTGACCCATGCTTCCACTACACTGCTTTCATCTATAAACAACCGTTGCTTAAGACAAAGGATCTCTTATGTTGAACTCAAAAGATTGCAATATAAGAGTATTTAAACATTTATACATGCTTCGTTAAATTCATATAATATGAATATTATAAAGTTTCATGAATGACTAGAGTATAGATAGTAGAATGATGACACTCATCATATCTACATGCATCATAACTCTAAAAGACTTTGGTTGAGGTAGGTACTCTAAAAGACTTTGAGCCACCATTCTACATAATGCAATGAACCAAGTCATTCATGATTAAATGTTGAGAGTGCATATGTATGCCAGAAACATCTTCTTAGATTTTATAAGGATTATTTGACAATTACGATCATCATCAAAATGTCACTTCCAAAGTACATTTGATGAGAGATCAAGACTATAGAGGTATAGAAACCCTAGGGTTGTAGTCGTATTGTCTATTTAATTGTCATTTCTCATTATTATGAGGAAACTTGCACATTGCAGCCACATACATTATGTGTCCAACTGCAAGTACAATATCTTGATCATGGATACAATCCATGATATTTTACTGGTTATTGTTGAGTATAGTATTGAGTGGATTTAATGAGGATTATCTAAATAAGAAATTTGCTAAATATATTAATTTGATTTAGGAATTTTTATATCAAAGTTGTCAAAATTGAAAATTCATTCCCTTAATCACTTTTAATGTAAGAGATATACTTGCCATTATATCTCTAGCAAGATCTGGGATCTCCTTTCTTATCTTTGTCACATCCCAATAATATGAGAACTTGCAACTCAGATAAAAAGAAGCAGGAACTCATTCCGCCTTGCAAGTATAACTTGCATTCTCAATTCGGTCTTTAACACCTGGGCCCACCACCCCTAAGGTGATGTTGACCCATCATTAATTAAACCAATCGTAAACAGGAATACAACTCGCTATGTGCAATCCAATATGGCCCCAATTATATGATGACTCCATATTGTGGTCACTACGCATACGTCCTTACCCTTTTCGAGAAGCAAATAGCCTGATCCAAATGCGTTTGTATGTAGGAGCTGTCACTTCGGACAAGCGTCTCCTACATATAATCCCTAGCGACGAAAATTTTTGCCTTGATGGGAGATCATGGATGTCACTTATGTCGTCCTCCATATCATGTTCAAATTTTAATTAGTTATTATGAATCATATTCATATAACTAATTCTTCCAAGAGAAATAACATCTATATTCATAATAGAGTATTTCAATTGGATATAATTCATTTAATCATATTAAATCAATTATTAATCCAATCAATTAATAAACTTGGTTCTTACTTGAAAGGATGGTATTATCTCAAAAATATTTATTATTTCAAATTTTAATAATTAGAAAAAAATACATCATGATTTCTCAAGCATTATCCCTTCCCTACCCGCGGTCATGGCAAGTACCGACGGGAGTGGGACAGACCATACACAGTACAACCAATTACCCCAACGCTCTTCGACTAGACACGATATCCACCTTGGGATAAGATAATGCCAAATAGATCACTTTGTACTTGAGATGATAATCGGCTTTTTAACCAATGTTATACCATATTGTAATAATCAAAACCATTTAGATTATAATGAAATTTGCTAAATAAATTCCCAAATCTATTCAAGCAACATGTTTGTTGGAAAGTGTATGATGTAACCAATTTGTGATCTAGATCATATCTAATCAATTATTGATTAAGGCGATGCCATTTAAGGGAACAATTATCATCAAATATTTCTTAATTATTTATTCATAATTATTCCAGTAAATTAACCATTAATTTCACTAGTTTATTAAACGACAATCACAAGGTTCTTTATAAGGATTGCAATTTCCAGCAGTGACCCTCACTTACTAAAATTAGCATTTCTCATTCATTTTAAATCCAGATCATGCAAAATTAGTTTCGAAAAAAAATTTAAATTTAATTTAAAATAGAACCCAAGTTATTAGCATGTATTCCAAGGCCTTTCATAACAATTATTAACTCCTCATTTACATCAAGATTCACCATCCCCAAAATAATGGATATATGATCATTAAAATGATCATAACTAGAGTTATCAGATTCTAAATCATGCAAACTCCAATCCCCGAAACAATGGATATTTTGTATTTAAACATTTTAAACAAAGCGAAATTAATCACAAGACAGGGATGCAAAAATGAAATGCAGTAAAATTTTCACAATCCCTAACGAGCCCAAGTCTTCCTAGGTTCATGGAGTGTATCCAAAACCTCCAACCTGGCTCTGATATCACTTGAAAGATATGGTAAAATCTTTAAACGCATCACGGAAGTGTTAGGATCGCATCGTATGCGATTGGGAGCAACTGAAACTAGTTACTCGAGGCAGCGGGATTTAAAATTTTTTTCAAGGACGAAATCACATGATCTATGAACACTTCTTGGATCGTTTCATCTAAACCACAATTAGGTATTAAGGTTACCTCTTAAAGCGCGGTTGCAATTGAATATCTAAATGAAGAGACCTCCTGTCTCAAGTGCGATCCAACAGAGGAGATGCTTGCGAGCGCGTTGATGCGATGCTTGGTCCTTGCTATCCGTGTTGATGATCTAAGTGACGAATATCGTAATCTCTTCACACGAGATCCAACGTCTTCTTCATGAGCGAGGCACACTGAAGGAGACAGAGATCTACGAGCAAACAATCTGACAACATAATGACGATGCTACAACGATGGCGACTCTCTCTAAGGCATCAAGGTAGAAAACCAAAGAGGGAGAGGGAGAGGTTGGTGTGACAATGTGATATATATATATATAGAGAGAGAGAGTTGTCATAAAATCTAGATCTTGTAGAGCAATGGGTGCTTCTTCTTTTATAGGGTTTTGGGAGTCCATGGATCTCAATCCATGGACACCCAAAATCAATGGATGAGATTGATTTGTGTTTCTTTCAATGGCCATGATGTTGTTGTAAAAACACAACAATAATTAATTTAATTTAAATTAATATATATATATATAGATAAATCAATATAATTAATTTCAAATCAAATTAATTAATTAACCTTGGAGATAATGAGGAGATAAACCTCATCCCTTAAGATGAGGGGGACGACCACTCTTTTCCTTTGAAGATTGGTGGTTGTCCACCCTCTTGTGGTGGACTTGTTCTATCTCTTCAATATCTCATGAGATCTCATCATCTCATGGGATCTCATTTTCTCTTGATATCTCCAAGATTTACAACAATAATTGTTGTAAATTATTTCACCAAAATAATTAATGATTATCTTGTGAATATTGCAATCATGCCTTAGAAAAAATGTGTGTCACATTCACATCCCAAAGCAAAATGTAAATTATATTTTCAATTAGTCATCTAATGTGAATCCAATTCACATTAATAATTAATCAACAAATATAAATTACAATAATATCTCTCTCTTATACATTATAATAACATTTAAAATATATTTATGATTAACATGGATAGTGCTATCAACATTGTTCATATCCATGATAATTGAATCACATTTAGTCATCTTGGATCTCTATTCTCTTGTGCCCCAAAAGAATGAATCACATTCACATTGTTCACATATTTAATAATCAAATCACATTTAATTATCTCAGATATCTCTTCTTATAATATAAATTCAATTCATATTATTCATGATAATTGAATCACATTTAATTATCTATTTTTCTCATTGCTCGGATACATATATCAACAATGAAATTATCATGAACTCTTTCAAGAATAATGCGCTTTCTCCGTGGATACTTTTAGATAAGGACATGGCGATTGTATTGTTCCACGTATAGTGACTTGTAAATTGAGATCATATCTCAGATCCAGATCTTGCGGACCTCTCATAGATGCTTGATTAAATCAAGACCACAAATCTAATCTTCTTATTACATCTGAATCACATTCAGATCAATGTCCAACATTTGGACCAAGATAAGATTACTTCTCTATGAAAGGAGTCGCTAAAATCCATACATGTTTCATCACTCACTCAGAATGGAAGCGTCATGGTTATACAATCGTTTATGATCACTTCACCCTCATGTATTCCTAATACATGTACATCTTGCACACTGGAAGACCCGGTATAAACCCGAAGTATTAGATCAATTTTACACTATCTACTTCAGGGTTTTTATCATTAAGTTTCTCATTCGATCAATGGGAGTCAGTATCGATCATATAGTTTCCTAAAGAATATATCATACCTTGGTGTTGATCATATACTTTCCAAAAGCATATATCAAACCTTACAAATTCAGTCAAGCTTACAAACCATAACTCTCGTCAGAATATCGTTGAAGTGATTCAATTTCTGATTTCTCAGAAAAGGCACGATTCATCAATATACTTTCACACCACTAGATTCTGCATTAGCATATTCTTATTCTTCCTGACATCATTCTTTTAGATTTTCTTTGACTTTTATTCTTTGTCCTACTTACACATAGTCTACTTTTAGACTATGTATTGGGGGGAATCAGTCCCTACAATCTTCATTATTTATTCATGTGTTTATTCTTTGGTCTCTTTTATGTGTTTACCTCTTTTTATTTACTTAGGTTTTTCAAAGCATAAGTATAGGGGAGACCATCCCTGTTTGCTCATTCTGACTTATTCTTTCCCACACTTGTATTATTATGATCATCAGTTCTAACATTCTTTTATACTTAGTTTAGCTATGGCTTCATTTCACTTTGTGCTATGAGAACATAGAAAAAGTTATGTATAGGGGGAGCGTATCTCATAATTTTAAAAAGTTTTAAACTTTGTGGTGTTACGGGTATCGTATTATATTATTTGAACTGATTTCTTTACAAAATATTTTGAAAAAGATTTTGAAATTATATACATATCTGATATATTTTTCAAATGTTTTATGTGATTTGTGAAAATATGGATTGACATGTTTTGAAAAATCATTTGTAAAATATTTTGAAAACCTATATCTATGTGACAATATTTGTAAAAAGTATTCTGAATTCTTTTCAAAAGCTAAATGTGTGTGGGAGCTAACCTAACTCTTGTAATTAATCTTTAAAATAAAATAAAAAGTATTAATTATGTTTTGTCTCTTAAGTCTCTTTGTGTATTTGGTTCCTGAGAGGTTGTGACGATTTACCGAACGGTCTCGTCCTTAGTCTATATAAAGTTGTCTTGTTTTATAGTCTTTCAGAGTTCAACATGGAGGAAAGTTTGGACTTCAATTCTTTATTTTGGAAGATCAAGTTGATCGAATGTTTATTGAAAATACTGATGTCGATCAAGGAAGATGATTTATTGATAGAGGAATTAGATATGGAGGTTAGACACCTTTTCTTGAGGATATTCAATTCTTGAAATATCATCCTTCTTGTAAGTTGGGTCATCCTTGTGTGTCTAGCTTTTCTCTTTTAAGAAAAACCGAGGAGTCTATTGCAGGTTCCAAGGGTTTGATTTGACTTCCCATGATTTTTGAAAATTTTTGAGGCTTCCCATGTAGACATGGACGTCACTTTTGTGGAAGAATGGCATCATTCAAGGAGATTCAGATTTCAGTCGATGAGGATCCTTCCTAATCAGATTCTGAAGTGTTCTCTATGAGGAAGAAACAAATAAAACATAAGGTTGCTTGTGTCTTTAAACCTTGAGGATCCAATCTTGATTCCTAAGGAATTGAAGTCTATTTTTGTTTTATTGGGTATCCTAATGGAGGTCATGTTGTTGTGTTAACTTGTCAAGGTACTCATTCTGTTATCTTTGCCTTCTTAAAACTAATATCTTCCTTAATTCGTTTGTGAATAACTAACTAACTAACTTATGAATAAGAGACTCTCTGACATTTTCAATATGTACTCAAGGCTTGAGATGATTTTTTGCATTGGATTTAAGGAGTCCATAGATTTAAAGTTATCATGTCTTAATCATTAGGGTCTTGGACTTAAAAATTCAAACGCCCTAGTTAGAAGATATGTACCCTATATTGCGTGCTTAATCTTCTTTCAAAGAACTTGACTATAACTCTCATGCATGACTATATTCATAATTGAGATGAGTTGAGGTATCACTGAGGAGGCTGGGATTTGAAGCTTGAGTTTGGACTTGATCTCGATGATGCTCGAGGATGGGATAAAATTAATGATGGCTTCATGAAACCTGCGTGTCAGCACCATAGCTAGTATGGGACATGGTTCTTATATTATCTCTTTATTTTTACCTAAAGTGCAAGGGTGTGATGACGTGGAATTAATAAGTTGATCAGTGTGCACAAATCATTGGTAAAAGCAGTGGAGCAAGCTAAAAAGAAGGGAAGTTCCCTCTCCAAAAAACGATGATGAAAATTGTGAAAAACTCATTATATTACAAATCTAGATCATATGAGATTTTATTCAGGGCGAGCGCTTCCAACATTTTAGGTGTCTAATTGGACCAAATCTTAGGTTTTTTTGAGTCGGTCTAGTACCTCAAAAAGGGCTCCACATCGTTAGCGCTACAAGTTTGGGTGCAAGTATATTAGATGCTTTGAAAAGACGCATCCCGGTGTATTACCATGAAGACAAGCACAGACAACTCAATCTCTTTTGATGGACACACTGATTGGCAAACAAAACAATATACAAATGTATTAAGCATTGGAACTTGAGAGAAACCTTGTTCCAAAGAGAGGAAGAGAAAAGATGACACAATCCTAATACTTCCTTTTTCTGGTCGATCATCAAAGCCTTTTAAGTCTGACAAACTAAAGAGAAGGTGGATTGAAGAAAGACTAGAATTATTCCCCTGGAGCTGAGGGTTGGGTTCTAAAGAGAGGTTCTGAGATTGGAATTCTTGGCGATATTAAGAGTCTACTCTTGTAGAAGCAGTCAACACTGAGCCAAAAATTATATATATATATATATATATCTGTGTGTGTGTGTGTATGTGTACATTTAGAGTCTGAATATTGGAGAAGTTGAATTCCTTTTGATTAATTTGGATCAACTTAGGGTGCAGGAGTTTTAAAACCTAGTGTTATAGGTCAAAGCGAGCCTTGTATACTCAGATGCACATGTCATAGAACTTAATAATTAAGCAAACTCTTTAACTAATTCATTATTATTATTTAGCTCGAGGACGAGCTTAGCTTAAGTATAGGGGGTGATAAATCCCAGATTTATCTATGTTATTTTATAATATTATCTCTACAACTTAAGCTATTCACTAAGATTCATTAACTAGTAATACAAAATAATCTATTCACTAAGATTCATTAACTAGTAACACTAATTAATAATTTGTGTATTGTAAATAACTGACCATAATTAATATATATTATATAACCCTATTATTGTTCTATTGTTTTATGTATTTATTTCTCATTAAAAATAAAATAAAAATTAGTATAATATTATACATAAATAATTTAACGTAAAACCTAATTCAAAAATACAAACAAATATTAAAAGAAAAATAAAAATAAAATTGTTTTATTATTTTAATGTGTATTTAATTTTTATCTATATATAGATGACCCTCTTACTCAATGACTACTACATGAAAGTTGTAGATCTCATCAAGATCTAAGACTTTGATGTTTTGTGTTTTTACTAACTCTTTTTCCTTTTATTTATTTTTGAATTAATTCATTTTTTCTTTTCTTAATTTCCATTGGGCCACGTGGTGCCTCCACGACCGCCCACGTGGCCTATTATCCTCGCACCCATCACTCTGCTTGTGAACCGTTGGATCTATATCCAATGGGCCATTGCCTTCGTCAACCTCCCGACTCTCATTTTCAAAGCGTCGCACCTCTTCTTTAGTAGTAACTTCTCGAACTTATTCCAAACAACTCCGATAAACATTTTCCCAACCTCCAGCACTGATCACTTTGCCTTTCGGCCCTTATCTTCTCCAATGGTCTAGTGCCACCCAACCCCCTCTTTACTAGCCGGTCGTGATGGTTGAAACCACTACCTTCCTTCGACAACCACAAAATCACCACTTTGTAAAAACCCCTTCGTCGACCATCATTAACAATCATCCGTTACTCCAGGACGTGTCTCCCAACCACTCAAACCTCTAATGACAATGCGAGGCATCTATCGAGGTTGAAGATGACTGAAACAAGCCTGACGAGATCCTTGGTATACCACCAAGTTGCAGACATCCATTATTTCTACTAGATCTTGAATCTGTAGTCCAGATCTCGACCCTATGGCTCGAAGCTCTCAAGCTTCGATTGGGCCAGTGATTCCTCTTCACTCTTGTCTGGATTGATCCTGGTGAGTCGATGACCTAGTCCACTGGCTTGCGTCGGAAGAATGACTAATCTATTACATCTACTCTCTTGACTCTCTAAGCTGCTTCACGTACTGACTTATCTTTCTACACCTTCCTACTCCCCGAAGTTGGTCCTGTCTCGGTTGCCCTCAGTAAAGAACTATCTTTCGCGTGATCTTGTCATTTCACTAGGGAAAAAGTGAGTCAGAATTTCCTTCATCGATTTGACCCTATGTTCTTCATCTTGTTTTTCACGTGTTTTCAACCAATTTCAAGGTCCTTCTCTTCTAGGGTTTCACAGATATGAATATCTGTATTTCTTCACCTCATGTCACTCATTCACGCATTTATTATAGTTAATCTGATCCCCTTCTCCATAAGTGTGCTCACCTCGATTTATTCCAGGTTTCACCTTAGACTCGAACCCATTAGGGTTTGTCCCTAAGACCCTCTTCTCATTCCCAAATACCATGCTTTGTTTGCTTTTGGTTTGTGCTAACAATGGAAGTACTCTTGGCTTAATTGATCGGAGAATGTGTCTATGCTCTGATCTCTGTATTCTTCATCGCCAGTGCTTCACCGATAGATCGATACAAGGGATCTCTTTTCATCTTTGACTCGACCTTGACTTTGCGGCAGCTTCAAGAAGGTCATCCGACCTTAAGTAGCACCGTAGGAGAAAGGTGAAGGCGATACTTCCTCATTAGAGATCAATTTGAGCGCTACCACCCACGGAGGAGTAGAAGTTCTGGAGAGTAGAATCCATTGTCGATCTCCCCAAATTGGGAGACTTCTGACGATTTTGATCATACTGTGTCGCTAGTCCGAAGCATGGGTTCGTCACTATGGCTTCGGTTTTGAGCCCGCCGCAGAGCCTACACGAGTCGCCACGTTGCACCCAAACCACCTATACGAGCCTAGCATAGGCACGTGTTGCTTGTACGTGATCTTGAACAAATTATAAAGTGCCTTATGACTTCTTCAAGTTATAGATAAGTGCCCTTTGTGGCTAATTTACATTGATACACTAGCGGGATTAATAATTTATGTCTGTACCCCTACTAGGGTTGTTTTGTAATGTTTATTTTTTTAAGAATAAAAGTTGAAGTCTTTAGTGCAAAGATGCCCCTATATTAAACATTTAATATCTCTTTTTTATGGATCCGTTTTGTGTGATTTTGTCTCATTGGAAAGCTATTTTGATGCTCTACATGTTGGCGTGATTTGTTAATCTTTTTTATTTAATTTGTCCTTTTTCCTATGTGCTTTAAATAATATTGGAATTAATTTGAAGATGGACTTTTTGTTAGGAATTTAACTTGATATTCACACTGAATCTTAGTGATTTTACTCCGATTATGTTTCTATATCATTAAGTCGCCAATTGATTTAATTACTCCTTAATTAATTAAGCATCAAAGTGACATCAATAGATTAATTATTATTGAATGCTTCTGATACGTAGAGCATCACTTGCCGGATTCATGCATTATTAATTATTAAATCAATTTAGGGAACTTCTGTGATTAATACAAGTTATTTGTCATGCATTTATTCATATTAGTGTTGTGCAAATTATCCGCATGTGCATATTTATTTTCGTTAAAGTAAGAGCATAAAAATGTTTTAAAAATACACCACTTATGTATTTTGTGCATTCTATCACGATGATCATGCTATAAATCACTTTGCTTTATATTTGACATTTAAGTAGATTCATTGAATTGCCCGTGTCCCTGTGTTTGACCATGGACCTCCCAGGTATAATTTAAAGCCGAGAAACTCTTCGAAGAGATATTTCTCTCAGTTCTTTATAGTTCATTATGTGCTCGTGCTACAACAAGTGCAAATTTAAGACGTGCATTCAACGAGTTATCATGCACTAACAATTTCCGCACTAATGCATGCACACAATCTACCCTTTTTTATTACGATAGATAATTTATTTGTTTGCAAAAATAATGTATGCATGTGTAAGTAAAAAAAATTGTAAACAATCTTCCCCCCCCTTCTGACATAATCAAAAAGGACTAAACTGATACAAAAAGTAAAGTACTAATTGTTGGATAAAGAGATAACTAAACTATCTCTCCTTTTTTTGAAAACATTCTTTTTAATCTAAACTCTCCCTAAAGTAGAGATCCCCGTAATCTTTGTTTAAAGACTCCTCCTAAAAGATAAAAATCGAGTGCTCATCACCAATGCATTGTGTGCATTGTTAATTGAATAAAAAGGATAAGAAGTAACCTAAGATCCTTGGCGGTAGACATCTCAGATCTCGGTAGCTTCTCCATGGTGATGGCGTCCATCCATGGTTCTGAAAGTTGTTTGACCCTGGCAGGTTCCACCTTTGTTGTTGACATGGCAACCTCCAATTTCCTTGACTTTCGATACATGAAAAGTTTTGGTTTGGTACATTTTCTTTTTCAGGTCCTTCAAGGTTGGATTGCAATGTTTTCATCTTTCTCCAAAAATATTTTATTTTTCTTTTATAGAAGAACGTAAAAAAGTAATTTTTTAAGCTCATTAATTTCTTTTTCTAAATAGGTAATTTTCACTTTAAAACTATTGTGATCATGTTTTAGCAGCGAGTCATTTAGCAAACAAGACATGCCATCTACAAGTTTCTTCTTTATCTTTTATAGTTTCATGACTTTTCTAAAAAGATCGTGCGAAGTATTATAAAGCTTAGTATAAGAACGTTCATTGACCTAAGTGTCTGAGTCTGAATATGAGTTGGATGAGTAAGACTCCACTATTCCAAGAATGCTTGCTCATTCCCATCCTCTTGTTCACTGTTGTTTGATGACTTTGTGTTTTCATCACAAGCTTCCTCTTTTGAAGTTTCTTCATGTATAGAAGCGAAGCAACTTTAAATTTCATTAGTCGTACTCATATCAGAGATATGATCAAACTCGTCATTGGACATGGCACATCATATGGCATTCATCACTCCTGCATTAGCACCATCCTTTCCATTTCAACTTTGGTCTAGCCGAACTCCTTCTCTTAGATTAACTGGAAATTTTTCTTAACCGTATTCCTGATTGCAAAGTCACTTGCTTGCAGGAAGATTTACATCTTCTTCTTCTAGCTTGCATAGTTTGTTCCACTGAAGAAAGGTGGGCGAGTGACATAGGTTCCTTCTATATGCAATCTAGAAATGTTGGCCACAAACGATGCTCTAATACCAAATGCTGGTTTTTCCATGTTCGTATGGACACCAACAGATGGATATGGGTGTATCAACTGAATAACCTAGATTGTTGCAAAAAAGCACAACACCACGTAGCACTTTTAATCACAATATATACAAGCAAAGCACAAGTGCACAAGGATTTCGCATGGATACCCTCTTGGGTAAAAACTATGACCCGAGTCTCCTGACTTGGACTTTCAACCTGACCTACACAGGTCTTACCACTAAATCGATTTGCTTACATAGGCAACATAACCATTTACAACATGAGTTGATTACGCAGTCAACTGCACCTTTTACAACATGAGCTATTTATGAGGACAACTTCAAATAGTATACAGATTAAATAATCGTAATAACCTCAATATCAAAGTAAATATGCATCAAATAATATGAGGTAAAACTAAAATGATCTTGCAGAGTGAGAAGCTTTCTCATAAGAATCAAATGTAGAAAACTAGAGTTATCAGAATGAAGAACACAATAGAAAATGGCTCTTCGGTCTTTCTCTCATAGTATAGTTTGGAAAGTAGGGAGTGGAGAGCTGGTTGCTATTGGTATGTGTTGTATAATGAGCTATGGGGTCCTATTTGTAGGTCTTAGGGTCCCATAGACAATGGCTTTGAAAAACTAACTATTGTGAACAAATCGAGAATGAAATTGGCTTCAAAAATCTTCCTTAACTAGAATATGATTGGCCATGATACAAATATGATCCATCATAATCAAATGATTGATCGTGGTGATTTATGTGATCGATCAGAATCAAAACATGATCGATCACAGATCAACATTGATTGATCGAAGATATAGCCATTGTATTTCAAATAATAATCGATCAAAAAAGAAGAGTGATCGATCATGTGTAAATGGTTGATAGATCAACTTGACTCTTTGACTTGAAAGTCAAATTCAAAGTCAAATGGTTGAAATGCATTCTAAGATAATTAAAAAAGCAGGACTTAATAATAGAAAGACTTTGTCTTCTTCTTGAGCTTGAGATCCTTCGTTGAGCTTGGTATAGAGTTATATATATCCTTGAACTCCTTTCAGCTTCTTAGATTCTTCTTCACTTAAGTTTGAGCTCCTTGGTCTTGAGCTTCTTTCTGGTCCAATAACATTCCTGTTGTTGACCTAACTACAGGCTAACTTTACAAGTTTTGTTATCATCAATACTTTCATTCTTATTTATTAACAATTTCCCCACTGATGCATAGACTCACATCAGGTCCTCAGCTAAATCAACCACATACTTCTTGCCCCTCTCCTTAGATAAAAGTGAAAGAGGGGACTCTGAATATGCTCTGATGGCAGTCTATGAGTGGTTTGTTTCATTCATATGCTCTAATACGTTCCAGATGGCATGCACTCCATGTGAATTATAGTTGCATCCACAGGTAGTGCTCACTAAACACTGCATCTTAGAGTTAAGACCATTGCACAATGACTAGACCAAAATGATATTTTCCATACTATGGCAAGGATACTTCTACGCTATATCCATGAATCTCTCCCATGTGTCACAGAATGGTTCTTTTGGTATTTCGGAGAAACTAGTGATACATGTCCTCATCTGATTAGTCCTACTTAAAGGGTAGAACTTCTTGAGAAATAAGTCCTTAAATTGTGTATAGGTAGTTGTAAATACCCCAAGATATTTCAGCGAGTAATCAACCTTGTCTCCCAAGAAAAATGGTAGATCTTTAAGCCTTATCTAACCTTGGCTAACCCTATTATTCCTAGGGTTATTAGTGAGCGCTCAGGCGATCAAGGTTAAGTGATATCAAAGTTCGTTACATCCTCAATCACCCGATCGAACTCAACAATAAAATCAAGATCACATAAACCAAACAACCAAGCATAAAAATCAATGTAGTGGTCTCCACTATTTATTTAACCTGGTATAGCGACTAGGGTCGAACATAAGGAGCACGAGTAAAACCTACGAAGTCGTCGATAATTAGAAAATAAAAGGTATATTTTTGTTATTTTTAATTTGCAATTTTTTTATATTTTTTCTAATAAATAAAAAGATAAAGAGAAAAACAAACTTTAACATTTTTTATTAGGACTAGAAATACTCAAAAATAAGAAATAAAAATGTTTTTATATTTTTTAAATATGCATATGTGTTTGGTAATTTTATGGTATTTTTTTGTTTTTGATTGATTTTATAAAATTAAAAGAAAGTCAAAACAAGAATACAATGTACATCTTGGACTAAAAGGCAGATTTAAAATAGTAAAAATGCCCAAAAGCCCTGATTATGATTTTTATGAAAAGGCAGATAAAATGATCTAACTACAGAAACTGACATCCCACTTTTTTGATTTTTTTTAAATTCTATATAATTTTTATAAGATTTTTAGTCTTTTGTGATTTCTAGGATTTTTATAAAAAGATAATGCGACAAAAATTGTACAGGAATGCAAATATATTAAAACAAACACAGAGATTTTTATAAAATTTTTGGGACTATTTTTATATTTTTTTTGATATTTTAGAAATAAGACAGGACACTTTTTAGGGGTTTTGGATTTTTTTAAAAATATCAAATAAAACTAAATTGAGTCACAAAAATTTCCAAAAACATTACATGTTAGCAGGAGCTAACGGTAATTTTTCTGGCATTTTTGGAGTTGATTTAATAATTATTTGATTAAAAACGAGAGATACATCATGCATGGACCTACTTGCAATTACTGAAAAGTTCTTGACCAATAATTAACACGCATAAAAAACTCAGGGTCGAACATGCAAAATCACTAGGGAATAGATGCACATGCTTATATAACCACGCACAGGGGCTGATTTGTAAATATCAGAAAAGTTCTACTTAAATAGTAACATACATGAAGTTCAGGATAGTTCTTGCAAAAACACCACAAAACCACGTGGGACGGCACGTAAGTTCAACTCAAATGGATTGGAATGTAAATACTGAAAAGTATAAGGGTTCTCATGCAAAATATCCAAACTACAACTTATTTACCGGGACTAGATAATAAAGCATGAAAAAGGCAGGGAAATAGTGTAATATATCCCCAAGGCACGTGAGGAGGGCATGTGCACATGTGGCGGGCTTTGGACTATGTGGGAACATACGATGCAGATAATCTGCTATGTCAGATCTAACACTCCCGGGAATGTCGGCGACGTGCGATGCAAATGTATCAGAGTGCACCAGATCAACGGTCCAAAAGCTTCGGTAATGAATGGCTCAGATCCAACCTAGCGCTCTGTTGCTCATCCGATGGTGGCTGGCGATGGTGGATGAATATGTGCGAGGTGAACTTCGATCAAGGATGGGAGCGAAATTGTTGTGCTAATCGAGCCCCCAAAGGGTCTTGCACCTCCGGAGGGGTGCTCTGCATCTAATGCTGGAGGCAGATCAGCTGGATGACAGTGAGATGGTCGGGAGTGGGAGCTCCACCTAGAGCTGCTCCGCCGAGCAGTTGGAGATTCGTCAGAGAGTCCTGTTGTGCGGGGGTACCTGCAAAAGAAGGATGAGACTCAGGGCAGGGTTCTGGTCAGGGTTATTGGAGTTGGAAACGAAAGAAGCAGCGGTGAGGCGGATTGGGGATCTCTAACAAACGTATGGGAGGGAGATCGAGCCTAATCTCAGCCCGAGGTTGAGATATAGGGTGAACAGGTTATGGAGGAAAAGTGGTGTGTGGAGAGGGTTCGATCGATATGGGTATGGCTACGAGATGTAGCTTCGATGACCGTAGCTTAACAGATGAAGGTGCGGCAGTACAAAATGGGAAGAACGAATCGAAAGGAAGGAAGGAAGTGGAATGGTTGATACTTGAGGTTCTAGATGAACTTTGTAGCTTCAAGCGATGGTGGCAAGCGAGGTTGTGATCTCGACCAAGCTATGGATGGTTGGGAGGCTAATCGCGGCGGTGCATGCCGACCACGAGGCTGAGCAACATGGTTGCTCCACTAATATCCAATCTGAGAGACCCCTCTGGAAGCTGTCACTCAACCTGAGGTGTCAAGGGCTGGAATGAGAAGCGAAGCACGAGCTGCTGCTCCGTGAAGGCACAAGAGGATGTTTTATAGGTCACTTGGGGGTCCAGAAAGATCGGAGTAAAGCACGAAATCCTAGAGCGAATCACATTGGCCAAAGGACCCGCGAGAATGTCAGAGGTACAAGGATTATCAGTTCCAAATTTCAAGGCCAAAGGAGCAGAGAGTATGGTTGGAAAATTTCGAGAAGGAGCTCCAGCGAACAGTATTCAGGTCTGAACCGAGAAGGAGGAACCGTTGACTGGAGGTCAACAATCCCTGCTGGCCAATCTGAAAACTTGGATTCATAAAATATTATCAAAGTCAAAAAAAAAGTAAACGACTGTAAAATAAAAAGTGTATAAAATGAAAAATAATTATTATTTTTAAAGTATTTTTCTGTTATTTTTTATTATTTTTATGAAAAATAAATTAATCTCTCTACATTATAATGTATTATATACATATATAATATACCAATTTGTTTTGTATAATTATTTTTATTTTGTTATTTTTACACAAATATCTCAAATTTTAACTTTAGTTATTTACAACATATTTTTATGAGTATAGAGTAATTTTTATTTTATTTTTATTATTTATTTACAGGTATCTGATAATTAGGGAGTGAGGCATGTATACATGTGCCTTATACAAGTGAGAGATGATTCTATTTAATTTTATTTTTGATTTTTATTTTTTTAGGACTATATACAAGGACATAAAAAGACCAATTTATTTTTATTTTGTCAAAAATAGTTATTTACATATATTAGTAATATGTACAATATAGAGTAAGCCCTATCTCTCTCTCCTTATTTTGTTTGGCGATCAGGTCAATGCTCGACCTTCGGTTAATCTGTATTTATTCTAAATACTTCCCTGCTTTTTATTTTCTTTTATTCTTTTATTTTTGCACAAATACATGCATAATATGCAATATTAACAAGGGCATGATGCATGCTAACTTATTGTATTTACACATATCTTCTTGATGATTTGCCAAGATAAATAGCTAAAATAAAAGAATAAAGAGTGAGAATCAGAGATTCATCACCCCCTATACTTTACCTTTGCTAGTCCCTTAGTAAACACTTATTTGAAAAAAAGAAGTGAAAAAGAAAAGAAAAGAAAAAGAAGGGGAATCAATGTTGATTATTAAACTTGT
The DNA here is from genome assembly GCA_037367405.1 of Ottelia alismoides. Classification (NCBI taxonomy): domain Eukaryota; kingdom Viridiplantae; phylum Streptophyta; class Magnoliopsida; order Alismatales; family Hydrocharitaceae; genus Ottelia; species Ottelia alismoides. Next base: position 206,694 of record JAZKJV010008857.1, on the reverse strand, counting down.
CTTCTTTAAATTGAAGTATGGAGCTTAGTCAGACCTTTGGATTATTAGTTTGTTGCAACCATATTTGGGTCTAGGTTCAAGACTCAACAGCCTTTTAGTTCCACCAATCTATGGTCAAGACTCCTCAATAATCCAGTTCAGAACAAGTCTACATACACAAACTCTAATGACCATGAATCTTTTCTTGTACGATGTCAGTGATATGTAGCTCCCAACCTCAGAAATGACAAGGCAACAACCTCCCTCAACAAGTTAAGTCTAATTCCCTAATCCAGTAGCTCTTTCCACGAGGAGCGGGGTATTCCCTTCTATGTTCAAGTTCAACCGGCTCAAGAAGAAGGGGTAAGAAGAGAATCGACCATGGCCATTGTAGCCATGTATCCTTAGGAGCCTAACAAGTGTAGCTAAGTCTCCCGCTGCAAGCTTCATGAGATGAGAAGGTGTAACATAAGCTTTGTTTTATTTGGCTATATACACTCTGGCAGGTGTTTTATTTTCTATCAGACCCGCCACTTTTTTGGATTTTTTTCTTTTACACGCATTTTTTATGTGCATATGTACAACATATCTACATGGTGCAACATATATACGTAAGGACTTTTTCCTCTTAAGCAGTAGACTATCCTTCTTTTGAAGCATTATTGCAACCCACAACTCCTGTCTTTAGACCTCAACACCGCCAGACCAAGTTGAGGCGCACTTCCCTCCCTAAAGGAAGACAAGAGGTTCCACCTAGAAGTACTACCCTCGTATGCTACCCCAAGCCAAAGGAAACTGCCTCCTGACCACCTTATCCGTAGAGAGTTGTGTAAGGTGCTGGTGCAAGTAAAGCCATTGTCTGTGAGAGTCATGTGTGCATTGTTAAGTGTTCTACTTAGGCTCATCAAGATGACATGTGATCGTAGACTAGTGGACTCAAAGAATTAAGTCACTAATTGACCTGTAAAGTCTTAACCCTAAATCCTATAAGGTTCCTCTTAGAATTAGGTGGATTAAGGTCTTAACCAAGCTCCATTTTCAAATTTAATTCCGCGCTAATTTAAATGTCAACTATGATTCATAAGAATATACAAATATATACAAAACCTTTTTTATGCAATGTTTTTGAAATGTGCAGAATTTTTGAAAATGTTTGAATGCATGCATGAATGCAGAAGTTTTGTAAACTATTTAAAAATACTTACACAAGGGTTTTTGCAAACGTTTGTTTTTCAAACATTTCACAAAAAGTTTGTACTATATACATATTTTTTATACACAAGTACTTACACATATTTCACAAGCAAAACATTTTTACAAACATTTGTACAAAAATAATTTTTATACATAACCACGTTTGTGCAAGAAATAATTTTATGTACAAGAAATAATTTAAATTTTTTGTGGTTTTTAATTAGAGGATTTTAGCCATTTTATTTATTTAATACACTCACACAAAATACGAGTTATGACTAAAGTATATATGTAATATATACGACATCCCCCCTATACTTAGCTCGAACGATGTCCTCAGAGTGAACAAAGAGAGATGATGAAGACATAACTCATGCTTAGTATAAGGAAGTGAAAAGGAATGCTATACTACAATGACTAATAGAAAGAAGAGATCTCGGTGATTCCCTCTACACTTAATCAAGTAATCCTAAGTATATCAGACTGTACACAACGGGACAACCAAGTGAGAGAATGTACAAGGTCTACCTCCCCTATACTTAGGGTAAAATATCCCTAAGTATAGGCAACAAAACAGAGGTAAACATAATCAATAGACTAATCACAAACCTGACACCCCCTATACTTAGGGTAAAGCACACCCTAAGTATAGCATAATCACAAGATGCAGATGGGGTGTTAGACTAAAGAATCAGATGATATGGACATCTGGATTTATACAAGGCGGGAAACAGTGATAATCAGACACGAGATGCAAATGACATGAGTCAAAGACCACATCTCATGAAAAATGATACGGGGTGACATCAACGATCAATGGCTCATGATCTAGGTATGGTTTAAGGTGCTGACCATTAACACGAAAGGTGGACTCAGATGACATCTAAGATATGTAGATACTACCATTGTCATGCACCTTTCAGACCAGATGCGGTCCATTCCACTTACTCTCCAATTTCCCTGGAAATAATCTAAGCCTTGCATAAAACAACCAGACTCTCTGATCTGGCTCAAACTATTTATGGCTGATTTGAGAATCATGCCATATCTTTACCCGATCCTTGTACTGTAGGCTGTTTGAAAAGGTTGTATCTCTAAGCTCCTCCAGGGCTACCAATTCTGCCTTCCTTTGGTCACCTATGCTCTTTGGATCCAATAATATATCAGTGACAACCCATAGTGACTTATGCTTGATATCAACAGGTAAATGACAATGCTTTCCATAAATGAGAAAAATAAGATTTGTACCCAAAGGAGTCTTGAAGGAAGTCTGATATGCTCATAAGACCGAGTCCAAAAGCTGTGACCAATCCTTTCGGTCTTGGCGGACTACCTTCTGCAATATTGTCTTGATCTCCATGCTCGAAACTTCAGCAAGATCATTGGTCCGAGGATGATATGGAGTGGCAACTCTATGGTCTATGATGAACTCATTAGCAAGGGCCTTTACCTTGTCGTTGATAAATTGAGACCCCCCATCATATATCAACACTCTAGGCACCTTGAATAGTAAAATGATATACTTCCTCAAAATTTTGCAAACAGTCATAGCATCTGCGGTTCGGGCGGGTATGGACTCAACCCAATGACTCACATAATCAACATCCAATAGAATGTACTCAAATCCCTAACTCTTAGAGAATGGACCAATGAAATCAATGCCCCATGCATCAAAACCTCGCAGAAGTGAATGGGCTGCATCGGCATCATATCACGCTGTCCACAAGTGCCCATCCTCTGACACTCAATACACCTCTTCACGAATTCATCAGAATCCTTGAAGAAGGAAGGCCACAATAGGTCGGATTGGAGCACTTTCTGTGATGTTATCTTCCTAGAATGATGTCCTCTTGCCTCAAGATTGTGGCAATATGTGAGGACGCTGAGATGCTCCTCCTTAGGAATGCATCGACGCCAGATGCTATCCCCTCCTTCATGATAAAGGATGGGATCCTCCTAGTGGTATGACTTGGCCTTTGCAAGGAAGATCTCAAGTCGCTGCCTGGGACAACCTTGTGGAACTTTTTTGGCAACAAGATAGTTAACAATGTCAGTGTACCACGGGAGAGAGGTGATAGCAAGGATCACCTCATCTGGGAAGGTCTCTGAAATTTGATCAATCTGCTCAGATTCCTAATGATTTTCCAGTTGGGAGAAATGATCTGCCACTACATTCTTAACTCCAGGTTTATCCTTAATCTCAATATCAAACTCTTGGATTAGATGTATTCATCTAGTCAGTCTCGCTTTGGCATCCTTCTTTGCCATACGGTACCTGATGGCGGTTTGATCAGTAAAGATAGTCACTTTGGATCCAAGAGTATATGATCTAAAATTCCAAGGCAAAAACTAAGACTAACAACTCTTTCTCCGTAATAGTATAATTCCGTTGTGCGGCATCCAGTGTACGGCTAGCGTAGTGAATGGCAAATGGCACTCCATCCATCCTCTAACCTAGCAAGGCACCTACGGCAAAATCAGAGGCATCCGTCATGGTCTCGAATGGGAGAGACCAAACAGGTGGATGTAGGACAGGAGCCTCAACAACTAAGCTCTTGAGAGTCTCAAATGACGCAAGACACTTATCATCTCTAATGAACTCGGTGTCTTTTGTCAGCAGATTAGTCAACGGTTGGGCAATCCTGCTGAAGTCATGAATGAAACATTGGTAGAAATCGACATGCCCTAGAAAAGACCGTAACTATCGTAAGATGGACGGTGGATTGAGTTTCCTGATGATATCTACCTTGGCCGGATCAACCTCCATGCCCCTATTAGAGATGATATACCAAGCACCATCCCTTGAGTCACCATGAAGTGACTCTTCTCCCAAGATAAAACAAGATGAACCTCAATGCAATGCTGAAGAACACGGTCTATGCAGTCAAGAAAAGCATCAAACCCATTGCCGTAGACCGAAAAGTCATCCATGAAGACCTCTAAATAGTCACCCACCATGTCCATGAATAAGGACAACATGCACCTTTGGAATGTTGTTGGGGCGTTACATAGACAAAGGCCATCCGTCTGAAAGCATAAGTCCCAAACGGACATGTGAATGTCGTCTTATCCTAGTCTTCGGGCACTATGGCCACCTGATTGTATCTAGAGTACCTGTCAAGAAAGCAGTAGTGAGTCTTCCCAGCTACCCTCTCTATAGTTTGATTAATAAAAGGAAATGGGAAATGATCCTTCTTGGTGGCCTGATTCAATCGTCTGTAGTCCACACAGACCCTCCAAGAAGTGGGTACCCGGGTTGCTATATCCTCTCCAGACTCGCTTACAATTGCAGTGATGCCCGTCGTCTTGGGCACAATATGTAGTGGACTAACCCTTTTGGATTTAGAGATGGGAAAGATAAAATCAACGCTCCACCATTTCGATATTTCCTTCATGACTACCTCTCGAAGATTCGGGTTCAGTCATTGCTGGAATTCACGTGATGGCTTGGCATCCTCTTCATGATAAATATGGTGGGAGCATAAAGCTGGACTTATCCTATGGAGATCAGCTACACTCCATCCTATTGCCTTGCGGTTCTTTTCAAGAACCCCCATCAATCGATATTCTTTCTCTCTAGTCAAAATTGTTGAGATAATGACTGGGTACATGTCATGTTCACCCGCAAGGAATCTATAATTCAACGACTGCGACAAAGGCTTCAATTCAGGACAACTGGGAGCTGGCAAATCTGGCCTCTGAAAGGTCTGAGTGAATGCAACTAGATCTGAATGAGATAACTCTCGATGATCATGCAAAACTGGTGAAGACTGCCCTGCTGATGTATCTGCATTTGGTGCTGGCATAGTCTCCACCCTAGCTGCTGGCTCAGTGGATATCAGACAAGGTAATAAATCATCAAATTCTGCCCAATCTATGTCTGAATCCAAGGGATCTGAATTAGCATCACATGATACAAAATCTGCTTCGTTGTCCCGAATGCGGTCGTCGGCCTCAAGAATGTCCTTGGCCAAGAGTGTGCTCTTCGAACTCTCCTCTGCTGGAAACTGCAAATCTACATCATCTGAAGGTGAGAGAAGGGCTCATGAAATGGGATCAGACCAAGCGGCTTCATCATCAGTGATCACAAAGTCGCACTCCTGGGGACGTCTCGCTCCACCTCTGTCGTCTGCTAAGTGTCACTGTACTGCTCTGAGAAAGCTGAATCTCGCGCTCTAGTCTCATCAATCACCTCTATTTGTGTACTCTCACCCTCGACGCGAAAGTATACCTTCCCACTATCATGGTCGGACACCGCCTTGATTGTGGCCAAGAATGGATGTCTTAGAATGATGGGGGTATCGGTCACAAATTCTGGGATCTCCATGTCCAACACATCGAAGTCCACGGGGAATTTCAAGCCTTGTATTGTGACGACCACATCCTTCAACAACACCTTCAGCCTCTTGACAGATCTATCAACAAACTGAAGGACTGTCCTGCTCTGTCAAAGAGGGCCAAACTCGAATCGGTCGAGGAAGGATGTCGGAGGAGGTTGATAGAAGAGTCGTTGTCTAATAGTGTACGGTCAAACATCTTCTCATGAATATGCCATCTGACGTAGGGAGCTCCTGCATCTGACCTCTTGGCTGGCAAACGGTTCTAGATAGCGAAGTAGGTGGCATGGCTCAGCGCATGGATCTCTGCTTGATGGTTCCTATTCTTCCTGCATATAGTGGTCTTCTCTTTCATGTTCTTCTGGAAGAGAGGGATGTGCTCGAGTGCCTCCTGTAGAGTCAGCTGGATATGGAATCTATCAATCATCTGTTGGATGAACTCTAACTGCTGATCTTTTTTTGGATTTTCTCTTTTATTCCCCTTAGCCAAGCGGAGTGCTTGAGGGAAGGGGATGGTTGGGCCCTCCTCAGATAGAGGGCTAGGAAGAGGTTCCTGCTGCTGCGAAGGCATGGAATCCATACAAGTATCATCAATCATCACATATGGACTCGAAGATGAAGAAACCTTTCCTTTATTATTATTTTTGGTATTTTTCATATAGTCTCGGGGTATAGAAACTGGAGAAAACACTACTGGAATGGAAGGGGTGGCCTCAGTATCACCCACAGCTTCAGAAGTTGTGGCCTCAGCACCGCACTCTGGCTCAGCATCATGGAACCTGGTTGCGTCAGTAAAAGCTCCTGCATCTGGCAAAGCGATGGCCTCATACCGTCGGCTAGATCAACGTTGTTGGTGGCTTTAGAACCACCGTTATCATCATCATCCTTAGCGACATCAGCACTACTATCTTCCTCATCTGGCACTCCTGCATCCTTGTGGTGTTGTTGCTTAGACGAGGCACCGGCGGCTGGCATCATACCACTCCTAAGTGACACAAAATGAGCATCAAATATATATGAAGTAATGTCATCCAATACATCACTAGGAGTGGTGGTCTCTGTGAACTGTACCTGCTCAGATTTTCTTTTTAAGTTGTTCGGGTTTGGCTCGATCTGATCGTGTATGGCGATCTTTCCTTTGATGATCTCCCTCATCTCCTAGCGGAACTCGTCCATCTACCGCCTAAATGTGGCCTACTGGTCTGAGAGTAGGCGGGCTAGATCATCAAGAGCAGGGTTCTCATAGGCTGGCCCATGAGAACTGGACGGGTTGCCTCTCTGAAAGTGAGGCTGCTGCTGGAACTGATGAAGGGGAGGCTAAGAATATTGCTGCGGAGGCTGTTGCTGGTGCTGCCTCCACTGTTGTTCTGCTGGTAGGGACAAGAACCTGGCTAAAAATGTTGTTGTGGTTGGTGGGAGAACTAAGGCTGCTACTACGGTTGCTGGACAAACTGTCCACCCTGAGATGGAGGTTGCTGCTGGGATGAGGCACATTCGGTCGACCACCTGAATCCGGGGTGATCTCAGCGGATCCTGAGTTGCTGTCGGTCGTACCAAATCCTGTTGACTTCCATCAACGGCTCCTGCTCATAGGGGGGTGGAGGAAGAACTGCCAGTGGCTGATCCTGCTGATATACCATCATCTGAGTGTCCTGAGGTGGCGGTGACTAGGAGTACTGGTGCTGCAGGTGCTGGTATGGCTTCATCTGTATGTGGTGAACCTAACAAATCGGGGCAGAATACTGGAACGAGTTGTTGCTAGGATCAGCTCGCGACCTGAGACGAGGCTGAGAAGACGTCTATGCCTCCTAGAGACACATGATCTGGGTTTTCAGGTCACTCAAAGTCTGTGCCAACTGATCGATCTGAGTCATACCCTAGCACTACTTTTTCTCGATGATCTCGATGTGGTCCAGCTTCTCGCTGATGATGCCCATATCAGCGGCCGATGACTCTGCTTGTGTTGCGGCGGCTGAAGAGGTGGATGGACCAGCATCGACCTGTGCTATCCTCTGATAAGACACGACTTGGGGTGAGGGCTTCCGCTGAGTGTAGAGGCGGTCTAGGACATCACTGTGTAGTTCTTGGCCATCTCCTCAAATATGGCGCAAACCTGGTCTTCATCCTTGGTGAAACAGGAGCCCCCACAAGAAGCATTCACTAACCCCTGCAGCTCTGATGTCATCTCACAAAAGAAACTCTTACTAAGTTGGGATTGGAGATGTCATGGTGTGGACACCGATCAATGAGCTCACGGAAACGATCCCACACCTCATGGAATTGCTCATTGGAGATCATGGAGAAATTGTTGATCAGAGCTCGTGCTACATTCGTCCGGCTGAGTGGATAGTACTTATTCAAGTACTCGGTCTGGAGCTGCTCCCACAAAGTGACATATCTCCCTAAATTCTTCAGCCAGTAGGCTGCTCTGTCTACCAGGGAGAAGGGAAACGCCATCATCTTGATGGTGTCCTCATCCACGTATCTGTCCTGGACAGTGCTACAGATCATCTCAAATTCCTGTAGGTGTAGATGCAGCTCCTCGATGGCAAGCCCATGGAACTTGGGCAACAACTGGATAGTCTGAGGGGGGAGCTTCAAGTCTCTCAGAATCGCTGGAAGCTGAATCCAATGATGTGTAAGAGTCACAGCAGTGTTGTGCAACTCTCTCATCGGTCTATCTTGTCGGACATGCTCATGTGGCTCCTCTGGATGTCCTCCGTCTCCTCCTCCAAACTAAGGTATATCTCCACTGCCTGCTCGGTTCGGCTCTCCTCGATCATCTCTCATCTTTGTCATCTCTCTACACACCTCTGCCATGAAGGCTCCCTGGTCTATGATCTATCTCTTCATCATCTCCAGGGAGGCTAACTGTGTGTTGTTGATGGCGCCCTGATCTAGAACATATGTGGTACTCTGGGGATGCTCGTTGGTGTGCTACTCGCTGCTGGACATATCTTGGGTCTCTGAGGTTCTAGATGAACTCTGGAGCATCAAGCGATGGTGGCAAGCAATGTTGTGGCCTCGACCAAGCTATGGAAGGCCAAGAGGCTTATCACGGTAGCGCACACCAACCACGAGGTTGAGCAACGTGGTTGCTCCACCAAAATCTAATCCGAGAGGCCCCCTTTGGAAGTTGCCACTCAACCTGAGGTGTCAAGGGCTGGAATGAGGAGCGAGGCATGAGTTGTTGCTCCGTGGAGGCGCAAGAGGATGCTTTATAAATCACTCGGAGGTCCAGAAAGATCGGAATAAAGCACGAAACTCTAGAGCGAATCAGATCGATCAAAGGACTCCGAGAATGTCGGAGGTACAAGGATTATCGGGTCCAAATTTCGAGGCCAAGGGAGCACGGAGTCAGGCTGGAAAATATCGAGAAGGAGCTCCGACGAACAGTATCCGGGTCTGATTCGGGAAGGAGGAACCGTTGACCGGAGGTCAACAATCCTAGATGGCCAATCAGAAAATTAGGATTCATAAAATATTCACAAAATCAATAAAAAATAGTAAATGGCTTTAAAATAAAAAGTATATAAAATGAAAAATATTTATTATTTTTAAACTATTTTTCTGTGATTTTTAATTATTTTTATGAAAAATAAATTAATTTTGTACAAAATAATGTATTATATATCGGTATAATATACCTATGTGTTTTGTATAATTATTTTTATTTTGTTATTTTTACAAAAATACTCCAATATTGTATTTTAGTTATTTACAACATATTGTTTGGAGTATAAAGTAATTTTTATTTTATTTTTATTATTTCTTTATTGGTATCTAATAGATAGTAAGTGATGCATGTATACATGTGCCTTATACAAGTGAGAGATGATTTTATTTATTTTATTTTTCTTATTTTTATTTTATTTTTAGGACTATATACAAGGACTTAAAAAGAACAATTTATTTTTATTTTGTCAAAAATAGTTATTTACAAGTATAAGTAATATGTACAATATAGAGTAAGCCCTATCTCTCTCTACTTATTTTGTCTGAGATCAGGTCAATGCTCGACCTTCTCTTGGGGTTCGGGTCACTCTGTATTTATTCTAAATACTTCCCTCCTTTTTATTTTCCTTTATTCTTTTATTTTTGCACAAATACATGCTAAATATGTAATATTAACAAGTGCATGTTGCATGCTAGCTTATTGTAATTACACCTATCTTCATGATGATTTGCCAAGATAAATAGATAAAATAAAAGAATAAAGAGTGAAAATCAGAGATTCATCAGTTATCACAAACTAACTCAAAGTCCCTTAGGAATGTGTATGGCTCATCATGTGCATGCCTATTAATATTTAATAACGATGAAAAAAAATACGGCTTCAACTCAAATTCCACATTTGGCTGGGCTATACATAACTGATTCAATTTTTTGTATAGCCCAGGATTGTATGGTGCATCCATAGGTGTGTTGGTTCCCATATTGAGATGTCTTATCTGATATCTAAATAGAGTGTTCTACTATTAAGAGATAGCCAGCCTACCCTGTATTGTATGCAATGCGTCTTCACGATCCTCATCATCATTACTCTTCTTGCGAGGCATCGTATATGAATATTCTAAATATCCTTCATCAGAAAATGGGTTGAGGTAAGAAGAAGAGGTGGAAATCAAATCGAGTTCACTGAGGCGAAGGTATTCCTCAGCAAGAAGGGAAGAGAGGGTGGGATTGGTTGTTGTGTGACCATCCCCTATGTTTGTGAATCTGGACTCATGAGGGTCATCGGTCAAAGAAAGTCTTGGAAGTAAAGTTTCATGGACCTCAAAATACATTTTCTTTGTACGTTTGAAAGAGAGGTTCACGAAATTCGGACAAATTTCCCCAACTATTCATCTTTGATGTCAAAAGAAATGTATAGAGCACATTTGAATCAAGGAGATGAACATACTACAATTTGCACATTTGAATCGATGGTGATTACCTCGCGCTATTGGGTTCAATATCACGCCCTTAAAAAGACAACCATGCTTACACAACAAAAATGTAAACTAAGGTTTGAGGTGTTCAAGAGGTTTTGCACCAGTCTACTAATCCAACAAGATCAGCGGTCGATGTCGTGACCAAGTATCTCTTATATCAACATTCAACCCACAATGTGTATCAAAATGAAAGGTGTGTGAGTCAAAATTTGTTAGAACTCTACATAAATATGTATAAGCATAAGTATGGTAGATTATCGAACTCGGGGGAATGAAATGGTGTAAATAAAATTGTCATTAATTATTGCTAATGAACTATAATTTTTTGGATTTTCAATTATTTTCGTGTATTTATAAGTGGTTTTAATTATATTTATTTTTTATGATTTTTATTTGCATTATATTAGATTTTTAATTTTATTTATATACTTTGTTTTTAGTTCTGCAAATTTTTTATTTTATTTTGATTTTTATAATAAGACAATTAATAATGTGAATATTAATAATAAATAATGTATATATAATATCTTTTTTAGATTTTTAATATAAGTCAAATAAAGTTAAAACAAATAAAATAATTTTGGTGATTTTTGGTATTTTTTCCATTTCTGGTAATTTTTGGGATATTTTTCTATTTTTTATGGATGTTTAGGGCTGAAAATACATAAAATAGTGAATATAATAAATATTACACATTGTTTAGGGTTTTAAAAATATCTATAAGTTCAAATTTATACCTAAATTATTTTTAATATACACTATATATAATAAAGACAATTAAGAAATAGAAACATATATTTTTAGATTTTTATAAAAATTTGGCTATTTTTAATAAAAATTTTATGATTTTGAGGTTTTTATATTTTATATATTTTTATTTTTTAGCAATCTTTGGATACATGGTAAATATAGTAAAATATAGCTAAAATAATTTTTTTGGAGTTTTCGGAGAAATTTTATTTTTTATGGATTTTTAATTACTAAACATGGAAAATGTACATGTTTTGTATTTTTTAAAATAGGAAAACAGGTTAAGCTAAGTGCAAGATCTATGTTCCAAGTATCTATCCTAATTTCTTATGATTTTTGTTATAAAAGCATTATTTAATACAACGGAATACACAAAATAAAATACACAGCAGTACAGGGACCTATTTGCAATTACTGGAAATTAAACTTTAATTTTAGAATATGTCCTTAAAATATGGGATAAAACATGCAAAATACCCAAAGTTGCCTCATATAGGGGACCATGTAAGGTGACCCGGTAAGAACCTATATGCAATTATAAGAAAGTTTAGAGTACAAATAGCAAATTAACCAACTTATTTTACACGCTACATACTATTTACATGACTAATATAAAAACAAAAATACAGAGGGGCTTGGGTGAAATATACCCAACGAGGCGTACGAGAGGCATGTGCAGGTGATCCAACAATTGGGGGCATGCCGCTTATCCATGTGGAGGGATTTTATCTCATAATGCTTCACCCTTGAAAGCATGGAATAAATTCGGCCCGTGTTCTTCATCCAATGGTTCCTAGGGGTCCTGGAGAACATGGAAGAAGCCCGTCTTACTAGACCTTTGATCTGTCGCAACTCTTTCCTCTGGACACCTCTCTCACTTGTGAGAGGTGCCTAACATTCTTGGTAGGGTTCTATGTCAGAGGAGACCTTCAGATGTGTCTGAGCTTGGTTGGAGGAGGCCAGGAGCTCTAGTCTCTGTCACTCTACCTAGGGGTTTCAGATATGATTCAAAATTGCCCTAGGTGGGATCTCTGCTTCATGTACCTATACCAGAAGAATGGGGGCTTGAGCGTGATGCTGTCAACCTACATTGAAGCTGAAATAACAAAGGGATGATGGGGATGAAAGCCTCCAGAGATGGTGGGAGAAGAGGAGATCAGACTCCTAGATCTATGCAAGATTGAGGGTGGAAAATGAGTAGGCTAATGGAGATGGAAAGGGGGGTATAATGGAATGCTTGGTGTGGTTGGAATAGGGTGTATCACAGTGGAAACGATGGTGGGAGCTGAAGGCTCCGGTGAACTACGCCTTTTGATTTTATTGTAAAATAAATTAAAATCAAATCAAATAAAAAGCAAGGCTACACTAGATATGAAATTGTGATGTTAAAAGACTAATTTAAAATATTCCTCAACCAAGGAATACATGGGAAGTTGATCTCACTGAAGATAAGCTCATCTGATAGTAGATCTACCTTCGAGCTCCTTCTCCTCACAGTGAATCAGAGGCCCCACCTTCCTATCACCAAGGGGAAGCTCTCCAAGACCGTTCATGGGGTTAAGATGGATCGAAGAGGATCAACAATTGGTTGGAAGGGTGGACTTTATTTTATAGAGGTGACGGAGGCGGCGGATTGTGAATGGGATTTCAACCAAATCGATGGGTTTAGGTAAAACCTGGAATTAGGGAGTGGTGGTCCATGATTTGGTGAAGCTTTTTCTTGAAGAAGTTGAGGTGATCAAAATGCATGGAGATTGAGTAAGAAACTGGATAAGATGAGGGGCTCAACATATCTGATAGTTGCAGGGATAGGGCTGTGCAACGTAGTTGTTGATCGCGGGTTAATACTCCTCGCTATGCGATTGGGCCACATCAGCCCACTACAAGATAGAATGAAAACAAAAATTAAAGATAATTATAAAAAAATAATAAATGATTTCATTTAAAATCCTTAAAATATAAAAAATGTTTCTTAATTTATAAAATATTTTATGAATATTTTATTTACAACCTTGTTTAATATAGTCCATTATTATATACTATTATTTATAGATAAATATATACATGTATTTTATGTATTAAAATTTTATTTTGTATTTTATATACATAATACAAAATTTACATATTTTATATATTTACAGCATTATTTAATATGTATTAACATATTTTTATGGTATTTAGTAATTTTGTTTATGTATAAAATAATAACATGTAACTATATTATAGGTATATTATATGTACGTATAAAAATCTATTAATTATTTTGGGTTTCTTTTAAAAAATTTTTATATTTATATAATTATTATGTGTTATCTCATATATACATGAAATCAAAAATATAAGGTGATTAAAAATGTAAAGAATAAAATAATTGGCTATACAATAATACCACGAAAAGCCGGCTTTTACGTCTTATCTCCAATTCCAATGAAACTAACTTCACTTGATAGATAATATTATTTAAAATACAATGGAGATGAGTGATGAATACTGATTCATCACTCTTTATTCTTTTATTTTAGCTAATTATCTTGGCAAAATACCATGTAGTTAGCTGTAAGTACAATAAGTTACCAATAAGCATGCCTTTTATAAATATCAATAATTAGCATGTATTTGTGAAAAAAATAAAGAATAAAAAAAATAAGGAAATATTTAAAATAAATATTGAGTGACCTAATCCCAAGAGAGTGCCCAATATGGACCTGATTGCCAAATAAAATAAGTAGAGAGAGATAGGGCCACTCCACCTTGTGAATAATCCTTCTTATATGTACATATTTTATTTTCACAAAAATAAAAATGTGTTTATAGTCCCTTGTACAAATTTCTAAAAATAAAAAAAATTATAAAAATAAAATAAAAATAAAAACAAATTATTTTTTCTCTCACATTGTACATATCGCATGTATATAAGTACCATATATCTATTTATTTCACTCTTGTAAATAAATAATAAAAATAAAATAAAAATTATTTTATACTCTAAATTTTTTGTTCTAAATAAAAAATATAAGATTAGAGTATTTGTACAAAAATAAGAAAATAAAAATAATGATAAAAAATACTTATGTATTTTATACCTGTATATAATATATTATATTGTATATATCATAATTTATTTTTCAAAAAATAAATAAAAATCACTAAAAATAATTTGAAAAATAATAAACATTTTTTATTTTGAACATTTTATAAAATAAAATCATTTTCCATTTATAAATTATTTTACAAATAATTTTGACCACGAATTTTCTGATTGGTCCACGAGGGATGTTGACCCCGGTCAACTCCCCCTCCCGGACTCCCTCTTCGTGGATTTGTTCCACGCACCCGATTTCTCCATATTTTTCTAAACGGATCTGATTCGCTCATGCCCGATTCCACCGCCCGCTTATTCCTGGTGGATCTGCGACCCTCGTGAATCCTTAGGCAGTGGCAGATCGCCCTCGGTTCATGCGCCCGTGCCCGATCTTCTTCACCACCTGGGAAGTCCTATAAAAGCTTCATTCCATTGCCCAATCCCGTAGCTCGTGCCACACTCCCTCATTCTACCCTAGAGACCTTCCCCTTGGTGACAACTTTCGGAAGAACCCTTTGGTGGCCGGAGAGAGTGGTTGCAGCCGACGCTCGAAGCACGTGGCCAGACCTCCGTCCCGTTGGAGCCTCCCCGCTTTCCGCAGTATGGTAGAGGTGACGAACCCCATCGACCTCACCCCGTGGAGCTCAGGATCTTGTTAGGACCATCATGTACATCTTATTTCGATACTAGTTTCATTTTATCCTGAATCTTTCATCTGCCCTCCACTGTCTCTGACCCGATGGTCGGAGCTCCATCAGCCATAGATATCCGTTTAGATCGACTCTGCAGTTCGCCGTCATCCTCCCTCCGTAGTCTGGCCACCCAAATCTCGGTTGTACAAGCCGAGATTAGGCTTAGGTTCCACCCCCGCATCGCCGGAACCTCCCTTCACCTCCCACCGTGGCTTCCCTTTATCTTTGATCAAATAACCTTGGCTAGAGCACGCTTCTGAGCAAGAGCTTTATCCTGCAGGTCGAGTTGCACATGGAGATACCTATGCTCGCCTTCATCCAGCCTCACTGGAACTATCCCAAGTCACCGCCACCTTCCCGGAGATCCGATCGGTGGACTCTCCATCCGACACCGCCGCCCGACGCGGAGGAGCGTCGTGAGTCGAGCCCCGCTTCCTGATCGTTCATCGGATGCCCGGAGCACAGCCAGTTCTCCGGCAAACTTTGCTAAGGAGGAGTTCTTCCAGGACCCTCCTCAGTCGTTAGATCTCACCTCTTTGCTAGTTCACATCCCAGCTGTCCATCGCCTGCTCCTGTCAGGCCATTAGATATGACATCTAACGGCCTGGTGCGCCCCACGTTCGCCCCCTTCTTCAGACCATTGGATGCACCAGCTGTCAGTGCCAGGACCGCACATCACCATCCATTCAGAGAGCGCCACCTGTCGCCCCATGTGACCCGTACGCCTGCCTGGGTAATTGGCTCCCATACCCCTGCCTTTATTTTATTTGTCGTTTAGTCTGTAAAATAAAAAGTATATAGTGGACCATTTTGCATATGTGCTCCTGTAGTTTTTGATATTTACAGTTTAGTCGTCCTTGTATGGTAGCACGTGCATCGTCACGTGTATTTCTGTGATATTTGCATGGTTAGCCCTGTATTTTATTGGATGTTACGAATTGAATCTTTAGTTTCTTTATTTACATCCATACCACTGTGCGTGCCTTATTTCAACATGTGCTAAAATTTATGGAAAAATTACAGTAGCCCCCCTACACTTTTGACGTGTGTTATTGTTTGGCCCCTGGAACTATTTTCCTTGCAACTAGGTCCCTGTGTGTTGTGCGTTTTTGATTGGCTTGCATAAATATCGAATCTCGTCCAAAAATTGTGAAATTTTTAATTTTGGGCTCGTTTTGTTTTCGTTTAGTGTTTCTAAAAATTCAAAAACCTCAAAATTTGCTTTTATCTAATTTGAAAAATCAACTAAAAATATTAAAACCTTCTAAAAAATCTAAAAAATTTATTGTTTGCTTGTTTAGTTGTGTTTTATATTCAATCCAATTTTTATTGCATTTGGATTTATAAAAACCCTAAAAGTTGAAAACGCTAAAAACTAAAAAAATCGTTAAAAATTCAGAAGAAATCAAAAAAATGCAATTTTCTTTTTTTGTAGTTAGATTTCTATTTCTAGATTCTCATAAAATTGTTGCTGGAATTTTATAGTTTATTTAAGTATTTTTAAATAGCCTTTAGGTTCTGGCTGCACATTATCTCTTATTCTTAGCCTTGTTTCATTTTTATAAAATTAACTAAAAATCAGGAAAATCCAAGAAAAATACCAAAAACACTTTATATCTATAAAAACCATAAATATTTTTATTTTAATTTTCTGACCTATTTTGGTATGTTAAATAATTATTTGTTTATCCCTTGTTGACTTCATTTACATTTTTCTTAATATAAAAATTACAAAAAAAATTGAAAAACAAAAAATCCACCAAAAATATCCTATTTCCTCTTATTTTTGAATCCCGGCTACTTCGCAGCCCACGCATTTCGTGCTCCTTGTGTTCGACCCTGGTAGCTATACCAGGTAAAATAAAATAGCGAGACCGCTATTTGACCTAATTTGTTGATTTTTTATACTTGGTGGTCTTTGTTTTCTTGATCGGCATAGCCTCGCGATTTGGGTCACAACGATCTGATTATTTACACCTTAACCTGATCGCAGGATTTCAAGTCATCAATGAGTTTGCTTCATTTTGAGTTCATATGGAGAATGTATTAATCAATGAATTTTTATTTGCATCTTTTTCATCTGAGTGTACCGGTTGACTTGTGCATGATTTATTTTTATCAATATTTTGATTATTTTCTATACATTATTATGCACAAGTTTTGTGTTGACCATTTATTGTTTGAGGTGTATATAGTAATAAATAAAATAGTGTAATTTTGATCTATTAAAAGAATTAGGTTTTCTTGAATAATTTTTGTACATTATTTCACCCTATCTCTTATTACTATATTCCTGGTCGACCTAGAGTCACTTAGTTAATATTTGACTTGATCTTAGGGTTTAAGGTTAATCAATATCAAGGATACTTCATTTATTTTTCTTTTCTTTTATTTTTTATTTTGAGTTTACACACATAAATTAACACTAATTACATATTAACGTTAGATGTAATTTCATGCAAGTTAATGGTATTTACATGTATTTTATTATGGATTTAAAGCCAAAACGAATGAATAAAGGTGAGTGAGTAGCTATTTAACTCCCCAATATACATATATTTGCTAGTCTTTAGCAAACACTTATTAGGAGAATAAGTTATGAAAGAGAAAGTAAAGAAAAGGAAAATAAAAAACTTAAAATGATTATAATGTTTAAACTAATATTCATAAAATCAATGTTTGGAGATTAGTAAACGTTTGGATTGTTAGTTTGCCAGTACCTTATTGAGAATAGGAACTAAAACTTAACCACCCTCAAATTCCACAATCCTCTATTTAGTCCCCCTAAATAGTCCGGTCAAAAAAAGTCTTTGCATCCATAAACCGTTATGACTATGAGCCATGCTTGTAGACTATACGTGAAATGGCGGCAAGGTAACCCTAATCCTGAAGAGTTGGGTAACCCTAATTCTAAAGAGTAAGGTAACCCTAATTCTGAAGAGTAGGGTATTCTGAAGAGTATGGCAGCAAGGCATACACTGTACATTTCTTGTAGCTCAATGCTTCTGAAGTGACAAAGAAAATGTCTTCCTCATCAAGGTAACCCTAATTCCCCAATTTAGCTACTCTTTCATCTAGGAGCAGGATATTTTCTTTTATGTTCAAGTACAACCAGCACAAAGAAAGAGGGGTAGAGAAAGAAAAATGGACTATGACTAGTGTAGTGACATATCCTTGGAGATTGGCTAGTGTAGCCAAGTCTCCAGCTACAAGCGACCTTGTAACATTGACCTTGAAGCATAAGCCTTGCTTATTGATACATAACTCCGATGGGAATGATTTTTCATTGAATTTCTGCCTGCCTAACATATTTGGAGTCTTTATTTCGTACTTCTTTTTTAATATATATGTACAACAACATTTACACAAGGAAATTTTCTTCTTGAGCCAATAGACTATCCCTCTTTTGAAGTTTTATTACAACCCACATCATCATTTCTTTAGATGTATGTGCCACTAGATCGAGATGGGAAGCTCTGACTTCCTATTGGGACAACGTATGTTTCTACATGTGTGCTTCTCAAGATAAAGAAATCTGGTCTCACCGTCTCATCTAAGTTGAGCTATGTGCAGAGTGCTTGTCCAAGTTAGGACATTGTGAACAAGGGGCATGTGTATGTTCAGAAATATTCTACTTAGTCTAATCAAGATGACATGTGAACACTGTCTAGTGGACTCAAAGAATTAAGCCACATTGACCTGAAAAGTTTTAATTCAAGTTCCTATATGGTTCCTATGAAGTTGAGTGGATTATGGTCATAACAAAGCTCCAATCTTCAGATTTTATTCCAGATCGTTCCATTGTCAAATCATTATGAAAAATGTGAATGCAAATGCAAAGATGGTTTTATGAAGTAGATTTTTCGATTTAAACTTTTTATATGGTTTTGAATAGTTTTGCAAATTTTTATAGGCTTTAGAAAATATTAAATTTTTGATATTTTTGAAAAGGTTAGTGAATTATATACATTAACAAGTATTCACAGGTATTATGCACATTTTTACAAAGGATTTTATACAAATATGTATAAGTTGCGTACATGATTTTATTTACACAAGTGTTTCATTTGGGTAATTTTGCAACATAGATATATACAAGGTTTTCAAAACCATTTGAAAATCATGTTCGTAAACATTTTAAAAACGTTTCGAAAACTTATTTTGCAAATAATTTTAAAATCACTTTACAAACATTTGTCAAAACAATTTTTACAAACTTTTTACGAAAATTTTTCAAAGGCTTGCAAAGTTTGCAAAGATTTTTCAAAATTTTTTAAAGATTTTTCAAAACATTTTACAACCATTATTCAAAATAATTTGCAGAACATTTCCAAACCAATCTTTGAAAATAATTTAATTTTTTTCCACATTTTTACAAGAGTTTTTCAATCTTTTTATTTGTATACTCTTACCCAATATAGTATAGCCATATTATTGAAAATAAAAGAAATACGAGTTATGGCTAACACATATATACCATATACATATGTCCGCCATATACATAGTTCAAACTTATGTCCTCATAATGACCAAGGAGCAATAGAGGAAGACATAACTCATGTCAAGTACAGAAAAATACTATACTACAATGACTCAATAAAAGAATAAGAAGTCGATCACGCCCCATATACTTAGGATCAACTAATCTTAAGTATAGAAGATTTTACACTAAGCGGGAATGATCGAGGGTTAGAACTTATAAAATCAACGACTCAGCTTGCTTCCCCCTACACTTATGTAAAATGTCCCCAAGTATAGAACATGATATCAACAAATTAGAAGGCAAGCAAGGGAACGAAAAAGAAAACTCAACTCACTCATCCCCCCTATACTTAGGATCTAGTCATCCTAAGTATAAAACTAATGATAGAGAAGAATGAATAATATGGATACATGGAATAATTGGAGAAGAATTGAAAAAGAATAAAGAGATTTTTTATGCCAGGTGTCTAAATTTTCTTTTCTAGGGAGTTTTTCTTGAAATACCACATCTATTAAATAAACAAATTATACAATGTATCATGCTCTAGATACATCTTCAACAACTATCCATTGACTATGAATGGTTGTACGTCAGATGACAACTCAGATATGACAATGTTGCCATTATTGTTCACAGTCTTTACTAGAAATCGCCCAGTCATTTACTTTTTAACTTTCCTAGGAATATCTTAAATTTTGCATCAAATAACCAAACCTTTTGTCTAGTTTCAAAAGTCTTTCGTTTGATATGCTTGTCGTTCCATCTCTTGATTTTCTCCTTATACATCAGGTTGTTACCATATGCATAGTCTTCGAATTCCAAGAGTTTGTTCAGATTGATCTTCCAATTTTGAATGCTTACTTGTGAGTCCAAGTTACAGATATTTACAACCAAAAGAGATTTGTGAACTAACTCAACTGGTAGATTTCATGGCTTTCCATAAACAAGGCGATAGGGAGACATACCCAATGGATTCTTATAGGTTGTTTGATAATCCCATATAATAGAATCAAGAAGTTGAGACTAGTTCTTCATATCCGACCATAAAAGTTGTTGCAGAATAGTCTTGATCTCCTATTAGAAAGCTCGACCAAGCCATTAGATTGTGGGTGGTAAGGAGATGCGACACGATGATCAATGATGTACTCCTACACAAGTTTCTTGACTTATCAATTAATAAAATAGCTACCTCCATGTGAGATTAAGATTTTAGGGATTTCTAATTGTGAGATAATGTTGTCCTTGAGAAAGAGATAAACTATACGACTATCTACGGATTTGTGTGGGAATATCCTCCACCCAACAACTCACATAATCAACGGCAAACATGATGTATTCGTATGCATGTCTATTAGGAAATGGGCCCATAAAGTCAATACCCCAAGCATTAAATACATTGGATATTTGGATGAACTTGAGTAGCATTGAATCTTTGGAACTGATGGTTCTCCCAATTTCTGACAATCAATGCAGCCTTTCACATAAGATGTGGTATCTTGAATGGTGTAGGCCTCCAGAGGTCACACTTTAATACTTTCGATGTCATTCTACTTCCAGAATGGTGTCCTCCACCTTAGAGCTTATGATAGTGCTCGAGGACACTAGTGTACTCGTCTTGAGGAATGCATCGACACCATATGCAATCCGCACCTTCCTTGAAAAGATATGGATCTTCTCACTTGTAGAAAATGAATATCAGACAAAAATTTGCCCTTCTGTATTCGGGACCAATCTCGTGGAAATTTCTTAAAAACTAGATATCTCACAATATCTTCATACTAGGGGAGAGATGTGACACTTAAGAAAGATTCATCAGGAAAGGTTTCTATTATCGGCACATTGCTTAGTGGAGTCTATGTACATTTAATTATAGATGAATGGTCTGCTACCACATTCTTGACTCTAGGTTTATATCTTATTTCCAAATTAAATTTATGGAGTAGAAGGATCCAATGGAATATTTGTGCCTTGGCATCCTTCTTTTGTTATAAATACCGGATTGTAGAGTTGTCAGTGAAGATGATAAGTTTTGAACCGAGAAAATGAGACCTCAACTTCTCGAGGGTGAAAACCACTACTAGTAGCCCTTTCTCTATAATTGTATAGTTTTTCCCTGCCTAATCTAATGTTATGTTGGCATAGTGTATGGCATAAGGTAATCCATCCATGTGATGTCCTAACGCAGACCTAATAGCAAAATTTGGCACATCCATCATGATCTCTAATAGAAGAGACCAATAGGGTGGCTGTAGGACAGATGCTTGATTGACTAAATCTTTCAAATGATTGAAGCTTGAAGGATCTTGGTATCGACAATGAAATTTGTCTCCTTTCCTATCAACTTGGCGAGATGTCAGGCAATCCTACTGAAGTCCGGAATGAATTTTCTATAAAATTTGACATGACTCGAAAAAGACCTCACATGTTTCACTATTTTTGGTGGATCAAGTTTAGCAATATTATCCACCTTTGTTGGGTCGACCTCCATACATCATTTGGAGATGACAAGGCCTGACATAATACCTACGGTCGCCATGGAGTGACTCTTATCTAGTGATAGTACTAATTTCACTTCACAAAATCTCTACAGTACTCTGTCTAGATGGAAGAGACATGCGTCAAAACATCATCATAAATCTAGAAATCATCCACAAAAGCCTCTAGAAAACTACCTACCGTGTCAACAAACTGTTGGACATGCGAGCCCACGGCGAGCCATTATGCAATAAATGTTATTGCGAATATCATTCCCAGATTTGAAATGAAGAATAACTTAATTTGCATAATAGGTCCCTTAGTACAATTAGGGTTATGTACCATATCCATTTTAATGATCATAAAACTGTTGATTCAATTATTGATCATAGAGGTTGGTGCTTGGATGAATATCTTAAGAGTTGGATTGAGGACTCATCAAGTACCGTCAAATGATTATTAAGAGAGGATCTCCAGCCTGAGTAGGAGATGGCAATCCTTTCTCATATAGGTTGATATCTAACCGACCTCTTGATGCAGGTCCTCTACATAGAAATAGAGATTTGGAGGTGTCATTAGTTAGGACAAAGAGTTGACTTAATGAGATCGGGATAACCAAAGTCCTATTTCATATGTTGTCACGATATAGGCATGCATCCTCTGACTGGAGATAGATGTGTTACTATATGTTTGAGTATGTACATTTGGCAGACCAATAGGTTGATGAACTAATCAAGGTCTACACACCGGCACGCTGGCGTGCATATAAGGGCATATGAGTAATACGATCTCTCAAAGGGATCATACATGTTCCTCACTGAACTGAAAGACATGAGCTTACTCATGAGATATTGGTAAGAATCAAATTCCATCCACGGTCGTCTAGCTTAGGAAGCTTGACTGAATTTTTAGGTTTAATATATACTATTGGAAAAGTATATGATCAACACCTGGGTATGATACATGCTTTTGGAAAGCATATGATCGATACCGACTCCCAATGATCGAATGAGAAATTTGATGATAAAACTCTGAAGTAGACAGTATAAAATTGATCTTATACTTCGGGTTTATCCTGGGTCTTCCAGTATGCAGGATGTACTGGTATTGGGAATACCTGAGGGTGATGTGGTCATAAACGATTATATAACCATGATGCTTCCATTCCGAGGGAGTGATGAAACAGGTCTAGATTTTAGTGACTCCTCTCGTAGAGTAGTCTGATCTTAGTCCAAATGTTGGACATTGATCTGAATGTGATTCAGATGTAATGACAAGATTTAATTTACGGTCTTGATTTAATCAAACATCTATGGGAGGTCTGCAAGATCTGGATTTGAGATTTGATCTCAGCATCCAAGTCACTATACGTGGAACAATACAATCATCCTATCCTTATCTCCAAGTATCCGCGGAGAAAGCGTATTATCCTTGAAAGAGTTCAAGGATAATTTCATTGTTGATAGATGTATCCGAGCATTGAGAAAATGGATAATAAATGTGATTTATTTTCATGAATAATATGAATTTGATTCAAATTATTAGGAGAAATATCTAAGTTAATTAAATGTAATTTAATTATAAAAGATGTGAATAATGTGAATGTGATTCATATTATTTGGGCACATGAGAATTGAGATCCAAGATGATTAAATGTGATTTTTATCATGGATAAGAATAATATGGATAGCACTATCCATATTATTCAGGTATATTATAAATGTGATTTATAATATATTAAAGAGAGCATAGTGTGATTTATATTTGTTAATTAATTATTGATGTGAATTTGATTCACATTGGATGATTAATTGAAAATATAATTTACATTTTGTTTTGGGATGTGTATGTGATTCACATTTTTCCAATGGCATGATTGCAATGTTCTTAAGATAATTATTAATTATTTTTGTGAAATAATTTACAACAAATGTTGTTGTAAATCTTGGAGATCTCATGAGATAATGAGAACTCATGAGATAATGAGATCTCATGAGTTTTTTAGGAGATAGACTCATTCTATCTCATTATCTCCACGACCAGTCAAAGTGATTTAAATTTGGATTAATTATCTTGATTTATCAATATAAATTAATTCAAATTAAATCAATTGTTGTTTTGTTTTTACAACAACATCTTATCCATTGAAAGAAACACAAATTAATCTTAACCACTGATTGTGTGTTGTCCATGGATTGTGATTCTTGGACTCCCAAAACCCTATATAAGAAGAGGCGGCTCTTGCTCTTCGAGACACACGTTTACATTGTAAACTATTGCTCTCTTCCTCTCTCTCTACATGTCATGTGCCTTTCTCCCTCTCTATTTTATGGTCGTCCACCATGGATCCATAGAGAGAGTCGCCATCGCTGCAGCATTGTCGCTATACTGCAGGAGTATTTGCTCGTGGATCTCTGTCTCCTTCGGTGCATCTCGATTATGAAGAAGATGTCGGATCTCGTGTGACAAGATCAGGAGATTCTCCACTTGGATCATCAACTTGGATTGCGAGAAGGACGCGTCTCATCAACACGCTCGCAAGCGTCTCCTCTGTCGTATCAGACTTGAGACAGGAGATCTCTTCGTTTAGAGACTCGATCGCAACAACACTTCAAGAGGTAACCTTATACCTAATTGTGTTTAGATAAAACTATCTAAGAAAGGTTCTTGGATCATGTGGTTTCATCATATTAAAATTTTTAAATTCCGCTACATTGAGCAACTGGTACGACTAGTCACTCCCGATCGCATTCGATGCGATCCACATGCTTCCGTGATGCGCTTGAGGATCTCCCCATATCCTTCAAGTGGTATCAGAACCAGGTTATGGGTTTTGGATATGATCCATTAACCTAAGAAGATTTGGCTCGTAAGGGTTCATGAAAATTTTTCCGCATTTCAATTTTCGCAGCCCTGTTTGTGAAAAATTTCGGCCCTGTTTAAAATGTTTAAACACGAAATCTTAATATGGATAATGTTTCTCATTAATTAAGTAAATAGAAGGATTTGAGTTTGTGTGATTTGGAACCCGATAACTCAAGATATGATCTTTTTAATGAACCTACATCCATTGTTTCGGGGATGGCGAATAATGTTGTAATTAAGGAGTTAATTACTATTTTAAAACGCCTGAAAATGCATGCTAATCATGTAGGTTCTGTTTTAAATCAAGTTAGCAAACTTTAGAAACTGATTTTGCTTAATTTGGATTTAAAATGAATGTGATGCTAATTTTAGTTAGTGATGATCACTGCTAAAAATTGCAATCCTAATCATGAACCTTGTGATAGTCATTTAAGAAACTAGTGAAATTAATGGTTAATTTCCTGGAATAATTATGAATAGTATTTGAAAAAGATTTGAATGATAATTGTTCCCTTAAATGACATTGTCTCAACCAATAAATGATTAGATTTGATCCAGATCACCAATTGGTTACTTGATACACTTTCAACAAACATGTTACTTGAATATATTTTGGAATTTGTCTATCAAACTTCCTTATAATCAAAATGGTTTTGATTATTACTATATGGTATAACTTCAGTTGAAAAATCGATGATCATGTCAAATACACAATAATCGATTTGGCATTATTCTTTCCTGAGGTCGATATGGTGTCTAGTCGGGGAGCGTTGGGGTAGCAGGCTGCACCGTGTGCGGTCTGTCCCACTCCCGTCGGTACTGGCCATGACAGCGGGTAGGGACTCGATAATGCTAGAGAAATCATGGTATATTTTCTAATTATTAAAATATGAATTAATATGTACTTTGAGATATTACCATATATTCAAGTAACAATCAAGTTTGTTGATTGAATTTGATTGATAATTGATTTAATATGATTAAATTAATTATATCCAATTAAAACACTCTATTATGAATAGAGTTGTTATTTCCCCTGGAAGAATTAATCATAATGAATATGATTCATAATGATTAATTAGAATTTGAATATGAGGTGGAGGATCACATAAGTGACATCCATGGTCTCCCGTCAAGGTGAAAGGTTCCATCGCCAGATATTGTATGTAGGAGATGACTATCCGAAGTGACAGCTCGTACATACAATCTATTTGGATCGGGCACTTCGCTTCTTGAAAGAGTAAGGACGTATGCGTAGTGACCCCAATATCGGGTCTTCATATTATTAGGGCGATATTGGATTGTGCATAGCAAATTGTATTTCTGTTGACGGTTGGTTCAAATAATGATGGGAAAACATCACCTTAGGGGTGGTGGGCTCGGGTGTTAAAGACTGAATTGTGAGATGCAAGTTGGACTTGCAAGGCAGAATGTGTTCCTGCTTCTTTTTATCCGAGTTACAGGTTCTCATATTATTGGGATGTGACAAGATAAGGAAGGAGATCCCAGATCTTGCTTGAGATATATTGGTAAGTATATCTCTTACATTGAAAGTGATTAAGGGAATGAACTTTCAATGTTGACAAGGCAAGACAACTTTCATATAAAAATTCCTAAATCAAAGTAAAATATATTTTTATATATATTTATGCCGATTTCTTATTTTAGATAATCTTCATTAAACCCACTAAGTATTATACTCAATAATAATCAGTAAAATATCATGGATTGGATCCATGATCAAGATATTGTGCTTGTAGTTGGACACATATTGTATGTGGTTGCAATGTACAAGTTTCCTCATAATATTGAGGAATGACAATTAAATAGACAATAGGTCTGCAACCCTAGGGTTTGTATGTCTCTATAGTCTTGATCTCTCATCGAATGTACTTTGGAAGTGACATGTCGATGATGATCGCAATTGTCAAATTATCCTTATAAAATTTCAAGAAGATGTTCTAGCATACATATGTGCTCTTGACATTAAATCTTGAAGGATATGGTTCACTGCATTATGCAGAATTGTGGCTCTATAAGAGATGATGTATTCCAAATGTTTGAATACCTACCTGAACTGAAGTCTTTAAGAGTTAAGATTGATGTAGATATGATGCGTGTCATCATCCTACTATCTATAATCGTCATTCATGAAGCTTCATAATATTCTTATTGTATGAATTAAATGAAGCATGTATAAATGTCGAAATACTCTTATATTGAAATCTTTTGAATTCATCATAAGAGATCCTTTTTCTTAAGCAATGGTTGTTTAGAGATGAAAGGAGCGCAGTGGAAGCATGGGTCGAACCCAAGTTAGAAGAAAAGTCAAAGAGTTTACTGTACTTCTATGGTTTCCACACATATGACATCCAAAGACTTGGATGAATTCCAACACAACAATGAGCTGATGTGTTGATATATTACTATCAACTCTATCTAGATCGTTAGAGAAGGACTCGTATAGTGCATCGGAATAATCTACATTTAATCATTAAAATTGACTTTCTTATTAGATAAGATTAAAAGTCTAATAGTTGTATCTCTTTTTTTCTAGTAACACTTGCAATTGGTTGCATATGTTTTAGAAAATTCGAAAAATTTGATCTTAAGGTTTAATAGTCATCCACATGGGTAATGATGCAATTGTTGCAAAAATCTCTATTGGATAGATAGACTTGATATTTTCAGTGGGAGAGCCCTTAGTCTTAGAGAATGTCTCTACTACCTAGATATTAGAAAACACTCATAGTTTATTTCTAAATGTTGAAAATGGACATGAATTCTGGAATAGATCTATCATAAAGAGTTGTGATGGATATATTTCAGATAGTATTCTGATATCTGGAGGACTCTACTAAATTAGAAAATTAATGAATGGTTCATTAACAATTCTAAATACTGAAAATTAAACCTTATAAGATCAATAGGAGGATAAAGATCATTTGACAATGATCTGGCATCAAACCTTGGACATTATTCTGCTGATGAAATCAACATACTAGTAAGAGATGAACTTTAAAATCTTGAATCTTACATAACTTTAAAATCTTGAATCTTACATACTTTTGAATATTGTATTCAAAGTAAAATTATCCAATGCACTCTTATCCGGGAATGGTGTAAGATGCCAAGGTATTCAAGATCTCATAATATTGATGTATGTGGATCGTCTGTATCATAATAAACATCGATGATATTTGATATCATTTGATGATTAATTGTGATATGAGTTTTCTTTCCTTCACCTGAGAAAGCTTTGAAATGTTCAAAGATTTCATAATTTATGATTTAGAACCAAAGTTTGAAGGAAGATGAAATGAATTTGATCTAACCTAGGTAGCTTGTACCTATTAGATGAATTCAAAGGAATACCTTATGGAGATATGAATGTCATTCCTATCTCAATCCTCCTAATGCACCTAAACTCAATAGAGTTGTAAAGAGATACAATTAGATCATGCATGACATGATTTTGTCAATGATTAATATTAGCATAATTACCTCTTAGTTTCTAAGGTATATATGTAGTAGAGACTACAATATATATCGTTAATAAGGTTCCATGCTAGTAAGCTGGAATCTAGCACTAGAGAGTGCTACTTCATTTGGAAAATAAAGGATGGTATTGGATACCTACTTTATGACTTGAGATTCTTAAAAGATCTCATCTCTAAGGATGTGATTTTTAGAGGATGACTCTCTTGAGAATCAAGATAAAAATGAAGTAAAAGGAACTCATTTAATATTGAGAAAATAATGAGGCTCTTGAAATCGGAAACTTAAAGGACAATTATAGATGAAACACTAATACCTCTTCAAATGAGTTTGAAGATGTATTCCAGATGTCAGAGAAATCTGACAATGATCGAATTTCATATGATGAAGCTTTTGAAGATCATGTCATGGAAAGATGGATGTTAGCAATCAAGTCTGTAGTAGACTTCATGTACAAGTGTTGTATATGGACCCTCGAGAATCCACCTATATGGGTAAGACCCGATAAGGTGTAAATGGATCTTCAAGAGAAAAAGGGAACCTGATGAGAAGGTAGAGACCTTCAAAGCATGGCTTGTAGCCATGAGTTACACACTGAATAGAATACATCGCTTGCGATGAGACTTGCTCTTCAGTGACCTTACTTAAACCCATCAGAATATTGCTAACTATAGCTACACAACTTGACTTTGACATCTTCGAGATATGAGTCAAGATTGTATTCCTCTATGAATACCTCCACGAGGATATTCATATGAAGTAGCCCCAGGGCTTCATGGTATAGAAAAGCAAGGTGTGTAAGCTAAATAACACCATCTGTGGACTCGAATAAGCTTCTTGTAGTTGGAACATCAAATTTGATGAAATCATAAATGTTATGATTTCAAATTGAATCTTGATGTACCATGTGAAGCTTAGTGGGAGTGCCATTGCGTTCATCGTGCAAAATGTAGATAATATCCTAATCATTTGGAATGATATAAGGATGATAATAATGAGTGTTTTATAGACTGGCTATTCCATACCTTGAGATATGATCTCAAGGATACCCCTTAGATCTTAGTTCTGAAGATGTTTTGAAGCAAAGAGGAGAGGGTATTGGGACAGTCACATTAGTAGTACACCTTGGACTTGTTCCATTTTTTGGAAAATTCCAAGAAAGGTATACTTCCCTTAAAAATTGGTACTAACCTATCTAAAGGGATAGCACCTCAAAGAGTTGAGGAAGTGAATGCTAGAACTACTTGCCCTTGTGCATCAGTTACGAGAAGCCGAGTTTATGCTAGATGTGTACAAAAGTTAGATATCTACCACGTAGTGGGAGTAATAAATGGTTACTAATCCTACATAGGAGATAAAGCACATGATTGCAGTAGTAACAATATCTTCAAAGATGAAAAGATTTTTGAGATAGTGATCTCAAAGTCTTATCTTCAAGAACTTAAGACTTTATAGATAGTGATCTAAAAGGTCTTAATTATGGATACCTTAGGAGATAGAGATCTCCAACAATAATGGTATTCTGATAAGGATAATGAAAATTATATACTGGTTATAATAATTATTAAGTTGTAGGGTCAAGGACACTATCACTGATAATATTGAGCATTGGTTGCATAATATGCAACATTCGCATTGGATGGGAGCACTAGTACTAGGGATATGCAAGTGTTGTAAAAGGACTTGGCGTAGTCTCTTGGGAATAGAGTGACTGATCA
Source organism: Ottelia alismoides (assembly GCA_037367405.1). Taxonomy (NCBI): domain Eukaryota; kingdom Viridiplantae; phylum Streptophyta; class Magnoliopsida; order Alismatales; family Hydrocharitaceae; genus Ottelia; species Ottelia alismoides. The sequence continues at coordinate 176,687 of JAZKJV010008857.1, read as the reverse complement.
GCTTACCTAGCTATTTTCCTAAATAGACTATGATTATCACATGAGTGCAGGTTTAGATGATTAGCCCATTAATGGCTCTTTGGGCTAGTGGGAGATTGTTGGACATGCGAGCCCATATGCAATAAATGTTTTTGCGAATATCATTCTCTGATCTGAAATGAAAAATAACTAATTTGCATAATAGGTCCCTTAGTACAATTAGGGTTATGTACCATGGCCATCTTGATGATCATACAGATGTTGATTCAATTATTGAGTCAAAGAGGTTGGTGCTTGGATGAATATCTTAAGAGTTGGATTGAGGACTCATCAAGTACCATCAAATGATTATTAAGAGAGGATCTCTAGCCTGAGTAGGAGATGGCAATCCTTTCTCATATAGGCTGATATATGACAGACCTCTTGATGCTGGTCCTCTGCATAGGAATAGAGATTCGGAGGTGTTAGATTAGTTAGGTCAAAGAGTTGACTTAACGAGATCGAGATAACCAAAGTCCTATTTTGTATGCTGTCACGATATAGGCATGCATCCTCTGATTGGAGACAGATGTGTTACTATATGTCTATGTATGTACATTTGGCAGACCAATAGGTTGATGACCTAATCAAGGTCTATACACTGATGCGCTGGTATGCATATAAGGGCAAATGAGTAATATGATCTCTCAAAGGGATCATATAGGTTCACCACTGAACCGGAAGACATGAGCTCACTCATGAGATATTGGGAAGAATCAAATTACATGCACGGTTGTCTACCTTTGGAAGCTTGACTGAATTTGTAGGTTTGATATATACTTTTGGGAAAGTATATAATCAACACCTGGGTAGAAATATATGCTTTTGGAAAGCATATGATTGATACCAACTCCCAATGATTGAATGAGAAATTTGATGATAAAACTCTGAAGTAGACAGTGTAAAATTGATCTTATACTTCAGGTTTATTCTGGGTCTTCTAGTATGCAGGATGTGCATGTATTGGGAATACCTGAGGGTGATGTGATCATAAACGATTGTATAACCATGACGCTTCCATTCCGAGAGAGTGATGAAACAGGTCTGGATTTAGTGACTCCTCTCATAGAGAAGAAATCTGATCTTAGTCCAAATATTGGACATTGATCTGAATGTGATTTAGATGTAATGAGAAGATTAGATTTGTGATCTTGATTTAATCAATCTAGATTTGAGATTTGATCTCGACATCCAAGCCACTATACGTGGAACAATACAATTGCCATGTCCTCATCTCCAAGTATCCGTGGAGAAAGTGCATATCCTTGAAAGAGTTCATGGATAGTTTCATTGTTGATACATGTATTCGATGATTGAGAAAATGGATAATTAAATATGATTTAATTATCATGAATAATATGAATTTGATTCATATTTTTAGGAGAGTTATCTAAGATAATTAAATGTGATTTAATTATCAAAGATGTGAATAATGTGAATGTGTTTCATATTGTTTGGGCACATGAGAAAATCCAAGATGATTAAATGTGATTTAATTATCATGGATAAGAATAATATGGATAGCACTATCCATATTATTCAGGTATATCATAAATGTGATTTATAATGTATTAAAGAGAGCATATTGTGATTTATATTGTTAATTAATGATTGATGTGAATTTGATTCACATTGGATGGTTAATTGAAAATATAATTTACATTTTGTTTTGGGACGTGAATGTGATTCACATTTTTTCAATTGCATGATTGAAATGTTCAAAAGATAATTATGAATTATTTTTGTGAAATAATTTACAACTAATGTTGTTGTAAATCTTGGAGATCTCATGAGTTTTTGAGGAGATAGACTCATTCCATCTCATTATCTCCAAGACCAGTCAAAGTAATTTAAATTGGGATCAATACAAATTAATTCAAATTAAATCAATTGTTGTTATGTTTTGACAACAACATCTTAGCCATTGAAAGAAACACAAATCAATCTTAACCATTGATTGTGTGTTGTCCATATTTTGAGATCCATGGACTCCAGAAACCCTATATAAGAAGAGGAACCCCTTGCTCTTCGAGACACATGTTTACAATGTAAACTATTGCTCTCTTCCTCTCTCTCTCTCTACACGTCATGTGCCTTTCTCCCTCTCACTTTTACGGAAGTCCACCATGGATCCATAGAGAGAGTCGCCATTGTCGCAGCATCGTTACTATGTTGTCGGAGTATTTTCTTGTGGATCTCCGTCTCCTTCGGTGCATCTCACTCGTGAAGAAGACGTCAGATCTTGTATGATGAGATCAGGAGATTTGTCGCTTGGATCAACGACTTGGATTGCGAGAAGGAGACGTCTCATAAACGCGCTCGCAAGCGTCTCCTCCATCGGATCGGAATTGAGACAAGAGGTCTCTTCGTTTAGAGACTCGATCGCAACCACGCTTCAAGAGGTAAACCTTATACCTAATTGTGGTTTAGATGAAACGATCCGAGAAAGGTTCTTGGATCACGTGATTTCATCATATTAAAATTTTTAAATTCCGCTGCATCAAGATACTAGTATGACTAGTCACTCCTGATTGCATTCGATGCTACCACACGCTTCCGTGATGCGCTTGAGGGTCTTCCCATATCCTTCGCAAACATAGCAAACATACACCTTAGGAATGTAGCGGGTGTGTTACACAATCCAAAGGGTATCCGCTCAAAGGCTTAGGCACCAAAAGATAAGAGAAATTGATCTTCTCCTGATATTCAAGGGCGATTGCCACTTGGTTGTACCTAGAGTACCCATCCAAGAAGCAAAAGAACTCTTTCCCTGCCAATATTTCATGAACTTGATAAATAAAAGGTCAGAGGGAAGTGATCGTTCTTGGTAGCTGAGCTTTAGATCTTGTAATCTACAAAGATGCGTCATGATGTAGGTACTCAGGTCGAGATCTCCTCTCATTGATCATTAGTAACCATCGTAATTACTGATTTCTTCGAAACAACATGCAATGGACTCACCCATTTAGAGTCAGGGATGTGATAAATAAAGCTAGCTTCAACCACTTCATGATCTCTTTCATGATCACATCTCAAAAATTAGGATTCAATCTGCGTTGAAACTCGTGGTACAGTTTGCTATCTTCATCTAAATAGAAATGGTGTGAACATAGGTCCATATTTATCCCTAGGAGATCAAAACCATTCCAACCAAGAGCCTTGTGGTTTTTCTCTAGAATATCTAGCAAGTGAGATTCTTTATCCATGGTCAATCACAAACTGTTGATGATCAGATGTTATTCTGACCCACCCGTAAGGAAGGCATACTTAAGATTTGCAGGAAGAGGATTCAATTCTGGTGGAATCTGAGTCAGCTTATCAGTGACTGCTAAAATTGTACTGATGATTGTTGCATGATCTATCAACATTTTGGGGTCCACCTCTATCAATCTTAGTTCAGACAATAAAATACCGATCATATCAATAATGGTTTTCTCTTGTTCTCTTTGGGATGAATTTTCTTCAAATAATTCGATCAACTCATCTACATGAATCTCCCTGTCGACATAGGAATAAGATTTGATTGTGCTTTCCATGTCTTCCTCTGAGAGGAGTAATTCTTAGGTCAAAATGTCATTCAAAGATAATTCTGAATCGTTGATATCAACAATGATGTCACAGTCTTCTACACTCGATGTATCAGATTCACTTCTCTCAGATGTTTGATCTGCGACCTTCACCTCTACATTTATCTCATTAGTAACCTTATCACTGTAGGAGCGACATGTAATCTTTCTAGATGCTTAATCAACTACTTTGGTTGTTTGAAGGAACGACCGACCAAGTATACTATAAGTCTAGAGTAACAATGAATATGATTCCATATCCTGGATAATAAAGTCCACTGGGAATTTCATGCCTTGCATAAATATAATAATGTCCTCCAATATACCTCGGGGTCACTTACTGGTTAATCTGCCAACTGAAGGATAATCCTACTTGTCTTCAGTGAAACCAACCTGAATTCCTTGAGAAGAGAGGAGTGCATGAGGTTTATTGAAGAGTTGTTACAAAAAAGAGTGCGCTCAAAAATTTGTTCAAAAATCTCACATCTATTTAAAGGCACTCCCATGTCTTTCTTTTTGGTTGGGAAGTTGTTGATCCCATTCACAATAGCCATAGTCATGATGTGCTTCTTTACTCCTTTGCATCTATTTATACGAGGCTAATGCTTTGATGTACATTCCTCTTTCAATCCTTTCTTCACACTACGCATGTATTCCATGGCTTTCATTAGTGGTATTTCTAAAAAGATATTCTATAGTATCTCTCTTATTACAGTGCCGGACAAAGCAATTTTCAATTTTATAATGTTTCTTGTGTTTTTCATTACATCGGGAAATGGAATATTTACATAAACAAAATGTTTTTGAGAATCATCTTTTACAAATAAATGATTAGAAGGGTCACAATCATTCAGTATAGGTGAAGGGCAAAAACTAGATGCAATGGCTTCGTCGGCTTTTACGGGAGTATCTACAGGTGTTAGCGACTTCTTGACTTGCACGGCTCAACCACGACTGTTATTCTCTTTTTTGTGTTTTTCATGTTCTTCATTTTTGGTGTTTTTATTTTGATGAAGCTCCTCTCTCTTCTTCTTCTTCATCCCCACTTGATACATGATAAACTTCTTTGGAAGATGAATACTGGCCTTTATTTTTATCCTACATAGTTGCAGATGGTTGTGTGGTCCTACCACTCTTGAGGGTCGCAGCATTAGATAACATAAATGAATTATTTGTACCTGACTCTATGGGGGATGATTCATTACAAGCTACATGATCCTCATGAAAAAAATTACTAGGGTTGGCTTCGACCTACACATGAATGATATTCTTTGCGACAGTCAGGTCATCCAACTTCTTGCACATCTCCATCTAGTCCTTCACAAATTCAGCCAAGCAATCAAATGTGGGGTTCACATGTTTAGACTCAATCAGGTCAGTGTGCTAAGCACGCTGATTCTAATAGTAGTAAGGAGGTTGTGACTAGAAACTCTGAGAATACTGATGAGGAGGGAATTGGCGATAATGTGGAGAAGGGGGACACTAATTTTGGAGTAGTTGGTTAATAGTGATGGAACTGTTGCTGACGGTATGCCATCTACTGGTAGTTTTGTATCCATTTATGTGCTTGTGGTGGAGACTAGTGCCGAGAAGGCCGATGCTGGACAGATTTTCCACCTTGTGGTTGGTGGAACAACTGAATGGTAGATGATTGAACTTGTTGATGTTCGCTTGGACATGTCAAATGCATTTCATTTCCCTAAATACCATTCTCCTCTTGAATTTGAGGTTGGGGTGGGAAGAATAGCTCGACAAAAGTCGGGGGCACTGGATGGTACATGACCATCAGTTTCTGCTACTGCTACTACAATGGTGTGCCCTAGTGGACTGCCTACACGTAATACAAGTGTCTGACTAATTGTGGCTACCCATGGCTCAATGGGTGTGATTGCTCTTTTGGTTCAATAGTGTAGGTTTCAACTAAAGTACTCACACACTGACATGAGTTGATCAAGCTCACCGGGAGCTCTAGTTGCTTTGTAATTTGGTTGAGATTGTCTACATTCTTTGTTCATTGTTCGATCACATTATATTTTCCAAGGTCCCATGATCATTTCTCAATAATGTAAACTTTGGACAAGTGGTTCCTGATTATGCTCAAGTTGGAACTTTCATTCTTGTTCTCTTAGTAAGATGTCTCCATGTTGGACGGGCTTGTGGAGGCCTTGGGAATTCTTCTGGAATGCACTGGATGAAAATAAAGTGGTTGATCCCTTAGCCATCTCCTAGAGAATTTGTCAAATAAGATCTTCATCCTTGTTGAAATGGGAGCCTCCACATGCAGCATCCACTAGCCTTTGGTTGTCTTGGTTCAGGCCCTGAAAAATGTTCTGGACCAAGTTGGTGTTCGATATATCATGATGGGGCACTTCTCTTATAGATCTTTGAAACGTTCCCATGCCTCATGGATCAGCTTGTGGGACAATTGTGAGAATTTTAAAATCAATGCACGCATCTGATTGAGATGGCCCAGGGGATGATACTTGTGCAAGAAAGATGATTTCATCTCCTCCAAGTCATTACCACTTTTCCCAAATGATTGATCCAATACATAGCCTTATCCTAAAGGCTAAATGGGAAAGTGGTGATCTTAACTACCTCCAACGGGATGTTGGGGTGGTGCATGGTTCTGCAAATGCAGTTAAACTGCTGCAGATGAATGTATGGTTCCTGATTGATATTGTTGTGGAATGTGGACAAGATAAAAAGTAGCCGCAACTTAAGTTCAAAGTGTTTGTGGATCTACAGTATGTGGATCCAATTGATAACATGACCGGCTTCAGGGTTGTAAGTTTCTTTGTGAGTCGATTTCAGTGCTTCGCTTCTCTCCTCCTCTTCTCCATGGTGTCCATCTACATGGTGCTCTTCTCTCTACTATGTTCTCTCTATCCCTCCTCATTTCCATGACCATCTCTTGGAAAGCAAACTGTGTCTCAGCATGTGCGGTCAAATGTTCTCTTGTATGGAGGTGAGCATCTAGCGTTGACCTCATTTTTGTCTACTTGTTGTGCCTTCCCTATCTGAATATCCATTTCAAATTCATAATCTAACGATGAAGAATCAAGATTAGGTTCTTGGTTGACAATAGCAAATATGCCCCTATGAGTCTTGAAAAATGCACTAGATGATGAGAAATATTCAATATTAGGGTCAATCCTGAACTTTATTAATGTAAGATATGTGAATGGAGATTGGTCAATCTCCTTGCGAAAGGAAGAGAATTCGGGAAGAGAGTCATTCTAAATTCCATGTGAAGAAAGAAGAAGGGTCTCAAGAGAGGTTCACAAAGTCTGAAATGAACTCTTTGTAATCACCTTAATTATTAGAGATGCATGTAACAAGGAATTGGTGTAGGTGTTCATGAAGTCCGAACAAAACCATCCCTGATCCAACATCTTGAGATGCAAAAGGATGTGAGAAGAGTAATTAGAACATGGAGATTGAGAATGAATAAAGTGAAGGGGAAAAAGAAATGAAGGTTCAAAGTCGGTGAAACAAAAAGAAGTGTGAATAAAAGGTGCAAGTGCATGATTTTTTTTATCTTTGACCTAATTAAAATCAATCAAATGACAAAACAAGGGTGGATTTACCAACGCAACATGTGAAGATGTGAGAGTTCGCTTATTTATCGTGGTCTTTTATATTGGTTGTTACCAAGTAATCAATTCAAACCTAGCTTATCAATGACCCTATAGGAGAGTGAATACTACTAAACAAGAGTCGTGTACTTCCTACTTCCTTTGTAACATGTAGCACGTTCTTTTTGAGGTCCTTGTTATCGGATCTGTGCCAACTACTTAGCCAAAGAATAGGGGGAAAGTAAGCTCATGTACTGAATCATGTACTTCCTCTGAAGGGTACTCGAATGTGGCACAATGAGACAGGGTTTCACCATCGCAGTACTCATATGCTTAGTAATTCAGACCAAATCCGCAAGTAGACTCGACCCTACTCACCCACATGTTAATCAAAGCATGTATACATCACAGATCCAGGTGATAAACAAGGTAGTATCCAGGTTGGGTTTTGGGCTCTAATTCCTAGCGACGTGCCTCTCTTAGTCTAGAAAGTACCTGAGAACAATATGGGCTTTATGAACCCAAAATAATGTAGTCCATTAATCGATTTTATTTTGGTCAATTTTTTAGGCAGTCTCTTTCTATATTTTCAATTTTCACTTTTTTGGTATTTTTCATGCAAAGTCCTAACATAGTTTCTGATTTCATTTTTAATCTAAATCTAAGAAAAAATAGAAGGAAGATGGAAAGGACGATGCATGTTAAAACTATGGATGCATGTAGAGTAAAAAATGTCTACCTTGGTCCAGCACTCTACATGCAAGGTGATCCATAAATAAAATTTAAAATAATATATATGCACATGCAATTGATGAAATCACCCTAGAACATGAATTATTATTAGGGTTTTTATCAGTTGTGCCCCTCCGAGATATCGCAATATCAGTTATGCCCCTATCTTTTTGGTAATATCAGTTGTGCCCCCGACTTCTTGCCAATATTTCACTTGTGCCCCTCAGAGGGGCATAACTGATAAAAATCTTTTATCAGTTATGCCCCTCTGAGGGGCACAAGTGAAATATTGGCAAGAAGTCGGGGGCACAACTGATATTACCAAAAAGATAGGGGCATAACTGATATTGCGATATCTCGGAGGGGCACAACTGATAAAATCCCTTGTTATTATTGTAAAGCATGTTTTTCTCTGATAACTAAGTTCAAACGTAAGATACTATAGGTATACGCTATATTAGGGCTTTGGACCTAATTACCGATTCAAGTAATCCTAGAAGTACATGCTCAATCAATGAATACGTAAATGAAAATTTAGAAGAAAAACACAAAATGCGGTATAGGGAGAATAAAAGGTAGAAACTGATAAAACTCGTGAAAAATCTGAATAGGTCCCAAGTTAACAAACTCTTGGAAAAATAGATACGTTGAGTCTGATTGTCCAAGAGAGGATCCAATTATTAAAAATTAATTAATAAATCACTCTCTTACCAAAGATAATAAAACTAATCAAAAGCTACACTAAAATTAGTCCTCTCTCTCGTTCTTCTTTTGTTGCTCTCTCGTGTTGGCAAGTCTGAAAAAGCCAACCTCCGTGTTGATTGGGTGACTTGGACCTTAAGAAGTCCTCCCTCGATCCGCATGCCATTGCAACAAAATTAAACACAAAAAAGTGATTAGATAAGTTATGCAAATATAAAAAAGAGAAATAAAAGAGCAACTAAAATAGATTGTCTATGTTTACTAACCTACACTAACCATTGATTCCCGATATTTTTAAAATTTTAGGGATTTTTATGGTTGAAAATACACAAAATAGTGAATATAATAAATATTTGGACTTGTTTAGGGTTTTAAAAATATCTATAAATTAAAAATTACTTATTTGTAAAATATATTGTATATAATAGAGAAATTCAAAAATAAAAATATATTTTTGGATTTTTACATAATTTTTGCTAATTTTTATTATCTTTTTAGGTTTTTGAAGTTTTTATGTTGTATATTTTGTATTTTTAGCGATCTTTTAATGTGCGATAAAATCTAAAATATAGCTAATATTTTTTTTGGAGTTTTTGGAGACAAATTTAAAATTTTGTGAATTTTTATTTACTAAACATGGAAAATAGATACGCTTTTGTATTTTTAAAAATACGAAAATTTGTTTAAATGCCTAATAAAAATTATACATTCAAGATCTATATTCCAGACATCTATCCTAATTTTCCAACAATTTTAGATATAAAAGAAATATCTAATACAAATGAAATACACAAAATAAAATACACAACTGTCCAAGAAGCTATTTGCAATTACCATAAACTAAACTTTCATTTCATAACATGTCCTTCAAACATAGGATAAAACGTGCAAAATACGCAAAGTTGCCTCATGTGGGGGACCACATGAGGTGACCTGGCAAGGACCTATATGAAATTACAAGAAAGTTTGGTGTCCAAATAGCAAATTAACCTATTTATTTTACGTACTACTTAATATTTATTGGAATAAATATAAAAACAAAAATGTGGAGGGGATTGGGTGAAATATATCTAACGAGGCGTGTGAGAGGTGCGTGCGGGGGATACAACAGCCGAGGGCACGCCACTTATCCACGTGGAGGGCTCTGATCGTGTAATGCTTCACATGAAATGGATGTCCCATATTAGATATGGGTTGTGTTCTTTATCCAATTGTTCCTAGGGGTGTTGGAAGAACATGAAAGAGGCTCGTCTTCCCTAACTTTGATCCGACGCAACTCCTTCCTTGGGCCACCTCTCTCGCTCAAAAGAGGTGCAAAATGTTCCCATCAGGGTTCTGCATTGAAGGAGACCTTCATATGTTCTGGGCCTCATCATAGGAGGCCTGGAGCTCTTCTCTTTGTCGCTGCACTTGGGGACATCAGATGTGAATCAAAATCGCTACAGGTGGGCTATCTGCTTTAAGTACTTGCACAGGAATAACAGGCGCTCGAGGGTGATGCTCCTCGGGCCAGATTGAAGCTGAAATTCATGGGGATGATCATGATGAAGACCTTTAGTGATAGTGGGAGAAGAGGAGATTAGAATCCTCGATTTGTTCAACATCGAGGGTGGAAAGGTGAATGGGCTAATGGAGAATATGATGAAGAAGATAATGTAATGTTTGACATGGTCGAAACAAAGGTGTATCACAGTGGAACGATGGTCGGATCTGAAGACACTGGCAAACTACATTTTTTGGATTTTAATGTGAGATAATTTAAAATCAAAGCAAATAAACGGCACGTCTAAACTAAAATGAAATTGTGATGCTACAAACCTAATCTATACTATGCCTAAACCAAAGAATACCAGGGAAGCTGATCTCGCCCAAGATAATCTCCTCCAATAGTGGATCTAGCTTTGAGATCCTTCTCCTCACCATGAATTAAGGGCTCCACCTTCCTATCACCAAGGGGGATCTCTCTAGGATCGATTCTTGGGGTTACAGGGGCTCGAAGAGGATCAAACTTTTGTAGATGGGTAGAGTTTATTTTATAGAGGTGGTGGAGGGTGTTGATTGCGAATGTGATTTTTCCCAGATCAATGGGTTAGGTAAAACGTAGGATTAAATCGTGGTGGTCCATGATCTAGTGAAGCTTTTTCATGAAGAAATTAAGGTGATCATAGGCTTGGATATGGAATAAGAAATTGGAGGAGATGAGAGCTTTAACCTATCGAATGACTGTAGGGGCTAGGGTCAGAGGGAAGGGGGGTTGGAGGGGGCTTGGCCCACCAAACCTTCCAAGTTCCCAACAATAAACAACAAGCACGAAACCTTTTATTACTATAAAGTACAAATTTAATAAAAAAAACTTAGATATTCTACATAAAAACATATACCATATAATTATTAAAATCAATTATATACTATTATATCTACATATAGAGATAAATATCATATCCTTATGGATGTATATGGTAGGATATAGATATAGACTTAGGGCTCACCATATCCTTATCAGTTTCCAATAAGAACATAGGAATGGATATGGGTATTAACATATATGAAAATTATGTTACCGTGTCTTTTAGAATGGGATACAGATATGCACACAATACAATGAAATGGATCTATAACGATGTTCTTTAAAAATCCATCACCATATCGTCAATTATTGAATACATAATGATGATATTATTTATTGCGAAATTATTTTGTATACCTCAAAGTAGTGACAAATGTCGTATCCATTGTTATATAATTGGCAACATTGTGTATAGAGACACTTATTACATTGCTTTTTCAAAAACTTTTATCTAATTATTTCTAATTTTTTAGTTCAAAATTTATCGATAAGCAATTAAAATTTTGAAAAATAAGTAGGAAAAACATTGATACATGAATCTTTGCTAACAATATACTTATTAATTCATTTCAAATGTGCAATATAATTTGCAATGAATAATACCATCATTATATAATTAATGGATGATATAATGATGGACTTTCAAAAAAAGCATTATAGAACCATTTTTTTGCAGTGATTAAATGGATATGGAGCATGCTTGGATTATGTTAGAAATAATTTATAGATTCCAGTTAAATATTTATGCATTAATGGCTTATACTTGATATATATATATATAAACACTAATTATATTTATTATGTAATAATTATATAAAATTTTTTAAATGAAGGTATTGAGTTATCTTACATTTAGTTAAAAGAAAATCTACAACTATATTTATACGTATACCGATATTCGTGGATATCAAAGTTATGTTAAGATCTATTTTAAAAAGTATATAGATACAGATGTCAAACTTTGTATAAAATTGTTATAGCGGAGGTTAAGATAAATTTATGAACTTATCTATTTGCATCCCTAGTTACTATATATTTACTCATTTTAATATATCAATATATGTGTGGATGCATATCTCAGTGAATTACGAAAATATATTACTGAATCATTAAAATAGACAAGAATTTAAAGAAAAAATATAGATAATAGCAGAAATAATTCCATCAATTTCTATTTGTAAAAGAAAATTTAATGTAAATATTCATCTAAACTCACAATTTTGCATAACTATCTCTACTACTAACATATTAATGAAATTACATAGAAGATTCATCATCTTCAAAAAACAAATTTTGTTAATATTATATTTGTACACATGTTTTATAAAAGCACAAGTTTTATAGGGTTATTTCTGTAAAAATATCTTTATGAATATTAGTTTTCAAGACATTTTAGTCAATTTTCTTAAATTATGCGATCAATGAAAATCAAGAAATATTGGCAACTAAAATGACAACTAATTACAAAATAAAATAAGCAATAATGTCTCAGTATCTTAATCTCTAAATATTATTTTATAGTTATGCCACAATCCCCCCCCCCCAGGTAATAAGTTATGGATTCATCCCTGGCTATGGTCGTGCGGAGGAGGTGTTTACTGGGGTTCACAACTCCTCGTGATGCGATTGGGCCGTGAAAATGATTTCTAAAAAAATAAAGTTAAAAAAAGAAAAAAATTAATCTTATTTTATAAACTATTTCATGGTGGATTTTATTTATTTTTACAACCTTGTTTAATATAGTTCATTATTATGTACTTTATATATAGGTATATGCATACATGCATTTTATGTATTTATATTTTATTTTGTATTATATATATACACACCATATTTACAAATTTTATATATTTGCAACATTATTTGATATATATTTACATATTCTTATGATATCTTAATAAGTTTATTATCTGTATAAACAATTGCATGTATGTATTCTATAGGTACATTATACTATGTATTTAAATGTACTAATTATTTTGGGTTCCTTTTAAATTCTTTTATTTGTATTTATATTTTTAATATGTATTATATAATATATACAATTATTCAGAAATATAAGGCAATTAAAAATGTAAAGTATAAAAAAATTAGTTGTATGTATAGATGCCCAGGTACAATAGTATCATGAAAAGCAGGCTTTTCCATCTTAGCTTCAATTGCAATGAAACCACTTCATTTGATAAATATTTTAAATATAAATATAATGGAGTGAGTTTGGTTCATTTTGAGTTCATATGCATAACATATTGATCAATGAAGTTCTATTTATGGATTTTTCATATGAGTGTACCGGTTTACTTATGCAAAATTTATTTTTGCCTATATTTTGATTATTTTATATACATTATTATGTACAAGTTTTGTGTTGAACGCTTTATTGTTTGAGGTTTGTTATAAAATAAATAAAATAGTTTACAATTGGGTTATTTACACAATATAAAGAATTAGGGTTTCTTGAATAATTTTTGTGCATTATTTCATTGTATCTCCCCTACTTTATTCCTAGTCGACCTAGTCAATATTTGACTTCTTCTCAGGGTTTAGGGTCAGTCAGTATCAAAGTTACTTCATTTATTTTTCTTTTCTCTTCTTCATTCTTTTATTTTGGGTTTAAATACATGAACTAATATTTATGTTAATTCATGCAAGTTAGTGGTATTTACATGTATTTTACCAGGGATTTAAAGATAAAGTGAATGAATAAACTTGAATGAATGGCTATTTATAAGGACGCAAGCCCTTGCAGCTCCCGAATCCACTAGATTCAAAAATGGAGACTTGGGGCGAGTCCAGGGATTTGAGCTCTATCCTTAGAGATACGTCCTCACCCACTCTTGTCTGGAGGTATGTACAGGTATATAATGAGGGCTTTACTCGCATGTAGTACAAGGTGATTTTTATTCCAAGTTTAGTTAATTTCAACCTCCTTAATAATCTCGATTTTAGAGTTTACGTTATCACTTTGATTTAATATGAGCACATGAAAAATAAGACTAGCATTCAATCCATTTCCCTTTTTAATCTTAAGTTGTAAAATAAGATGCAGGAATAGAGAAAAGCTTAATGCAAAGAGAAAGCTCAATGATGCATGCTCATATTTAGGAATACTTACACTAATTCCGAGCATTCTCCATATGGATGCAAGACTGTATGTTAGAAGTTATACTATATTCATGCAAGTTAAGAAATCCATGCCTAAACCATAGTTCTATTAGCATGAAGAAGTTGTTTTTGCTTGATGCTAAGTCGAACAAGCTTACGTGTATCTTATTTTACGTGAATCCTATGAGATAAATGTATGACCTAATTTAGTTGGGTAAAATCAAATGACCTAATAAAAGGTCCTAAATCCCATCACTCAAGTTGAGCCCCACCCTTGGAGAGGATGAAACAAGTGTCGACACACATAAGTTTAAAGATAGAATGCCCTTTTATTACACTCATGCGCTCTTAATCAAAACCCATTGGAAATGGACATAATTCATATTACAAATAATTACAACACAAATTATTACAGAAAATAATACAAAGTAACAAGGCAAGCTATCTAAATCTCTTCTTTAGGTAGCTGGATGTGGACTCCTCACCTGGCGCTTCACTCTCCTCACCTCCATGTCACCTTGGTCGAATCGGCTTCGCAGATCCTACAATAATACAACTTGTGTTTAGAAATTCTCTAAGGAATAAGTAGATAATATAGTACATAATATCAACATAAATTGAAAAATAACAAAGTCAACAAATAAGCAAAAGTCAACATGACAACACTTAACCTAAAATGCACTAAAATTCATCTAGATATCTAAACCTAATTAAATATAACTAATGATGATATGTCCCCTGCAACGACGCCATCTAATGAATCCATAACCGATTAAATTAATGTATATTTATTGTAATACAATCAACTATCAAATCAATAAAACCAAGCTGAGCATCTTTGCAAAGCGAGATTGGCTTAATTTATCTTGGATAAGTCCAAGGGTGAACGCAAGGACATGATATATTAGTTATTTTAATTAAAATGTAAACGCAATGGTTAAGTGATTATATAGTGATATCAAGGTCAAGATACGACACAAAACGAAGGCAAGCTCTTTTTTCGATATTTTTAATGCAAGTTCATATAAGTATGACAAAATTTTACATAATTTATGCAATATAAATACACAGGATAATGCTCTTGAATTACTACTTTCGACTAATCTTGGAATAAATATTAGAATTAATCAAAGAATAATCAATATATGCTCCAAGTTCAAGTTAATCCATTAATGCATTTATTTCAAAAATTATATAAAGTATTCAGTGGCTATTTATGCTTAAATAGGTTTATAATGATAAGAAAACAATTATTTTATAACCTAATTAAAGTTCTAAGTTAATCAAATAATTGAAGGTCATATTGCATGCAATCATATTAAGATGAAATTATGGTGATTTAATAAATATGAAATAAGTTATATACTTCTATGAATTTGAGCAAAAATATATGGTTCACATCAGAGATTAAAGCATAATACAACAAAGAGCATAATAAGAGCTTTTCAACAAGACCGAAATCACTAAAATTGGAGTTAAGATGCTCAATATATTAAGTATGCAATACA
The DNA here is from genome assembly GCA_037367405.1 of Ottelia alismoides. Taxonomy (NCBI): domain Eukaryota; kingdom Viridiplantae; phylum Streptophyta; class Magnoliopsida; order Alismatales; family Hydrocharitaceae; genus Ottelia; species Ottelia alismoides. The sequence continues at coordinate 161,131 of JAZKJV010008857.1, read as the reverse complement.
TAGACTAAAATGTAACAAAAACTTAATTAAGAAATAATAACAGTCCAACAAGAGCCAAAATGTAACTAATATAAGTTGTTGGGGCCTTATCTGTAATTGTTTGTGGGAGATTGTTTTGTAAGTTAGATAACATGGTTGGGTATCTCTGTAAATGTTCCATGCACACGTGAAGAGAGGCACATGACTGTAGGACCGATATGCAATTTGATGAACTCTATGGTGCTCGACTACAAATCTTCTAAAGGATCGCATGCTGGGAACCTGATGTTGAGGTTCGGTTGGAGGTACGTGGCTTCAGCCACATGGAGGCTTCTTGTGCTTCTCTCCAGGCACGGGAACACCGAGGCTACAATGGCTTAGAGGAGGAATGGTAATGTTGTAGGTCATAGGATTAGATTAGATTGATCTAATACTATGGTAGCTGCTTCTCGATGCCATCTCCTCCTCCTACTTGTGCAATGGTGTGAGAGTGGTGCTTCGATGACACCTCTTCTTCTTCTCCCTCATTGCAACGATTCGTTGAAGGTCAAAGGCGGAACCTGTTGGTCTGACAAAGGTGCTGAAGGTTTGAGGAAATGACTATAGAGGCTGGAGGATAGAGTCGATGTTATCTCGTCGGAGGCAGAGCACCAGACCGAAGCACACTCTAATACTCCCGTCAATTCCAAATCCAAGTTCCTGCATGGTTTAAGAAATTAGATGAAGCTCATAGAGAGTTAATGGACTCGATTGGATGGAGTGAAGGGTTTGATAGAGTGATCGAAAATGGAAGCCCTAATGGGTCCTCCCTCTTGTAGAAGGAAGAGAAGAATCAAATTCGAAGGGGTTCTAGAGAAGGGAAGATGGGAACTTGAGGGATGTGCGTGAATGGGGAAGTGATTGTGAAGGTATGCGAGTGATCAATTAAAGGGAATCAAGTGTAATTCAAGGTGAAATAATTGAAGAAATAAAAAGGAGAATGATACTAAGAGGATACCTACAAGATTAAGAAGAAGAAGAATGTTAGAGTCAAAGAAGTGACACTGGCCTAGAATTTAGGTCTAAGAACCGTTGGTCTTTACTCGAATTGTTGGCGACACGATGAGCTCGAGCACCACAACTGGTGGGTTGCACCTTGGATGATATTGCCAAGGATCACATCGGTGGAAGATCTCTTTTTTATCTCTTAATCACTTCCTCTATCTATTCTGAAAGTAAGGAGAGGGATGGGAAGTTTCCTCACATTAAGGAGGATAGATTGGAAATGGTGGTTAACGAGGGTTTTTATTCTCCTCCAAGCAGTTGCGCGGGGGTGGTTTCAACCACCTCTTGGCTCCTCACTTGAGGTAGTGAGTAGGATCATATATATGAGCGTAAGAGAGGTTTGAAAGAGTAAAAGGATGTCACCAGAATCACACACGATTGACACATCGACCGGCGTGGAAAAATGAAAGTGCCATTTGAAGAAGCAGCAGGTGGAGGTTGATAGTGGTGGACCATCGTTGGATAAGATGATCCAATGGTTGTGGCTAAGGTAGGGAGGGGTTGACCTGAGCCACTTGATCAAAAGATCAAGTGACCCATTAGAGAGCGGGTATAGATTGATCATAATTGTTTGATCAAATGATCAGACAACCCACAAGACGCGTGGGTTTTAAAGAAGATGTGGCTGGGTAGCATGATGAGATTCGACCATGTGGCCCAATCAGAAAATTCAAAAATGAATAAAATCATGTAAATTGACTAAAAAAAGTTAGAGTTTTCAAAATAAAAAATATCCAACATCGAAGTTGTTTATCTCTTCAAGATCTACAACTTTCATGTAGAACTCAAAGTTAAAACACATCATATTTACCTACATATTATTTTTGCAAGTATTTTTAATAAATAAAAACACTTCTTTTCTTTCTTTTGTTATTTTTTTCTTTTTATTTTGTGAATAATTTACAAATTACATATAATATTAAACTAATTTTTATGGGATTTTAAATAATGAAAATACATAAAATAAAGGGAACCTTAAACACAACTAATATGTATTTATTTATATACATTAATTAGACTTAACTATTTTCAAGATGTTTAATGTTAAATCAAGTGAAATGTTTGTTAAGTTGATTAATTAGTTTAAGCTAGAGAAATATAATAGAAATAAAGATGCTGAATTTTAGATTCATCATGGACCCAACATGGATACCTCTTTATTCTTTTCCAATTTGGACTTGAAATTTTATTTTAATTATCAATTAAATATCATTATTGGGATATTTATAAAAACATCCTTCCATAAATGAATCCAATTCATTAATCTAATACAAAATATAAATCCAATTTACATTTATTTACATTGTGTGATTCATATTCACATATGCCTTGAAAATAATTTATGAATCATATTCATTTAAATATTAACTATTGTGGATGTATATTCATATTAAATATTTTCCAATAATGCAAATCATATTCACTTAAATATATGATAATTATGTTTGTAACAATAACAACTATTAACAAAATTTTGTTATCACAATGTACGAGTCCTTATTGTGATCGGCTAAACATCAGGAGAGCATACTATACTTGTAGAATTCGGATATCCATCCAATTTCATGGTTTAAACCACTTGTAGCATGACCATTTGAATTCATTTTCAATTGGTTTCATTTCTATTTCCATTTTGAAACATTTTAGCTCAGTGTGAACTCAAAAATGGATCACAAAAATAAGCTCCACTACTATTTGTATTTCTAATCATTTATCTAAACCAATTGGAGCTAAAAAATGGGCTATGGAAGTGAGATTATCTCCATTTAGAAACGATTCATACTTTGTTTGAGCTATGAAATGGATAACAGAAATGGTCTCTAAGATGTGAGATTAATTGAATCAAATATCAATCATATAGTCGTAAAATGGAGTCACTAAAATCCATCTAGTTTCATCACTCCCTCGGAATGGATGTGTCATGGCATATAATCCATTATTAATGCATCAACCCAGAATATTCTCAATACTCCATCATCTTTAATACTAGAAAACTTAGATAAATATGAAGTTCAGGCCCTTCTTAGCTTGTCTACTTCCATGGTATATTAATAGATTTCTCAATAGATAATTTAGATGACAATATTTATTATACACTTTTCAAAAGTATATATTAATATTTTTGAATTCATGTCTTATTTCATAAAAAAAGACAACCATGCATGGAACTCTATTTGACCTCAAATATCTCCTGAGCAAGCTCTAACTCTCATCCTCGTTCATCAAGCATGAACTTTTATGATCCCCTTGAAAGATCATATAATTCATATGTTCTTATATGCACACCAATGCATCAGTGAAAGAATCTTGAATAGTTCTTCAACCTAATGGTATGCCTAATGCAGATGATTGGACATATAGATGGATATCTATCTCTAATCAAAGAATGTATGCCGGATGGTGATAGTTATGATTCGGGTCTAGTTTATCTAGACCTCGTCAAATCATTACTTTGACATAACTATTATTTGTACAAAGGGAGTAAGTGCAAACACAAACATTTAATTACAAATTAAAATATTTAATTTTATTACATAATGGGTTGCCAAGGTCTTACAAATCCAACAATATCCCACTAACCATTAGTGACATTCATGTACAACTCTCAAACCAACACTCATGTGCGAATGATTGACTATTTAGTCAAATAGTGAGGCAAGATGATTAATCACTCTGTTAGCGAAGACTAGGCCAAGTTTTGTTAAAACTTGCATATACCGAGTAAACAGTAACCACATCCAATGTTGTTGTTACATCTTTTGACGTCAATACTCGAATTTATCAGAAAAACCATAGTGTCCTGCTTCTTGCTACATTTAGCTACATTAACCATCCAACAAGAATATGATCCATGAGGTTGACTTCATGTCATCCACATTGGATTAGAAGTATGAATCTATGTATCCTAAGACTTGGTGATCATTATCTCCATAAAATCAAGACATAGTCTTGAGTTCTTCTTAGGTACTTGAATATGATTTTCACAAGAGTTCAATGTGTTTCTCTCCATATTTTTATTAGTAATAGCTTACCATTCCCAATGCTTGGTTGATATTTGATCCCATACAAATTATGGCATACATCGAGCTTCCTACAATGGATTCATAAGGGCATCTGACCACATCTTTCTTTTTCTCAATAGTTTGAGGACTCATCCCTTTATATTGGTTAATACCATATCTTGAGGGAATGAAAGCTTTCTTATAATTATCCATTTTTATTTTTTTCTAAGATTTCCCATATGTATCCTTGTCGTGGTAGTCCTAATATTGTCTTCTCTCTATTTATTGTAGTTTCAGACCCAAAATATATGGGGATTCTTCAAGAGCTTTCATCTCAAAGGCTTGTGACAATAAGATCTTAACATTGTTTGTCATCTCGATATCATTTACAATGATTAGAATATCATCTAGCTGGTCAGAGCAAAAATGACGACAATGACATGAAATGGAAATATGGAAGTGAAACGAAAATGCTAGGGGATGGAAGAGCTGCCTGAAGATTTTGGCAAGCTCAGTAGCTCCAGGCGAAGCGGAGGATGTGGGTTATGGCCCCAACCCAGATGTGGTTGGCTGAGGAGGCTTCTCATTACGGCTCTCCGATGTCGCGATGAGATTCGCTCAAGCAGACTGCCAAACAACACTCCAAGGGTACCTTTGGGAAGTTTCCACCTTCCTGAAGGAGATCAGAGGTCTGTGGTGGTGTGAGGAATGAGCTACTGTGTATAGGAGGAGGAATATGTATTTTATAGGCATCACCAAGGGTCTGGAAAGATCAATGAAGAGCTCGAGACCCTAGGTAGATCTGATTGTGCCTAGGGATCTGCGAGGGACCTGGATGTTTGGGCTTCAATCGTGCACAGACAAGGAATCAAATGGTGCACTGAGTCGGGCGCCAAAAAGTGGAGAAAATTCTTCGACGAGTCACGTGCATCCTGGACCAGCTGGGAAGGGGTCGTTGACCGAGGACAATAGTCTCAGCAGGACCAATCAGAATCAAGCATTTATAAAAATTATAGAAATATGACTAAAATTTGTAAATGAATTTAAATTAAAAAGTGTATAAAATAAAAAAATGTTTATTATTATATAAACTATTTTTCTATGATTTTTAATTATTTTTATTAAATGTAATGTATATACAGTATATATTATTATATACATGTATAATATGCCTATGTATTATGTACAAGTATTTTTATTTTCTTATTTTTACAAAAATAATTTTATTTTATATATTATTTATTTATAATATTATTTTAGAAGTTTAAAATAAATTTTTTAATTTTTATAAAGGTATTCAAGGGTATAAAATAAATAAAGAATGTGGTATGTATATGTGTATTTTGTACAAAGGTTTGATGTTTTTATTTTCATTTTAGTTTATATTTCTCAATTTTATTTTACTTTATAATGTTATTAAAGCTATATAAAAGGGTATAAAGGAATAAAATAATTTGGTTTTTATAAAAAAATATACATAGATAAATAATATGTACAAGTATATGCCATATGTACAATACATAGTCGACCCTATCTCTCTTTACTTATTTTTTTATGGTCAGGTCAAGTCTTGACCTTCTCTTGGGGTTTGGGTCCCTCTGTATTTATTCTAAATACATCATTCTTTTTATTTTACTTATATTCTTTTATTTTTGTGCAAAATACATGCTAAATATGCAATATTAACAATGCCATGCAAAATGTTAGGTTATTTTTTTACATGAATTTACATGGTGTTTTGACAAAAAGAAGAGCTAAAATAAAAGAATAAAGAGTGAGAATCATGGATTCATCAATAAGGCATAGTGGATAAGATGGCGCTCCCATTGATCTTCTTGTATGAACATGGTCCATCTATATTTAGAACAAAATCATAACTCTTTATCGTTTCATCGAGTCGAATGTTCCAGCTACGAGTAGCTTGTTTGGGACCATATATGGATTTGTTTATCTTGCACACTTTCCCTTCCTCAACTATGAATTCCTGGGGATGCTCCATATAGATATCCTCTTCAATGTATCCATTGAGGAATGCAATCTTGATATCAATCTGTCAGATGTCATAGACAAGATGTGCGGCTATAGCTAATAATGTCCATATGGATGTAAGCATGGTCACCGGATAGAATGTCTCATAATAATCGATACCTTCTCTCAGTGTGTAGCCCTTGACTACAAACCAAGCTTTGAAGCTTTTACCTTCCCATCAGGTTCCCTCTTTTTATTAAGATACTTCTACAACCAATGGGCTTAACCCCTTTTGGTGGATCCTCCTCGGTTTGTACACCATTTTTGTGCATGAAGTTTATTTCAGACTTCATTGCTAGCATACGTCTATCTATATCATGATATTCTAATATTCCATCATTTGAAGGTGGATGATCATCATACTCTTCTAATAAATGGAATACATAACTTTCCGGTGGTCTCAACAACCCTAGAACTCTTTTTAAGGGGTATGGATGTCATAGTTTCTATTATCTCTTCAGTTTCTTATGTAGGAACCTCATTGATTTTGGTAGACTCAATTAGTTCCTTAACTTCATTATTGTATTGACACATAAGAAATTTGTTTTCTAGAAACTTGATGTCTTTGGAGACGGATACTTTTCGAGTCTTAGGATAATAAAGTTGATATCTAATACTGTCTTTTACATATCTAATGAAATAGCATTCTCTAGCATGAGATTCCAACTTAGGTGCATCCACATTTTTAGCATGGACCAAACAACTCCAATATCTTAAGTATTGTACACTCGTCTCGGTACCATATTAATGAATCCCATATTTATCTACACTATATTGTAATATCTTGCTTAAGAAAACCAATAAAAATTCAAAACTAATAACATTAATTAATTAAGTAAGTGTTGTGAATAAATACCTATTATTACGATATAATAATATACCAATAATTATGCTATTATTTTATATATTTATTTTTATTAAAAATACAATAAAATTTAGAATAATATTGTTTATAATTATTCCAACATTATTTATATATTAAAAAATCTAAAAAATAAAGAAAATTAAAACAAAGTAATTTCATACATTAAATTACTTGCAAAAAAATATGTATATAGATAACTTATTTTCTCTCTTAGTTCTACATGAAAGTTGCAGATCTCATCGAGATCTCAACATTCATGTTGGACACTTTTCCTAATTTTAATCTTAACTATTTCTTATACAATTTCTATTGTATTTATGACTTCAGATTTATCCTATTGGGTCAAGTGGCGTTCCCTGCTTCACCCACATGCCCCGCCCTTAGCTTGCCAAGCACCGTTTCCAATCAGTTGTTTGATCATTTCTGATTAGCTCATCTGGGCCATCCCTTGGCGCTCCTTTTAGAGACGTTGGATTGTAAGATCCAACGGTTGCAGAGCATCTTCAAGCTCCAACCTTCCAACTTCGCGCATAGCAAGCATCAGTGATGAATACCCATTCATCACTCTTTATTCTTTTATTTTAGCTACAAAACCCTTGCTAAACACATGTAGATAGTTGTAAATAGCAATAATTACCATTCAGCATGCATTGTGTAAATATGCATTATTAGCATGTTTTTGTGCATAAATAAAAGAATAAAGAAATAAAAGAAAAAGAAGGAGATATTTAGAATAAATATTGAGCGACCTAATCCCAAGGGAGGGCTCAGCATGGGCCAGACCGCAAAAAGAACACAAGTAGAGAGAGATAGGGAAGCTCATGTACATATACCTGTAAATAAAATAAAATTTATTTTCCTCTTATTCAAATAAAAATGGGTGTGTAGTTATATGTATATATTTGTAAACATAAAATAAAATTGGGAAAAACTAAACGAAAATTAAGAGAAATTAAAATACCTTTATCATTGTACGTGAACCACATGTATATAAATAACATATCTATTTATTTCTACCTATAAATAAATAAATAAAATCCCATAAAAATATGTACATATCCATATTCCATAATGTAAATAAATAAAATAAAAATCACAAAAATAAAAATAAAATAAAAAGAAATAAAAATAAAAATCAAAATCAACATTTTATATATACCATGTACATAGATGTATATAACTATTTATTTAACCCTTGTAAATAATTAATAAAAATAAAATAAAAATACCTTATTATTCCAAATTTTATTCTATAAATAAATAAAATATAAAATGAGAATAAAATGTATAAAAATAAATAATTAAAAATCAAAAATACATATTGTATATACCTATATATAATAATACTATATTGTACATACCTTATTTATATTTCAAAAAAAATAAATAAAAATCACTAGAAAATAGTTTAAAAATAAGGAAACATTTTTCATGTTTTAACTTTTTCAAAATTCGACCATTTACTATTTTTATTTAATTTCCAAATATTTAATAAATGGCGCGCTCTGATTGGTCCACGTGGGATGTTGACCCCCGATCAACTCCCCCCTGGATCTTGCGTCCGACACGATATTCACCGAATTATCCAGACGCGATCCGACCATCAAATCCTTAAACCTCGGGTCCTAATCCTTCCTCTTGCATCCGAGATCCACGCCCGTCGTTTTGCCTTGGGATCCGAGCTCCGATATGCTCGCTCGACCCTCATCTAGCCGAACCCCTAGCACTATTTAGCTCCTGCTCTGCCGCACTTTCCCAACTATCTTTGGCATCGCTCCTTCCACCCATGACCTCCAGCCGATACCCTAGAGTGACAGCTAGTGGCTGGCATGTTGCAGAGAGGAGGAGGAGCTCCGCTTCACTTATCCGGCAACATCTCGCCGCCTTACGCCGCCCAGAGCAGTGCCTGAGCCTCGGGCCTTCGACGACCCTCGAGGCGACGACCAGAGCTCCCGGAGCTCATCCCCAATCGATCCCACGCATCAGGTAGCCTTCATTCTTCCCATATTTCTCTAATTTCTGATTAGCCCCAAATCCATCCTTCGCCGATGTTCATCGAATACTCCTGCTCCGACCATCCATTTCATCGACCGACTCGACCAACACCTTCGCGAGACTCCCTTCCACATTCTTGACTTACGAATTCCCCTTGGTTCGCCCCGAAACTAAGGCCCGACCTCCCTCGCCGTCGCTTCGCTGGAGGTCAACCGCCTCGCCTCGCCCGACCACCACTCCACCCCTGACCAGGTCGAGGCACTTTGCCCTCGACCCAGGAGTTTGGCAGTGGGTTTTGTAGATCGAGAAGAGGCCCATCTGAGGGTCTGAGCTTTCAGCACAACAACTCCCAGCCACTATCGTCGCCGGAGCTCCTCAGAGCCCCCCGGCATCATCGGAGGAGCTCGTCAACTACGGAGCGTCGAGGCGGATCTATTCCACACCTTAGCAGCAGCAGAGGAGGCCCAGCGCAGCCGTGGTGCTCCGGTGAAGTTCGCCGGAGCCGTGTTCTTCCAGGACCTCCAAGAGCCGTCCACTCACCCTCGCAGCTCCAGTTTTGATCAGCACCGTCTATTTGAGGAGTCGTCCTTCACCGTCAGATTAGGCCGAGGGTTGATCTGGGCCGTCTGAGCCAACGAAGGGGTGTCCTTGATCCACGACCGTCAGATCTTCTACGTGGCACCCCTCAGCTGTTAGATCCGAGTTGGATTCCTTCGCAGCAGCGCCCGCTACCCTCAGCCGTTTGATCTTCCACGTGGCGTCGCTCCAGCCCTCAGATAATAAAGGGTAATTTACCCTTAGGCCCTTTTCCTTTTTGTCTTTATTATTAAGTCCTGTAAAAATAGAATATAGTTCTTTTTAGTTTTGGATAATTGCACTTACGACCTGGACCTTTATTGTATTTGCATTTTCATCCTTGTTTATGATAGACACGTGCATCGTCACGTGGTTTATGGTGAATTTGCATTATCTGAGCTTGTAGATTCTGCTTATTAAAGAATGAAATATAGTTTTTTGATATTTGCATCCATACCCCTGTGAATGATTGTATTCGACATGTGTTGAATTATTTGGGTTATTTGCAACTTGTACCCTGGGCTTTTAGCACATGTTGCTAATAAGCCCTGGGAACCAAGTTTTATTGCATTTCAGTCCCGCTGTGCCCAGATCACGTACAGCGCGCGTGGGGAATTGGAGTTTTTGCACGAGGGACCCCCAGGCTTCTGAGCTTGTAACTTGTCAGCCCTAGGACTTAGTTTTTTTGCGAATAGGTCCCTATGCAATGTGTGTTAGTTTTTTATTTAAATAAAATATCAAAATTAACCCAATTTGCGTGAAAATTGGACACGTGGCTCCTGCGACTGCGTAAAATTTTACCTAATTTTTTGGTACATTTTTTAGTCTTTTTATTATTTTTAAAAATTCAAAAACCCTTGTTTTTCTATATGTTCAGTCTAAAAATTCATAAAAAATATAAAAACTCTTTTAAAAATTCTAAAAAAATCTAGTTTTGTTGATTTATGTGTGTTTGATTTTCTTTCCATTTTTTGTTATTTTTGGATTTATAAAAAGTATAAAAATTAAAAAACCTTAAAAACTCATAAAAAATTCTAAAAATCATAGAAAATCCAAAAAATAATAAATCCTTTTCCTGAATTTTCTTCATTGTTTCTACTTTTCATGAAAAAACCCTTCAGGCTTTGATAGGACCATTTTATATTTTAATTTAGTCCTCCAAGCCTGACTGGAGAGTTTTCTCTTATTTTAGCCTTCTTTTATTTTTAGAAAATTCTATAAAAATTATAAAATTCTCAAAATTCAACAAAAATAGTAAAAAATATATAACACATAAAAATATTTTTGTTTGAATTTTTGGACCATTTTTGAGTAATTAAATAATTGCTTGAAGTTGTGTGTATTTGACTTTTTATTATTTTCTTTATTATTAAAAACCACCAAAAAAATATTTGTTTTATTTTCTTTTCTTTTCCGACTACTTCGTAGGCCGCGAGGCCAACTCATGCTCCTCGAGATAGACCCTGGGAGCTATACCGGGTTAATCACATAGCGAGACCGCTATTTTTGTTTTTATTGATTTTTATCTCTGATTGGTTGTCTGATTTTGTTTCTTGATTGAGCTCTAAGTCCCGAGTAACTGAGGTCATAACGACCTTAGTGAGATACTTTACCTTTGTCAATCGGGTGGCTCATCAGAATGGCGCTGTTGCCGGGGAGCACGACTTAGTAGTCTATTTTCTTTGATTTTTGTTTTATTTTGATTTTCGCGGCTTTCCGTGGCTTTTTGTTCGTCCGCGACTTTTCGCGGCTTTTTGTCTTTCTGTTATTTTTATTTTCTTTTATTTTGTTTTCTTTTATTTTTGGTTGTTTTTGAGTGTTTATTTGTATTTCCATTTTTGCACATATACCTTTTTTCTTATTTTATCTGCTTTATTTGCTTGGTTTGACATTTTGTTATTTTTTTGCGAGGGCTCGAGGACCGAGGCGGCTCTTCTCGAAGAGCCGGTGCAACCGCGGCAATTGGAGGCGGCTCCCTTCTATACGGAGCCGCAGGAGAGCGTGAGGAGGCAGCAGAGTGCGGGCGTAGATAGATTAGCTTAGTTTTATTTTCAGCCTATTTGAACTATTGTTGTAATAAAACAGGGACAGGACACTCAGACTCAGACTTAGACTCTCGGGGTCTGTTTCGTCGAGCACCGGTGTGCTCGGGGGACCCCTCGGCTTTTTTGCGGTTTTTACGCAGCTTTCTATCGTTTATTTCCTGTCTTTGATTCTCGTAGATTTCAGTCCCTAGCCTTAGGATTTTTTCTTGACTATGACGTATTTAGTAGGGTCCCAACACCTTAATAACTTTGCCTGTACCTATAGACCGATTAATTGGACCAAAATAAAAAAGATTAATAAAAAGACTATTTGGTCACCTGAGGGGTCATGCGCCGCTAGAGGTCGTATACAGCGCTGGCAGGACCCGTTGTGGCGGGCACCGATCGACATCCGAGACCGGACTCCGACCCCTCTTGATTGACCACTTAGCCACCATTCTTTCGAGTAGAACTGCTTGCTTAGGGCTCAGATTTCCGCCTGCATCATTTAAGTAGTTTTATTCCTGTCTTTCAATTCTGCGCGGATCATTTTGCATGTAGACTGCTGGAGTCAGGTACGCATTTCTTACTCTGCATGCATCATTGATTTCTCGCTCATCGACTTTTTCGACTTCTCCCCCTATTTTTGGACTTAATAACCAGGAGAACCGAAAAATTCGTTAGGCAATTGTTTTTATTTGAAAAATACCTAAAAATTCAAATCATAAAATTTGGGACTGCTAACTTTATTTGACCCTAAAAGACACCACACCGAAAAAACATGTCTTGGGGAGAGCAACCCCCTCCTTGTCTGGTTTGCATGTGCGAGAGAGTGACCCGTACCCTAGGATAGAGCCATATCTGGACCTCCTTCAGACTACTGCTCTTGAGCTAGTCGTTCTCCAGTGAGGATCGCTCCGGTCTTCAGTAAAGCGGGCCGTGATATCCTTAACAGAGCGAGCCGATCGGGTAGCCGGTAAACGGTCCGCGGCTTGTACTGGCTGGGAAAGATCTAGTTCGAGATCGGGCCAGTCTCCTGGGGGAACCGGATTCCCAACAGGTCACGTATTCGCTCTGCTATCTTGACTTGATCACCTAATAAAAACTGACAAGATAATTGACCGAAATCTTACGGTCTTCAGCTTGCGTTGAGTAGGTGAATCAGGGGTTTGCTTTTTGATCATTGTTGTTACCAGATCCCATCCGTCCGACTCGCCAGATCAAGATGATGGGCAGAAGGTCCCTTAGGCAGCCTCTGGCTGCACCGCTTCCTAGCATTTATTCCCGCTCATCTAGGTTGGTTCGCGAGAGCCGAGACCCGCTCTCCAAACCTGAGTTCGACTCCACCCTGTTCCCCCTCGACCACCCTTCTACCAGTTCCGAGATACCAGTGCTAGATGAGAGACTACCGTTAGATGATTTATAGGCACCTGAGCTTGGGTCCTTTGCTTTTGCAGAGACCATGGCCGGCAGCAGTGATGATCACACCAGAGGTCCCCAGCCAGAGCAGACTTTCATCTTGGACCAGGGTGCGATCAACTCCACCTTGATCGCCTCCTTAGAGACAGTTCAACAGCAGTTGAGGGATCAGGGAGCATTCATGATAGAGATGAGGCGCAAGATGGAGCGGTTGAGAGCTAACCACGATCAGCGCGAGCCTTGAGAAGGGCCGAGGATACCTGATGATGTGGCAGCAGCCGCAGCAGCCGCAGCAGCAGCACATCCACCGAGACCGATGCAGGAGTTACACGACCCCGGATCAACTCTGACGCACCGTTGGGTCGTTCTTCCAGCCATCGTGGGAGACTTCAAGTTCCCCCCGAACACTTTGCAGCTACTCCCCTGGTTCCATGGGCTCGCCATTAAGGAGCCCCATCTCCACCTACAGGAGTTCTTGATGATCTGCAGCACCGTCCACGATAGGCAGGTGGACGAGGATACCATTCACATGATTTCCTTCCCTTCTCACTAGCAGACAGAGTAGTCACCTGGCTGAAGCATCTGGGGAAGTTTGTCTACACCTGGGAGTAGCTCCGCACCGAGTACTTGAACAAGTACTACCCACTCGGGCGGACGAATGCCGCAAGGCCCTGATCAGCAACTTCTCCATGCTCCCCAATGAGCAATTCCACGAGGCATCGGAGAGGTTCAGAGGGTTGACAGATAGATGCTCGCACCATGAGATATCGAAGCCGAACCTTGTTCAGAGCTTCTTCAGCGGGTTGACACCAGAGCTACAGGGCCTGGTGAATGCTTCATGTGGCGGGTCCTATTTCGCCAAGGACCATGATCAGGTCTGGGCCATCTACGAGGAGATGGCCGAGAACTATATGGTGATGTCCCAGACCTGACTCTACACACAGGGACGCCCCCAGCCACAGACCGTGTAGTACCATAGGATCGCACAAGTCGACGCCGGTCCATCCACTTCGTCAGCGGCAGCAGCACAGGTCGAGTCCACAACCGCTGACATGGGCATCATCAGCGAGAAGCTAGACCGGATGGAGATTATCGAGAAGAAGCAGTGACATGGCATCATGCAGATGGAGCAAATGGCACAGACTCTGAGTGACCTGAAGACACAGCACATGTGTCTCCAAGAGGCACAGACGGCTTCCTAGCCCCGTCTTCAGGCACGAGGCGATTCGAGTAGCACCGGCAGCTCATCCCAGCGCCCCAGCCACCAGCAGCCTAGAAAGGTTAACCTTGTACAGGCGGAGCCGTACCAGCAGCCGCAGCCGACATACAAGTCGCCACCATCTCCAGACACACAGATGGTGGTTTACCAGCCGGATCAGCCTCTGGTCGTACTCCCACCAGTCACCTACGAGCCCGAGCTGTTGATGGACGTCAACGGGATTTGGTACGACCGACCCCAGCCCGGTATCCGACGAGACCATCCCGGATTCCATTGGTCGGCCGGAGGTGCCAGTTCCCAGCAGCAATCTCCGGGTCAGGGTGACCAGTACGACCATCAGAGAGATCACCAGCCTCAGCAACCCCCAGTATACCAGCAGCAGTCACAGCAGTATGGTCCTCGTCCCTATCAGCAGGGACAGTCTTGGAGGTGTGATCAGCCTCGGCAGCAGCAGTATCATCCCCAGTCATACCCCTCTCACCCGTAGCACTAGCCACAGCAGCCTCAGTACCAGTGAGGACACCCGTCAGGTTCTCATGGGCCATCCTATGAGAACCCCGCCTTGGATGACATAGCCCGCCTCCTTACCGATCAGCAGGCTACTTTCAGACGGGAGATGGATGAGTTCCGCCAGGAGATGCGGGAGATTGTGAGAGGGAAGGCCGCTATACCTTCCCTGATCGAGCCCAATCCGAACAACCTCAAGAGGAAATCTGAGAAGGTAGATTTCACAAAGTATGCCACTCCTAGTGATACATTTGGAGATATGTCTGCATATTTGTTTGATACTGACTTTGTCACACTTAGGAGCGGTAGGATGCCAGCAGTCGGCGCCTCATCTGAGCGACACCACCAGGCCACTTCCAGAGCACCAGGCGAGGAGGAGAGCGGTGCTGATGCCGCTAGAGATGATGACGGTGGTACTGATGCCACCATGGATGCTGATTCCACCAACGGTACTGAGGCCGTCGTTCAGATGGAGGAGGTGGTACTGATGCCACTGATTGTTGCCGAGCCAGAGCGTGGTGCTGATGCCGCGAGCCGACCAGCCGAGGGTGGTGCTGATGCCACCGTTTTTACTTCTAAGAGTCATGTAGTCTTTCCTTCTGTACATGTATCTCAGGACACTTCTGGCAATAAAGGAAAGGATTTATTTTCTTCTGGTCCACTTGTGGTGCTTGATGTATGTGTGGACTCTACCGTCGAGCAGCCTAGACCCTCTCTTAGTCCTTTATCTGAGAAGGACCCTGTGATCCCCTTCCCTAGAGCACTCCATTTCGGTAAGGGGAAGAAAACTGAAAATACCAAAAAGAAGCAGTAGGAGGAGTTCAACCAGCAGATGATCGATCGATTCCACATTCAGCTGACTCTTCAGGAGGCCTTGCATCACATCCCTCTACTCCAAAGATCGCTTAGAGATAGGACCACAGTTAGGAGGAAGAGGAGGAACCACCAGTTCGAGATCCATGTGCTAACTAGAGCCACATGTTTCGCGATTCAGAACCGTCTACCAACCAAGAGGCCAGATTCAGGAGCCCCATATGTCAGATGCCTTATCAGAGAGTAGAGGTTCGACCGCACTCTATTAGACAGCGATTCATCGATCAACCTACTTCCGGCAGCCATTCTCGACCACTTCGAGTTGGGCACTCTACGATAGAGCGAGACAGTCCTTCAGTTTGCTGATCGATTTGTTAAGAGGCCGAAGGGGTTGCTGAGGGATGTTGTCGTCAGGATTCAGGGTCTGCAATTCCCCATGGACTTCGTTGTGTTGGACATGGAGATCCCTGAGTCGTTGACCGATACCCCCATCATTCTAGGTCGCCCGTTCTTGGCCACAGCCAAGGTAGTGACCGACCATGATAGCGGGAAGGTATACTTTCACGTCAAGGGCGAGAGTATACAAATAGAGACGGTCGAGGATATCAGAGTCAAAGATTTAGCATGCTTAGAGCTGACCACTGATTCAGAGCAGATAACATATGCAGGGCCAGACATCCACCAGGACTGCGACTTTGTGATCACAGATGACGAGGCAGTTTGGGCAGATCCAGGCGCACAGGCCATCTTCTCACCTTCAGAGTCTGCTGATGCAGAGACGCCAGCAGAGGAGAGCTTGGAGAGCGCATTCCTGGTCCAGGATACTTTCCAGCCGGCAAAGCTGGTTCTTGACCGCGAGACAGATTTGTTTAGTGATGATGATACAGATCCCTCTGAGTCAGATTTTGATTGGGCAGATTTTGACGATTTCATACCAAATCTGACTTCTACTGAGCCTACAGCTAGGGAGGAGGTAGATGCCATGCAGAGTAGAGACAGTCCAGCAGAGCAGCCTTCTCCAGACTATGATTGTGAGCGAGAGTTTCAGTTCGCCCATGCAGATTTGGCAGCATTCACGCAGAGTTTCTAGAGGCTAGATCCGCCAGCACCGACATGTCCAGAGCTGAAGCCGCTTCCTGCGTTGCTGAAGTATAGGTTCCTTGCGGGTGAGCACGAAATGTACCCTGTCATTATCTCAGCGGATTTGACTGGAGAGCAGGAATCCCGTCTGATGGGGGTTCTTGAAAATAACCGCAAGGCGATAGGATGGAGCGTAGCCGATCTCCAGGGTATAAGTCTGGCCCTGTGCTCCCACCATATCTATCTCGAGGAGGAGGCGAAGCCATCGCGTGAGTTCCAGCGATGGCTGAACCCGAATCTGAGAGAGGTTTTCATGAAGGAGATTTCGAAATGGTGGAGCGTTGATTTTATCTACCCCATCTCCGACTCCAAGTGGGTCAGTCTGTTGCATGTGGTGCCCAAGAAGACGGGCATCACTATAGTTGTCAGCGAGTCTGGAGAGGAGATCGCTACCCGGGTACCCAGTTCTTGGCGGGTCTGCATGGATTATAGACGACTCAACCAGGCCACCAAGAAGGATCATTTCCCCCTGCCCTTTATAGATTAGATCATTGAGAGATTGGCAGGGAAGAGCCATTACTGTTTCCTGGATGGGTACTCTGGCTACAACCAGGTGGCCATCGCTCCTGAGGACCAGGACAAGACTACCTTCACCTGTCCATATGCTTTCAGACGCATGCCATTTGGGTTATGCAATGCCCCTGTGACTTTTCAGAGATGCATGATGTCTGTATTTTCCGACATGGTGGGGGAGTGCTTGGAGGTCTTCATGGATGATTTCTCGATCTACGGCGATGGATTTGACTCCTGTCTTGACTGCTTAGACCGAGTCCTTCAGCGATGCATTGAGGTTCACCTAGTGTTGTCTTGGGAGAAGAGTCACTTCATGGTGACTCAAAGGATGGTGCTTGGCCATATCATCTCCAACAGGGACATGGAGGTTGATCCGGCCAAGGTAGATGTCATTAGAAAACTCGCACCGCCGTCCAACTTGCGGCAGTTACGGTCTTTTCTGCGGCACGTCATGATTTCAGCAGGATTGCCCGACCGTTGACTGATCTGCTGACGAAAGACACCGAGTTCCTTGTCGATGACAAGTGTTTTTCGTCGTTCGAGACTCTCATGAGATGTGTTATAGAGGCTCCTGTTCTCCAGCCGCCTGATTGGTCTCTCCCATTCGAGATCATGACGGACGCCTCCAATTTTGCCGTAGGGGCCGTGCTGGGACAGAGGAGGGATGGAGTTCCATTTTCTATTCACTACGCTAGCCGTACATTGGATGCCGCGCAGCGGAACTACACAGTCACTGAGAAGGAGATGCTAGCTGTAGTTTTTGCCCTAGATAAGTTCAGATCATACACTATTGGATCTAGAGTGACCATCTATACTGATCATACCGCCATCAGGTACCCCATGGCAAAGAAGGATGCCAAAGCCAGATTGACCAGATGGATCCTTCTACTCCAAGAGTTTGACAGAGATTAAGGATAAGCATGGAGTCAAGAATGTGGTGGCGGATCATCTCTCCCAATTAGAGCATCTTGAGGATTCTGAGAAGACTGAGCCTATATGTGAGAACTTCTCAGATGAGGCGATCCTTGCTATCGCCTCTCTCCTGTGGTACGCCGATATTGTGAACTTTCTTGTTGCTAAGAAAGTTCCACAGGATTGGCCCAGGCAGAGACTTGAGACCTTCCTTGCGAAGGACAAGTCTTACCACATGGAGGATCCCATCCTTTACCATGAAGGAGGGGATAGCGTCTGGCGTAGGTGCATTCCTCAAGAGGAGCACCATAGCGTCCTCACTTACTGCCACAAGCTTGAGGCAGGAGGACATCACTCTGGGAGGAGAACGGCACAGAAAGTGCTCCAATTCGTCCTATGGTGGCCTACCCTCTTCAAGGACTCTAATGAGTTCGTGAAGAGGTGTACTGACTGTCAGAGGATGGGCACTTGTGGACAGCGTGATATGATGCCGATGCAGCCCATTCACTTATGTGAGGTTTTTGACGCATGGGGCATCGATTTCATGGGTCCATTCCCTAAGAGTCAGGGATTCGAGTACATTCTGTTGGTCGTGGATTATGTTAGTCGTTGGGTTGAGGCCATCCCCGCCCGAACCGCAGATGCTAGGACTATTTGCAGATTGAGGAAGCATATCATTTCACAGTTCGGGGTACCTCGAGTGTTGATATCTGACAGGGGGTCTCATTTCGTCAACGACCAGGTGAAGGCCCTTGCTAGTGAGTTCGACATAGACCATCGAGTCGCCACTCCATACCATCCTCAGACGAATGGTCTTGCCGATGTGTCGAACAGGGAGATCAAGACTATATTGCAGAAAGTCGTCCGCCCTGACCGAAAGGATTGGTCACAGCATTTGGACTCGGTCTTGTAGGCATATCAGACGTCTTTCAAGACACCTTTGGGCACATCTCCCTTTCTCCTCGTTTATGGCAAGCCGTGCCATTTACCTGTTGAGTTGAGACATAGGTCACTTTGGGTTGTTACTGATATACTTTTGGATCCATATAGTGTAGGAGATCAGAGGAGGGAAGAGTTAGCCGCCTTGGAGGAGCTTCGTGATATCGCCTTCTCAAACAGCCTACAGTACAAGGATAGAGTGAAGGAGTGGCATGATTCTTATATCAGCCACAAGCATTTTGACCCAGGACAGAGAGTATGGTTGTTTGATGCTAGGATTCATCTATTTCCAGGGAAGCTACAGAGCAAATGGAAGGGACCGTATTTGGTGAGAAAGGTACACGACAATTGGAGTATCGACATATCTGAGTTGTCTTCTGAGAGTACCTTTCGAGTGAACGACCAGCGGCTCAAGCCATATCTTGATCATGAGCCTCGGGTCTTTGATGTTGCCCCTATTCACTTTGCGTGAGATGTGGTCTCTTGACTCACATCTATTGCATCTCACGCCTGATTATCATTGTTCTTCCTACTTGTATAGATCCAGTTGTCCATATCATTCCATTCTTTAGTCCCACATCCCTTTCCTCATCTTTTGATTATACTATACTTAGGGTGTACTTTACCCTAAGTATAGGGGGGATGTATGACTCTCAGGTATTCTTTTGATTCATTTTACCCCTGTTTTTGCTGCCTATACTTAGGGATATTTTACCCTAAGTATAGGGGGGTAGACCCTGTACATTCTTCACTCGGTTTTCCCTTTGTGTACAGCCTGCTATACTTAGGATTATTTAATCCTAAGTATATGGGGAATTGCCGAGATTCTCTTGATTCTTTATTCTTTCATTCGTCTTTGTATATAGCCTTACTTTTCACTTCCCTATACTAAGCACGAGTTATGTCTTCTTCATCGCTCTTGACTCTGAGGACATCGTTCAAGCTAAGTATAGGGGGGTGTGTATATATTCCATATATACTTTAGCCATAACTCATACTTTGTGTGAGTGTATTAATAAATAAAAATGGCTAAAAACCCAAAAATCCATAAAAATTAAAAATTTTCTTGTAAATAAACATTCTTTTATTGCACATACATAGCTATTGTACAAATTATTTTTGTAAAAATGTTTTCAAAAACTTTTTATGTAAATAGTGTATAAATATTTTCTTATCAAAACTATGTATATAGTAAAAAATTTTCCAAAATGTTTTGAAAATCAAAAGTTTGCAAAAACCTTGTGTAAATTTATGTAAATATTTTGCAAAACTTGCATTCATGCATACATCCATGATTTCAAAACATTTTTAAAAAAATTTGCATTTGTGTAAATAGCATCTTTGTATATACTTGTGTAGTTTTTCCTGGATTATAGTTGATATTAAAACTAGCCTGGAATTAAATTGGAAAATGGAGCTTGATTAAGATCTTAATCGACCTAATTCTAAGAGGAACCTTATAGGGCTTAGGGTTAAGGCTTTTCAGGTCCATGGTGACTTAATTCTTTGAGTCCACTAGGCTATGATCACATGTCATCTCAATGAGCCTAAGTAGAGCACTTAACAACACACACATGACTCATATAGACAATGGCTTGACTTGGACCCGCACTTTACACCAAGCTCTCTACGGATGAGGTGGTGAGGAGGCAATCTTCCTTGACTTGGGGCATCATATGAGGGTAGTACTTCTAGGCGGAACCTATCTTCTTCTTTTAGTGAAGGAAGTGCGTCTCAACTTGGTCTGGTTGCTATGAGGTCTAACGACAGTAGTTGTGGGTTGCAATAATGCTTCAAAAGAGGGATAGTCTACTGGCTCAAGAGGGAAAACTCCTTATGTACATATGTTGCACTGTGTAAATATGTGTATAGATGCACTTGAAAAAAAATGCAAAAAGAAAATAACTCCAAAAAAGTGGTGGGTCTGATAGAAAATGATAATCCCACCGGAGTATGTATATAGTGCAAATAAGCAAAGCTTGAGACTCATGTTCCATCTTATGTAGCTTGCAGCAGGGAGACTTAGCTACACTGGTTGAGCTCCCAAGGATACATGGCTACACTGTCCATGGTCCATTCTCTTCTTCTTCCCCCTCTTCTTGAGCTGGTTGAACTTGAACTTAGAAGGGAATACCCCGCTCCTCGAGGAAAGAGTGGCCAGACTAGGGTCATAGAGTTACCTTGTTGGGGAGGGTTGTCAAGTTACTACTTCTGAGGTGGAGAGCTATACCTCACATACACTGTACAAGGAAGATTCATGGTCTTCAGGGTTTGTGTATGTAGACTTGTTCTGATCTGGATTGTTGAGGAGTCTTGACTATAGATTAGTGGATCTTAGAGGCTGTTGAGTTTTAAACTTAAGTCTAAATAAGGTTCCGACACATTAATAATCTAAAGATCTGATCGAGCTCCATATTTCAATTTAATGAAGGCAAGTTTAATAATCAACATTAATCCATGCATTTTCTCCTCTCTTTTTTTTCTTTTTCTTTTTCACTTCTTTTTCAAATAAGTGTTTTCTAAGGGACTAGCAAAGTTAAGTATAGGGGGGTGATGAATACCCATTCATCACTCTTTATTCTTTTATTTTAGCTACAAAACCCTTGCTAAACACATGTAGATAGTTGTAAATAGCAATAATTACCATTCAGCATGCATTGTGTAAATATGCATTATTAGCATGTTTTTGTACATAAATAAAAGAATAAAGAAATAAAAGAAAAAGAAGGAGATATTTAGAATAAATATTGAGCTACCTAATCCCAAGGGAGAGCTCAGCTTGGGCCTGACCGCAAAACGAACTCAAGTAGAGAGAGATAGGGAAGCTCATGTACATATACCTGTAAATAAAATAAAATTTATTTTCCTCTTATTCAAATAAAAATGGGTGTGTAGTTATATGTATATATTTGTAAACATAAAATAAAATTGGGAAAAACACAACAAAAATTAAAAGAAATTAAAATCCCTTCATCATTGTACATAAACCACATGTATATAAATAACATATCTATTTATTTCTCACTATAAACAAATAAATAAAATCCCATAAAATATGTACATATTCCATATTCCATAATGTAAATAAATAAAATAAAAATTACAAAAATAAAAATAAAAAAAAAAGAAATCAAAATCAAAATCAAAATCAACATTGTATATATACCATGTACATAGATGTATATAACTATTTATTTAACCCTTGTAAATAATTAATAAAAATAAAATAAAAATACCTTATTATTCCAAATTTTACTCTATAAATAAATAAAATATAAAATTGGAATAAAATGTATAAAAATAAATAATTAAAAATCAAAAATCAAAAATACATATTGTATATACTTATATATAATAATACTATATTGTACATACCTTATTTATATTTCAAAAAATAAATAAAAACCACTAAAAAATAGTTTAAAAATAAAGAAACATTTTTCATGTTTTAACTTTTTCAAAATTCGGCCATTTACTATTTTTATTTAATTTCCAAATATTTAATAAATGGCACGCTCTGATTGGTCCACGGGGGATGTTGACCCCCGGTCAACTCCCCCCATGGACCTTTGCCCCGCAGATCTTGCGTCCGACCTGATATTCACCGAATTATCCAGACGCGGTCCGACCATCAAATCCTTAAACCCCGGGTCCTAATCCTTCCTCTTGCATCCAAGATCCACGCCCGGCATTTTGCCTTAGGATCCGAGCTCCGATATGCTCGCCCGACCCTCATCTAGCCGGACCCCTAGCACTATTTAGCTCCTGCTCCGCCGCACTTTCCCAGCTATCTTTGGCGTCGCTCCTTCCACTTAGGACCTCCACATGATACCCTAGAGTGACAGCTAGCAGCCGGCGTGTTGCAGAGAGGAGGAGGAACTCCGCGTCACTGATCCGGCAGCATCTCACTGCCGTGCGCCGCCCAGAGCATCGCCCGAGCCTCGAGCCTTCGACAGACCCTCGGGGCGACGACCAGAGCTCCCGGAGCTCATCCCTAGTCGATCCCACGCATCAGGTAGCCTTGATTCTTCCCATATTTCTCTAATTTCTGATTAGCCCCAAATCCATCATTCGCCGACGTTCATCGAATACTCCCGCTTCGACCATCCATTTCATCGACCGACTCGACCTTCGCGAGACTCCCTTCCACGTTCTTCACCCACGCATTCCCCTTGGTTCACCCCGGAACCAAGGCCCGACCTCCCTCGCTGTCGCTTCACTGGAGGTCAACCGCTTCGCCTCACCCGACCACCACTCCAACCCTAACCAGGTCGAGGCACTTTGCCCTCGACACAGGAGTTTGGTTGTGGGTTTTGCAGATCGAGAAGAGGCCCATCTGAGGGTCTGAGTGTTCAGCACAGCAACTCCCAACCGTCGTTGTCGCCGGAGCTCCTCGCAGCCTCCCGGCATCATCGGAGGAGCTCGTCAGCTGCGGAGCATCGAGGCGGATCTATTCCACACCTTAGCAGCAGCAGAGGAGGCCCAACGCAGCCGTGGTGCTCCGGCGAAGTTTGCCGGAGCCGTGTTCTTCCAGGACCTCCAGGAGTCGTCCACTCACCCTCGCAGCTCCAGTTTTGATCAGCACTGTCTATTTGAGGTGTCGTCCTTCACCGTCAGATCAGGCCGAGGGTTGATCTGGGCAGTCTGAGCCAACGAAGGGGTGCCCTTGATCCACGACCATCAGATCTTCTACATGGCACCCCCTCAGCCGTCAGATCCAAGTTGGATTCCTTCGCAGCAGCGCCCGCTACCCTCAGCCGTTCGATCTTCCACGTGGCGCCGCTCCAGCCCTCGGATAATAAAGGGTAATTTACCCTTAGGCCCTTTTCCTTTTTATCTTTATTATTTAGTCCTGTAAATATAAAATATAGTTCTTTTTAGTTTTGGATAATTGCACTTAGGACGTGGACCTTTATTGTATTTGCATTTTCATCCTTGTTTATGATAGACACATGCATCGTCACGTGGTTTATGGTGAATTTGCATTATCTGGGCTTGTAGATTCTGCTTGTTAATGAATGAAATATAGTTTTTGATATTTGCATCCATGCCCCTGTGAATGATTGTATTCGACATGTGTTGAATTATTTGGGTTATTTGCAACTTGTACCCTGGGCTTTTAGCACATGTTGCTAATAAGCCCTGGGAACTAAGTTTTATTGCATTTCAGTTCCTCTGTGCCCAGATCACGTGCAGCGTGCGTGGGGAATTGGAGTTTTTGCACGAGGGACCCCCAGGCTTCTGAGCTTGTTACTTTTCAGCCCTAGGTCTTAATTTTTATTGCGAATAGGTCCCTGTGCACTTTTTGTTTGTTTTTGATTTAAATAAAATATCAAAATTAACCCAATTTGCGTGAAAATTAGATACGTGGCTCCTGCCACTGTGTAAAATGTTCCGTAATTTTTGGGTACATTTTTTAGTCTTTTTATTATTTTTAAAAATTCAAAAACCCTTGTTTTTCTGTTTGTTCAGATTAAAAATTCTTAAAAAATATAAAAACTCGTTTAAAAATTCTAAAAAAATCCAGTTTTGTTGATTTATTTGTGTTTGATTTTCTATCCATTTTTGGTTATTTTTGGATTTATAAAAAGCATAAAAATTAAAAAACCCCTAAAAACTCATAAAAAATTTAAAAAAATCATATAAAACCCAAATTTAATAAATCCGTTTCCTAAATTTTCTTCATTGTTTCTACTTTTCATGAAAAATACCTTCAGGCTTTGATAGGACCATTTTATATTTTAATTTGGTCCTCCAAGCCTGGCTGGACAGTTTTCTCTTGTTTTTGCCTTCTTTTATTTTTAGAAAATTCTATAAAAAATTATAAAATTCTCAAAAATTCACTAAAAATAGTAAAATATATAAAACATAAAAATATTTTTGTTTGAATTTTTGGACCATTTTTGAGTAATTAAATAATTTCTTGAAGTTGTGTGTATTTGCCTTTTTATTATTTTCTTTATTATTAAAAACCACCAAAAAAATATTTGTTTTATTTTCTTCTCTTTTCCGACTACTTCGTAGGCCGCGTGGCCAACTCATGCTCCTCGAGACTGACCCTGGGAGCTATACCAGGTTAATCACATAGCGAGACCGCTATTTTTGTTTTTATTGATTTTTATCTCTGATTGGTGGTCTGATTTTGTTTCTTTATTGAGCTCTGAGTCCCGAGTGACGGAGGTCATAGCGACCTTAGTGAGATACTTTACCTTAGTCAATTGGGCGGCTCATCAATCAGCAACCAACTAAATCCTATTCTTTTTCCCATCCTTCTCAACCAAACCTCTGACCAACTACCACCGCCCTTGCCTTCGCCTAACTCCCCTCTTCCACACTGACATCTCAACCGCTCGAAAAACCTAATTCTCCTAACCACTAGGAGTGATTGAAACCTCCATATGAGTTTCAAAACCTCCATTTTCATCTTCAAATACCTTCATTCTGCCACTGTTCATAATGGAACATCACCCAGCCTCCATCTCTTCTTCATGACAGGATAGATGGGACTATGGAGAAACAAAGATGTTGATATCTCCTAGTGTAGACCCATGGAGACTATGCCATGTTATGACCAATGCTTCAACAGTCTGAGCTTCAAGGCCCACCATCCTCGTCAAGCAAAGATTTATAGATTATCTACGATCTATAGCATAGGTAATTCCTCCATCAGGCGGTAATCTTCAATGATTCAGGTAAGATTTCGTTCGTTGTTGTATTTTGATTTCTTCGATTAAATTAGGGTTAATTATTCAACATTATGTCCTACTAATGACACCCCCATCTTCACCACTCATTAACAATGTACGTTGGAGGTCCTCAACACCCAACATCTCCTCCAGAACCTTTATCCACTCGCAACCCCTTCTTCGTCGTTCATGGAGAAGAACCCTCAAGGGCCCTCATCCTCTACAAAAATATATCCCCTATCTCACTCACATATGCATGTACACACTTTCTTGTTTACCTTCGTAACATTTGCAGGTGATACCCCCTTCAATGATCAGAATTTCTAACCTTGCTCCTTTCAAGAGTTCCTCCTCTGGTGACTATACATTCCTTCTTATATTGCATCTTCTTGGAAAATTCTATGCCACTCTACGATCTTCACCATGACATTGACAAGGATTTTGGACATTCAGCATGACCAAAAGATGATGGAAGAGAAAGAGAGCAGTTCACTAGTGTCTAGAACTAAGCCACCGCTCACTATGGTATTCTTTTGAGAAGAAGTATCATATACGATAAGATGAGCCCAACTTGGGCGTAATCCGACGGCCCTTGATGATCCACATGGACGCGCCCATACCTGCAACCTCGGAGGAATACAAACCATCAACCCAAGCAGTGCCAGATGACATGTGGCCCAAGCTAGATGACCAAGTCAGGGCCTTCGCGCCAAGCCTGGACCACACGTGCTTTGTGCGTGTGGCTCTGTGAAATTTGCAGTCCCTCGCCCATCGGTTCCTATTATTAGAAAAATACCCCTACATAGTGGTAAGTCCATAGATTCCATGGCCAACTTTATTAATTGCAATTTAGTCTCTGTAGGATCTATTTGTAAGGAGTTTATTATGGTTTATTATAGTTATGCCCTTGGTTTCAATGTTGAATAACTTGAGCATATGATGTAATATTATTGTGGTTTCAGTTGCATTGCAAAGCCAGCATAATTCACTATTATATGGTTTCATTAATTCTCTAATTTCACGCATGATTATTTATTCAGAGATTATTTTAATGTTTAATTTTATATTAAACAAATCTTTGCTATGGATTATTGCTTGATTGAATCTAGTTTTTATTCTGATTATTACTTAAATCGATTGATCAATTCTAGGGCATATTTGTGTGTATATGCATATGTTTAATTAGTTCATTCTATTCACTTTGTCAGTATTATTTAACTTGCATAAAAAACAAAATAAAATGCATGTCCATTCATCTATTATCTTGTGATGTTTTCTATCTTGTCGCTTTTGTCCTATATGATTTATCGATCGCTTATCATTAACATTGATGATTGATTAATTATATTATGGACCGTGTCCTTGTGTTCGACTCTGGACTTACCCAAGGATAAATTAAAGCCGAGAACTCTTCATGCAGATTTTCTCTTAGTTCTGTTGATTGCCGACGGCCAGTGCTACAATAAGATCATATTAATATTATTGATTTATGCTGCTTCAAATGGCACCATTGTTGGGGACACAACTTCATTAATATGGTTAATTTTAATGTAATATTTATGTTAAGTTGATTTTTTATTATTTAGGTCAAAGTAGTTTGTGTTGTTTTAAGAATTGTTTGATTTATTGATTGTATGTTAACTTGATAATTTTTTGAGCTCTTTTTAACCATTTCTCTTCTCTATCAGGGCCCATGGACTCAAGGATGCTTAAAGACCTACGGTGGCTGGTGTTCAAGATTTAAAGTCTGGCTGAAAGGAGGTGTATGAGACCCCCTATAGATCTTGAAGTTTATGAAGTTGTTTTATTCTATGTGGTTCTGTTATGTATTATTGTAATTATTGTGGACTTGGACATTTATTATGTGTTGAGTATGTTTCTCCCATGTTGGGTGGGACTCAACTTGAGTGCTTGACTTAGGATTTAGGCACACGACTCTCAGAGCTATTTCTTGAAATATTATTCTTTGTGCTTGAATCATATGTTAGGACACACTAACTTATCTTAAGAGATCTACTCATCTCTAAGATTTTTTAGATGCACTTGAGCTACATTATACTTAACCAAATTTAATTGAATTTTATTCCTCTCTAATAGAACTTATACTTAGGATGCAGATTTTTCATCAACTTGAATACATGGAGATATTAATTTTTATTCAGTCTCACATTTGCATGAAGAGAGTTGGGATAACTGTAAGTATCTCTAAACATGAGCATGCATCATCATTTCTTGTATGCATTGGATTTGACTCGAATCCTACCTTGATTTATAATATAGGATTTAAAGAAAGCATGATTGGTCGATAGACGTTGAATTATGCGCTCATATATTTAATCATGTGATAACCTAAGCTCTAAAACTGGGACTGCTAAATGCAAGTTGACTTAATGGAGTTAAAAAAATTCACCTTGTATCGAGAAAGAGACCCCCTCATTATTTGCAGGTATATCTTACATTTTGAAAGATGAGGACGTATTTTTAGGGTAGTGCAAAAATCCTATTTAAGCATGCTCGTAGTGTACTCGAATTTTGTATTATCACCAATAAAAGAGACAAGATAACTTGACCTATTTTTTGGTCTTCATGTGTGTGTTTGTTAAATCAATTGGGTTTGTTTGCACTTAGTTATGATTCTTTTTACCTCTCCTGAAAATCCTCGAACTCCAGTTCACATCTCATTAGATTTATCATCCTATAAAATTAAGCTAATTATTGTGTCTCAGCTTCCCCACATTTAAGATTTATTTTTCTGAATACTTAGGCTTCTTTTTAGCCTAAGTATAGGGAGATACCAAGTTGTCTCTAATTGATCACCTCGAGTTCCTTATTTTTATCATATATTTGCACTTAAGCTATTTCCCAACTTAAGTATAGGGTACACAAGTCCTTATATTTTATTCATTTTTTCTTTTTACTCATTCATACACATGTTCTTCTTGATTCAGTTCTTATCTCCTTATATTTATTACGAGCTATGGCTTCATATCACTTTGTGCTATGAGTACATAGTGTTGGTTAAGTATAGGGGGTGCACAATATATGTTTCATAAATACTTTAGCCATATATCTTATTTTTAGAATTTTCAAAAGGTTTTGGGCTACATGTTTCGTATTATTTGGAACTGATTTTGTAAATGATTTGAAAATGATTTCAAAATTTCATATACTTATTTGACATGGTTTTCAAAAAGTTTTTACATGGTTTGTAAAAACAAGGTTTTACATGTCTTAGAAAATCATTTGTAAAATATTTTAGAAAAACTATATTTATGTGACATTGTTTTGAAAGATGTTTTACATAGGTTTGAATAATGGGGGTTTTCTTGTTTTGAAAATCTTTGTAAAATATTTGGAAAATCTATAATTATGTGACAAGGTTTGTAAAAAAATCAATTTTTTTTATTTTTATAATGTACATTGAGATTAACAAATTGTTTTGTAATTAAAACTAACTTTCTAACTTTATTTAAAAATCAATAAATATCAGAAAAAAATTAAAAAATTTTCAGTATTTGTTATGACTACTAGACTTAAAAATGATTAACTACATTTCAGTGAGGGAACTATGGTCTCCCTTAGCAGAGTGGGTGGTTAAAAGACAATGCATATGTCACCGTCTTAAAGTAATACAACGAGTCATATGACGGTCCGTACTTACACCCATACTGGCTGAAAGTAGATGCAACTAATCTTATGAGTTTAGGCATGTCATTATTCCTCTAAAGAATCTAAAAAATTAGATAAAATAAAATTTACAAAATATTAACATATGAATTAAGTTTTTTCACTGACTTTGCACTCAAGGCTTTTGAGATCTTTAACACTTGGTCTAAGAGGTCCAGAGACTTAAAGTTAACATGTCTCTTTAAAGAATATGACCATCACTCACTTGCACGACTGCATTCATGATTGAGATGAGTATAGAATTCATTTGAGGAACTGGGATTTGAGATTCAAGTTTGAACATGATTTTCCGATACTCGAGGATGCGATAAGATTAGTGAAGGCTTCATGAAACCTGTGTTTCAACATCTTAACCAGTATAGGACATGGTTATCAAACTAATCTTTTAATTGAAACCTAAGTGTCGAGGTGTGTAAATCATTAGATTAATTTGTTGATCAATTTGCGATAATCCTTGGTCAAAGTTGTGGAGCTAGCCAAAAAGAAAAAAATTAGGTTATTGAAAAGAAAAGCTCAAAGCATTACAAAATTACATCATATGAGCATACACCAAAGGCGAGCGATCCCAACCTTTAAGTGTCCATTTAGACCAAATCACTAGGCTTTTATGAGTCGGGCTAGTACCTTAAAAAGGGATGTG
This sequence comes from Ottelia alismoides, assembly GCA_037367405.1. Taxonomy (NCBI): domain Eukaryota; kingdom Viridiplantae; phylum Streptophyta; class Magnoliopsida; order Alismatales; family Hydrocharitaceae; genus Ottelia; species Ottelia alismoides. The sequence continues at coordinate 131,143 of JAZKJV010008857.1, read as the reverse complement.
CATCGTAAGTGATACAAGTATGGGTGCAATTATATTAAATACTTAAAGAAGACACACCCTGGTGTACTCCTAGGAAAATAAGTACAGACATCTCAATTTCTTTTGACGGATACACTAATCACCAACAAAAATAATTTGTGTTGAGTTAATAAGACACTTGAGAGATACCTTATTCCAATGAGAGGGAGAAAAGAAAATACGCCATCCTTATAACTCCATTTTCTGGTCAGCCATTTACACTTCGAAGTTCGACAAAGTAAAGAGACGGTGAGTTGAAGCAAGACTAGATTTGATCTCTAGTGTTGAGAATTGGGTACTTAGGAGAATATTTGGTATTGGAACTTTAGATGACATTTCAACTCTACTCTCGTAAATGTAGTCAACACATTAATATAAGACCTCTTATATATGTATACATTTAGAGTTTGATAATTAGAGGAGTTGAATTCCTTTTGATTAATACCAGGTTGAGCTTAGAGTCTTAAGATCTCTAAAACAAAGTGTTTTGGATGTCGTAAGACTTATCTCTTCACATGCACATGTCATGGAATTCACTGATTAATCTAACTTTCTAATTAATTATTTATTTTATTACATCTAGGGAGAGATTAGATTAAATATAGGGGGATATGAATCCCAGATTCATCTACATTATTTTCTACTATTTTCTCTATTTCTTAAGAAAACTAATAAATTTCATAAGTAATAACATTAACAAATTAAATAAGTGTTGTTAATAAATAGTTGTTATCACTATATAGTAATATGCATATTATTGTGCTATTAATTTATGTCTATTAATTATTAAAAATCCAACAAAAATTAGAATATATTGTATATATTCTTAGCATTATTAATTAATAACTAGGGTTTTTGGTAGCGATAATAAAATGTCGGTGTAGAAAATCACTTTGAGCCAAAACCCTAATTAATCAAACAAAATCTAATAAAATAGGAGAGAGAGAGAGACATAAAAAATGAATGAGATGTGTTTCTCTCCTATTTTATCTTTTAAACTAATTATTTATCCAAGTAAGTTTCCCTGGGTCGATCTCGAGGAGGCAGAATAGAAATACCCCGTCTTTTGAGAAGAAGATGAATTTCATGATTTTCATTTCTTCTTAAAAAAGGCAAGACATGACTTAAAAATAGATACACATTTAGAAAAAATAAAAAAAGAAAATATGCAATGAAAAATTATAAAAAATACGAAGAAATCTCACTGGGGTTGTTGTGTAACTACCCTAGAAAAATCAATGTACAATAATGTCGAAAAGATGTCCAAATGTAGCCTACAATACTGGGGTATAACTGTAAGAAAAATAATAGAAACTATTGTAATAAGGTCCTTGTCCTAGGATTGATTTGAAAAGAAAATTAAACGTATTGCATTTAGATCCCTACGCGGGGACCTAAACCCAAATTCTAGAACTTCTGGAGCGTTGTTGAAGTATCTAGAATTTAAAGGGTTTATGTTGCAAATTTTCTACCGTTTCATGAATAACGACTCAGATCAGATGCGGTGGAGGAATCTCGGCCATTCGTTTCGCCACATGTGGCACACCTATGCTTCAAGTGTTCTTGGGTAGTTCTTCCTTCTTCTAACATGAATGACGGTGGCACTTCTTCTCCAAATTATCGCCGGTGCAGGGTCACGAACTCCATCCTCCTACAGGGCTAGAGGACTAACTCCTTCACTCCTCGAGCTCGCCTGCGGGTGAGACTGCTTCAAGGTCTATTGAGGTAGCTGGGTGGATTCAAAGAAGGCAGCCTCTGTGTGTGAAGGTTGCCTAGGTTCTAGAAATCCTAGGCTACTGAGGTTGCACTATTAGTAGAAGAAATCGTTTAATGCAAGTTCCAGATTATGAAATGTTGCTCCAGATGATGGAATACACTTGCAACTGAATTTGTGTTGGTCGATTTGCAACGAATTGGCCAAGAATGTGAAGAAATTGTAGTACAAATAGTGCTTCTAGGAAAGAACTATAACAACCTAAACTTGAACATATCTGAAGTGAAATCAAGATTTGATGTTGCTTGTGAATCAACGATGGGTATTAGCTCTCTCTAATGACATGACTAACAACTCTAATTGGGCACGAAATTCAAAGGAATAAGAGGAATGAATGAGGTACCTGGGAATGCAGGGTGTAGAACCCCACTCTCGTAGCTCGACGGGGCGGCCTTCCGGATCTCAACATCATGCGATGGCGGCGATTCAAGGTGGACAAACTCCTTGGAAGCATCCTTCGTTGTCTCCTCTTCCACCGGGGCGGTCCTCGAGCCCTCTAACGACCGGATTGAGGCATAGCAAAGCGAGGAAGGTGGGTCGACGACCACTGAAACAAGAAGCTAGGAAAGTTTTGAGAAATAATTTGAAATAACGAGATTTATGGGGATTTATAGATGAATCGGAGAAGAGTTAGGTTGAAATCGATGACTGGCGTGAATGGTGGTTGTTAGGAGATTTGAGTGGATGGTTTAGATTGGATGAAGAATTTAAGAGGGGCACGAGGTAATTAGAGAAGGTCAGGCATTGGAACATAATGCAAATAGACCGTTCTTGAAGAAGAAGGCACCAAGTGATTACACGTGTCAGCACCTCATTGGCTAAATGCTACAAATTTATTATAAATTATGTATTAAATAGTAAATAATGTTATTTTAAATAGTCATAAAAATTAAAAACGTAAATAATTATCTTTTCTAAATTAGGGAATAATTAGTTTTTATAAATAATAAATAATTTATGAAATATAAATATTATATTAATAAATAGGTATAAATAATACTTGATAAATAGATTTTGCATTTTTAACTTAATAAATATATAAATACTACCTTATTTTTATACTTTCTTAATTTTTAGAATAATAAATAGTGTATATGTGAATTTTTGAGGATTTTAATAAATTAATTTAAGTATACTAATAAATATGGATATAAGATGTATAGTTCAAATTTACCTATAAATTATTGTTTTTGATCTATTTAAAATAATAAATAGTCTTTAAAAATTATGAAATAAATCATGGTTAAACTACAAGATCAAGAAAATAATTAAAATTATGAATTCGTTAAAACTATAATTAGTGCGCTCTAGATAAAATAAATAGCCCAGAAACCTAGTTGTGATTAGATCCCAAAATTGACTTTTTGCAAACGGACTTCGATTTTAGTGAAATCACCTCCATTAATTAGAGAATATTATTTTATGAACTTTAGAGGTGAGTAGATGAAATTGGAGTCCATATGAGAAAGTTATAATGTTCGGAAGGTTAGAATTTGACAATTTATAAGTTGGATTTCTGGGCATATATATAAGATGATATTTTTAACTTATTTTTTTTATTTTTCTATACATTTTGAGAAATATACGAAAAGAGTTTGATGAAAAATATGTTCATATTAATTAAATAAAAATCAATGAATATTTGATATTTATTGGTTAAGTAATGAGGAGTGTGTAAAGTGAAAAATTAATTACTTTTTTATTGTTTTATTTCCTTATATCCCCATACTTATTTATTTATCGACCAATTCATGTTAACTTGGTCTCGAGGGTTAGGTTATAATTGTATCTTTCTGCTATATTTATTTTATGGGTCATATTGTACATATATATATATATAATCGGCCTTCATTTTGTTTTCTTTATTTTTATTCTTTTATTTATTTACACGATTTGGATGATTAAAAGTGCGTTTTTATTCAAGAGTATAGTTTTGTTAAAAGATGGAAATTAATGAGTATCTACACATATTTGTTAAGGGTTTTAAGACAAAATGCAGACAGAAAGTTGATGGATCATGGATCCATCAACCCCCTATACTTAAACTTTGCTAGTCCCTTAGCAAACGCTTATTTGAAAAATAAGGGAAAAAGAAAGAAAGTTAGAATGAAGTTGTTTTCCTAAACCAATTCATGAGAACACACAATGGACATAGCTCGATCGGGCCTGAAACAAGTTTTTTATCAAAGCCTTAACTAGGATTAGGATTTTAGTCTCAACAGTCCTCAAGTTCCACAATTCTTTATTTAGGTTCACCTCAACAACCAGCTCAGATCCACTTATTCATATTACTAACTCTATCGACCTTGAATTCAATCTGTATTGTGTGTGAATTGTTTTAGCTCTTCCCGCTTAAAGAAGCGAAGAAATCGCCGATCCCAATAATACACTCCCATTGGTTCCTCATCCAGCTACTCTTTCCTCGAGGAGGGGGGTATTCCCTTCTGAGGTCAGGTTGTGTTGTGTCCGCAATCGAATATTGAGAGAAAGTAGAAGAATGAGAAAAGAACTGGAGTGCAACCAGTGTAGACGCATCTCCTTGTGAAGCACAGCCAACGTAGCTAAGACTCAACTAAGATGTGCAGGCTTTTTGGTGGAAGCTTGGACCATTGTGGTCGTATTTGTATTTGGTCGCTTCTTCTTTGAATTGGCTTTGTAATGTTGCCTGCAATGCATCAATCTTTTCGTGCCTCGACGGATTAGCATCTTTTCATTCCATCCATTTTTTGAGGTCTTGGAAAAATTATGCAAGTAGATCATTCCCTCATCCGAAGCAATTATTTAAACCCCAATCTCTCCCGTATTTATACGTCCACGCCACTAGACAAGGATGAAAATGCACCACTAAAATGGAATGCCCTTCACAACCTCATGCAATTCGAGCTAAGTGCAAAGTGCATGCGTCCAAAATTGGTTCACTGATGAAGAGTTGAACGGATGACACCAAGTGTTCTAATTAGGCACATTTAAGTTGACTTCCAAAATATGGTATCACAGAACCCAAAGATTTAAGTCAAAGACCTGAAGAGTCTAAATTCCAGTTCTTAACTAGGCTCCTTACAATGACAGTTAAAGGCCATAATCTAGCTCCATCCGCTAAACTATTTCCAATCTTTAGTTTTAGAATCAAACTTATTCTGAAAAATGTTAATGCAAATGTAACCTTGTTTTTGTGAAGTATATTTTCTGAATTTTACTCATCTATATAGATTTTAACGACTTTGTAATTTTTATGGATTTTAGACTTTGTAATTTTTCATGGATTTTATACTTTGTAATTTTTTTATTAATTTTTCAATTTTTATAAACAAGTCTTTGTACAGTAATTTTACAAGATAAATTACCCATATTTTATTTGGATTAAATAAATAATGTATTTTACAAATTTTATATGCGAATATTTTTACAAGAATTACATGAATTTTACACATATTTTACAATATAGTGGTTTAAATACATATTATACATATTTTAAAGGGTAAAATGGGGCTGCCCCCTGGGAGTAGCCAACTTGGCTACTCCCACCCCTATTTTTCCCTCATTTTTTTATTTCTTTGGAAAATAAAAATTTGTATATTCATCACTATATCCCTCTAACATTCTATTAAAATTTCATCAGAAACAGAGACTCCTAAGCCCTCCATCCAGACGTCATTTTTTTAACGGTCGCAGGATTTTTTAAATCGACCATGTTTGGATGGAGGACGTAGGAGTCTCTGTTTCTGATGAAATTTTAATAGAATGTTAGAGCGATATAATGATGAATTTACAAATTTTTATTTTCCAAAAAAAATGAGGGAAAATAGGGGTGGGAGTAGACAAGTTGGCTACTCCTAGGGGACAGCCCCATTTAACCCTATTTTAAATACCTATGTTAAAAACATAATTTAAATTAAGAATTTTAAGTAAGGATTTTAGGTATATTTTATTTACCAAGATTTTATAAATAATAAATAGATGGATTTTAAATTAGCCCTCATCCACTTTTTATGGAGTTTAAAATTGTAGAAAATACATAAAAGTACGAGTTATGGATGCAAGTATATGTACAATATATACATACCCCCATACTTAGCTTGTGCTTTATCCTCATAGCGTCAAAAGAGAAAAAAGAGGGCATAACTCATGCTAAGTAAAAGTGGGTGAAAAAGAATAAAAGACTAGAAGTCAGTCGACCCCCCTATACTTACGATCAGGTCATCGTAAGTATAGTGGAACACAAAAATGAGGTGACTGAGGAAAATGAATGTATAAACGAAGGAACAAAAGAAGGAAAGAACGAAATCAGCGAAATCACTCGGTCCCCCTATACTTAGTATTAGGCATCTTAAGTATAGAAAAGAATGCGACCAAAATTAGGGACCAATGATTAGTGTAAAAGAAAGGAAAAACAAGAGAAAAATAAAAAGAACAAAATCGAATTATGAAAATCAACGGGCAATCGGTCCCCCCTATACTTATGATCTAGTATCCTAAGCATATAAAATGGACAAAAATGGGGACGATTGTGGACTACGAAGAATATACGTGTGGTTGATGAATCTACGATTCATCACTACAAAAGTCAAAAATAGAGCTTTGTTCCCGAGCAATTAGCTGCATATTTCCACTTATTATGCATTATTCGCATTCATGGATCTAGAAATAATGTTCGTATTTTAGCATTCATATTTGCATTAAATAAGAAACCAAGATCACTTTTAAATATTCACCTGTATATTAGCTAAAATCACCTACTTGTATCTATTTTATACTAACTCCAAATCCAATAAAATCAACTCTATAGTGTATTTATTACTACCACTAATAAAGGGAAAATGTCAAAAAATACTAACTTGTAAAATTGCTGAATAAAAACCAAATCAAAGTTTGAGAATATGAATATTAAAATGCAAATATCTCTCTTATATAATGTTTGATTAAGGTCCACTCACTTTTAAAGTAGTATAAATTCAAAGACCTTCAAAACAAGACCAATTCATAAAAATCAGAGTTTGCATGCGAAACATCGGTTTTGGGCCCCTATTGTATATTGTACATATTGACCAAAATAACCTTTATTTTTATCTTTTTATTTTCTGAATTATTAAAAATCCAAAAAAAATAGATTAAGTTGTCAATATTCCTTTCGTATTTCCTCTAACATTATTTTGTTTTTTTCTCTTAATTAAAAATGACAAAAAAATTCAAAAGATAAAAATTCAGTATTTTATACCCCCAAAAATATTTTTCGTACAGATGGTTTCTTTTGATTTTCAATCTTTCACGAAAGTTACAGATCATGGCGAGACGAGTAGCTTTCATGTTGACCACTTTTTGATTTGACCCCTTTTGTTATTTCTTTTTTATTTTTCTTTTCATTTAATTTCTCGATTTTTCTAGGAGCGTCCACATGTCACTCTTATTTTTTATTTTTAAATTTTATTATTTTAATTATTTATTATAATTTTTTATTTACTATTATTTTAAATATTTTAATTTGTTATTTATTACTTTAATTAATTATTTATTTAATTTAATTATTTACCTTAATATATTTATTTATCTTTATTTTAATTATTTTATTATTACTTATTTTAATTATTATTATTTATTTTTACGGTCCCACGTGGCCGCCCCTCCGCATGCCACATGGAAGCGCCCAGATCTCTCTCTCCTCTCCCTCTCGTTCCCATGCACGTTCCCCCTCTCCTCCGCTTCTCTCTCTCTCCCATTACCCCCGCTTTTTCTCTCCTACGCACAACCCCACTGCACCCAACCACCTTCCCCTCTCGCTCGCACGACTTGCGCAACCACCACTCTCACGCAACCCATCCATCTCCCCATCTCTCGCTCCCTCATGCATCCACCTCCCCACGTCTCGCGTGCCTCCCACCATCTTCTCCAACTACCCATAAAAGGGGCATGGATACCCAACCCGCAAATCGTCTATCGATTGGTAGTAGTGCGTACCACCAGCTCCCTGTCGTCGTAGGTGATATCTACGAAGCTTCCAAGTTGAGAGACGACTATCGCTCCTCCATAGGCGCGATCGGAGGTCGAGGCACCCTCCACCTCGTACAGCTGGTCCTCTTCTGCTGCAGAGCTTCGGTCCATCTCACCAAGACCTCGACGCGACGATCATCAGGGTATAGCGTAGCTCCCCCACTCTTCTGGTGAATCCTCCTTCTTTTCCTTTCTTTTCTTGCTTCTCTTTCTCTTCTACACACCCTTTTTTTTCTAAGCTGACCTCCAGGTCGAGAAAAAGCTCGAACCAACAAGCTCTTGCAGATTCCATTTTCTACTCTCGCGCGGCTACGACCTCCGCACACTAATCCTTTTTGTGCTTCATCTCGAGAAAGACGCACAACAACCGTCGATGACCCATCACAGAACCACTTGGATGGCGCCAGAACTCATGAATATAAATTTGGAGCCTGAAGCGAACTAACAACAGCTCACAACAAGAGCATCTTAATCTCTTCCTAACCCCTTCCAAGCGAACATCTCTAGAGATTCTGAGCTCGCATACCACATTAAGCGTTGATCCATCTTCCCCGAGTGTGGAGTAGCAGCGCCCATCCATCCATTTCCACTCAAACCTGTTGGAATTAATCCAGGCTGAATGTTTCCTCTCCACGTCGAGGACGTGAGCGAGAAGTCTGCTGGTCCCTTGCAATGAATATGGAGTAATCTGGACGTGGGGTGTAACGGGTGTAACATTCATTGCCTTCCATGAACGTTACCTGATGTTGACGTTTGGCATTTGTAACTTGTTTTTGCATTGTATCTAAACTAGGTGTACGAACTTTTGTTTCATGCAATGAGAGAAGTAGTTCCATAGCCTTTTTTATTCTTGTCTTCCTTGCTGTGTCCAATTATCTTCACGTGGTATCAAGAGCTTGGTTCGTATTCCCAAGTATCTTCGGTACGAAACCATGGCAATGATCTCTCAAACTGCAACGGCGAGCGGCGGCGTGTCGCTCCAATACCCCCGGTTGACACCGACGAACTACACCACTTGGGCCATCAAGGTGGAGGCGCTCCTTGATGCACAAGGTCTCTGGGAGGCCGTGGCTCCAGGAGAGGACGAGGCCGTGGAGGTGCGGAAGGACAAGATGGCAAGGGCTCAACTCCTCCAAGCTCTGCCCGAAGATATTTTGTTGCAGGTTGCAGCAAAGAAAACGGCGAAAGAACTCTGGGAAAGCCTCAAGACGAGGTTTGTCGGGGCAGAGCGTGTCAAGACAGCACGACTGGCAACCTTGAAGGGAGAGTTCGACACTCTTCGTTTGAAAGATGGAGAGACGTTGGATGAATATGCTGGAAAGCTCAGTGGCATGTCGGTGAGGTATGCCAATCTGGGAGCAACACTAGAAGATTCAGAATTGGTGAAGAAACTCCTCAACTCCGTGCCGGATCGCTTCTATCCTGTCGTCGCTAGCATCGAGCAATTTTGTGACATTGACAACATGGTTTTTGAGGAAGCCGTGGGCCGTCTAAAGGCATTCGAGGAGCGACTACGACTACGCGCTCCTAGCGACACCGGCGACAGCCAGCTTCTACTCACTCAGGCCGAGTGGCAAGCAAGGCAGAAGAAGGATGGTGGTGACTCATCGCCAAGCAACAATGGTAAATCACGTGCTTCTACAGATAGCGGCAACCGCGGTCGGGGTGGGCGCGGACGTGGTGGAAGACGTGGCAGAGGCGGTCGGGGTGGCTCGCTACACAAGGAAGGCGGGAGTGGCTCCACTAGCGGCGGCCGAGACAAAAGCCACATCCGTTGCTTCAACTGTGACAAGATGGGTCATTATGCATCCGAATGCAGGTCCCCAAAGAAGGAGGAGGAGGCGCACCTCGTGCATACAAACGACACCGAGCCGGCCTTATTGCTCGCTGCATCGCTAGAGCAGCAAGATACCATCTTGTTGAACGAAGAACGAACGAGGCTGGAGTTGTGCAGCACAAAAGAAGAGGCAGCTCCATGTAATGTCTGGTACTTGGACAACGGAGCAAGCAACCACATGACTGGAGACAAGACAAAATTCTGTAAGTTAGATGAGACTGTCACGGGCAAGGTGAAGTTTGGTGACGGTTCTACTGTCCAGATTATGGGTAAGGGGTCAATCTTGTTTGCCTGCAAGAACGGTGACCAGTGGTTACTCCAGGAAGTATACTACATCCCGAGGCTTCACAACAACATTGTCAGCCTCGGACAACACACCGAGAACGGCCACAAGGTGATCATGGACGAAGATGTCCTACATGTTTACGACAAAAGTCCAGCGAGACTCCTCATGAAGGTGAAGCGCACTGTAAATCGGCTTTACCGGATTGAACTACATCAGGCAGAGGTGGCATGCCTCCTGGTGAGTCTCGAGGACCCAGCATGGTTGTGGCATGCCAGGCTAGGCCATGTCAACTTCCAAGCATTGACGATGCTCGTGAACAAGAAGATGGCGGTGGGCGTGCCGCCAATCACGCATCCTAACCAGCTGTGCCAGGGGTGTTTGGTGGCTAAACAGACAAGGGAGTCATTTCCAGCAACGGCGAGTTACCGAGCGGAGGAGCCGCTTGAATTGCTACACGTTGACTTGTGTGGCCCGATTACGCCATCAACCCCTGCTGGTAACAACTACTTTATGCTAATTATTGATGACTATTCCAGATGGATGTGGATATATGTGATCAAGACAAAGGATCAAGCATGCTCCATGTTCATGAAGTTCAAGGCAGAGGCAGAAAACACGAGCGGCTATCGAGTGAAGACGCTCAGGACTGACCAAGGTGGAGAATTCCTCTCAGCCGAATTCACCAGAATGTGCGAGCAAGCAGGAATCAGGCGACATCTCACTGCACCATACACACCACAACAAAATGGCGTGGTGGAACGGAGAAACAGAACCGTAATGGCAATGGCAAGGTCCCTTCTGAAGAGCATGAATGTGCCAGGAAGTTTTTGGGGGGAGGCCGTGCGGCATGCAGTCTACTTGTTGAATCGCTTGCCGACAAAAGTGCTAGGTGAGCGCACTCCTTTCGAGGCATGGCATGGAAGGAAGCCACATCTTGCACACCTTCAAGTGTTCGGCTGCACAGCACATGCAAAGGTGACGACGCCACACTTGAAGAAACTCGAAGATCGAAGCCAACAAATGGTGTACCTTGGCATCGAGGAAGGTTGCAAGGCTCACCGTCTATTTGATCCACGACGTGGCAAAATTCATGTAAGTCGTGACGTCAAATTTGAAGAAAATATGAAGTGGAATTGGTGTGCAGGTGAAGGTGGAAGTGACTCATCAGATGTTGTCATTGCAAATGACTACATCACGGAGCTAGAGAAGGATGGCTCAATCGACGATTCATCTCCCACGACACAATTTCATCAGGCCTCTTCATCAACTCCATTTGTTGTCGAGGGGACACCGAATCATCTTGCAACACCTTCAACAACCATGTCCTCACCATCATCAAGCAGCAACACCAACACCAAAGATGCACCTGTTCGTTACAGGCATATCGACGACATCATGAGAGATGCTCGGAGGATAGATCTTGAAGAGGAGGACATAGAAGAAGCAGCCATGCTTGCAGAGATGGAGGAGCCATCTTCTTACCAAGATGCTGTCGGGCAACAAGCCTGGGAGGATGCTATGGCCAAGGAGATTGAGTCCATCGAAAGGAATGGAACATGGACTCTCACAGTGCTACCGGCTGGACACAAGCCAATTGGGCTCAAGTGGGTCTACAAGCTGAAAAGGAACTCAAATGGAGATGTGATCAAGCACAAGGCAAGGCTAGTTGCAAAGGGATACGTCCAGAAGCAAGGTGTTGACTTTGAGGAGGTATTTGCACCAGTGACGAGACTTGACACGGTGTGTGTCATCCTTGCCTTAGCTGCTAATCATGGTTGGCAGGTACATCATTTTGATGTGAAATCCGCATTCTTGAATGGAGAGCTCAAGGAGGAAGTATACGTTGCTCAGCCAGAGGGGTTTGTTGTGAAGAACAAAGAGCACCTCGTATACAAGTTGAGAAAAGCACTGTATGGCCTTCGACAAGCACCTCGAGCATGGAACTCTCAACTTGATAGGAGCCTGAAGCACATCGGGTTCACAAAGTGTGCACAAGAGCAAGCTGTGTACACAAGAGGAGAAAGCCAAGCAGGTATCATTATTGGTGTATATGTTGATGATCTCATTGTGACAGGAAAAAGCTTGGAGGAAATTGCTTTATTCAAGAAGCAAATGATGAATGAGTTTGAAATTATTGATCTAGTATTGCTCACATGCTATCTTGGCATTGAAGTAGCACAAGAAGAAGCATGTATCAAAATCAAGCAAGCTGCATATGCCAAGAAGGTATTAGCTCGGTTTGGCATGGCTGAGTGCAATCCAACAAAGTTCCCCATGGAACAGAAGGCATACTTGCACAAGGACTCTGAAGGAGAATGCGTGGATGCAACAGAATACCGCCGGATGATCGGCTGCTTGAGGTATTTGCTCCACACGAGACCTGATCTCTCTTATGCTGTCGGAGTGGCTAGCAGGTTCATGGAGAGACCGACGATGATGCATCTCAAGGCCGTGAAGCAAATCATAAGGTACTTGAAGGGTACAATCCATTATGGTCTCATATATGTTAAAGGAGGAAGTAAAGCAGTAATCACTGGCTACACAGACAGTGACTTAGCTGGTGACATGGATGATAGGAAGAGCACCGGAGGAATGGCATTCTACATTAATGACAGCCTTGTGACATGGAGTTCACAAAAGCAGAAGACGGTGGCATTATCTTCATGTGAAGCTGAGTTTATGGCAGCAACAGCGGCGGCATGCCAGGGGCTATGGCTGAGATGCTTGTTGTGAAGGATATGGTTAGATCCTCAAGCGCATCACGGAAGCGTGAGCGTCGTATCGAATACGACGAAGAGCGACTAGTCGCACTAGTTGCTCGATGCAGCGGAATTTAAAAAATTTTCTTACGACGAAACCACATGATCCAAGAACACTTCTCGGATCGTTTCGTCTAAACCACAAACAAGTAATTAGGATTACCTCTTGAAGCGTGGTTGCGATCAAGTCTCTAAACGAAGAGACCTCCTGTCTCAAGTCCGATCCGACGGAGGAGACGCTTGCGAGCGCGGGGATGAACCGCGTGCTTCTCGCAATCCAAGTTGATGATCCAAGCGGCGGATCTCCTGATCTCGACACACGAGATCCAACATCTTCTTCACGAGCGAGGCGTACCGAAGGAGACGGAGATCCACAAGCAGAAGAACGGGCAGCATAACGACGATGCCGCGTCGATGGAGAACCTCTCCATGGCATCCATGGTGGACGGCCATGAGAGGGAGAGAGAGGGCTGACCTCTAGAGAGAAAGAGAGAGAGAGAGAGATGCTTCTCAAGCATTGTGTGTCAAGAGAGAGCATGGGTATGCCTCTCTATTTATAGGGTTTTGGGATCCATGGATCTCAATCCATGGGACAACACAAATCCAATGGTTCTCATTGATTGTGTTTCTTTCAATGGCTAAGATTTATGTTGGTAAAAACCAACAACAATTAATTTAATAAAAATCAAATATATGTAGAATATAATTTGATTTATATTATATCAATCTCAATTAGAGAAATAGGAAAGGAGGCAAGCCTCCTTCCATAAGAGGGGTGGACGGCCACCACATTCCTTGTGGGAATTGTGGCCGTCCACTCTTCCTATATGGAAGGTGGATGCCTCTCCTATTATATGAGATTGCATTATCTCATAATTTTCTCTAATATTTCTCAACAACTTTTGTTGAATATTATTTCACAAAAATAAATCCAATTTATTTTGTGAACATTGCAATCATGCCATTGGAAATTTGTGAATCACATTCACAACCCAAAACAAAATGTAATTTATATTTTCAATTAATTAGACAATGTGTATCCAATACACATTAATAATTAATCTACTAATATAAATTATATTTAACTCTCTCCAATACATTATAAATCACATTTATAATATATTATGAATAATTGGATATTACTATCCACATTATTCTTATCCATAATAATTAAATCACATTTAATTATATTGGATAACTTATTCTCATGTGCTAAATAATATGAATCACATTCATATTATTTACATCTTTGATAATCAAATCACATTTAATTATCTAAGATAACTCTCCTTGTAATATGAATCAAATTCATATTATTCATGATAATTAAATCACATTTAATTATCTATTTTCTCAATGCTCGGATACATATATCAACAATAGAATTATCCATGAACTCTTTCAAGGATAATGCGCTTTCTCCGCGAATACTTGGAGATAAGGACAGGGCGATTGTATTGTTCCACGTATAGTGACATGGATATTGAGATCACATCTCAAATCCAGATCTCGGGCCTCCCATAGATGCTTGATTAAATCAAGGCCGCAAATCTAATCTTCTCATTGAATCTGAATCACATTCAGATTAATGTCCAACATTTGGACTAAGATCAGATTACTTCTCTACTGAGAGGAGTCACTAAAATCCAGACCCGTTTCATCACTCCCTAGGAATGGAAGCGTCATGGTTATACAACCGTTTATGATCACATCACCCTCAGGTATTCCTAATACCTGTACATCCTGCATACTGGAAGACTCAGAATAAACCCGAAGTATTAGATCAACTTTACACTGTCTACTTCAGGGTTTTATCAGTAAGTTTCTCATTCGATCATTGGGAGTCGGTATCGATCATATACTTTCCAAAAGCATATATCATACCTAGGTCTTGATCATATACTTTCCAAAAGTATATATCAAACCTACAAATTCAGTCAAGCTTCCAAAGCGAGACGACCGTGCGCACGGAATTTGATTCTTCCCAATATCTCATGAGTGAGCTCTTGTCTTTCGGTTCAGTAGTGAACCTGTATGATCCCTTTGAGAGATCGTATTACTCATATGCCCTTATATGCACACCAGCGCGCCGGTGTATAGACCTTGATTAGGTCATCAACCTATTGGTCTGCCAAATGTACATACTCAGACATATAGTAACACATCTGTCTCCGGTCAGAGGATGTGTGCCTATATCATGACAGCATATGATATAGGACTTTGGTTATCTCGATCTCGTTAAGTCAACTCTTTGACCTAATTCATCTGACACCTCCGAATCTCTATTCCTATGCAGAGGACCTGCATCAAGAGGTCGGTCAGATATCAACCTAAATGAGATAGGATTGCCATCTCCTACTCAGGCTGGAGATCATCTCTTAATAATCATTTGACGGTGCTTGATGAGTCCTCAATCTAACTCATTAGATATTCATCTAAGCACCAGCCTCTATGATTCAATAATTGAATCAACAGCTGTATGATTATTAAGATGGCCATGGTACATAACCCTAATTGTACTAAGGGACCTATTATGCAAATTATGTATTCTTCATTTCAGATCAAGGAGTGAATTGCAACAACATTTATTGCATAATGGCTCGCCGTGGGCTCGCATTTCCAACATGTTGGGGGGGCTAACAAAGCAAGAGCTACAGCCGGTGAAGCTATTTGTTGACAACAAGTCTGCCATTGCTCTGATGAAGAATCCCGTGTTTCATGGCCGAAGCAAGCATATCGACACGAGGTTTCATTTTATAAGAGACTGTGTTGAAAATGGGCAGATCACTGTTGAGCATATTAGCTCAGATGAGCAGAGAGCAGATATTCTGACAAAGGCTTTAGCAGGAGTCAAGTTGGCAGCGATGAGCTACCTGATGGGAGTCCGTGATCTTCAGCCAAGCCAGGATTAAGGGGGAGTTTGTTGGAATTAATCCAGGCTGAACGTTTCCTCTCCACGTCGAGGACGTGAGCGAGAAGTCTGCTGGTCCCTTGCAATGAATATGGAGTAAATCTGGACGTGGAGTGTAACGGGTGTAACGTTCATTGCCTTCCATGAACGTTACCTGATGTTGACGTTTGGCATTTGTAACTTGTTTTTGCATTGTATCTATAAATAGGTGTACGGACTTTTGTTTCATGCAATGAGAGAAGTAGTTCCATAGCCTTTTTTTTTCTTGTCTTCCTTGCTGTGTCCAATTATCTTCACCGCACCCACCTCGGAACCGCTGTTAGTTGCACCGCTGCTCGCCCACGCCCTCCAACTGAGCCTTTGAGCTCCGGGCATGTGTCACCTGGAGCAAGAGGATCCCACCACCTTGTCGCCTCCCTGCGTCAACTTCGATAGCTGCCTCACTTCCAGGTCACACGCACGGTCACGCCGCTGTCCCTCCAGCGAGCCCATGCTTAATTGCCGACCACCACACGTGGGCCCCTTCTCCACGCAGCGTCAACGACGATGACCTCCAGTCTCCATGCGTCGCCTGCGCGCGCAACTCCCTCACCCTCGACCTTGGCTGCCAGTCACTTGCTCCCACGTCCAGCTGCCAGCCGCGTACGCCACCGCCCTTCTGCCGCTTTCCTGCCCTCGACCGCATCTCCAAGCAGCCTCGGGTGGTGCACCACTTGAGCCACCCGCCCCAGCTCTCTCTCCCTCGCGTGCACCACACGCGAGTGGAGGAAGTTTCCACAAAGCCTGTGCATCTTCAGTAGACTACACCCAAGACCCAACCCTCTGGAGCTGAAGTGTAAGTAAGCGGGGAAAATTGTGTGCGACCCCCCTGCCTTTTTCTGAATCCACAAGAAGGCCCTCTCCAACAGAGCATTTGCAAAGAACATGTAAGTGGGCGAATTGTAAAGTAAGCCCTTGGAGTTCTTGGAAAGTACACCACCACCCCGCCAAGCTGTGACCACGTGCGGCGTATGTGCATCTTGGAAAAATTGCACCCATGCCCCCGGATGATCTGGTAACTAAAGAAGTGCACCTTTGCGCTATATTGTTTATTTTGTTTTTATTTTCTAGTTTGAATCCATATCCATGTGTTTTCATGTTATTTTGAACTCTCATTCATCACCATTTTATTATTTTAAAAATTGCATTTTGTAGAACAACTCTTGCTCTAACATTGTGTACATTGAATATATTTCTAGGAGTTGTGTTTTATTTAATATCATTATTGTTGTGGAAAATAGCTTTTTTTAACCACTGCATGATTTTTAATTGATATTAAATTATTTATTGCTCTAAAAATTCTAGAAAATTTGGAAAAGCTAGAGTTTAGAGTCTTCTACATTGTGCCTAAATTTAATCACATTTCCACTCATATTGAGGTCAAAATAAATGAAATGGTTATTTTAATAATTCAATTTTAGTTAATTCCTCACATAGTATTCTTAGGAATTAAAAATTATTCTGGATATCTCTCATATAGACCCGTCTATAATAATTTAATTTCTCAAAAATATTAACGTTTTGCATTTATTAAAATTAATTAACTTAAAATCACCTAGTATGCATATTTTATTCATAATTAATTCATTTTGCATCTAAAAATTCCAAAAAAAATTATATTAGTCTAATTTCATCATTTTTTAATAGTCTGGCAAAGTTTGAGAATTTTTGGACTTGAATTGATTGATATTTGCATTTTAACCCTTAAACTAGATCGAATTTGCATTTGTATTTTTAATTGCATAAAAAAATATTCAAAAAATTCTCTGAAAACCTAATCTTCAGATTGACTTTAAATAAACATAAGGAGACAGTGGCCTCCCTGAGTTCGACGTTGGGTTTTCCCAAGTAAAAAAATTTGATTGCTTACGTTTAATTGAGAAATTAATTAAGTGGTTTTTGATTAATCCAAGATTATCTGCCTACAACAGGCCTCTTTTAATAATTATTCCAATTAAATTTAAACGGTAATTCTACGGTTTATCAGTGGTGCACTCCAGAAAATTCGAAAGGCTCATAGGTCTCTATATAGGATGAAATGAAGTGGAAGAGTATCCATGCATCCTATACAAAGTAGATCACTTCAACAAGGGCCAAATGATCAGTAGTCTTTATGAAGTGCTTTAGCATCTACCCATTTACCACGAATGGCTCTATACCAGGTGACACATCTGATATAGCAATACTACCATTGTCGTGCACCATTCTGACTATGTACAGTTCTTCCCACCCGCTCTTCAATTTACTAGAAAAAATTCTCAATCGTGCATTGAACAACTATACTTTCTTCCAAGGAACAAAGATCATATGCCGAATATGTCTATCATGCCATCCCTTCACTTTGTCCTTATAAATGAGGGTGTTCTCGTATGCCTGATTTCGAATCTCTACTAGCTCATTCAGATCAATCTTCCTATTGGCCCCTTCTTTCTGCATCTCAAGTGAAATTTCTCTAATAGTCCATTCAGATTTGTGCATGATCTATATGGGAAAATGGAACGGCTTCCCATAAACTAGTCTAAAGGGTAAAGTATCTAAGGGAGTCTTATATGCAGTACGATATGCCCAAAGAACCTGGTCTAGAAGTTGTGACCAGTTCTTCCTATACGATCGTACTAATTTCTGAAGAATGATTTTACCTCCCTATTTGAAACTTCAGCGATGTCGTTCGTCTATGGATGATAAGGAGAAGTTACACTGAAATCAATCCCATAATTCTTCACTAGCTTTTTCACCTCATTATTAATAAAATGGATAACCCCATCTAAAATGAGAATACATGGAATATCGAATCATGAAATAATATGTTCCCTCCGAAACCTGCAAATTGTCTTGATGTCAGCGACTCGTGCAGATATAGCCTCCACCAATCTACTAAAATAATCCATAGCGAGAAGAATATATTCAAAGGCATTGCTGGAATGAAACAGTACCATAAAATCAATGCCTCATGCGTCAAAGATCTAACAAATAATAACATGTCGCATAGGCATCGCATCTCTAGCACTGATTGTCCCTACTACTCTCTGACAATCTGAGCAGCTCCTCACAAATGTGCAAGCATCTCTAGTAAGAGTCGGCCTCCAAAATCTGCTCTGAAGGGCTTTCTACGATGTCCTTTTCCCTGAAAGATGCCCCCTGCCTCTAAGGAATAACACAGAGTGAGGATACTATTGTATTCCTCCTGAGGAATACATCGCTTGTAAACACGATCCGGTCCCTCACAAAAGGGAATCGGATCCTCCCAATAGTAGTATCATGCCTCGGAAACAAGCCTGTCGACCCGATCATTCGGCCAACCCTGTGGACTCTTCTATGTAACTAGAAAGTTCACTGTATCTGCATATCATGGAACCTCTATAACTGCAAAGATATTCTCGTCTAGAAATCTCTCCGCAATCTCTGGCATGTACTCATATAAAGGATGCTCTATCGGTAATCAGGAGAGGTGATCAACTACCACGTTCTTTACCCCAGGTTTATCTCTAATGTCCAAATCAAACTCCTGAAGTAAAAGAATCTATCTAAGAAGGAGTGCCTTGGCATCCTTCTTTTCCATCAAAATTCTAATAGCTGAATGATCTGTATACACTGTAATCTTTGAGCCAAGAAGATATGAGTTGAATTTATCCAACGCAAATACCACTGCCATCATCTCTTTCTCTGTCACTGTATAATCGCGTTGAGCATCATCTAAAGTACAACTGACATAGTTGATAACATTAGAAGTATGTTCCTCCTCTATCCTAATTCAACCCCGACTGCAAAATCTGAAGCATCCGTCATGATCTCAAAAGGAAGAGACCAATCAGGTGGCTGTAGGATAGGAGCACTGATAATCATTTCTTTCAATGTGAGGAAGGCACTAAGACATTTATCATCTAACAAGAACTTGATGTATGTGCCTAATAATTAAGTTAACAAACATGCAATATTAGAAAAATCCTAGATGAATCGTGTATAAAAGCCAACATGCCCAAGTAAAGATCGTAAGTGCTTGATGTTGTATGGTGGTTCGAGATGCTTGATGACATCAACCTCGACAGGATCAACCTTCATGCCTTGCTTGGAGATGGCATGCCTCAACACGATCCCATTTGTAACCATAAAATGACTCTTTTTCCAAGACAAAAAGAGATCAACCTCACAACATTTCTGAAGAACCTGGTCTAGGTGCGCTAAACCGTCATCAAAGTATTCACCATAGACTAGAAAATTATCAATAAAGACCTCAAGAAAATCACCAACCATGTCTGCAAATATGGAAAGCATGCACCTCTGGAATGTAGCGGGGGCATTGCACAATCCAAAGGGCATCCTTTTTAAAGCATACGTGTTGAAGGGACATGTAAAAGTTGTCTTCTCCTGATCTTCAGGAGCAATAGTAACCTGATTGTATCCGGAGTAACCGTCAAGGAAACAAAAATACTCCTTTCGTTCAAACCTCTCTATACCTTGGTCTATAAAAGGCAAAGGAAAGTGGTCCTTTGTCGTGGCGTTCGATTTCCTATAATCAATGCACACGCGTCACAACGTGGTTACTCTCTTTGGAATTTCCTCTTCACTCTCATTCTTAACCATCTGAATTTTTGACTTCTTCGGGACAACATGTAATGGGCTAACCCATTTAGAGTTTTAGATGGCATAAATAAATCCTGCGTCGCACCATTTCGTTAACCCTTTTCTTGACAACTTCTTATAAGACAGGTTTCAACCCCTGAAACTCTCTGGAAGGTCTACTACCATGATCAAGATAGATATCGTGAGAACACAAAGCATGATTTATCCTGCAGAGATCGGATACATTCCACCCAATAGCCTTGTGGTTTCTTTCAGGAATCTCCATCAGACGAGATTCTTGCTCTTTAGTCAAATATATGCTAATAATGACAAGAAACTATTGATGTGGATTAGCAAGGAAAGCATATTTCATGTTCGGTGGTAATGTCTTCAGTTTTGGCAAGGTAAGATCCGGCTCTATTGTACCTCATATGTACGTGTAATGGGATTTGTGCTGGTGGTAGATGTGTCTATAATATGGTTATCCACCATCTCAATATGCTCTAGAATCGGACTACATAAGATGTCTAAAACATCATCTAACTCTCTACTGTGCTCATCCTCAGAATGATTAGAGGAAAATAACTCTGTTAAATGGAACTTAGTCTCTAAATCATCTAAAGTAGAGGAATCGTGAGAACTCTCAGAATCTGAAATGTTTGCGATTAAATCTTCGGGTGACTGCTCCATGTGATCATCACCATCCATGCTGAAATAAAGTGCACCATCAGAAGAACTGGCAACTATATTGGACCCATCCTCTGCTAGGATATCCTGGGCCTTTATTCTATACCTCTCAAGGTTGTCAAGATGAACCTCATCCATGTAATCACAGGTGGCTAAAGAACTAATGATATCTGAACTGGTTGTAGACGTGGCACTAGATTTGTATGATTCTCTCGCCATCTCTATATGTACCTTCTCAACCTCGATGTGAAAAGATACCTTCCCTATATCATAATCTAAGAGGGCCTTTGCGGTCTCCAAGAAAGGCCTCCCAAGAATGATCGGGGTAAGGTGTAACATTATAGGGAAATCCATGTCCAGGACAGTAAAGTCCACTGGGAGCTGCAAGCCTTGCATAGTCATGATACGCTCCTCAAAGTGCCCCTAGGTCTCTTTACAGATCTATCAACAAATTGAAGGATCACGTGGAATTTGTAAAGAGGATCTAACTTGAGATTATCGAGTAAACAGAATGGTAATAGATTAATGGAGGAAGTGTTATCTAATAGAGTGTGATCGAATTCGACATGTGAAATTTCACATTTAACATAATGTGCTCTTGAATCCTTCTTATTCTTAGCTAATCTATTATGAATAGCACGGGGCGTGGCCTTGGTCAAAACATGATTCTCTGTACATGATCTCTTCTTCCTACACGTGGTACATCTTTTCTTCAATTGTTGCTTGAGCATAGGGAAGTAATCCAAGGCATCATGGAGTGGAATCTTCAAAAAAATGTGATCTTTCAATAAACACTTAGTCTCTGAGTGAGAACATCATTTTTGGATTTTTTCTTTCCTTTTCCATACGAAGCATCGGGAAAAGGAACAAACTCACGGACAACAAAATCAACATTTTTATTCAAATTGGGATTATCATGTACATCGAGAGTCTCAGAAGTATGTACAAAACTCTCTAGAATGGGAGAAGAAACATATGCTTCAGGAGTGTCTGTATGGTCTGGTGTGGTTTCATCGTCTGATTCGCCTATGTCCATGTCAACTGACTCGGCATCGCTCCCCTCTCTCTCATCATCATGTTGGATATCACGCTGATCCTCACCATCATGGTGGTCCTCCTCCTCAGCATCAAGATTTGTATCATGGATCGTCTCTTGCTCATCATAATATGCCCTCTCCTCTACTCTATCAAGTGCTCGTGGCGATCTACCGCTCCTGAGACAAATGTAGTTAGATAAAAATTCAGGAGAAGAGATCATACCTGCAGTGGTGTCTACCTGATTTGGGTGCCTCCTCTTATTGTTTGGGTTCATTTGAGGCTAGGCTGAGAGAGTGGTCATTAGCACAGTTAACTCATCCAAACGATGGTTAACCCGCACCATCTCAGTCTTATGTGCAGTCTGGACCGTGCTTAACATGTCCATAATCTGGTTCAGTGCCAGGGCCTGTGAAGATATCTCAAACTTAGTGTGGTGACCCTAGTTGTCTACTCTCTCCTACCTAGGAGTGTGATGTGGTGCATACGACTGAGGAGATCTCTATGGTGTGTACGAAGACTACTGCTGCTGTTGGTAATGATGTGGCTATGAATGTGAAGCGGGGAACTGAATAGAATGTGATCTCTGATATGCATGTTGGTGAGACTATTGCGGCGTGTAATGCTTGTGGTGCTAGAAATGTGGATGTTCATGTTGAGGATGACTGTTGTGCTGCTATCGCTGGTGTACGCTCTAAGGAGTAAAGTGCGGTGAAGGTTGAATCAGAGCATACCATATCCTGTTGATCTCCAGAGTGGACTGAGAATCAACATCGACATCTGCATTGCTAGTGATCTAGCTCGGATCTACATTGGATGGATCCTCATACCAATCAATCTGCGGAGTCTCAGTAGGCTGACCTGGCTCGCTTTGAACAAACTGAATCTGACGGGTGGGAGAAACAGGTAAAGATCTCCGAACATGCTGAGAAGTAGAAGAAGGACGGGACTGCTGGTACTGAAGCTGCAAATCCGTCACCCTCTTCTTCAGATCGCTCAATTGACAGGGAAGTGATGGAAGTTTCTCCAACTCTCGCAGCGGCTGCAAATCCCGAACTTGCTTCTGAATCACGTCGACCAGTGTAAGCTTCTCCATAATGAATCCCATGTCAAATCGTGACTCAGACTATGAAACTTGCACCACCTTCCGATGCTCTCGAACGTGTGGGGGCTACGGGGCCTTGAATGCTCGAGTAGAATCAACAACTCGTGAGTTCTATGCCATCCCCTTAAAGATTGACCAGACAGGCTCGACATCCCTATTCAGATAATTGCCGCCACATACGGTGCTCACTAGGCCCTGTACATCTGGTTAGAGTCCTCCAAAATAGTTCTGTACCAACACTTTTAATGGTATCTCATGATGTGGGCATCTCTCAGTAAGATCTCTGAATCTATCCCATGCCTCATGCAATGATTCATGCGGTAACTGTGTAAAATTGGAGATCTGACTCCAAATCATGTTTGTCCGTCCTAGAGGAAAATATTTACGCAGGAATGTGGACTTCAGATCATCCCATGTAGAGATCTCCTTCCCCAAATGACTGATCCAGTAGAGTGCCTTATCTGCTAAGGCGAAGGGGAAGGCTTTGAGGCGTATATCCTCATGTGTAACTCTTGTATAATTAGTTGTACCACAAATCATCTTGAACTGTTGTAAAAGGGTAAAAGACTCCTATATAAAATTCCCGTAATACTTGGAAAGCAAAGAAATAAAGGACGGCCTCAGCTCATATGATGCGTGATTCGGTGGTAATCGAATCCAGTGATGTAACGTCCTAGCTCCTGGGTCATACTCATCTCGTAATGTTGTGGGAACCATGGTAGGCGGTGGTGGATTCCTGACTCCTGCTCTTAGTGCAGCTATCTCAGCTCTCAGCTCATCCTGGACTCTACACTAGTCTCTGCTTTGTAAACTCGTCTGTTGTAATGTGTCAAGAATCCCCATAGTAATATATGAGGCTGGATCAGGTCTATCCTCTGTGTGTCTCTCCCCAATCAGTCAGTCCTCAGCTGGTCTGCCCTCAACTGGTCCCTTCCCTCTAGCCATAGTCTTCGAATCCTCTAAGAAGGAAAAAAGTCTCATAAGAACTCAGTGAAAATGTGTAGGAGAAATAGACGAAAATTTGAGGCACGGGTTTGCCTTAACATAAGGGCTAGGAAGAGAGAGAGTATGGGTCTGACTCTCCTCATGACAAGACGGGAATAACTCGAGAAGAGGGTCATCCCAAGTCTGTGAAGACATATGACGGACGGTGGATCGTCAAAAGCTCACGGAGTCTGAGCGCAAAATCCATTGAGTCGTCATCTTCGATGTCAAAAGTATATCGGAAGAGAGCACGATGTCAAGTCAAAGAACACGAGTGTGAAGGCGTATAAGATGCGGTATAACGCACACCTCGCATACAAACATAATGCAACACAAAAATTCACCAACACAACCCGGTGATTACCGTGAATGCTCGGTCGTTTATCTTTTCAGTTTTAGGGTGATTTGGCAAATAGGTCTTTTCACAGATTAACGCTAGCTGATGGGTGCCTGAAACTTTCCTGAAATACTATCTGGAGTTCATACAAGAAATCACATATTCTCAGCCAATATGGGAGTAAGTACGAACCGTTTTCATCTACCCATGTTACTTGAGGACTTTGCTATTGCGGTGTCCTCTAAACCTCCCGCTCTTCTAAGGAAACTCAGACTGGTTCTGGCTACCTGAGAGTCCCCATTGAAGATTAGGTGATTAAATGTATGAACTAAGTAGTACTTCAAAAGAAATCTGGACTCTGGTTCTACCTTAAGTGTTGTCTCTCACTCATAATTCTGCAGAATACCTGTAATTCATATATTAGGGATTGCTCTCCCAAAAAAAATGAATCGTTTATGTTTAATTTTAGGTCAAATAATATTAGAAGTCTTGATTTTAATTTTTCGGTTATATTTTTTTGGTATTTTCTGAGAACGTCTAACGATTTTTTTCTTTTTATTTTTATCCTAAATAGGCATGTACCTAGGTTGCGAGTCCTAAAGCTAGCTACGAAGGCGCAAGTAGAGGAAAAAAATCAAAAATCCTAAGCATGCACCTAGCCTCAAAAAAGCCACGGAAAATCGTTGATAAAATCACGATACGATAAAAACCGTGGTGGGTGCGTTGCTCCTCCAAGCGCACGACACTCAGTGAAACAAACCCCTAGAAAGAGAGGGAGGAAGGTAAAAGTCAGGATGCCCTTACAGCACCCCTTCTAAGAAGACGGAAAAAGGGCAAATGCCCCTTTCTTTTTTTTCTTTTTTTTACAAAATACAAAAGAATAAAATAATTCTGCCAACTCGCTCTGCCTTCTGCAACCGACTCGTAGAGAAAGAGTCGGTCTCTACACTCTCAATTGATTCGGCTTCCGAAGAAATCAGCTAATCATGTAGACGCTGCAAAACTTGTTGGCAAAACACACATAAAAATCTGTAATAATAAAAGAACACATGAAAACCATAAAAATCAAAGAAAATCGAGGAAAATCGTAAAAGCTGTAAAAATTGTAAAAGCCGTAAAACAAATCGAAAGAAAATCGAGGAAAATCAGAAAAAATGTAAAAGATCAAGGAAAAAGAAAATTCACAAAAATCAAGATAAAAATCGAAGTATAGCTAACGCCCCCAGCAACGGTGCCATCTTGATAACTAGGGTTTTGGGAGCGATAAAATGTCGTTTTAGATAATCGCTTTGAGGCAAAACCCTAATTAATCAAACAAAAATATGCTAAAATAGGAGAGAGAGGGAGAGAGAGAGATAAAAGATGAAGTAAAGAGTCGACTCTCTCCTATTTTATCTTTAAAACTAATTATTTATCCAGGTAAGTTTTCCTGTGTTGAATTCATGGAGGAAGAATATCTATATCACAGTTTTTGAGAAGAAGATGAATTTCATTATTTATAGTTATTCTTGAAAAAGGCAAGAAAAGACTTTAAAACAGATACAAGTTTAGAAAAAATAAAACAAGAAAATAGGCGACAAAAAAATTACAAGAAATACCAAGAAACCTCGTTAGGGTAGTTGTGTAACTACCCTAGAAAATTGATGAAAGATAATGTCGAAAAGAGGTCCAAATGTAGCCTACAATACATGGTATAACTGCAAGAAAAATAATAGAAACTATTGTGATAAGGTCCTTGTCCAGGGACTGAATTGAAAAGGAAACTAAATGTATTGCATTTAGGTCCCTAACAAGGACATAAATGCAAATTTTGTAACTTTTGGAGCGCTGTTGAAGTATCTGGAATTTTTGGGTTTATGTTGCAGTTCTTCCACCGTTTCATGAATAACGATGCAGATTAGATACGGCGAGGGAATCTGGGCAGTTCGTTTCGCCGAGTGTCGCATGCCTATGCTTCGAGTGTTCTTGGGTAGCTCTTCCTTCTTCTGACGCGAATGGCAGCGATGCTTCTTCTCAAAATTATCATCTATGAAGGGTTACGAACTCCATCCTCCTGCAGGGCCAGAGGGGTGACTCCTTCACCCCTCGAGCTCGTTTGCGGGTGAGATGGCTTGGAGGTCGATGGAGGTAGCTGGGCGGCTTCAAAGAAGATGGCATCTGTACATGAAGGTTACCTAGGTTCTGGAAACCCTAGGCTACCAAGGATGTGCTATTAGTCAAAGAAATCGTTGAATGCAAGTTCCAGATGATGAAATGTTGCTCCAAATGATGGAATAGACCTGCAATTGAAATTGTATTGCTCGATTTGCAATGAATAGGCCAAAAACATGAAGAAATTGTAGTTCAAATATTGCTTCCAGGAAAGAACTATAAAATGCTAAACTTGAACAGATCTGAGGTGAAATCAAGCTTTGATGTTGCATGTTAATCAAAGATGGTATTAGCTCTCTCTAATGACGTGACTAACAACTCTAATTGTGCACGAAATTCAAAGAAATAAGAGGAATGAATGAGGTACCTAAGAATGCAAGGGGTAGAACCCTACTGTCGTAGCTCGATGGGGCGGCCTTTAGGAGCTTAACGTCATGCGATGGTGGTGATTCAAGGTGTACGAATGCCTTGGAACCCTCCTCCGTCATCTCCTCTTCCACGCGAGGCGGTCCTCGGGCCCTGCCACAACCGGGTTGAGGCGGAGCGAAGCGAGGAAGGTGGGTCGATGACCACTGGAACTAGAAGTTAGGAAAATTTTGAGAGTTAGTTTGAAATGGCAAGATTTATGGGTTTTTAGAGATGAATCAGAGGAGAGTTAGGTGGAGATCGATAGCTCGCGTAAATGGTGGTTCTTAGGAGATTTGAGTGGATGGTTTAGATTGGATGAAATTAGGAGGGATTTGAGGTAATTAGGTGAAGGTCAGGCATTGGAAAGAATGCAAATAGACTGTTCATGAAGAAGAAGGCACCATGTGCTGATACGTGTCAGCACCTGGTTGGCCAGATGCTACAAATATATTATAAATTTTGTATTAAATAGTAAATAACATTATTTTAAACAAGTATATAAACAAGAAATGTAAATAATTAATTTATCTAAATTATGGAATAATTAGTTTTTATAAATAATAAAGAATTTATGGAATATAATTATTATATTAATAAATAGGTATAAATAATTGTTGATAAATAGGTTTTGGATTTTTATAGTAATAAATTAATAAATAATACCTTATTTTGTATTTTCTTAATTATTAGAATAATAAATAAAGTATGTATGATTTGTAAGGATTTTAAAAAATTAATTTAAGTATATTAATAAATATGGATACAAGTTGTACAATTCAAACTTACCTATAAATTATTATTTTGATTTATTTAAAATAATAAATAAGCTCTAAAAAATATGAAATAAATCATGATTAAACTACAAGATCAAAAAAATTAAAAATTATAAAATCATTAAATTATAATTAATGTGTTAAGGATAAAATAAATAGCCCAGAAACCCAATTATGATTAGGCCCCAAAACTGACTTTTTGCAAACGGAGTCCGATTTTAGTGAAATCACTCAATATATTAGAGAATATTATTTTTATGACCTTTAAACGTTAGTAGAGTAAAATTGGAGTTCGTATGAGAAAGTTATGACGTTCAGAAGTTGAGAATTTGATAATTTATAAGTTAGATTTCTTGGCATATATACGAGATATTATTTTTAACTTATTTTTATATTTTCTATAAATCTTTAGAAATAGTTAGGAAAAGAGTCTATTGAAAGATATGTTCATATGAATTAATTAAAAGTCAATGAATATTTGATATTTATTGGATAAATAATGGAGAGTGTGTAAAGTGAAAAATTAATTACTTTTTTGTTATTTTCTTTCCTTATCTCCCTCTACTTATTTATTTATGGACCAATTCATGCTAAGTTGGTCTCGTGGGATAGGTTATAAATATACCTTTCAGCTATATGTATTTTATAAGTCATATTGTACATATATACATATCTACAATCTGCCTTCTTTTTGTTTTCTTTATTTTTATTCTTTTATTTATTTACATGATTTGGATGCTTAAAAGTGCATTTTTTATGAATATGGTTTTGTTTAAAGATGGAAATTAATGAGTATTTACATGTATTTGCTAAGGGGACAAAATGTAAACAGAATGTTAATGAATCATGGATTCATCATTAATATATTAAAAAAACCAAGAAAAAAGAAAAATAAAAAAGAAAGGAAATAAAAAACATGTAATTTAATACATTAAATTACTTGCATAAATATTCTATGTATATAGATGTTTTATTTTCTCTTTGAGTTCCACATGAAATTCGTAGATCTCATCAAGATCTACCACATTCATGTTGGAAACTTTTCCTAATTTAAAAAACTATTTGTTATTTAATTTCTATTGTATTTATGACTTCGGATTTATCCTGTTGGGCCACGTTGTGTTCCCTCTTTCACCAACACGGCCAAGCCTTAGCTCAGCGCACACCGCTTCCAATCCGTAATCTGATCATTTCTGATCGACTCATCTTGGTCATCCCTAAGCACTCCTTTTAGAGCTATTGGATCATAAGATCCAATGGTTGCGGAGCATCTTCAACCTCTAGCCTTCCCCTTCGTGTGTAGCAAGCATCACCAACCGCCCAACTCATGTTCTTTTTCCCATCCTTCTCAACCAACCCTGAAACGCCCCGCCTCAGCGGGAGCACATCTAAACACTCATTCTCAATATTACCCAACAACAGTCATATACAACCTGCATGATATACCATTCATATAAAAATAAGGACACGGGAAGGAAAATCTAAGTTTCCATTGATCACCCACGTCAACATAAGAATGAACATAAAATATCAGATGTCTCTTTATTACATCATAATTAGACGAAACAAAGGGAGATAAAGCAACTATAGAACTAAGCCTCAACCTTAACAATGTCCTACATATGCACCACCGAAAATGCGAGCCTCCGTCTCTTGTTTGACACTTCCTGTTGGATTTCCAAAGAATGTAACTCATGAGTCAACTGATTCAGTAAGAATAAAATAAATTAAAATCAAAAGGATATAGGTAGGTAATACAAATGCAGTATCGGAACAAGATTAATGGAAATGAATATAAAAAGACATCTAGTAATATACAATCAGATATAATTTAGGCCTTTAACTTTTACATAACCAAAATTAATTCCTTGACATATCTTAATCCATGTTTTCATTTACTTATCCCGGACTCGCTCGTCAAAGGAGAAAGATTACACTAGAAATGAAGCTTGCAACACTTCATTTAAAGTGCAACCCAAAACCTGTGCGCAAGCGCGATCCTTCAGCTAGTCTGGTTGGTAGTACTCTAACACCCGTGACAGGGGGCATATAGCCCGAAGAGTCGTAACTCCGTCAACCGAGTCTGCCGGAGGAGTCTCGCTCGCTCCAAAACCAGTACCACAAAACAGATCCTACAGTGCGATGCACGCGTGCACCCACCTCAATTCCACCAGAGTACCTACCACCACCCCACTCTGTGATGCCCCTCGAGTGGGGATGACTCACTGTCGGCTCAGCCGAACCACAAGGGTGTGCACCCACCTTGTAGTGTATTTCTAATTATTCTCAAAAGTTATTCAAAAAGTGTGAACCATGTAAACCCATATCATAGTGGATCACAGAGAAGAAAATCATAATAATCGTATGCCTCATGGTGGTATTTGTTCGAAATCTTGATTTAGTGTTGATCTGTGGAGATGGTTAATAACATGAAACTTATCATATATGATAATCTATGCATTTTCAATAAAAATAACATCAATACCCTTGATAATCTCATCAACTCTATTCTCAACCAAAACTTGGATATTCACGTGCTAACCTTTGAGATCCTTCGATCAATCTTAATTAATATATAGATATGGTATGTGATATGATTCGCTAACTTCAGTTGTATGGAACCAACAACTATTTCTCAGTACAATCATAAAGGACAAGCCCTTTTTAATCCAAGGAAATGATAACAAAATCACCAAAGATGAGCACACATCGGAATCTAACTATAGAAAACTTGTTCTCCAAGGCAATGATAATTTGACAAGATTAATCACATCTAATAATTATATTTAACTCCAATGTCAAACATCATCTATAATCACATTTAATAATTAGATTTGATTCCAAGATTAAGAAAACGAACTCCCTCCCCTTTCTTTCGCCTTATCTTTGCACAGTACCCTGATATTATGCATAAACAATGATCACCTAACCATTCCCAACAAAAATGTCGGTACCCCTTATTAAACACACTACACATCACATAACCCACACCTCACCAGTAATAAAATCCTAAAATATTAAGCCATAGCAATTTTAATACCACGGATATGACATCTTAATTCCCAGTGAATATCGTACGTGTCAATGAAGCCGATATGCAACATCCGATATCCTATCCAGCATTGATCTGGTGTTATTGTTATGATGATACATGATACATGACCTCTCCTACTTCCTTATAGCCAGAAAAACCAATACGTGGGATTAATATTAACTCCAAATAAATCATGGACAATCAATATCCACAGCCCTATTCCACATTAGATTGTTATTCTAACGCACATGCCAGTATTTCCTAACAATTCCTTCACACGATCATATGAAACCCATTGATATTAATCAAACATCAACGTGATCTAAAATGTCACAACATCCATCTCCGTTAGGGCCACATCCAGAAAAAAATAGGCAACCACGAATAGACAAAAAAACACTGCGACGAGATGAATAAGTCGAAGTAAAAAAAAATGAGACAACGGCCATGACAAAAGTAAGGACTATCACACCATGAGATGATCTATTGGAAATAGCATGACAGACCAACAACAAAAGGATGATATAAGGTGGATCGAAGTTGACAAACATCCCCGAAATCAATGATTTTGAATCTCACGTGAATATTATAAGGAAAATCGCAAATCCGTTACCTATGATAGCGCACGTCTCTGATCCACGTGTTCGATCGTCCGATCACGGATCCAATGAGAGGGTTGCCTTTCCCTTGCGATGGTCCTCCTCGTCTTCTTCTTGTCACAAAGCTGCGTGGCTTCGAGAGCTTTTGATAATGGTGGTGGCACCGTTCTCTTCTTGATTCTCTGAAGAAGGAAAGAGAAATGGATAAAGAGAATGACTTGTGGAGGAAGAAAAGGATGGATTAGGGTTTGGAAAGGAGTAGGAATGAGGGAAGATGAAGGGTGTGAGTCTATATATAGTTGAGGATTAAAACATTAGTTTTAAAAATCCTAAAACAGCCCTAATTCGAAATTAATTAACCAAAACCCGTAACCCTTAATTCCCTCAAAAACCATGACCCCTCTTCACCAAAACAGACATATCTCCCACATCCGAACTCGGAATTACGCGTTTCTGGGCTCGTTGGAAAGCTTGCGACGAGTCGCTTCTTTTTAGTATAATATTGAATAGGTTTTAAAATTTCAGAAAAATCCGAAAATTACGGGGTGTTACATCATAACAACCTTAAAAACAGTCTCGTCCCCGAGACTCAAGATGCAAAAGGTGTAATCATAACAACCCTAAAAGGTTGGATCCTATCGAGTAAAAGATAACAATCTTAAAAAGGATGGAAGTAGCTTATAAATTACCTTCAAAAAGGTATGGGTAGTCCCGTCGCATATCCGCCTCAGGTTCCCAGGTGGCCTCCTTGGAGTTGTGTCGTTGCCAAAGGATCTTCACCAAAGGTATCTCCTTGTACCTTAACTTCTTCACTGAACGATTGATGATCCGAACTGGTTCCTCCGGATAACTCAGGTCAGTATCCACATGAAGGTCATCATAACAAATCACATACGATGGATCATGCACATATTTTCTCAAGTTGGAGATATGAAAAACATCATGCACACCAGCAAGGTGAGGAGGAAGAGCAATCATGTACGCAACTTTACCAATCTTGTCGAGAATATCAAACGGTCCGACAAACCGGGGTGCTAACTTTCCCTTCACTCCAAATCGCTGAACTCCCTTTGTGGGAGAAACTCTCAAGAAGACAAAATCTCCAACTTCAAAGCTAAGATCAGTGCGTCGTCTATCGCTATAGCTCTTTTGCCTACTCTGTGCAGTAAGCAATTTCTTCCGAGCTATCTTGATTGCCTTAGCAGTCTCCTCCAAGTACTCTACCTTATGTAGAAGGTTATGTCCAATCTCCTGCCAACTCAGAGGTGTAGAGCATCGTCTTCCATACAATGCTTCAAAAGGAGCCATGCCTATGCTGGCATGGTAACTGTTATTATACGTAAACTCTACTAACGGCAAATGGTCCTTCCACGACCCTTTCTACTCCAGCACACATGCTCGAAGAAGATCCTCCAGTGTCTGAATTGTACTCTCGGATTGTTCGTCGGTCTGGGGATGGTAAGCAGAACTGAGGCATAGTTGTACTTCTAAAGAACTCATGAATTCCCTCCAGTAGTGAGAGGTGAACCTTGGATCACGATCAGATATAATCTGCTTCGGCATCCCATGAAGTCTGACAATCTCCTTAATAAAGACCACTGAAAGCTGTAAGGGAGTGCATGCCATACTCACAGGTATGAAATGTGCTAACTTAGTAAGCCTATCAACCACGACCCAGATGGCATCATGACTACTAGTGGTCTTAGGAAGACCCGCCACAAAATCCATAGATATACCCTCCCACTTCCACTCAGGAATAGGAAGGGATTGCAAAAGTCCAGGTGGCCTCTTATGCTCAGCCTTAATTTGCTGACACGTCAGGCATTTTGCCACAAACTTGGCCACATCCCTTCTCATTTGCTTCCACCAAAAATTCTTTTTCAGATCCTTATACATCTTTGTGCCACCAGGATGTATCGACAAACGTGAACTATGTGCCTCACGCATGATCTCTTCCCTCAATTGTACATCTGCTGGAACATACAATCGATTCCCATTTCGTAGCACACCATCTTGATAAGAAAAGCCAACTAAGGTTCCTTCGATAGCCTTCTCCTTGAGTCTCTTCATACTCAGGTCTTCATGTTGCCCTTGGATGATTCGCTCAACTAACTCTGGACGAGAAGGGGATGGAAATATGACAGTCTCTCGACTACTCTGAAATGGATGCCAATCACTGAAAGCTGCAAGAAGATCCCATGCTTTAAGCTGAGGACGAGATTCACTTGAATGAGGCCTACGACTAAGGGCATCAGCAACCACATTCGCCTTACCAGGATGGTAAGAGATGGTGCACTCGTAATCCTTTAACAGCTCCAGCCATCTCCTTTGCCTCATATTGAGCTCCTTCTGATCAAAAAGATGCTTGAGACTCTTGTGATCTGTGAAGATTTCGAAAGCAACACCATAAAGATAATGTCTCCTCATTTTAAGAGCAAAGATAACTGCTGCCAGTTCCATATCATGAGTTGGGTAATTTTTCTCATGTGGCTTCAATTGTCTAGATCCATATGCAACAACCTTACCATGTTGCATCAAAACCGCACCCAGACCCTCCTTTGATGCATCAGTGTAAACTGTGAATCCGTCTGGACCCGACGGAATTGTCAAGATGGGAGCTGTAGTGAGCCTTTCCTTCAGTGTCTGGAAGCTATTCTTACACTCTTCTGACCAAGTGATGACGCGCCTGACAATCGGGTTAAGTATGTAAATAAAAATGGTCGTTGTGACCCAAATCACCAAGCGCGGTCAATCGAGAAAAATGATAAAACCACTCGGAAATGATAGAAATCAATGAAGATAATGTAAGCGGTCTTCGCTATTCTTTTTACCTGGTATAGCGACCAGGGTCGAACACAAGGAGCATTATTTAAAAACTAAGTAGTCAAATTTCAGAAAAGCTAATTTTTTAGTGGTTTTTGAATTTTATATTTTTTTAATTTTTAAAAGAAGCACAAATAAACAAAAACACAAGCACACACTCTTTTTGGTATTTTTCAAAATAATCAAAATGCACAGAAAACACAAGCACACAGTCTTTTTGGTTTCTAAAATGTTTTTGTAAATTTTTCGTAATTTTCTGATGTTTTTGTTATTTTCTAAAAATGAAACAGTGGAAAATAAATAAAATGTACACAGTCAGGAGTATTTTGCAAATTATAAATTCTTTAAGGACCAAAATTCCTGAAATTTATTTTTAAGACAAAATTCAAAGCAATATCTACAAAAAGAAACTGAAATCACTATTTTTGGAATTTTCTATAATTTTCTACAATTTTTGTAAGATCGTATTTTGCAATTTTTTTTGGTTTTTATAAATGAAAATTACACAAAAATTGGATAGAAATTAAAACAAGTCAAAATACATCTACACTAATGTTTTTGCAATTTTTAAGCAATATTTCGAATTTATATGAATTTCGCAATTCAGAGCAGACAAAATATCACTGTTTTTTTATTTTTTAAATATATCAAATGACAATAAAAAGAGATGAAAAATTTATACAATGGAAAAGACTACAACACGAGCATCCACAAATTTTCTGAGAATTTTTGCAAGCATAAAAATATTTATTCCATTCAAAGATAGCTAGCAAGTTGAATTTTGAAAAGCAGGGACTGATATGTAAATATTCAAAGTTTTTAGCTTGAAAAGATAACAGAATTAAATGAAGGAGAAAGTTTGTAATTTACCCATTAAGCATGTGTAATGCACATGCTTTGGAGTTGGCAAGGGTGTCTTTAAAATTTCTGAAACTTTTAAAAACATATCCACAATTATCCCCTTTTTTTATTAACCAAAAGCCAAACCCTAGAGGGTTTCTGTTCTTCTTCTTTGTTCTTTCAAATGGGGAGCCGCCGCCGCCAACAGGCTGGAGGAGATGGACGTCCGCGGGTCGGCAGCAGAGGGAGGCGAGGAGAACGTGGCGACGCGCACGGGCTGCGCGAGGAGGAGCCGCTGGAGTGGGTCGGGCTCCCACGCGCGGTCGGCGGGGCTGCTTCGGGGGCGAAAAGACGGCCTGGGACCGCGGAGGAGGGCGGCGCCAAGGAGATCTGGAGGTGGCTCGCTGCGAGGACAGCACGGGGTGCGCTGGCGGCTGCGCGCTACCGCCGCTGGAGGAGGGCCCCACCTCCGCGCAGACCTGGAGGGAGTCGGGGGAGGCGGCGATGGCGGAGAGCGGGGACGCAGGGCGGAGGCAACGCGGCGGCGCAGCTGATCTGGGAGAAGGGGGGAGGCCGCCGCTGATGGTTGCGCCGCCGCCGCCGCGGATGGGTGACGGCGCCGCGCGCTTGGGAGATGGCGCATGCGCGGGGTGGCGTCCCGCCTGTTGCTTCTGTTTTTTTTTTAATTTTTTTTGTTTTTTTATTTTTTAATTGTATGTACAGGAATAGTAAAAAAAGGTTTTTTTTATTATTTTTTTAAAACAGGAAATGTAAATTTTTTTATGTTTTCCTGCAAAACAAGATGTTAGAAAGTAAAAAGATAAATGATATTTTTATTTTTATTATTTATCCCTGCAAAACAAAGGTTAGAAACAAGACAAATATATTTTTTATTATATCCTGCAAAAACAAAGATTAGATAACAGGATACGAATTTTTTTTTAATTTATATACAAAAACTGGAATGTATGAATGAGTGGATCTAGGCGATGCAGGAGAGAGATCCGTGGGGCTCCGATCACTGTGCGTGATCGGAGGTGGGAGATCGTGTGAGGTAGAACGTGAAATGGAGGGTCACGAGATGAGATGGTAAATGGGTGTCGGAGGGGAAAATATGTGGTGGAATTTTTTCAGATTTTTAATCTAAAAATTACTCCCTACTCCTACGCTAAGATCTAAGCCTACAATTACCTAGGGAAAAAGACAAGTAAAAGTGGATCTCACCTCAGGGATCGGACAAGCCATGATGGCCTCGACGAAGCTCATGTCGCTGTCACCGACTGGATCGGAGGCTAGGACCCTCTTCAACAAGAAATCTCTCGGAAACCGGGCTCCTCTCCGCCAAAGATCGATCAAGTTTGAATGAGGGAGGAGGAGCCCATTAAAAAGTGAAGAAAATAAAAAAAGGAAAGTATCTACAAAAAAGGAAGGTTATTATTGGGTGAATTAAAATAATTAATTAAATAAAATAAATAAATTAAATAATTATTTACAACATTCGAAATAAATAAATTAAATAAATAAATGAATTAATTGAAAATAAATTCTCCACCATAATGGTGGCCATATAAGGTGTGTAATCAAATCTACATATATGGTAGCTTATTAAGTCACATAAATCCACCAAATCAATTATTTAAATATAATTTCGGAATTAAATAAAATAAATTAATTAATGTTAGGTAATTAATTTTTTTGTTGGATTTTATAAATGGAAGTTAGTGGCATACATATATTATATACATATGATATAATGTACTTAGGTGCAAATGAGGAAATAATTTTTATACAAGATTTTTTTATTTTAATTTTTTTTAATTTTTATTTTTATTGAAAAACAATATTTATAATATATACATTAAGTAAAAATAAATATTAATAATTATATACACAGATATATGGGTAAACTGCACAATACACCCCAGAAAATCGACTTTTTAACCGTAACTCCAAAAAATACGAAACCACAGCCATTAGAAAGATAATTTAATTTATAGTATTATGGAAGTGAGTTTGGTTCGATTTGAGCTCGTATGGAGCCGGAATTGATGTTTCAATTATCGCATTTCGGCTTCTTCTGGGTGTAATTATTTGCATTATATACATTATTTTATTTCACAAATATTTTTATTATTTACAATACAGTTTTATTTACAACTTTTATTTACAAAAGTAAGTGGTTTGAGGTCAAATTATATACAAATAAATTAATGTAAGTTTTATACAAATATAAATGAAAAATATGTACAAGATATTTTTGATTTTTCTGACAGACACCCTTATCTCCCCCTACTTTATTCCTGGTCGATCAGGTCAAGTCTTGACCTTCTCTCGGGGTTTGGGTCAGTCTATATTTATTGCATAAACACATCCTTTTCTTTTTCTTTTCTTCTTTATACTTTTATTTATATACAAAAGGTGTTAAAAATGCATAATTACCAAATGCATGGGAAATGGTAATTTTATGGAATTAATGGGTATTTACAGGTGTTTGACTAAGGAAACGATGCTAAAATAAAAGAATAAAGGCGATGAATCGTGGATTCATCATTCCCCTATACTTTACCTTTGCTAGTCCCTTAGCAAACACTTATTTGGAAAATAAGTGAAAATAAAAATAAAGAAAAGAAAAAGGAAAGAAGTTAGGACAATGTTGACTTTCAAACTTATCTTCATAAAAATGTAGTCTGGAGCTCTGTCGGACCTTTGGATTATTAGTGTGTCGGAACCTTAATGGGACATGGATTTAAAACCTAACAGCCTCTAAGTTCCATAAGACTCCTATTCAGGTCTCCTCAACAGTCAGATCAGAACAAGTCTATAGACACAAATTCTTATGACTATGAAATCTTACTTGTACGTGTAACTGAATTATAGCTCCTCATCTCAAAAGTAGCAAAGATTCAGTCTCTCTCAACAAGGTAACTCAATAACCCGGTCTGGCAACTCTTTCCTCGAGGAGCGGGGATATTCCCTTCTAAGTTCAAGTACAACCAGCTCAAGAAGAGGGGATGGAGAAGAGAATGGACGGTAACCAGTGTAGTTACCTATCCTTGGATGCATGACCAGTGTAGCCATGTCACCCGCTGCAAGCTCATAAATATATGACTTTGAAGCTCTTATTCTTCTTTTTTTTTACAGGCATTTTATTTTTCTATCAAGCCTGCCCACTTTTGGAGATTTTGCTTCTTCTTTTTTTTTTGAAATATATACAAGGTGCAGCATGTACATAAGGAGTTTTTCCTCTTGAGCCGGTAGACTATCCCTCTTTTGAAGCATTATTGCAACCCCACAGCTCCTGTCTTTAGACCTCAACATCACCAGACTAGGTTGAGACGCACTTCCCTCCCTAGAGGAGGACGAGAGGTTCCACCTAGATGTACTACCCTCGTATGCTACCCCAAGCCAAAAGATTATGCCTCCTCACTACCTCATCCATGAAGAGCTACGTGTAAAATGTAGTGTCCAAGGTAAGCCACGGTCTGAAAGAATCATGTGTGTGTTGTTAAATGTTCTACTTAGACTCATCAAGATGACATGTGAACATAGTCTTATGGACTCAAAGAATTAAGTCTAGGACCTGAAAAGTCTTAACTCCAAATCTTATAAGGTTCCTCTGAAATTAAGTGGATTAAGGCCCAACTAAGCTCCATTCTTCAAATTTATTCCAGACTTAGTTTAATAGTCAAAATCATCCTGAAAAATGCTCATGCAAATGCAAGAAAATATGTACATGCAAGGAAAAGAAAACAAAATCTTTTTGTGAAACAATTTTCAAAATTTTGAAATTTTTATGGATTTTTGAAAAATTATGCACATGAAAAAAGTTTTTTTTAATGCAAATAGTTAGTAATATATACAAATATATACAAGATTCTTTTTTTTAAATAAGGGTTAGAGAAGATACATATTTACACAAGAGTGAGATGATTATTTCACAAGAATAAGATGAGAGGATTTACAACTTGAGTAATTTATACAAGTATATACAGAGTTGTGTTTTTTTTACAAGTTTTAATAATTTTTTTAAATTTTTTTTTGAGTATTTACACAGTGTTTTAGCCACATATAAAAAATATATGAAAGTACGAGTTATGGCTAAAGTATATATACAATATATACGACACCCCCTATACTTAGCTCGAACTATGTCCTCATAGTGATCAAAGAGCTGAAAAGAAAGACATAACTCGTGCTGCGTATAGAAAAGTGAAAAGAATAGTATACTACAACGACGAATGAAAGAATGAAATCAATAGAAGTCGGTGATTCCCCTATACTTAGGATCAAGTAATCCTAAGTATAGCAGACTGTACACAAAGGGAAAACCGAGGAGATAAATATACAGAGTCTACCTCCCCTATACTTAGGGTAAAATATCCCTAAGTATAGGCAGCAAAACAGAGGCAAAAAAATCAAAAGAATTATCACAAGTCAGACACCCCCCTATACTTAGGGTAAAGTACACCCTAAGTATGGAATGATCATGAGATGGAGATGGGGTGCAAGACAGAAATAATGTATGATATGGACAGATGG
The DNA here is from genome assembly GCA_037367405.1 of Ottelia alismoides. Classification (NCBI taxonomy): domain Eukaryota; kingdom Viridiplantae; phylum Streptophyta; class Magnoliopsida; order Alismatales; family Hydrocharitaceae; genus Ottelia; species Ottelia alismoides. The sequence goes on along the minus strand of JAZKJV010008857.1, from coordinate 91,659 downwards.
TCTATACAGATGTGAGTCGATCAGTGTTGAGGTGCCTCTCAACAAGCGCTAGAGTTTACGCCCCTAGCTGGGCGTAAATGTTAGGACAACGCAGTATCGAGGTTCAGGACAACATCTGTAATGCGAATACCGTACTGTTGTTGTAGTCTCGGTGGGAGAACAACAACGAAGTCAGGAGGGTCAAGAGAGTAAAAGATAACACCCAGATAAACAGTCAGGTGGGTGTTTGCTACCGGGTAAAGATATGGGCAGATGAAGTCGGGCTCCAGCAGCACAAAAGAAATCGTCGGCTCAAGATCTGTATGGAGTGAGTGGATGGAGCCGAAGTAATCAAACGTGGAGAAGGAAGGATCTGATAGTGAATCCTCCACGTCAATCACCGTCTCAAAAAGATATGGAAGATCATGATCTAGAGATTCACTATAAAGGCAGATATCCGATGCATATGATGTAGGCAAATCAGTAAAATCATTGAATACCTCAAAGATCAGGTCATCCTCGCGAGGGTCGTCGAGGAGAGAAACATCAAACTCATTATCAGAAATATCAAAATACTCGGTCCCGTGATCCGACAGATCGGATGCATTCTCAGAAAGTGAGATCGAGTTCACATGATCTGTGGCATCCTCCCGCAGATAACCCTCAGGGAGTAATGCCGAATCATCCGGAAATTGGGGATCAGTGCTATCAAATGTCGTGTCCTCTAAAAATGTATCGACCTCATCAACTGGGAGGACACATGCCTCTAATACGGGACTATCAAGATCTGTAAAATCCAAATTCAATCCCTCATCAAGCTCTCTATGCTGAGATGAATCCAAATGTATCTCTGAATCTGAGAAGATCTCCTGAAGACAAGACACTGTATCAACTAGTATGGATACTGGAAAGAATCAGAGGATGGCTGAGATGTGGGTTCCTCCTCTATCTCTTGGGATCCTAGCAGATCTAGAATCGATGAATCTTCTACATGATAGAGCGGGACTGGCTCAAAATCTGATTGTAAATCTAATTGGTCCTTAACCAATGTCCGGCTCTGGGAACTCACAACAGTAGGAAACATATCCATCAAATGAGAAGTCGTAGCATCCATACCCTTGGATCTGTGTGTGCTATCAAGATCAGCATGGTGTGTTACACACTCAACAGTTGTCATCTCTCCGTCATGCGCTGTCCCAAATAAATCATCTGGTGTATATGCAAGATCAGAAAGTGTATCCAAGATGGTCACAACAAAATCCAAGTCGGGACAATGGTGTGAACCACTACACGAGGTAATGACATATGATATCTGCTCTGCGGTCCTCCCCCTCATGGCGATATGGATAAGGTCAGTCATCGAAAATCCATGATCTGGAAATCGCCTCAAAAGTTCTCGTAACCTCAACCATGATTCTCTCAACGGCTTTTGGGGGTTAACAGAAAAATCACGAATACACGACCGCATCATCTCTGCTCTACACTGGGGGTAAAATTTCTTCAAAAATAATGATCGTAAATCTCCCCATGTACTAATCTTCCTTCCCAATCGCCTATGCCAACTCTTGGCTCTACTCTGAAGTGTAAACGGGAAGGTAATCAGCATCATGTCCTCAATGGTTATATCGGAATATGATCGTGATCCACAAATTTCCTCAAATTCATCAATATGCAAATAAGGTTCCTCGTGCATTTCCCCTAAAAATTTGGGCAGTATATCAATTAACTCTAAATCCAAAATGAAGGGGCTCAGTGTAGAAGCGGAGTGTGCTTCTTGATCGGTGTACTCATCCATCATCTTAGGATTAAAGTTGTCTAAAACATACCACTGCCCCATTTGATCGCCTATGGGATGCACTCTCATCTCCGCAATGTGAACACCCATGTCTCGTGTTTGGTCAATCTGGTCTCTGTGGGTGTCACTCACAGCACGTCCCAAATGGGAGGGCGGGTAGGGAGAAGATGGAAAATCGGACGGAGTTCCGACCTCCCAAGAGAGTGGGCGAGAATGATGGGCATGAAATGAAGAAGCCGTAAAATTTGACTTGAATGGAAGGCGACCCATCATGAAGCGAGGAAAATGAAGGGAGGGAGGGATAGATAGAAGGGAGTGAAGATGGGTGACTACTAATGATTCAAAGAATGATCGTAACTGACTCACGCCAAAGACATACAATACACAAAGCAAACCCCCAATTCACCAACTCAACACAAAGTGAAGACCGTGAGATTTGGTCTTTTATCTTTTCAATTTTAAGAGTTAGGTGATAAGACAAAGTTGTACAAACACTTAGGAGGCTTGAATAGGATTTGGGCACTACTCCTTAGTGTGTACGCGAGCGAGTAAAAGCGCAAACAATGAGGGTATTGCTCTCCCAATACAATGAAGTGAATTAATTACGTTTGATTTTAGAGTCAAGTTCAATTAGCAGTCCCAATTTTTTTAATTTTTGATTTTGTGATTTTTTGGATATTTTCAAGAATAACGCCTAACGAGCTTTCCGATTTCCTCTTTGATTAATTTGAGTCCAAAAACAGGGGGAGGGATCGAGAAAGCCAATGCACGGTCAAAAACGATGATGCATGCAGAGATAGAAAATGCGTACCTTACTCCAGCACTCTACATGCAAAATGATCCGCGCAGAAATTTAAATACATAAATAAAACTACCTAAATGATGCAGGCGGTGAAAACCGAGTCCTAGATGAGCAAGTTCTACTCGCAGAACCGTCTAATCGGTCACCGACCTCCAAGCCAAAGGGTCCGGTCTTGGCCCACCCCTCCTCTGCCCGACAAATCGGGGGTAGGAGAAAGCGATTTACAGGGTGGACTGCGGCACGTAGGCTACGAAGGAGATGAGTCGATTATTTTTATTAATTGATTATTAGTAGGTCCAATTAAGCTCACTATAGGAACAGGCAGATAATTAAGTGTGGGGACCCTACTCATTACGGTACAAGCAAGAGAAAATCCTAAGGCTAGGGGCTCGAAAATCACGTCAATCAAATAAAATAAAATAAAATAAAAAAATACGAGAAAACAAAACCAGCAAAAAACAACGGTGAGGTCCCCCAAGTGCACCGGCACTTGGCGAAACAGACCCCGAAAAATGTCCAAGTCCACAAGTCCAAAGTCTAAGTTATTACAAAAATATTGTTCTCTCTTTCTCTCAAAAATAAAAAATTCCTTCTCCTCTCTCTCTTCCTCCTATGCGAGTCCTCTAAAAAGAAACTCCAAGTCGCCCAAACAGTACCTCGCACAAAATTCCAAGAGAGAATGTCAGAAAACAATTATAATATAGAGAGACAAAAATAGAAAAATGAAAAATGACTACAAAGCCGTGCTCCCCGGCAACGGCGCCATTCTGATGACGCGCCTGACAATCGGGTTAAGTATGTAAATAAAAATGGTCGTTGTGACCCAAATCACCAAGCGCGGTCAATCGAGAAAAATGATAAAACCACTCGGAAATGATAGAAATCAATGAAGATAATGTAAGCGGTCTTCGCTATTCTTTTTACCTGGTATAGCGACCAGGGTCGAACACAAGGAGCACGATTTAAAAACTAAGTAGTCAAATTTCAGAAAAGCTAATTTTTTAGTGGTTTTTGAATTTTATATTTTTTTAATTTTTAAAAGAAGCACAAATAAACAAAAACACAAGCACACACTCTTTTTGGTATTTTTCAAAATAATCAAAATGCATAGAAAACACAAGCACACAGTCTTTTTGGTTTTTAAAATGTTTTTGTAAATTTTTCGTAATTTTCTGATGTTTTTGTTATTTTCTAAAAATAAAATAGTGGAAAATAAATAAAATGTACACAGTCAGGAGTATTTTGCAAATTAAAAATTTTTAAATGACCAAAATTCCTGAAATTTATTTTTAAGACAAAATTCAAAGCAATATCTACAAAAAGAAACTGAAATCATTATTTTTGGAATTTTCTATAATTTTCTACAATTTTTGTAAGATTTTTCGTATTTTGCAATTTTTTTTGGTTTTTATAAATGAAAATTGCACAAAAATTGGACAGAAATTAAAACAAGTCAAAATACATCTACATTAATTTTTTTGCAATTTTTAAGCAATATTTCGAATTTATATGAATTTCGCAATTCAGAGCAGACAAAATATCACTGTTTTTTTATTTTTTAGATATATCAAATGACAATAAAAAGAGATGAAAAATTTATACAATGGAAAAGACTACATCACGAGCATCCACAAATTTTCTGAGAATTTTTGCAAGCATAAAAATATTTATTCCATTCAAAGATAGCTAGCAAGTTGAATTTTGAAAAGCAGGGACTGATATGTAAATATTCAGAGTTTTTAGCTTGAAAAGATAACAGAATTAAATGCAGGAGAAAGTTTGTAATTTACCCATTAAGCATGTGCAATGCACATGCTTTGGAGTTGGCAAGGGTGTCTTTGAAATTTCTGAAACTTTTAAAAACATATCCGCAATTATCCCCTTTTTTTATTAACCAAAAGCCAAACCCTAGAGGGTTTCTGTTCTTCTTCTTCGTTCTTTCAAATGGGGAGCCGCCGCCGCCAACAGGCTGGAGGAGATGGGCGTCCGCGGGTCGGCAGCAGAGGGAGGTGAGGAGAACGTGGCGGCGCGCACGGGCTGCGCGAGGAGGAGCCGCTGGATTGGGTCGGGCTCCCACGCGCGGTCGGCGGGGCTGCTTCGGGGGCGGAAAGACAGCCTGGGACCGCGGAGGAGGGCGGCGCCAAGGAGATCTGGAGGTGGCTCGCTGCGAGGACAGCGCGGGGTGCGCTGGCGGCTGCGCGCTACCGCCGCTGGAGGAGGGCCGCGCCTCCGCGCGGACCTGGAGGGAGTCGGGGGAGGCGGCGATGGCGGAGAGCGGGGACGCAGGGCGGAGGCGGCGCGGCGGCGCCGCTGATCTGGGAGCAGGGGGAGGCTGCCGCTGACGGTTGCGCCGCCGCCGCCGCGGATGGGTGACGGCGCCGCGCGCTTGGGAGATGGCGCAGGCGCGAGGTGGCGTCCCGCCTGTTGCTTCTGTTTTTTTTTTGTTTTTTTTTGTTTTTTTTATTTTTTAATTGTATGTACAGGAACAGTAAAAAAAGGTTTTTTTTTATTTTTTATTTAAAACAGGAAATGTAAATTTTTTTTATGTTTTCCTGCAAAACAAGATGTTAGAAAGTAAAAAGATAAATGATTTTTTTATTTTTATTATTTATCCCTGCAAAACAAAGGTTAGAAACAAGACAAATATATTTTTTATTATATCCTGCAAAAACAAAGATTAGATAACAGGATACGAATTTTTTTTTTAATTTATATACAAAAACTGGAATGTATGAATGAGTGGATCTAGGCGATGCAGGAGAGAGATCCGTGGGGCTCCGATCACCGTGCGTGATCGGAGGTGGGAGATCGCGTGAGGTAGAACGTGAAATGGAGGGTCACGAGATGAGATGGTAAATGGGTGTCGGAGGGGAAAATATGTGGTGGAAATTTTTGAGATTTTTAATCTAAAAATTACTCCCTACTCCTACGCTAAGATCTAAGCCTACAATTACCTAGGGAAAAAGACAAGTAAAAGTGGATCTCACCTCGGGGATCGGACAAGCCATGATGGCCTCGACGAAGCTCACGTCGCTGTCACCGACTGGATCGGAGGCTAGGACCCTCTTCAACAAGAAATTCCTCGGAAACAGGGCTCCTCTCCGCCAAAGATCGATCAAGTTTGAATGAGGGAGGAGGAGCCCATTAAAAAGAGAAGAAGATAAAAAAAAGGAAAGTATCTACAAAAAAGGAAGGTTATTATTGGGTGATTTAAAATAATTAATTAAATAAAATAAATAAATTAAATAATTATTCACAAAATTCGAAATAAATAAATTAAATAAATAAATGAATTAATTGAAAATAAATTCTTCACCATAATGGTGGCTATATAAGGTGTGTAATCAAATCTACATATATGGTAGCTTATTAAGTCACATAAATCCACCAAATCAATTATTTAAATATAATTTCGGAATTTAATAAAATAAATTAATTAATTTTAGGTAATTAATTTTTTTGTTGGATTTTATAAATGGAAGTTAGTGGCATACATATATTATATACATATGATATAATGTACATAGGTGCAAATAAAAAAATAATTTTTATACAAGATTTTTTTTTTATTTTTTTTTATTTTTATTTTTATTGAAAAACAATATTTATAATATATACATTAAGTAAAAATAAATATTAATAATTATATACACAGATATATGGGTAAACTGCACAATACACCCCAGAAAACCGACTTTTTAACCGTAACTCCAAAAAATACGAAACCACAACCATTAGAAAGATAATTTAATTTATAGTATTATGGAAGTGAGTTTGGTTCGATTTGAGCTCGTATGGAGCCGGAATTGATGTTTCAATTATCGCATTTCGGCTTCTTCTAGGTGTAATTATTTGCATTATATACATTATTTTATTTCACAAATATTTTTATTGTTTACAATACAGTTTTATTTACAACTTTTATTTACAAAAGTAAGTGGTTTGAGGTCAAATTATATACAAATAAATTAATGTAAGTTTTATACAAATATAAATGAAAAATATGTACAAGATATTTTTGATTTTTCTGACAGACACCCTTATCTCCCCCTACTTTATTCCTGGTCGATCAGGTCAAGTCTTGACCTTCTCTCGGGGTTTGGGTCAGTCTGTATTTATTGCATAAACACATCCTTTTCTTTTTCTTTTCTTCTTTATTCTTTTATTTATATACAAAAGGTGTTAAAAATGCATAATTAACAAATGCATGTGAAATGGTAATTTTATGTAATTAATGGGTATTTACAGGTGTTTGACTAAGGAAACGATGCTAAAATAAAAGAATAATGGCGATGAATCGTGGATTCATCACCAAGCATATGGCATCTCCTTCTTGGTCAGCTGGGTGAGAGGAAGGGCAATCTGAGAAAATCCCTTCACAAACCGTCTGTAATAACCGGCTAAACCAAGAAAGCTTCGGATCTCAGACACGTTCTTCAATCGTTCCCAACTAAGGACTGCTTCAATTTTTACAGGATCCACAGACACTCCTGCACCTGAGATAACATGGCCAAAGAATGATACTTCTTGAAGCCAAAACTCACAGTTACTAAACTTTGCATATAGCTTGTGCCTCCGCAAGGTCTCCAGCACTGTCTGTAAGTGAGTGCGATGTTCCTTCTCATCTCGAGAGTAGATAAGGACATCATCAATGAAAACCACAACAAAACTGTCGAGGAAAGGCTGAAAAACCCGATTCATCATGTCCATGAATGCTGCTGGGGCATTTGTCAAGCCAAAGGGCATAACCAAGAACTCGTAGTGACCATATCTGGTTCTGAATGCAGACTTCGGTATATCCACATCCCGAATGCGTATCTGGTGATAACCAGACCTTAGATCAATCTTAGAGAAGATGGATGACCCTTGTAGCTGATCAAAGAGATCGTCAATGCGCGGCAAAGGGTAACGATTCTTGATTGTTACTTTATTCAACTGCCGGTAATCTATACACATGCGCATAGATCCATCCTTCTTCTTAACAAAAAGGACAGGCGCTCCCCATGGAGATGTACTAGGGCGTATGAAACCCTTCTCCTGCAGTTCTTGTAACTGCACCTTGAGTTCCTTCAGCTCAGCTGGTGCCATCCTGTATGGTGTCATGGATACTGGTTGAGTTCCTGGAATGATAGAAATCTCAAACTCCACCTCACGAGGTGGAGGAAGCCCAGGAAGATCTACAGGAAATACATCTGGAAAGTTCTTTACTATTTCAATCGCCTCTATTCCTTCCATGGGAGTTTGATTCCCAATGACGTGAGCAATAAATCCTTCGCATCCTTGAGATAACAGACGATGAGCTTGCAATGCTGATATGCAGGTTACCCCTCTCGACGAGGTGCTTCCATCAAATACGAATTCTTGTAGCTCAGGAATCCTAAAAATAATCTGTTTTTGGAAACAGTCTAAACATGCGTGGTGATTCTCAAGCCAGTCCATGTCGAGAATAACATCAAAATCCTCCATCTGAATGAGCAGTAAGTATGCCTCCAGCATATAACCTCCAATATAAACTGGGCAATCGGGAAATACCCGATGGGCAACAAACACCTGACCTCCAGGTCCCTTAATAAGATAAGGGTTTGAAACTATGGTAGGCTCTCGGCCTAAGGTATCCGCAAAACTCCATGATACGAAGGAATGAGAAGCACCCGAGTCAAAAAGAGCATGAGCTGTAAAGTCGCCTACTGAAATCATACCTCGTACTACTGATCCCGAAGCATGTGCTTGCCCATCGGTGATGGCATTGACTTGTCCTTCTCTTCGTGGCCCACTGGAACCTGTCGTGCCTCGAGTCTGGTTGGGATGTCCCCTGCCACCACGAGAGGTAGAACCACATCCCTGGTGCTGCGGACGTGATGGCTCGGAAAGTGCTTGCCCCAAGATAGGAGCTCCTCCATGTGCGGACCTGGTAGACATGCCATGTCAGTAAGGGTGGATACGTTGTCCTCTTCGTGCTGTCGAATGATCATTACGAGCAGTCTTCCCATAATAGCTCGATCCTCCTTGCCTGGTTTGTACTGAGCTGCCTTCACGCAAGTCCTCCTCCACTCGTGATGCAGCATCAACCACTTCCTTCATAGTAACAAATCTAAGGGGTACTAGTCTCTCGCTAATTTCCTTACGAAGACCTCAAAAGAACTTGAATGCTTTGTCAGCCTCAGTCGGCACAGTGCTAGCAGCATACTTCAGCAACTCTGTGAACCTGTTTAGATAAGCAGTTACAGTCTTGTTCCCTTTCTCGAGTAGTGTGAACTCCACGTGGCGCTGCTCTATCCAGTATTCCGGGTAGAAATGCTCCCGGAATGCCTTAGTAAATTTCTCCCAAGTAACTGGTGTTGTAATCTGCGGCTCCATAGAACTCCACCATTCCTCAACATAGCCCGCTAAGGAGTAAGTGGCAAGGGTAACCTTCTCCTCATCTGGTACATGTATGGTGCGGAATACCTTTTCCACATGCTTCAGCCATCTCTCTGCCACATCTGGGCTTGTATTGCCCAGAAACTCTGTAACTTTCTCCTTGCGATATTTTGAAAATATGTCCTCTTGTCACGGTGGTGGCGGCGACGGAGGAGGAGGAGGAGGTGGCGGTGGTGGTGGATCACCATCTCCCCCACCCATTCCAGACCCGCCCTCAGATGCAGATCTCGACAATCGCTCCTCGAGCATGAGCTGCCTCTATTGCACATCTTGCAGCATCTCCATCATCGCAGCCAACTGCTGCGCAATTTGATCCCTACGAGGCGGTATGATCTACGAGTGTAGAAATAAAAGGAAATTGCAATTAGATCCAAGAGTAGAGGTCACTAATCAACCTTAATCATTACTTTTTTTTCAGAAGTCGGAAGACTACTTGTCTAATGTACAATGGTATTTCTCCTACCATACAATTGTCTATGACTGATGGGGTAATTTGGCTCTAATACCAAATGAAACGCCCCGCCTCAGCGGAAGCACATCTAAACACTCATTCTCAATATTACCCAACAACAGTCATATACAACCTGCATGATATACCATTCATATAAAAATAAGGACACAGGAAGGAAAATCTAAGTTTCCATTGATCACCCACGTCAACATAAGAATGAACATAAAATATCAGATGTCTCTTTATTACATCATAATTAGACGAAACAAAGGGAGATAAAGCAACTATAGAACTAAGCCTCAACCTTAACAATGTCCTACATATGCACCACCGAAAATGCGAGCCTCCGTCTCTTGTTCGAAACTTCCTGTTGGATTTCCAAAGAATGTAACTCATGAGTCAACTGACTCAGTAAGGATAAAATAAATTAAAATCAAAAGGATATAGGTAGGTAATACAAATGCAGTATCGGAACAAGTTTAATGGAAATTAATATAAAAAGACATCTAGTAATATACAATCAGATATAATTTAGGCCTTTAACTTTTACATAACCAAAATCAATTCCTTGACATATCTTAATCCATGTTTTCATTTACTTATCCCGGACTCGCTCGTCAAAGGAGAAAGATTACACTAGAAATGAAGCTTGCAACACTTCATTTAAAGTGCAACCCAAAACCTGTACGCAAGCGCGATCCTTCAGCTAGTCTAGTTGGTAGTACTCTAACACCCGTGACAGGGGGCATATATCCCGAAGAGTCGTAACTCCGTCAACCGAGTCTGCCGGAGGAGTCTCGCTCGCTCCAAAACCAGTACCACAAAACAGATCCGTACAGTGCGATGCACGCGTGCACCCACCTCAATTCCACCAGAGTACCTACCACCACCCCACTCTGTGATGCCCCTCGAGTGGGGATGACTCACTGTCGGCTCAGCCGAACCACAAGGGTGTGCACCCACCTTGTAGTGTATTTCTAATTATTCTCAAAAGTTATTCAAAAAGTGTGAACCATGTAAACCCAGATCATAGTGGATCACAAAGAAGAAAATCATAATAATCGTATGCCTCATGGTGGTATTTGTTTGAAATCTTGATTTAGTGTTGATCTGTGGAGATGGTTAATAACATGAAACTAATCATATATGATAATCTATGCATTTTCAATAAAAATAACATCAATACCCTTGATAATCTCATCAACTCTATTCTCAACCAAAACTTGGATATTCACGTGCTAACCTTTGAGATCCTTCGATCAATCTTAATTAATATATAGATATGGTATGTGATATGATTCGCTAACTTCAGTTGTATGGAACCAACAACTATTTCTCAGTACAATCATAAAGGACAAGCCCTTTTTAATCCAAGGAAATGATAACAAAATCACCAAAGATGAGCACACATCGGAATCTAACTATAGAAAACTTGTTCTCCAAGGCAATGATAATTTGACAAGATTAATCACATCTAATAATTATATTTAACTCCAAGGTCAAACATCATCTATAATCACATTTAATAATTAGATTTGATTCCAAGATTAAGAAAAAGAACTCCCTCCCCTTTCTTTCGCCTTATCTCTGCACAGTACCCTGATATTATGCATAAACAATGATCACCTAACCATTCCCGACAAAAATGTTGGTACCCCTTATTAAACACACTACACATCACATAACCCACACCTCACCAGTAATAAAATCCTAAAATATTAAGCCATAGCAATTTTAATACCACGGATATGACATCTTAATTCCCAGTGAATATCGTACGTGTCAATGAAGCCGATATGCAACATCCGATATCCTATCCAGCATTGATCTGGTGTTATTGTTATGATGATACATGATACATGACCTCTCCTACTTCCTTATAGCCAGAAAAACCAATACGTGGGATTAATATTAACTCCAAATAAATCATGGACAATCAATATCCACAGCCCTATTCCACGTTAGATTGTTATTCTAACGCACATGCCAGTATTTCCTAACAATTCCTTCACAGGATCATATGAAACCCATTGATATTAATCAAACATCAACGTGATCTAAAATGTCACAACATCCATCTCCGTTAGGGCCACATCCAGAAAAAAATAGGCAACCACGAATAGACAAAAAAAACACTGCGACGAGATGAATAAGTCGAAGTAAAAAAAATGAGACAACGGCCATGACAAAAGTAAGGACTATCACACCATGAGATGATCTATTGGAAATAGCATGACATACCAACAGCAAATAGATGATATAAGGTGGATCGAAGTTGACAAACATCCCCGAAATCAATGATTTTGAATCTCACGTGAATATTATAAGGAAAATCGCAAATCTGTTACCTATGATAGCGCACGTCTCTGATCCACGTGTTCGATCGTCCGATCACGGATCCAATGAGAGGGTTGCCTTTCCCTTGCGATGGTCCTCCTCGTCTTCTTCTTGTCACGAAGCTGCGTGGCTTCGAGAGCTTTTGATAATGGTGGTGGCACCGTTCTCTTCTTGATTCTCTGAAGAAGGAAAGAGAAATGGATAAGGAGAATGACTTGTGGAGGAAGAAAAGGATGGATTAGGGTTTGGAAAAGAGTAGGAATGAGGGAAGATGAAGGGTGTGAGTCTATATATAGTTGAGGATTAAAACATTAGTTTTAAAAACCCTAAAACAACCCTAATTCGAAATTAATTAACCAAAACCCGTAACCCTTAATTCCCTCAAAAACCATGACCCCTCTTCACCAAAACAGACATATCTCCCACATCCGAACTCGGAATTACGCGTTTCTGGGCTCCTTGGAAAGCTTGCGACGAGACGCTTCTTTTGAGTATAATATTGAATAGGTTTTAAAATTTCAGAAAAATCCGAAAATTACGGGGTGTTACAAACCCTCCGACCAACTGCCACCCCCTCACCTTCGACTAACTCCCCTCTTACACGCTAACATCTCAACTGCTCAAAACCATAATTACACTAACCACTAGGAGTGATTGAAACCTCCATCTGAGTTTCGAAAACTCCATCTTCATCATCTTCAAATTCCTTGATTTTACGACCATTCATAGTTGTCCACCATTAGATGGAGCATCAACCAGCCTCCATCTCTTCTTCATGATATGATAGATGAGACTATGGAGAAGCAAAGATGATGATAGCTCCCGGAGTAGAGCCATGAAGACTATGCCATGTTACTGCCAAAATTTCGATCGTCCGAGCTTCGAGGCTCTCATCCTCTTCTAGAGAAGATTCAGAGGTTTTCGAAAATGTTTAGTAGGGCAGTTCCTCCATCAAGCAATCATCTTAAAAGCTTCAGGTAAGTTTTTGTTCTTTTATGTATTTTGATTCCTTTGATTAAACTAGGGTTAGTCAACATTTCATTCGACTAATGATACCCTCATCTTCACCGTGCATTAACGATGTAGGTTGGAGGTCCCTGACAGCCATCTTCTCCTCCAAAACCTCCAACCACTCGTGACCCCTTCTTGTCCGTTCATGGAGAAGAACCCACAAGGGCCTTCATCCTCTATACGCATGTGGCCCCCATCTCACTCACATACGCATGCACACACTTGCTTGTTTGCCTTCCTAACATTTGCAGGTGATACCCCCTTCAATGATTGGAATTTCTAAACTTGCTCCGATTAAGATTCCGACAACTATACATTGCTACCTATATTACATCTTCCTTGAATCTTCTATGTCACTCTATGATCTTTGCCACATCATAGCTGAGGAGTTTGGACTTTCAACATGACTAGAAGATAATGGAAGAGAAAGAGAGCAGTTCATCAGAGTCTATAACTAAGACACCTCTCACAGTGGCGTTCTTATGAGGAAAAGACTCAAATACTGTCAGATGAGCACAACTTGGGCGTAATCCAATGGCCCTTGATGATCCATGTCTAGGTGCCCATACCTGCAGCCTCGGAGGACTCCAAACAATCAACCAACGCACGACCAGATGACTCGGGGCCTGAGCCAGATGCCCAAGCCATGGCCTTCATGCCGAGCCTGGACCGCACGTGCTCTGTATGTGTAGCTCTATGAAATTTGCAGTGCCTCCCCCACCGATTCTCTTATAGCATAAATATCCCTACGTAGGGGGTAGTCTATAAATTCCAAGGTCAGTTTTTATTAATTGCAATTTAATCCCTATAGGTACCTATTTATATTGATTTTTATTATGTTTTATTTTTGTTTTGCCCTTGGTTTCATTGTTGAATAACTTGAGCATATGATGTCCAATCGATGTGATTTCAATTGCATTGCAAAGCCAATTTAATTCTCTTTCATATGGATTCGTTAATTATCTTGTTTGATGCATGACTATCGATTAATTAGTCAAAGATGATTCAGATGCTTTTATTCATGAAACTTTGCTTTGAATTAATTGCTCGATTGGATCTTGTTTTTATTCTGATTATTGCTTAAATCGATTGATCAATTCTAGAGCATGATTGTATGTTTATGTGCATGTGTTTAGTTAAGACATTCCATTCACTTTGTCATTGTTATTTTACGTGCATAAAAATCAAAAGAAATTGCATGTTCATTCATATGTTATCTTGTGATGTCTTTTATCATGTCATTTTAGACATATATGATTTATCGATAACTTAACATTAACATAGATGATTGATTAATTATACTATTGCTTGTGTCCTTTTGTTTGAACTTGGACTTACCTAGGTATAAATTAAAGCCACGAACTCTTCATGGAGATTTTCTCTTTGTTCTATTGATTGTCACTTGGCTCATACTACAACGAGAACATATTAATATTGTTGATTGATGCTTCATCACATACAAAAGCTCATAAGGAATTTTGGACATAGATTTACTTAGAATCTTGTTAAGCACATAAGGGGCAGTCTCTATTGCATGTACCCAAAAATTAAGAGGTATATTAGGTTTAATACTCATTGGTCTAACAATGCCTAACATGGTTTTGCTGTGTCTTTATGCAACTAGGTTGATTTGAGGAGTAGCTGGAGGAGTGAGATTGGAAATTATTCCTTTCTCTTTAAGGTATTCTTTAAATTCGCATAAGAGGTATTTTCCACCTCACTCAGAATGAATTCATTTTATCTTCCTTCCTATTTGGTTATAACCAAAGCCATGAATTCTTTGAACTTTTCAAAGGTTTCATATTTGTGATGCAGTAGGAAAATAAAATCATACATGTGAATGATCGTCAGTAAATGTCACGTATTATTGATGTCAATTATGTGTCACAATGTTAAAATGACTCCATACATCTGTGTGTATTAGGTCAAGTATACCTTCGCATCTTCTACTTTTCTTGGAGAAGGGTGCCCTGGACAGTTTATCTTTCACATCGATGTCAAGATATTTATGTTTGTGTCTCGACCATTTATAAAGTTTCCATCTTTACAACATTGGATCATACACCAAACTCAACACTAAGGATTATACCCTTTAACAATGTTGAGGGTGGAAAAGCTCCATCTATACTCCGTCTTCCTCAGATAGTTCCTTGTTAATCCAAGAGATACTGCAAACTTTAGGATTAAATGCCAAAAGTTCCTGCATATAAAGGTTGTAGAAAGAATATCTAGATAATAGTTCACAATATTTTTCTCAATAATGTCACAGATAATTCTCAATGTATTTACAATGATATCTATGTGGGTGGCACGTGGCGTGATAGTTTTGGTGGTTGAGCACATGTACATGCATAGGGTGTGCACATAACATGCTCGCCCACATATGTAAACAGAAAGCCCCATAGCATTTCTATCGCATTCTACCTGATTTAAGCCCCCAAAAACCTTGCTCCAATGACGTTCTCTTCATATCCACCCTCTAGCGACCTTCATTTGCAACAAACCGACCTTTCTTTAGGTATTTACATACATTGTCTCTCCTCTTTTTCTTTAATTTGTTGTATATCATTTTCTATATTCATATTTTAGGATTTCTGGATTTTTGATAGAATATACATTTTTCTTTGTGTTTTTAATGCTTTAACATTTTATTTATGTATCATATGTAGTAGATTGATATATATTTTGTCATTAGATTTGTTGATTGTAGTCTATTATAGATAAAAATGTGCATGCATGGAAGGTATATGATGAAATGCCACAACAGGTTCCTTGTTTGGAATTGTATAAGAAGTTCAAAAATTAAATAGAAGTGTCAATATGCTCGTTAGAAAACCTTATTGATGATTACAAATGACTAAACCTTGAAGATAGTATTATCATGCATGATTGTGCATTATTATGCATAATTAATTTAGGTTATAACTTGTTAAATGAAAACTTATCTTTGACAATGATAATTTTGATTATGAAGAATGATATACATGACATAGATTACATTTGTTACTTGCCAATTAGGATTATTTTACTTAAGAGATGGTATATATGATAGACTTAGAATATATGTGTAGGTATGATGAAGCATGGGAAGGGGGTATACGCGTAGGCATGATGAAGAGAGGATATATATGAGAAAGGGTATATATGGGAAGGGGTACATATATGCATTGAGGGGGATGGTTGGGTGGGGGAGTGCGTTACATATGTAGTTACATTTTTGTGAAACATAATTACATTTATGTTAACAATAAAGATATACTTTCTATTATGAAAATTATTCACTACATTAATAAGTTCATATTATCAAAAATAAATTCATTCCTTTTTTTAAGTAATAAAAACTTTCGATGAAATTTAATTAAACTTAGGGATTTACTTCTATAATATAATTTTACAATACCACTAATTCTAAAAATGACTACAAAAAAGTTTAAAAATAAGTAGATAACAATCTTATTATAGTTCATAACATTACATTTTTATTTTTACCATTTATGTAAAATGATGAAGATTCCTTTAAATCTCGAAATGTAAAATACCTTAAATTTATTTAATTAATTCTTAAAGTATATTAAACTATGAAGTAATAATAAATATAGTAAATGAATTTCTACATTAAATAAATAGAAATTATTCATAACATTAAATTTTCACTTATACATTTAATATAAAATCAAATAAACTCCTTTAAATGCCAAAAACTACAATACATTTATTTAAGTAAAGATTATTTCATATTAAAATTTGAAATAACAATAAAGTAAAACATTATAGAAATAGTTCATAACATTAAATTTTTAGTTTTACATTTTATTTAAAATCAAATAAATTTCTTTAAGTTTTGAAAAAATACAATACATTTATTTAAGTAAATATAAAAACATATTAAAATATGAAATAAGAATAAATTCAATTCACAAATTTCTATATTGAAATATTAAAACATTTCATAGCATTGAAAATTTTACTTATACAATTTGTGTAAAATCAACTAAATTCCTTTAATTACAAAAAAATCATTACATTATTATTAGTAAATATTCAACTAAATTAAAATTTGAAATATGAATTCAAAATTTTTGATATTGAAGTAATAAAAATAGTTCAAAACATGTGTAATGTGAGCATGTGTGCCTTTTTGCCTATTAGTGAACAATATGCATTCAACTCATGCTATGTGCCTCTACTTTCTTCTAGTTAAAAGCCCTCTTCTCATTATTTATCAAATTATAGTTTAAGTAATGTGCACATGTGTGCCACAACATTTTGTAGTTAGGTAGTTAGTAAAGTCAACATATTTATTAATTACTAAATCACTCAAAATAATATACATACCATGTGTCCCTCCACATCGGGTAGTGTATGGCCCTACATAACGGGAGGTGTGCACAACACATTGTTATATTTCATCAGTTCTAAAGTGTTATATTTTTATTTTTTTTACTAAACTGTTGGGCTCACCTCATAATGAGATATCCCGGTCCAATGGCCATGTAGAAGACAATTTTTAGCAGGTACAATCCCAATAATATATACGAAGATTTGAACCATTTACCCTTGTTACACAAGTGGACCAAGTATTTTATCTTTCTCAAGTATCATGAAAAAGGGAAAATATGGAATATTTAATGGTTATACATATAGACTCTCAAAGTTACATAAGTAAGGAGGACACATGTATGATGCTTTCGTACCTGATTACGATTGTCATAATATAGCTGAAGTTGTTCCCATCATTGATAATATTCCATTGCTGGATCTTTATGTAATAAGCATGGATTTAATGGAAGACACACATAATATAAATGATGATTCTTCTAACGAGGACAACAATGGGAAAAACAATGATATTTCTCATCATTCGAGTAGTAAAGATTAACGTATAAGCTCTGATAAAGTATATATCTCTTTTAATGTTAATTAATATTTCTAACTTTTAGTTCACTTCATCCAAGTTTTTTTATAAACATGGAAGGTTTTGGATGTGGAGGTCCACATAGATCTTAACAATCTTATCTGCCATCGACTTTGCATTCCCTCTCGCCTTTGACCACACCTACTTTGTAAGGACCTCCTTCAAATGAGATGCGTACGCTTATGATGTATTACCAGTCTCTTAGTATTCCTCCACATGCATCGTATGGAGGTTTCTACAGTGAGCTCATCTCTTCATAAATTCTTGAGCCATGCCTTACATTGACTCCAGCACATCCTTCTACGGTATCGACTTCTCCATCTTCTACGCGTCGGAGCATTGATGTGTGTTTGCCATCTAGTGAGGTCGAACTTCTTATTCATATCCGCTCCTACAGATTTTTGCTGACGAAAGGTAAATAACATTTGTAAATCATCTTTTATAAATTTCATCTCCATATAGATATATATGAATTAATTTTGATTTTATATAGGGATTTTCAAAATAGCATATGGGTTTCTAAAGTACAAATGAATATTACCAAGGTGCATATGAAATGTACAAAGTTTCGGAGGTGTTGTATTCCCACAAATGACCATGAGAGATTGTTTGACTTGTTCTTTGTAAGATTTGCAAACTCAAAAGTTAATTAATTCTGATATATTCAATTAAGTGGTATATTTTTTAAATTTGTAGGTTATGTACTGTTTAGCCCCCAGTTTAGGGAAGGAGGCTCACTATCGAGCTTATGCCCTTACGATGGAGAGAATAATGAGCTACAGTTTCTTTAAATCTAGAAGGGATGAACATAGAAAGATAGGTCTTAATGAGATTGATTTTGAGGATATGAAGATATTCTATATAGCTTGGTGCATCAAGGTGATATAATTATTTTTTTACATTAGTTAAATTCTAAAAATATTTATTTCTATCTAAGTTTCTTATAATAATGTTTGTTTTAGGTGGGTAGGCTTTTGTAATGCTTCCAGTTCTGATGTCTAGTTTGGGAGGAGGTTGATGGCGGGTAGGGCGCATTGCTAGAAGAAAAACAAAATAGATAGATAAGTTGCTCTAAAAGATACAATCAAATCCAAGATGAGTTGGTAATTTTAACAAAATTATATACCATTTTTATGTTAATTATTAGCATATGCATTATTTATTTCTTATATATTTTACTTTTTTAGGCTGCTAAGTTGGAAAGGGGACCGTCTATTGAGAAGTGGTGGTCCTGGACCCATATGCATGGGAAAAATAGTGATACCCAATGGTCTACTCCTTAGGTTGGAGAAGTTATGATTAGTATTTTTGGTTTGTTGTAAGTTAATAGTGGATTACAAATTATATTAAATTCTCAATCTTTTCTAAATTTCAGTTTTAGGATCGATATTTGGACCTTAGTGCCGAGAAGT
The DNA here is from genome assembly GCA_037367405.1 of Ottelia alismoides. Taxonomy (NCBI): domain Eukaryota; kingdom Viridiplantae; phylum Streptophyta; class Magnoliopsida; order Alismatales; family Hydrocharitaceae; genus Ottelia; species Ottelia alismoides. The sequence goes on along the minus strand of JAZKJV010008857.1, from coordinate 72,537 downwards.
GGTCTAACATACATATGGACGAGTAACAGGCATCCGATAAAGCTCTATGGAAAGAGAATAGTAAAGAGAAATGTATGTGATTAATTGATTATGGATTATAATACTATCTCTATGTTTATGAAATTTTGATTATTGATTTTGGAGGAGAGAAATGTTGGTGTCATCAAAACAAGTAGACACTTAGTGGTCTTCCTCCAAATTATGTGGAGGAAGATCAGCATCTTATTTTGCTTCTGACTAGACATCCTATTCACAACCTCAGTCATCACAACAACCATCATCATATATGGAGTCTCATAATGTGATGGTGGTGGAGCATGTGACCAAGTGATGAATGCATATTCAATCACCTTTATTCTTTCATTTCATCTTGAAATCTCTTGCTAAATACTTGTAAACATCATTAACATGCATGAATCAACAATCTAACATTGATGTATTAATATTGTATAAAAACATATATTTAAACTCAAAATAAAAGAATAAATAAAATTAAAGAAAAATAAAGGAAGTATTCTTGATACTGACCGACCCCTAACCCGAGATCGAGTCAAATATCGACTAGGTCAAGCAGGAATAAAGTAGGGGGAGATAGGGTGAAAGCCTAATTATTTTAAGTGATAAATATTATGTAAATAACCTACTATTACACTATTTTATTCAACATCATACACACTTTAAATAATAAAATGTTCAACACAAAACTTATGCATGTGATTATAGAGAAAATAAGGAAAATGTTGGCAAAAATAAATCATGCACAACTCAACCGATACACTCAGATGAAAATGCCGCAAACAGGACTTCATTGAGCAATACCTTCCTCATATGAACTCGAAATGTACCAAACCCACCTCCACTATATTTAAAATTAAATTATCTATCAAAGGAAGATGGTTTCATTGGAATTGGAGCTAAGATGCAAAAAAATGATTTTCGGGGTACTATTGTACTTGGGCATTTGTACATACAACCAATTATTTTATTTTTTTACATTTTTAATTACATTATATTATTGATATTGTATATATTATATATTACATATTAAAAATATAAATACAAATAAAAACATTTAAAGACACCAAAATATTTAATACATCACAATAAAGAGATATAAAATACATCTAGTATAGATACATGTAATTATTTATACCCATAAATAAAATTATTAAAACATCATAAAAATATATAAATGCATATAAAATAATATTGCAAATATATAAAATATGTAAATATAGCATTATATATAAAATAACAAAATAAAAATACAAATATATAATGTATAGGTCTATATACCTATATATAACAATATGTAAATATTAATACCTAATAAATAAGGCTATAAAATAGTTAAAAATCATGATAAAATAAATTTTAAAATAAGAAACACTTTTCATGATTTGATTTTATAAAATTACTTATTATTTTATTTCTAATTATTTTTCTTTTTTCTGCCTTATCGTGTAATGGGACGACATGGCCCAATCATAAGGCAGGGAGTGTTCAACCCCGTGGTCAATAGCCCCCTCACATGCACCGCCCCGTAGCTATTGTCCATTTGAGACCCCCTTAATTTTCCAAATTTTTACAACATCCTCCACTACTTTGATCATCTTGAGATCATCACAAGAACTGTTCGCAAGATTATTCTATACCACACCCTTATGTTAGGTCCCACCAACCAACCTCGAATCGACCACAATCCCAAGGTCAACTTCCTCCATTTTTCTATTAAAACCTACCCATGAGATGAATTTTGAGTCATCACTCTAATTTGCTGAAAATAGAGCTTCGTCCAAATTATTTCGGATCATTCACATGTTAACTTCGTAAATTAACTTTGATGCACTCAAAATTAATATACATAAATTTTCATTCATTTCTACGTTAATAATCATCTTCATATTCATGCATTTTTAATAAATTCATGCTAATTCCAATTGACATGAAACTAACTTCATTGTGTATATATCACTAATCTTAATCCATGAAAAATCTAAAAAATGCTCACTTGTACATATTCAAAATAATCTCAAACGCTAATTTCAGGTTAAATAGACAAAAACGTTGATTTCTCTCTCATATAGTTTCCAAATGTACTTTACTCACTTTTGAATTAATGTGCATTCAATTATCTAGAAATCAATACCAAATTCAAAAGAATTGGAATCCATTTGTGAAAATTGGGTTTTGGGACCTAAGTGCATATTGTACATTTTTACTAATTTGGACCTATCATTTCACGTGCATATTTACTCATTTTGATTAAGTTCTTTTTCTTCTATTTACTTTATTCATTGTTTTAATAAATTACATAAAAATCAAAATAAAAAAATCAGAAAAGTAATTAAAAAGACTAGTTCTGATTTGAGTTTATACACCTAATCTACTTGTACATAATCCACCTCTTTTATTCTGACATTAATTTAATTTACAAAAATCCAAAAAAATGTCAGTTGAGTCCATTACATTATTTCATATAATGTAGTATTTTGCGTGTATTTATTTGTCTATAGAAAACCAAATAAAAATTATAAAGCTAAAAAATTGTATACATAAAATATCATCAAAAAATCAAATATTGCATGGATCATTTCATCTGCAATTGTGTCCTTGCACATTGTAGTTCACATTTAGACGTACATTTTTTATGTTGGTCATTTTTGCGTTGGTGTCCATTTGACCATTTTTATGTATTTATTTCTGCATTTACAATATTGGTCAAACTCGATCAACTCTACGCCACGTGGCAACTTCTTATTTGCCCCCTCAACTCCTTGTCAACCCCCCCTTCATTTCTCTCTCCTCACATGTGTAGCACGTGACGTCAACTCATCGTACCTCACATGCTATGCACATAACCACCCATCTCCTGCATGTGAGGGCCTTCTCCTCCTCTACTACGCCGCCCATCATCGATTGGCGCTGCAACTCCTCCTTGACTGAGTCCTCCGCCTCTATCTCGTCCCTACTCCAATCAAACAACCAATGGTCTAACCCCCTATTCATATCTCTTCTCTTCTCGACGTTGAACCCACCTCGTCGACCAACCACCGACTTTCGATGACTCCCATCTCTTTCCCCTCCAACCATCAGCTAACCCATCAGCCTTATCTTCCTTATCCCTTATCACCATCGCCACCTAAAAAACCAGCCACCCAAACCCTTTATCCTTTCTCTCCACCCAACAACCACTTCCTCCATTATTATTATCCCTTCTCCTGACCAACCTGATGATCTCACAACCTGAAACCCTCTCCTACAAACTCCATCGCCGACCTATAGACGAAAGCATCTACCACCTTAGGAACATCTACAAGGAGGGAGAGAGAAATATCGAGGATGGGATTGTGAAAACACCCCATCCTTGTCATCGATGATGTCCCCAAGGCATGATTCATGGTTCATCCTGTGCTATTGCACCTTCCAGGAGCAGCAGAGCTCCGCCGTGCTCCACCAGCAGCGTGGCAAAGACGAGAGTTAGGCCTCAACCACTCTACCTTCCAAGGGAATCACCATCCACCCCCTTTCCTTTGTCTTCTTTCGCACATCATCTTCATCTTCACCAAACGTCGCAATATTTGCTTTTATCTAAAACCCAACTCAGATCGATCGTCAACATCGTAACTGACCACCTCATCCGTGAGTACCTACTCGCTTCATCTTCTACCTGGCACCACCTTCCATCACCTTGATCGTCTCCTCCATTATATAGTAGCACCACCAATTACCATCCTCTTGATTAAGCCAAGCCCTCCAGGTTTGATCAACACCATATCTATAGGTGCATCAGTGGATCGAGACCCTCAACCGAGTAGAATCTAGCCTCGCCATACTGGTCATGTGTCGATCGAAATGGACTTGGTCTTCATCGATGACTCTTGGCCATGTGTCGGTCGCTAGGAGCATCACCCAACCCTCCTCATCCTCTGGGCAATCAAGTCCATCAAAGAAAATTGGAGCACCACCATCTGGAACCAAGAAACAAGCTACAACTCCTGTCCAATCAAGAACATGAGTGATCTGGACCCTTTATTTCTGCTTAATTTTGGGACATTGATCGAAGCCGCATCGGACGTTCCAGATCATCTAACGACCCTCCCACCAGACTGCAATCATTGGAGAATTTGAAGCGTCCAAAAGTCAACACATGGAGCTTCGGGCCATCCAACCGCCACCAGAAGATCGGAGCCCATGTGCGCCTAACGCAGAAGGTGTGCAAAATTGTGTCAGTCTCCTCTGAAGTCTTCAAAACCACATCTACACCCCCGGTGGGAAAATTGCAAGAGGACACGGTGGGTATTTAAAATTACAAGGTCCCAACCGTAGGGTATATTTGTGGCATTTTGTTAATTTTAATTACTCTTTAATTCCTAAACTTTGATTTAGCATAACTAGAGCATTATTGATCAAATTTTTGCATTCTTGATATCTATTTGATCCCTGATTTGACTTTCATATGGAAGACTGAGAATCCACGTTTGACACATTATTTGACTTAAATAAGTTAACTATGTTTATTTGATAATTGTGAGCACAATTATTCTTGAACTTTATTTTAATCGCTCAATCACATGTGATTTGTGGGTTTTATTTAGGGAAATTAGTCATAACTTAATTAAATATTTATTTGTTGTAATCGTTGGGGTATGTGGTCATTGATTAACTTGATTTGTTTGGTGTTCTCTTGAATTAATTACTAGGATCTAGACTCGATTGGTTGCTTTCTTTATTTGCATTTATCATATTCACCATTTGCATCATATCATTTCATCATTTAAAATCATAAATATAGTCCATTTATTTATTTCTTGTCCATGCACCATAGCAATATTTTCTTGTATTTAAATTATTTTGAAAAGCGCATCATATTTCCTTGATTAATTAAGTACATCTCTTTAAATTAAATCCCATAAAAAGCTAAGAAAGATAAAAACACCAAAAATATTCATCTCTCTCTAAAAACCTAAATTTCTTAGATTATTTTATTATTAACCCTAGACCCTTAGATTACCTTCCTGAGTTTGACCTTGGGATTTACCCAAGTAAAGTAAATAAATTCGATCACATTGAGACTAGATTCTCCATATCATTTCTCAGTGTAATTATTTTTTACGATTCCTAGATTACCTTACTACAATAACAAAAGATCGAAATTAAAAATGCAAATCTCTATGTTCGTCAAATGGCACTATTGTATGAGAGGTATCCAGTTTAGTGTTAGTTTTTAAACACTTTAAAGTTAGGTTTTTCTTCCTCGGGCAGTCTGACCCCTAGTTTCTTGTGCATATTCCTCCATTTGTTTTCCATCATTATTTTATTTTATTTCTTGTATATAATTTTTCTATGAATATGTCTCTCACATATATTTCCCTTTTTTAATGTGAGTCACCGTGGACTCGGAGCCACCAAAGGCAGATGACTTAGTGGACTGAACCCATTGAGAATCATGAAGAATTTCTTTTTTATTGTATTTTGGTGAGAGAGTGATTTTCTTTTATTTTTATAAATAACTTGTAATAATGGAAAAGTTACAGAGAATTCTGTTCGGAACATCGCGTGTGTAATTTGGACACATAATTTGTGGTGTGTCAAGGCCTTTTTCACTCTCCGGTGAGGGTGGGGCTCGACTTGAGTGGCTCGTAGGTTAGACATGCACCAGCAGCTATTAGAGATTTATTAGGTCAATATTTGCTTGTGCTTGTAAAATATAAGACCACATGTTTTCATAATTAACCTGTCTAGGATCGATTTTCTAGTGCATTCATAATGATTAAAATTCAATTCTATTTAGCATCTGCATGGAGATTGCGGGGATTATGGTAAGTATTTCTTCTTAAGCTCGCATCATTGATTTCTCTAATTGCATCAACTTTTCTGAATTCGTCCTCTGTGTTTTCTTACCTAAGGCTTAAAGGAAAGAGGGATTGTTCGGTAGACGTGCTTGGTTCTGGACTTTAAAGCAAGTAATCGCTAAATAAAATCAGAACTGCTAAACAATATTGATTAAATAAAAATCGGATAAAACTTGGACACTATTTCATTGTGGGAGAGCAACCCCATCCTTGTACATAGGTACATAACTCCAGACTTTGAGAGGGTGAGGATGTAGCCGTAATTTTAGAGCCCAAAACCCTTGACTTGTGCCCTAAGTCTCCAGATCTAACTCTTGTGGATTTGGGAACTGCATGCGCTCACCTCCGACCATAGAGAGATGCTTTGAGTGTGTAAGTCTACTATTTCTTTTGGTGTGATGTAACACGACAACCCGAGCAAATCACTCCTTTGATTGAGAGCAATAGAACCACATACGGAAGTTAGGGAGATTCATTTTGCGTAACAGATTCAAAGATTATTTTTATCATCAATTTAAAATTGAAAAGATAATCACATGGACTCTTATGGCCTTTACTGTGTGAAGTTGGTGAATTTGGGAATTTTCATTGCGTATTAAATTTTGTGTGTTCAAAAATCATTGCACTTGCATACCCATATGATATACATGAATATTTCTTCACCATCATTTTTAAAGATGTCGGAATATTGGTTTCCATACCGAGATTCTGTGGATTGCAATTATACGACCATATCCTGACCTTCTCTGTATCGATTCTCATTCTAGGAGAACCCTATCTTTGAGTCGGTTCTTCCCCAACCATCATGTGCTCCACCATCATTCCACCATACTCCTTCTTTGGTTGAATATTCAAGAAAGTGAATCGCTCGCAAAATAGAATGAGTATTACATGGACATAATGGAGAAAGCGAATTCAAGGATGGACATGTTGAAGGATATGGGATAATACTCAAGCGCATCACGGAAGCGTGGGTGTTGTATCGAATACGACGAGGAACGACTAGTCGCACTAGTTGTTCTATGCAGCAGAAATTAAAAAATTTTCATGCGACGAAACCACATGATCCAAGAATACTTCTCGGATCGTTTCGTCTAAACCACAAACAAGTAATAGGATTACCTCTTGAAGCGTGGTTGCGATCGAGTCTCTAAACGAAGAGACCTCCTGTCTCAAGTCTGATCCGACGGAGGAGACGCTTGCGAGAGCGGGGATGAATCGCGTGCTTCTCGCAATCCATGTTGATGATCCAAGCGACGGATCTCCTTATCTCAACACACGAGATCTGACATCTTCTTCACGAGCGAGGCGCACCGAAGGAGACGGAGATGCACGAGCAAACGATCGGGCAGCATAACGACGACGCTGCGGTGATGGAGACTCTCTCTAGGGCATCCATGGTAGATGACCATGAGAGAGGGCTGACGTGTAGAGAGAGACTTATGTTCTCTTGTGTGTAGAGAAGAGCAAAGGGGTGCCCTTCTATTTATAATATTTTGGGATCCATGGATCTCAATCCATGGGTAACACAAATCCAATGGCTCTCATTGATTTGTGTTTCTTTTAATGGCTAAGATTTGTGTTGGTAAAAACCAACAATAATTAATTTAATTTATATTAAATATATATTGATAAATCAATATAATTAAATCACCATATTAAATCAAGATCTCTTGGAGATCATAGGAGAGAAAGTGCCTCCTTCCATGTTGGAAGGAGGGGACGGCCACACATTCCTAATAGGAGTGGTGGTCGTCCACTCCATATATATGGAAGGTGGCTCTCATCTCTATATTGTAATCTCCAAGAATATGCAACAATTGTTGTTGCAAATTATTCTACAAACATAATTCACAACTATTTTGTAATCATTGCAATCTTGCCATTGAAAAATTTGTGAATCATATTCACAACCCAAAATAAAATGTAAATTACATTTTCAATTCAATGTCCAATGTGAATCTAATTCACATCAACATATAACTAACAAATGTAAATTACAAATAGCTCTCTCTTTTGTATTATAATTCACATTTACAATATATATGATTAATGTGGATAGTACTATGATAACTCGTATTTTGCGAGGGTCAAAATATATTGTCGTTGAGGCGACCGCTCACAGAACACCAGTTAATCAACAATTAACCCACTTGAAAGAATAAATTAATTAAGTCCGAAAACTTGTGAATTAACATTTAACTCTACCACAAAATGCATAGTGAATAAGCATGTAGAGGTCGAACCACAGAGAGCAATACAAAACTGAAGCAGCCTATGATGTTCATGTACAACAGAGTCATCCTTGTGCGAATCCTATTTTTGGTGGGTTTTTCTTTTTCTTTTTTTATTATATATTTTTATTAATATATAAAGTTCAATATTATATATTTATATATATTTATATATAAGTTATAGAATATAGATATATAAAGATATCTACCCATAAAGGGTATGTATAGAGTATATAATACATATATATTATATATATATATATATATTATTTTTTTATATTTTGATTTTTAATTTTCAGATTTTTTTATACATATATATATATATATATATGTTTTTTTTAATTTTCTTTTTTCAATATTGGAAGGTATATACAATGTGGTGAGAGGGGAGTTATAATATTTATAAAAATATACAAAAGACTTAAAAATGCAGAAAAAAATTATTTTTGGTCTTTTTATAAATTTTTACTTATTTTGTGATTTTTAGGTATTTTTCAGAATCTTTTTGGTATTTTTAAAAGGGAAAATAAAGGAAAACAGGGACTTAAACTACTAGACAGAATTGAAATGAGGTCTAAAAATATAAAATGACATCCAAAAATCCTCAAATCAATTTTAAATTATAGATAATAAAAGAAGGAAACTAATGAATTTAATTTGTATTTTTAGGATTTTTCTAGGATTTTCTAGAATTTTCTGAAGTTTTTAATGGTTTTCTTATTTTTAGGGTTTTTTGTTTTGAGTTTTTTAGTGATTTTTGGACTGACACTAAAGTATGCTAAATTAGACAATAGGTAATTGTTTTGGAATTTTTCGAGGTGATTTAATATTTTTTTGGTATTTTCTAAGCTAGACAGTAAATAAAATGCATGTTTTTGATTTTTAATAAATGCAAAAATGCAACAAAAATGAAAACTAAAAATATGTCGTGCAAGAGCAGGCTAACAGAAGTTTATATTAATTTTCGTAGAATTTTTCAAGTTAATATGTTGCATGAAATAAATGGAACAAGTAAGCACAGATATATGGCCTAGCAGGGGCGTTTTTGCAAATAAAAATAAAGACAGGGGCTGTAGTGCAAAAACACCAAAAATATTACACTTGGTCTGCAATTTTAAGGGCTAAAATGAAATACAAAACCCGCCAGGGACCCCCGTGCAAAATGACCATCACGTGGGACTGCACGTGATCCGCACCCATAGGGACCAAAAAGTAATTTCAGAAAGTTCCAGGTCCTCAATGCAAATTTTCACAAAAATATTACACTTGAAATTTTATTTTATGGACTAAAAATAAATATACAAACATACAGGGGGTCGTATGTAATTTAGCCACCTCACGTGGGACGACACGTGAGGTGACTTGGACTGGACCTCGAGGTAATATCATAAAGGTACAGGGAGGTTCATGCAAAATTTCCACATTAAAAAGAACTTCGACTTTTATTTACAGGGTTAAACAATAAATACAAAAAGGAGGGGTGAATGTATGCAATTTACCCCTAAGCACGCGCTGGTGGACGGCGTTGATCATTTTACTTGGATATGCGTCGCGCATCCAACGGCTGGTACCGGTTCGCAGATGAAGGCTGAGACTAGATCAGCCTCACTGATCGGACGGTGAGGACTGGGCTTCATCCGACGGCTCTGATGGAATCTGGGGCATGCCTTCTGATCGGACAGCGATGGAGCCTCCTGGAAGAACAGGGAAGAAGCTCGCGTGAGACGAGGTTCGATCTTGAAGCTTGGGCTCCTCCGGGCTTCTTCCTCACGTCTGAGGTGTTTGGATCGTAGTTGGAGGCGTCCCGCGTCTGCTCGTGGTATTGCCATGGCTCCTAGAGGTCCAAGGAGGTCAGGCGAGGTCGATGAAGGTCGGGACCTCCAGGAGCCTCTTCCTGGTTCGAATCGAGTCCAAAAGGGCTCCTTGCGTCGTTTGGCCTGCATAGGAAGAACCAGGGGGACGAGGGCTATCTCCTCGACCCTGGTTGGTGAAGCTTTGGTGCAAGATGAGGTGAAGCAGAGGAGCTCCGGCGATAGGCGGAGGTAGAGCTCGGATTCGCAAGGACTGAGGGTCCTCGATTGAACAAACGTGATCGGGAGATGGAGCATGCGATGGGGGACGAAGTGAGGTGAGTGGGGCGGTCGGAGACAATCGGTATCACAGTGGAGAAGTCGCCGGAGCGGAGCTCCGGCGAACTTCGATTTTTCGATTTTTTGATGCGCTACTGATCTAAAGACTAAACTAAGAACGGAATTGAAATGCTAGAATTAAAAGATACCTAAAAAGCAAGAAAGGACAACTCTTATACCTGGGGGCCACCAGGGAGCAGGATGGACGCCGGAGCTCCGCCGCGACAAAACTTATCCCTCCTCCGGCCGATTCGAGTCGCTGAAATGCTCCCCCTGTCACGAGGAACCTCCTAGGAACAAATCCGAGGCTTTGGGGTGGATGTAAATTGGCCAAATTTGAGGAGGAGGTCGAGGGCTCTTATTTATAGACAGACTGGCCGCCCTACTTGGCCCGCGTATTCCGGCGAGTACAATGATCGTTTTCTCGATCTAACAAGCATGCGTGATAGATGGATGATCCCTCTACAGATCTTGTGAAGGGGACGAGCGAGAATAAGGGACGAGACGCCCGGAAAAAATGGCGCAAGTCAAGGGATCAGCAAGGTTCAGAGGTGCCAGGTCCCGATGGGACAGTTGATCAGAGGTCAACAAAGGCTGGCGCCCCATTGGTCCACCTCGACCGCAAACGGACAAAATAGGCTTATTTATTCGAAAATGATTTATTTAGCATAATAGATGATTTTATTATTTTTTACTTATAAAATAAAAAATGTTTATTAATTAATGTAGTATTTATTTATGATTTTTATTTAATTTTTTGATGTATTTTATTATGGTTTTTATTTTAATAATGTATGTATGCATGTATTTACATGTATTTTGTTTATTTTATTTTTATTTTGTTTATTTTATTTTATTATTTTAGTGTCTTATTTTATAAATTTAACATTTATTTTTGTGAGTGTGAGGGTATTTGTATTTAATTTTTATGAGTTTATTTTCGTATTTAAATAAATAGGTACATATATATGTAGGTATACCTATAGGTAGTTTACCTATATTTTATATATACTTAATTTATTTAATGTATTTTCTTGTTTTTTATTTTGGATTTGTATTTTTAATAAGTTATATGTAATATTTACATTATTATAAAAATATAGATGAATAATGAAATCCCCTTTTATTTTATATACATATAGATAGCATAGGTATTTTGTCTATGTATCTTATAGACTTATTTTATTTTACAAATTCTTTTTGGTTTTCTTTTAATTTCAATATGTACATGTATTGTATACATTATTTGCAAAATTCTAAAAATATAATTTTGTAAAAATAATGAACAATGAATAAATTGAATATTCTAATGAGGCAGATTGCACAATGAAGGCCAAAAACCTAACTTTTACAGATGAACTCCAAAAATTATGAAACCAAGTTTATTAAATAGTTCTTGGAAAGCTATATACAATTAAAGGTGAGTTTGGGTGATTTGGAGTTTTTATTTGCAAGATATGGGTCCGTGAAGTTGAGATTTTGGCTTTTTATTCTGGGTAAAAAATGTACACTGAGTATTATTTTTACACAAACTCAATTTTGTATTTTTATTTACATGATTATCTACAACTTTTCTGTACAAAGTTTCTTTATTTGATGAATGAATAATTATATACAAAATAGGTGTCAAAAATGCCTAAATAAATGAATAAATAAATGAGGTATTTATTGTACTGTTGGCCCTTATCTCCCCCTACTTTATTCCTTGTCGACCAATTCCATGCTGGCCTTGGTCTCGGGGTTCGGGTCATAAAATATTTGCAATATTTTATTCCTTTTTCTTTTCTTCTCTTTATTCTATAATTTTGGCATTTAAAAACCTTATTCAATGTACAATGAATGCAACAAATAATGAATGCTTTTATGGACAAATTAATGCTATTTTCATGCATTTGGTAGGGTTTTTAAGGCCAAAATGATAGAATAAAGGTGATGAAATGGAGATTCATCATACTATCCACATTATTCATATCCATGATAATTAAATCACATTTAATCATCTTGGATCTATATTCTCATGTTCCCAAATAATATGAATCACATTCACATTATTCACATCTTTGATAATCAAATCACATTTATTTATCTTAGATAACTCTCCTTATAATATGAATCAAATTCATATTATCATGATAATTAAATCACATTTAATTATATATTTTCTCAATGCTCGGATACATATATCAACAATAGAATTATCCATGAACTCTTTCAAGGATAATGTGCTTTCTCCGCGAATACTTGGAGATAAGGACAAGGCTATTGTATTGTTCCACGTATAGTGACTTGGATATTGAGATCACATCGCAAATCCAGATCTTGGGCCTCCCATAGATGCTTGATTAAATCAAGACCGCAAATCTAGTCTTCTCATTCCACCTGAATCACATTCAGATCAATGTCCAACATTAGGACTAAGATCAGATTACTTCTCTACTGAGAGGAGTCACTAAAATCCAGACCCATTTCATCACTCCCTAGGAATGGAAGCGTCATGGTTATACAATCGTTTATGATCACATCACCCTCAGTTATTCCCAATACCTGTACATCTTGCATACTGGAAGACCCAGAATAAACCTGAAGTCTAAGATCAATTTTACACTGTCTACTTTAGGGTTTTATTATTAAGTTTCTCATTCAATCATTGGGAGATGGTATAGATCAGATACTTCCCAAAAGCATATATCATACCTTGGTATTGATCATATACTTTCCAAAAGTATATATCAAACCTACAAATTCATTCAAGCTTCCAAAGCGAGACGACCATGCACGGAATTTGATTCTTCCCAATATCTCATGAGCGAGCTCATGTCTTCTGGTTCAGTAACTGAACCTGTATGATCCCTTTGAGAGATCGTATTACTCATATGCCCTTATATGCACACTAGTGCGCCGGTGTATAGACCTTGATTAGGTCATCAACCTATTGGTCTGCCAAATGTACATACTCAGACACATAGTAACACATCTGTCTCCGGTCAGAGGATGTGTGCCTATATCATGTCAGCATACGATATAGGACTTTGGTTATGTCGATCTCGTTAAGTCAACTCTTTGACCTAACTTATCTAACACCTTTGAATCTCTATTCCTATGCAGCGGACCTGAATCAAGAGGTCAGTCAGATATCAGCCTAACTGAGAAAGGATTGCCATCTCCTACTCATGCTGGAGATCATCTCTTAACAATCATTTGATGGTGCTTGATGAGTCATCAATCTAACTATTTAGATGTTCATTCACGCACCAGCCTCTATGATTCAATATTTGAATCAATAGCTGTATGATCATCAAGATGGCCATGGTACATAACCTTAATTCTAAGGGACCTATTATGCAAACTATGTATTCTTCATTTCAGATTAGGGAATGATATTCGCAATAACATTTATTTCATAATGGCTCGTCGTGGGCTCGCATGTCCAACAATCTCCCACTAGCCCAAAGAGTCATTAATGGGCTAATCATTTAAACCCACACTCATGTGACAATCATAGGCTATTTATAAAATAGCTAGGTAAGCTGATCAGTCACTCTGTTCCCAAGAGACTATGCCAAGTCCTTTTACAGCACTTGCATATCTCCTAGTGACAGTGTTCACATCCAATGCGAATGTTGCATCTTATGCAGTCAATACTCAATAAAGTCAAAGCAGTTATAGCGTCCTTAATACTACTGCTAAACAATTATTATAACCAGTATTACCATAATCCTTATTGGAATACCCTTATTCCAGGAGATCTCTATCTCCCAAGGTATCTGTAGTTAAGACCATTAAGATCACTATCTATAAAGTCTTAATTTCTTTAAGATAAGACTTTTAGATCACTATCTCAAAAGTTTTGCCTTCTATGAAGATATCATTATTACTGCAATCAAGTATTTTATCACCATAGTAGGATTAGTAACAGTTTACTACTCCCACTTCATGGTAGACATCTGGCTTTCGTACACATCTAGCATACACCTGGCTTCTCAGAACTGATACACAAGGGCAGGCAGTTTTAGCATTCACATCCTCAACTCTTTGAGGCGCTATACCTTTAGATAGGTCAGTACCATAACTTTGAGGAAAAGAAGCCTTTCTTGGAATTTATAGAAAATGGAAATGTCCAAGGTGTACTATTAATGTGACGGTCCCAATACCCTCTTCTCTTTTTTTCTGAACAATTTCAGAACTAAGATCTAAGAGGTATTCTTGAGATCATAACTCGAGGTATGGAATAACCAGATTATAAAACACTTATTATTATCATTCTAAATGATTAGGATATTATCTACATTTAGTACGATGAACACAATGGCACTCCCACTAAGCTTCACATGGTTCATTAAGATTTTATCTGAAATCATAACATTTATAATTTCATCAAATCTTATGTTCCAACTACAAGAAGTTTATTTGAGTCCACAGATGGCATTTCTTTAGCTTGCATATTTTTCTTTCCTCAACCATGAAGCCCTAGGGATACTTCATATGAATATGCTCATAGAGGCATTCATAGAGGAATGCAATCTTGACTCACATCATGAAGATGTCATATTCAAGTTGTGTAGATATAGTTAGCAATATTCTGATGGGTTAAAGCAAGGTCACTGGAGAGCAAGTCTCATCGCAAGCGATGTCTTCTCTTCGGTGTGTAGCTCATGGCTACGAATTGTGCTTTGAAGGTCTCTACCTTCTCATCAGGTTCCCTCTTTCTCTTGAAGATCCATTTACACCATAATGGGTCTTACCCATATAGTTGGATCCTCGAGGGTCTATATACAACATTTGTATATGAAGTCTACTTTAGACTTTATTGCTAACATCCATCTTTCCACGATATGATTCTCAAGAGCTTCATCACATGAAGTTCGATCATTGTTAGATTTCTCTAACTCATGGAAACCATCCTCAAACTAATTTGAATAGGTATTAGTGTTTCATCATTAATTGTCTATTTAGTTTCCGATTTCAGGAGCCTCATTATCATCTCATGATTAAATGAGTTCCTTTACTTCATTTTCTTCCTGATTCTCAAGAGAGTCATTATCTAAGAATCACATTCTCATAGATAAGATCCTTTAAGATTCTCAAGGTCATAAAGTAGGTATCCAATACCATCCTTTATTTTCCTAATGAAGTAGCACTCTCTGGTGCTAGATTCCAGCTTACTAGCATGGAACCTTGTTAGGGATATATATTGTAGTCTCTACTGCATATATACCTGGAAACTAATAGGTAATTATGCTAAAATTCATCATTGATCAAATCATGTCATACATGATCCAATTGTATCTCTCTACAACTCTCTTGAGTTTAGGTTTATTACGAGGAGTGAGATAAAAATAATATTCATATCTCTATAAGGTATTCCATGAATTCATCTAATAGGTACTGACTACCTAGACTAGAACAAATTCATTTAATCTTCCTTCAAACTTTGGTTCTAAACCAAACTTGTGAAATCTTTGAACATTTCAAAGGTTTCTAAGTGAAGAGAAGAAATTTCATATCACAAATAATCATCAATAGATATCACATATCCATATTATTTATTCTAATATAGATGATTCACATACATCAATATGCATGAGATCTTGAATACCTTGACATCTTACATCAATCCAAGGAAGGGTGTATTGAACATTTTACTTTTGAATACAATATTCACAAGTATGTAAGATTTGAAATTTTAGACATTCTAAAGTTTCATCTCTTACTTGTCCATTGATCTCTTCAACAGACATATGTCCAAAACATGATGCCAGATCATTGTCAAATGATCTTTATCCTCCTATCGATCTTTAAAGGTTTAATTTTCAGTATAAGAAATCTTAATGATCCATTCATTAATTTTCTAATTCAGTGGAGTCCACTAGATGTTAGATTACTATCTGAAATATATCCACCATAACTCTCTATGATAGGTTTATTCCAGAATTCATGATTATTTCCAACATTTAGAAATAAACTATGAGTGTATTCTAATATCCATGTCATAGATACATTCTCTAAGACTGAGGGCTCCCACTGAAAATATGAAGTCTATTGATCCAATGGAAATTGTTGCAACAATTGCATCAGTTCCAACATGGATGACCATTAAACCTTAAGATCAAATTTCTAATTTTCTAATACATATGCAACCAATTGCAAGTGTCATTAGAAGATTGAGATACATTTATTAGACTTTATCTTATCAAATAAGTAAGTCATATTCAATGATTATATGTAGATTATGCTGATGTACTATCCGATTCCTTTTCTAAGGATTCTAGATAGATTTGATAGTCATACTATCAACACATCAACTTATTGCAGTATTGGCATTCATCCAACTCTTTGGATGTCATATGGAAGTCACAAAAGTACAGTCAACTCTTTGACTATACTTCTTACTTGGGTCCAACCCATGCTTCCACTGCGCTTCCTTTGTCTATAAGCAACCATTGCTCAAGATAAAGGATCTCTTATGTTAAAATCAAAAATTTCAATATAAGAGTATTTTAACATTTATACATGCTTCATTCAATTCATACGATATGAATATTATGAAGCTTCATGAATGACTAGAGTATATATAGTAGAATGATGACACTCATCGTATCTACATCCATTTAAACTCTTAAAACTTAGGTTCAGGTAGGTACTCAAACAATTTGAATACATCATCTCCTATAGAGCCACCATTCTGCATAATGCAGAGAACCATCTCATTCATGATTATATGTCGAGAGCACATATGTATGCCAGAACATCTTCTTAGATATTATAAGGGTTACTTGATAATTACGATCATTATCGACATGTCACTTCAAAAGTACATTCGATGATATCAAGACTTATAGAGACATACAAACCCTAGGGTTTTAGTCCTATTGTCTATTTAATTATCATTCCTCATTATTATGAGGAAACTTGCACATTGCAACTACATACATTATGTGTCCAATTGCAAGTACAATATCTGGATCATGGGTCCAATCCATTATATTCTACTAGTTATTATTGAGTATAACATTGAGTGGGATTAAAAAAGGATTATCTGAAATAAGAAATTTGCATAAACATATATAAATATATAATTTACTTTGATTTAGGAATTTTTATATCAAAGGTTGTCTTGTCATGTCAATAATGAAAGTTCATTCCCTTAATCAATTTCAATGTAAGAGATATACTTACCATTATATCTCAAGCAAGATCTGGAATCTCCTTCCTTATCTTTGTTACATCTCAATAATATGAGAACCTGTAACTCGGATAAAAAGAAGCGGGAACACATTTTGCCTTGCATGTCCAACTTGCATCTCCTAATCCAGTCTTTAACACCCGGGCCCACCACTCCTAAGGTGATGTTGACCCGTCATTAATTGAACCAACCGTCAACAAGAATATAACTCGCTATGCGTAATCCAATATCGCCCCAATAATATGAGGACCCGATATTGGGTTCTCTACGCATACGTCCTTCCTCTTTCGAGAAGCGACGAGCCCGATCCAAAGGGATCGTATGCAGGAGCCGTCACTTCGGACAGGTGTCTTCTACATACAATACCTGGCGACAGAACCCTTCGCCTTGACGGGAGACCATGGATGTCACTTATTTATCCTCCATCTCTTATTCAAATTTTAATTAATTTTTATGAATCATATTCATATAATTAATTCTTCCAAGGGAAATAATAACTCTATTCATAATAGAATGTTTTAATTGGACATAATTAATTCAATCATATTAAATTAATTATCAATCCAATTCAATCAACAAACTTGATTGTTTTTACTTGAATATATATGGTATTATCTCAAAGTACGTATTAATTCGAATTTTAATAATTCGAAAAATACATCATGATCTCTCAGGCATCATTCATTCCCTACCCACTATCATGGCCAGTACCAGCGGGAGTGGGACGGACCGCAACCGGTGCGACCCGCTACCCCAGCGATCACCGACTAGACAACATATCCGCCTCGGGAAAAAATAATGTCGAGTGAATCACTTTGTACTTGATATGATCATCGGTTCTTCAACCAAAATTATACCATATAGTAATAGTCAAAACATTTTTTTTGATTATAAGGAAATTTGCTAGACAAATTCCCAATCCTATTCAAGCAAGGAGTTTGATGAATGTGTTTCCAATTATGATCTAGATCAAATCTAATCAATTTATTTGTTGAGGCCAAGTCAATTAAGGAAATAATCATCATTCAATATTTCTCAAATATTTTCCATAATTATTTCGTGAAATTAACAATTAATTTCACTAATTGACAATCACATGGTTCTTGATTAAGAATGTAATTTCAGAAGTGACCCCTACTTACTAAAATTAGCATATCTCAATCAATTTAAATACAAATTAGACAAAATCAATTTTCAAAGATTTCTAATTTGATTTAGGACATAATCTAAGATATTTTATGCATTTCGAGGTGGATCAAAACAATAATTAACTCATTAATCATGTTAAGATTCATGGTTCCCGCAATAGTGAATACATGTTCATTAAAACAACCATATCTCGAGCAAACGGAATCCAAATTACGTAAACTTAGATCCTATGGTTTCCTTATTTAATGGGGAACAAAATACAAGTTTTATTTTTGCGTTTAAACAATTTAAATAGAGCCGAAAATAATCACTAAACAGAGATGCAAAAATGAAATGCGATAAACTTTCGCAACCCTAACGAACCCAAGTCGTCCTAGGTTTATGGAATGTATCCAAAACCTTCAACATGGCTCTGATACCACTTGAAGGATATGGGATAATCCTCAAGCGCATCACAGAAGCGTGAGTGTCGTATCGAATACGACGAGGAACGATTAGTCGCACTAGTTGTTCTATGCAGCGGAAATTAAAAATTTTCATGCGACGAAACCACATGATCCAAGAACACTACTCGGATAGTTTCGTATAAACCACAAACAAGTAATAGGATTACCTCTTGAAGCGTGGTTGTGATCGAGTCTCTAAACGAAGAGACCTCGTGTCTCAAGTCCGATCCGACGGAGGAGACGCTTGCGAGCGCGGGGATGAATCACGTGCTTCTCGCAATCCATATTGATGATCCAAGCGTCAGATCTCCTATTCTCAACACACAAGATCTGACGTCTTCTTCATGAGCGAGGCGCACCAAAGGAGACGGAGATCCACGAGCAAACGATCGGACAACATAACGACGACGCTGTGACGATGGAGACTCTCTCTAGGGCATCCATGGTGGACGGTTATGAGAGAGGATGAGAGAGGGCTGACGTGTAGAGAGAAAGAGAGAGAGAGACTTATGTTCTCTTGTGTGTAGAGAAGAGCAAAGGGGTGCCCTTCTATTTATAATATTTTGGGATCCATGGATCTTAATCCATGGGCAACACAAATCCAATGGCTCTCATTGATTTGTGTTTCTTTTAATGGCTAACATTTGTGTTGGTAAAAACCAACAACATCTAATTTAATTTAGATTAAATATATATTGATAAATCAATATAATTCAATCACCAAATAAAATCAAGATCTCTTGGAGATCATAGGAGAGAGAGTGCCTCCTTCCATGCTGGAAGGAGGGGAAGGCCACACATTCCTAATAGGAGTGGTGGCCGTCCACTGATGAATACCCATTCATTACTTTTTATTCTTTTATTTTAGCTACAAAAGCTATGCAAAACACATGTAGATACTTGTAAATAGCAAAAATTGTCATTCAGCATGCATTGTGTAAATATGCATAATTAGCACGTTTTTGTGCATAAATAAAAGAATAAACAAATAAAAGAAAAAGAGGGAGATATTTAGAATAAATATTGAGCGACCTAATCCCAAGGGAGGGCTCAGCATGGGCTTGATCGCAAAAGAACCCAAGTAGAGAGAGATAGGGAAGCTCATTGGTGTACATACACCTATAAATAAATAAAAATTATTTTTCTCTTATTCAAAAAAAATGGGTGTATATATATTTGTACATATTTGTAAATATTAAATTAAAATAAAATTGGGAAAAACAAAACAAAAATTAAAAAGAAATTAAAATCCCTTCATCATTGTACATAAACCATATGTATATAAATAACATATCTATTTATTTCCCCTTATAAATAAATAAAAATCCCATAAAAATATGTACATATTCCATATGCCATGGTGTAAATAAATAAAAAAATGACAAAAATACAAATAAAATAAAAAGAAATAAAACAAAAATCAAAATCAACAATGTATATATACCATGTAAATAAATGTATATACCTATTTATTTGCCCTATGTATATAATTAATAAAAATAAAATAAAAATACCCTATTATTTCAAATTTTTTTCTATAAATAAATAAAATATAAAAGGAATAATTTGTATAAAAATAAATAATTAAAAATAAAAAATACATATGTATATACCTATATATAACAATCATATTTTGTAAATACATTATTTTTATTTCAAAAAAAAAGTAAAAATCACCAAAAAATAAGTTAAAAATAAAGAAACATTTTTCATGTTTTGAGTTTTTCGAAATTATTTCATTTATTATTTTTTATTGAATTTCCAAAATTTTAATAAAAGTTAAATTCTGATTGGTCCACGGGGGATTGTTGACCCCCGGTCAACTCTCCCCCGCGGACCTCTTCTTCGCGGACTCGGTCAAAGACGCGATTTCTCCCCATTTTCCCCGTTTGATCTTACCATCAAATCCTTAAACCCCGGGTTCTTATCCTTCCTTATAGATCCGAGACCCACGCCCGGGGTGGAGTTTAGGGGTCCGTGCATCGACGTACGTGCCCGACTCCCTTCTTGTCAGACCCCTCACACTATATAGCTGAAGCTCCGGCCGCAATTCACGCCATCTTTGGCGTTGCTTCTTCCACCCAAGACCTCCACCCGATTCCCGAGAGTGACAGCTAGCTGTTGGTGTGTTGCAGAGAGGAGGAGGAACTCCTCGCCACTAATCCGACGACATCTCGCCGTCGTGCGCCGCCCAGAGCAGTGCCTGAGCCTCGGGCCTCCGACGACCCTCGAGGCTACGACCAGAGCTCCGCGAGCTCATCCCCAGTAGATCCCACGCACCAGGTAGACTCGATTCTTCCCATATTTCTTGAATTTGTGATTACCCCCCAATCGACCATTCGCCATCGTTCATCGATTACTCCCGCTCCGATCAACCATTCCATCGTCCGACCCGACCATCATCTTCGCCATACTCCTCTTCATGTTCTACACCATCCCATCCAACCCAGTTCGCCGCGGAACTGGGAGTCCACCCTCCTCCGCCGTCGCCTCGCCGGAGGGTGTCGCCCCGACGCACCCATTCCCCCATTCCGCCTCTCACCGGGTCGAGGCAGTTTGCCCTCGACCCAGGAGTCTTCTAGTGTTGTTTTGCAGGGACAACAAGACCCATATGAGGTTCTGGACACTTAGGTACAGAGCTCCAGCTCCGCCTTCGTCGTCGGAGCTCCTCGGAGCGTTCCGACGTCATCGGAGGAGCTCAGTAGCTGCGAGACATCTTGGCGGATCTATTCTGCACCTTAGCAGCAGAGGAGGTCTCCACCGTGAGCATTGGGCCGACAAAACTCGCTAGCGAGCAGTTCTTAGAGAATCTTCAGCAGCCGTCCGATCTACCTCTCGCTCTAGATTTGATCAGAGTCGTCCATTTGAGGAGCAGCCGACACCGTTTAATCATTTGGGAGTTGATCAGGACCGTCCGAGCCAACGAAGGAGTGCCCTCGATCCGCCACCATCAGATCTCACATGTGGCAACCCCTCAGCCATCAGATCCGAGCCAGCAGTTCTTCGTAGAGGCGCCGTGAACCACAACCATCTGATCTACACGTGGCGCGCCTCCAGCCCTCGGATAATAAGGGGTAATTTACCCGTAGGCCCTTTTCCTTTTTGTTTTTATTAATTAGTCCTGTAAATATAGAATATAGTTGTTTTTTTGGATAATTGCACTTAGGTACTGGACCTTTATAGTATTTGCATTTTCATCCATGTATATGTGAGACACGTGCTTCGTCACGTGGTGTTTGGTAAATTTGCATTATCTAGGATAATATTTTGAGGTGTTATTGAATGAAAGATACTTTCTGATATTTGCATCCATACCCCTGTGAACAATTTTATTCGACATGTATTGAAATATTTGGGTATTTTGCAACTTGTCCCCTGGACTTTTAGCACCTGTTGCTAATAAGCCCTGGGAAGTAAGTTTTATTGCATCTAGGTCCCTCTGTGCCCAGACCACGTGCAGCGCGCGTGGGGACTTGGAAATTTTGCACGAGGGACCCCTAGATTCCTGGACTTGTTATTTTCCAGCCTTTAGAGATACTTTTTATTCCAAATTGGTCCCTGTGAACTGTGTGCTTGTCTTGGATTTAAATAAAATATCAAATCTAACCCAAATCATGTGATAATTGGACACGTGGCTCCTGCCACTGTGTAAAATTTTCACTAATTTTTGGGTACATTTTTGTGGCTTTTTATTATTTTTAAAAAATTCAAAAACCTTTGTTTTTGCCTCCGTCTAGATTAAAAATTCATAACAAAATAAGAACCCTTTTAAAAATTCTAAAAAAAGTAAGTTTTGTTTATTTTTGTGTGTTTAAATATCTATGCATTTTAAACTATTTTTGGATTTATAAAAAGCTTAAAAATTAAAAACCCTTAAAAAATCATATTATTCTAAAAAATCATAGAAAATTCAAAAATGCATAAACTCTTCTTCTGAATTTTCCTTTTTGTTTCTACTTTTCAGAAAAAATACCTCCAGGCTCTTCCAGGTCCATTTTATATTTTAATTTGGTCCTCCAAGCCTGACTGGACAGTTTCTTTTGTTTCTGCCTTCTTTCATTAAAATTCTCAAAAATTCACCTAAAACAATAAAAAACATATAAAACCTAAAAATATTTTTGTTTGAATTTTTGGACTATTTTTGAGTGCTTAAATAATTGCTTGTAGTTGATTGTTTTTGCCATTTTATTTTTCCTCATTATTAAAAATCTCAAAAAATATAAAAATATTAAAAACCACCCAAAAAATATTTATTTTTATTTTCTTTTCTTTTTCGACTACTTCGTAGGCCACGAGGCCAACTCGTGCTCCTCGAGACCGACTCTGGGAGCTATACCAGGTTAATCACACAGCAAGACCGCTGCTTTTGCTTTTATTGATTTATATCTCTGATTGGTGGTATGATTTTGTTTCTTGTTGAGCTCTGAGTCCCGAGTGACTGAGTCGCAATGACCTTAGTGATACACTTACCTTAGTACATCGGGCAACTCATCAGAATGGCGCCGTTGCTGGGGAGCACGACTTAGTAGTCGTTCCTGTTTTCGTTTTATTTTCTTTTGATTTTCGCGGCTTACCGTGGCTTTTTCTTCGTCCGCGGCTTTTCACGGCTTTTCGTGTTTCTTTTATTTCATTTTATTTTATTTTCTTTTATTTTGTTTTTGATTGTTTTGAGTGTTTGTTTTTATTTTCCATTTCTGCACATATACCCTGTTTTATTTTATCTGCTTTATTTACTAGGTCTGTGATACATTTCTGTTTACTTGCTAGGGCCCGAGGAACGAGGCGGCTCTTCTCGAAGAGCCGGCGCAACCACGACAATCGGAGGCGGCTCCCTTCTGCACGGAGCCGCAGGAGAGCGCGAGGAGGCAGCAGAGTGCAGGAATAGTTTAGAGTAGTCTAGTTTATTTTCTGCTCATTATAAACTGTTGTAATAACACAGGGACAGGACACTCAGCCATGACACTTAGACTCTCGGCGTCTGTTTCGTCGAGCACCAGTGTGCTCGGGGGACCCCTCGATTTTTCGCGGCTTTTTATCGCGGTTTTTGTTTATTTCCTACTTATTCGGTTTCTCGCGGATTTCAGCCCCTAGCCTTAGGATTTTTGCTTGACAGTGACGTAAATAAATAGGATCCAAACACACTTAATAACTTTGTATGTACCTATAGACCGATTAATTGGACCAAAATAAAAGATTAATAAAAAGACTATTTGGTCACCAGAGGGGTCACGCGCCGCTAGAGGTCGTATACAAAGCTGGCAGGACCCGTTGTGGCGGGCACCGATCGGCATCCGAGACCGGACTCCGACCTCTCTTGATTGACCACTTAGCCACTGTTCTGTCGAGTACAACTGCTTGTTAGGGCCCAGATTTCTGCTTGCATCATTTAGGTAGTTTTATTTCTGTCTTTCAATTCTGCGCAGATCATTTTGCATGTAGACTGCTTGAGTCAGGTACGCATTTCTCACTCTGCATGCATCATTGATTTCTCGCACATCGGCTTTTTCAACTTCTCCCCCCGATTTTTGGACTTAAATAACTAGGAGAACCGAAAAATTCGTTTGGCGATTATTTTTTTATTTGAAAAATACCTAAAAATTCAAAATAAAATTGGGACTGTTAACTCTTTTTGACCCTAAAAGACATTCACCCGAAAAATCTGTCTTGGGGAGAACAACCCCTCTTTTTGACCCTAAAAGACATCCACCCGAAAAATCTGTCTTGGGGAGAACAACCCCCTCCTTGTCTGATTTGCATGTGCGAGAGAGTGACCCGTACCCTAGGATAGAGCCACATCTGGACCTCCTTTAGAATACTGCTCTTGAGCTAGTCGTTCTCCAGTGAGGATAGCTCCGGTCTCCAGTAAAGCGGGCCGCGATATCCTTAATAGAGCGAGCCGATCGGGTAGCCGGTAAACGGTCCGCGGCTTGTACTGGCTGGGAAAGATCTAGTTTGGGATCCGCCCAGTCTCCTGGGGGAACCGGGTTCCCAACAAGTCACGTAATCGCTCTGCTATCTTGACTTGATCACCTAATAAAAACTGACAAGATAATTGACCGAACTCTTACGGTCTTCAGCTCGCATTGAGTAGGTGAATCGGGGGTTTGTTTGCTGAGCATATTTGTTACCAGATCCAATCCGCCCGACTCGCCAGATCACGATGATGGGAAGGAGGTCCCTTAGGCAGCCTCTGGCTGCACCGCTTGACCGCACTCCCGCTCATTCATCTAGTTCGGTTCGCGAGAGCCGAGACCCACTCTCCGAACCTGAGTTCGACTCCACCTTGTTCCCCCTCGACCACCATTCTAACATTCCTGAGATGCCAGTGCCAGATGAGAGACCACAGTTAGATGATTTATCGGCACCAGAGTTTGGGTCTTTTGCCTTTGTAGAGACCATGACCGGCAACAGCGACGATCGCACAGGAGGTCCGAGAGCCGAGCAGACATTCATCATGGACCAGGGTGCGATCAACTCCACCCTGATCGCCTCCCTAGAGATAGTACAACAGCAGTTGAGGGATCAGGGAGCCTTCATGATAGAGATGGGGCGCGAGATGGAGCGATTGAAAGCCGACCGCGATCAGCGAGAGCCAGGAGACGGGCCGAGGATACCCGATGATGCGACAACAGCTGCAGCCACCGCAGCAGCCGCAACAGACCCATCGAGACCGATGCGGGAGTTACACAACCCCGGATCGACTTTGACGCATCGTTGGGTCATTCTTCCAGCCATCGTGGGGGACTTCAAGTTTCCCCCGAACACTTTGCAGCTCCTCCCCCGGTTCCATGGCCGCTACTGAGGTGCCCCATCTCAACCTACAGGAGTTTCTGATGATCTGCAACATAGTCCACGACAGACAGGTGGACGAGGATACCATCTGTATGATTGCCTTCCCCTTCTCACTAGCAGACAGAGCAGCCACCTGGCTGAAGCATTTGGGGAAGTTTGTCTACACCTGGGAGCAGCTCCGCACCGAGTACTTGAACAAGTACTATTCACTCAGGCGGACGAACGCAGCTAGGGCCCTGATCAGCAACTTCTCCATGCTCCCTAATGAGCAATTCCACGAGGCATGGGAGAGTTTCCGCGAGTTGACAGACAGATGCCCGTACCACGAGATTTCGAAGCCGAACCTTGTTCAGAGCTTCTTCTGCGGGCTGACACCAGAGCTGTAGGGCCTGGTGAATGCTTCATGTGGCAGGTCCTATTTCGCCAAGGATCATGATCAGGTCTGGGTCATATACAAGGACATGGTTGAGAACTATATGGTTATGTCCTAGACACGACTCTACACACAGGGACACCCCCATCCACATACCATGCAGTACCAGAGGATCGCATGGGTCGACGCCAGTCCATCCACTTTTTCAGCGGCAGCAGCACAGGCCGAGTCCAGGCCGTTGACATGGG
The DNA here is from genome assembly GCA_037367405.1 of Ottelia alismoides. NCBI lineage: Eukaryota > Viridiplantae > Streptophyta > Magnoliopsida > Alismatales > Hydrocharitaceae > Ottelia > Ottelia alismoides. Next base: position 46,128 of record JAZKJV010008857.1, on the reverse strand, counting down.
CATCATCAGTGAGAAGCTGGATCGGATGGAGATCATAGAGAAGAAGCAGTGCCAGGGTATCACGCAGATGGAGCAGATGGCACAAACACTGAGCGACTTGAAAACACAGCTCATGTGTCTCCACGAGGCTGTTGAACCGAGAAATCCGAGGGTTGTACGGTTTCACAAGGCGAAACCGCAGTCAATGCGGTGACCGCTCGAAAATCCCGATTCAAACAACAATTAACCCACGACAATCAAGTAAAGCAGTGAAAGTGTGTGGAGTTAAAATTTATTATAACTCTACAACAAGATATGTATAGGTGCAAGTATTGTAGAGGTCGAACACAGGGAGCAGAAAGGCTAGATCGGTGCACGAAGGCACAAAATGTGTGAATGTGACAAGTTGCCTATTAATGCTATTTTTTTGTGGGTTTTTAATTTTTAATTTTTTTATTTAATTTTAATTTTAATTTTATATTTTGTATTTTGATTTTCAATTTACTGATTTTTTTTCTTTTTATATTATATATATTTTTTTATTTTCTTTTTAAATATTGGAATATATTAACTATGTAATAAAAGGGAGAAAGAGATATTTATAAAACTAGATAAAAATGTTCAAAAATTAGCAAATAAAGTCTTTTTGGTCTTTTTATACTTTTTTTATTGTTTTTGTGATTTTTGGGAATTTTTAAAAATATTTTTGGTATTTTTAAATAACAAAATAAAGGAAAATAGTGAATTAATTGCTGGCCGAAATTAAAATGGGAATGAAAAATAGCGAACAGTATCAAAAATTTCCCAAATTAATTTTAAATTAAAGGTAACAAAACAAAAAAATTCAAGAAAGGAAAACACGATTTTTGGATTTTTTATGAATTTTATAAATTTTTATGAAGGTTTTTAGAGTTTTGTGATTTTTCGGAGTTTTCTCTTATAACTTTTAATGATTTTTGGCTTGGAGTTAAAACAAACTAAAGTAGACAAAATATATTTTTTTGGGATTTTTCTGGAGTGTTTTTATATTTTTTATGGATTTTATAAGTTAGACAGTGCACAAAATGGAAGTTTTTGATTTTTAATAAATATTAAAATATAATAATTATAGAAAATAAAAATATGATGTTAAACTATACTACATCAGGAACTGAATGTGATTTTTGGGGATTTTTGGGGGTTTTATAGAGGTATGCAATAAATACTAGAAGCAAAAAGAAACTACAAGCATGAAGGGGTATTTCTGTAATTAGACTAGAATCCAGGGGCTTGCAGGCAAATTCACCAACAAGTTATAACTAATACATCAACTTCTTATACTAATCACCAATAACAAAATTTGCGAGGTCCCACGCACAAAATTCCCAAGGCCACGTGATAGATCACGCGCGCCTGGGAGGGATCAAGTAGCAATTTTCTAAAACCTCAGGGTGAAGATGCAATTGTTACAGAAAATATAAACTGCAATTTAATGTTTTCGGACTACAAGCAAATAGGCTAAAGGCCCCGGGGGCCACCTGCAAAATCGCCACGGCCACGTGCGACGCACGCGCCTGGCGGGGGCTCCAAAGCAATTACACCGAACTCTGGGGGGCGATGTATAAATTCCACAAAAACTTTAAAAGGCCGATGAAAGATTTAAAGTTAATTACCAATTACAAAAATCGGCGGGCGTATCGTGCAAAATGCCCACCTTTGGCGCAGATCAGACGGTGGGTTTGATCCCACTTAGACACGTGTCAGCATGGTAGGGCCCGATGCCCCTTCGCTTCCTGCGGCCACGATTAGATCCCTACCTGAGATCGGACGGCTGTGGCTTGCAGGGATCCAACGGCAGCTGCTATGTGGAAAGAACAGGCCCGAATCGACGGTGGAAAGATGCTGGCGAAGAACATCGAAGAATGCCGCGGTGGGCGAGCTTCCCTGGCCGCACAACGCCTTCTCTGCGGCGTTTGGAGCTCCAAAATGGGCTGGCGCGATTCCTGGAGGCTTCCTCGGGTGGATGGCAGAGTCAAAATGGCGGGGGAGACGCCGGTGTGCCGACACGATGTGGGTGGACTGGACCGGCTCCAGGTAGCTAGTTTTGCTACAAAAATCGAACCAAGATGGGGTTCTTCGACCCTGGGACCTGCAAGAGAAACGCAAACTCGACAGAAGGGGTTCCCAAGGGCCAAGGCGATTGGAATGGAGGGCGTGGACGTGATGGAAGTTGCCGGAGCTCTTGAGCTCCGGCGAGGAGGATCGGTTGTGAAATCGGGGCGAAACACACGGTGGAATAACAAGATAAAAGCATGAAACTAATCCTAATACTGTCAGCTAACTAAGCAAAGAAAAATAAGGACTAAAGATGACCTCGAGGGTGTATAACCCGAGATGGGTACCTCGCGGCGGCGTAGGCCGCCGGAGATGGTTGGAGCGCCGCTTATCTTCGCCAACCCCGTCCGCGCGAAGGCTAGAAAGGTCCTGTCACCACCTCAATCCAGGATCTGCAAGAAGAAGGGGATTTGGCTAGGGAAAATGGGTTCAAAGTTCGAATGGGACTTTTGGGTGGTTTTTGAAACACTGGTGGAGAGGCTCCAAAGAACGAGGTGGACCGAGCGAATCGGCGGTCCAATCCTCGAAAAAACCCATAGGCGTGAATCATGGATCATAGGGGATCAAAAGTCGTGAAGAGACCTAAGCCTATTGGTGAAAGGAATGGCTTGGAAAAATGGGAGAAGAAGGCGACAAAACTTAGTCTGACACTCAGCAGGCTGGGGTCAGAGAGTTGACCGCGGGTCAACTTTCCAACCCCCCTGGTTGGTCCACGTGGACCAACCAGGAAAAAGGCTGCAAAAATGCCTTAAAAAATCATTTTAAAATAGTAAACTATTTAATTAGATTTAGGTTCTTAAATAAAAAGTGTTTATAATTTTATAAATTATTTTATTATGATTTTTAATTATTTTTATGAAATGTATTTTTACAAGTTGACTATTATACCCTTTGTAAGTATATTATTCTATATATTGTATTCTTTTATTTTTATTTTGTTATTTTAATTTCTTTAATTTTGTTTATTATTTTTATAAAATTATAAAATGAATTTATACACTTAAATATATTTTTATTTTATTTTTATGAATTGTTTTGTATATTTAATGAAATAGAAGTATGTATGGTATAGGTATGTATATAGGTATTGTATCTATGTATTTTATGTACAAGTATTTTTATTTTATATTTTCTTTGCATTTTTATTCTAATTTTAATGCACATAATTATTATAAGTAATATTTACAAAATTATAAAAATATAAAAATATAAAAATAATGAATAAATAATAAATTGAATATTTTAATCTGTACAAGTATACAATGAGGGTCCAAAACTCAACTTTCAAACCGTAGCTCCGCCAAATGTGAAACCATCGCCATTAAATAGCTTATTTTATTCTACATACAATTAAAGTTGAGTTTGATGCATTTGGAGTTTTCATTTGTGAGATACGGGTCTGGGAAGTTGGGATTCTGGATTTTTATTCAGACCATAACTTTTTAATTGTACATTATTTTTATGTGAAATCAATTTTGTATTTTTCTTTATTAAATTATCTACAACTTTCATGTACAAAGTTTCTTTATTTGATGTATACAAAGTGGAACCAAAAATAGGTCCCAAAATGAATAAAGAATGAATAGAAAGTATATGTATTTATACTGTATTTTTACCTATCTCCCCCTACTTTATTCCTTGTCGACCTAGTCATCAAGATGCCTAGGTCTCGGGGTTTCGGGTCATAAAATATTTACAATATTTTATTCTTTTTCTTTTTTTTTATTTATTCTATAATTTTGGCTTTTAAAAACCACATTTTATACACTATTTACACCTATGTGCATGAATGCTAAAATGCAGGAATTAAGGCTATTTACAGGCACTTGCCAGGGTTTTTGAGGCCAAAATGATAGAATAAAGATGATGAAATGTGGATTCATCATCCCCCTATACTTGCCTTTGCTAGTACCTAGCAAACACTTATGCAATAAGTGCAGAAAAAGAAAAATAAAGAAAAGAAAAAGAAGAAAGATGGACTAAATTTAATTATCAAACTTATCTTCACAAAATCAAAGTTTGGAGCTTAAGTCGGACCTTTGGAATTTTAGTGCGGGCGGAACCTTAATGAGAACCGAATTCGAAATCCAACAGTCCCTGAGAATCCCAAAACTCTGTCCAAGTCTCCTCAATACCCAGGTCAGAAATACTTCAACTCATACGCAAACCCTTACGACTATGAATCTGACTCGTACAGTGTAAGTGATGGTGGCTCTCCCCAGCTAGAATGACAAAGAGACTGACTTCTCCAGCATGACAACCCAATGATTCCCCAATCCAATAACTCCATCCTCGAGGAGCGGGGTATTCCCTTCTAAGTTCAAGTGGCAACCAACTCAAGAGGAGGGGGGAGAAGAGAAAAATGGACGGTAGCCAGTGTAGCTACCTATCCTAGGATGCAAGACCAGTGTAGTCAAGTCATCCAGCTGCAGGCTCACATGATATGACTTTGATGCTCACGCTTGCTTATTTTCTATACAACATATTCACATACTTTGCATGCTCTTTATTTTTGTACAGGCCTGTATTTTTTATCTTTTTTTTTATTTTTTTTCTTTTTTTTTCTTTCTTTTTTTTTGAAATACTATTCACAGCAGCATTTACATGAGGAGTTTTTCCTCTTGAGCCAGTAGACTATCCCTCTTTTGAAGCTTTATTGCAACCCACAACCTCCTGTCTTTAGACTTCCTAATCACTGGACGGGTTGGGGTGCACTTCCCTCCCTAGAGGAGGACAAATGTTTCCAGTTGTGTGCGTCTCATACCGGCAAATCCAATCCCCTCACCACTCCAACTGAGTTGAGCCATGTGAAAGGTGCAGGTGTCCAAGTTAGGTCATTATCAACAAGAGTCGTGCGTGTGCTCCGAAATACTCTACTTAGGCAGTCAAGAATCCATTGAACCAAGTCCCGTGATCCTCAAAGAATTAAGTCAACTAGACCTGAAGTACCTCAAACCCAGTTCATATAAGGTTCCTGTTATTAGGTAGATTTTAAGGTCCAATCAAGCTCCAATCTCCGGATTTTACTTATACTTGTTCAACTATCAAACTCAATCCGAAAAATGCGAATGCTATGCAATGCCATGCAGAAAATATTTTTGTGATGCAATTTTCAAAGATTTTGAACTTTTTATGGATTTTTGAAAGGATGATGATGCATGTATATGCATTTTTTGTATTTTTCAGAAGTTTTTTTTTTCAAATGTTTTTGGATTTTAATTTTGCAAATGTTTTTGGGATTTTTGAAAATAAAAAGTTTTTGGCTGAAAACTAGGTTAAAATATGTACACGGGAGTGCTTTTTATATATAAAAGAAGTGGATTTTAAGGATTTACAGGGTAAGTGATCAATTTTATAGATATATATAGTGGATTTTGGTGAGATGTATGTATTCCTCAAACTTATTTGACACAAGATTTTCACACAGTTTTTGTAAACTATAGTCCAAAATAATTGTTACAAACATTTTACAAACATGTACACACATTTGAAAATCATTTTGCAAAGGTTTTTCAAACAATATATATAGATTTTTCAAAACATTTTTGCAACCATTTTTCAAACCATTTGCAAATCATTTTTCAAACATTTTATTTCACACAAAGAAAAGAAATTTTACAAACCACACATTTTACACAGGTTGAAAACATGTAACAGAACGTTTTCAAAATAGTTTTCAATAAATGTTCACAAAGATTTTTCAAACTATTTTTCAAACATTTTGCAAAAAACATTTTCACTTGATTTATTAATCAGTAAATACAAAAAGAATTTGAGGAGTGATAACATCTTTTTATTAAGGATTTTAATGAATTTTAAAGAATAATTAGCCATATTATTAGGAAGATACGAAAGTACAAGTTATGGCTAAAGTATATACGTAGTATATACGACCCCCTACACTTAGCTTGAGCTATGTCCTCATAGATCAGAGAGAAAAGAGAAGACATAACTCGTACTGAGTATAGGAAAATCTTAAGAATAAATAAATAAAGGAATGGATGAACAAACGAATGAGAAGTTGACCGTCCCCCCTATACTTAGGATCAAATAATCCTAAGTATAGCAGACTGTACACAACGCAGGGAGGGTCAAGGGTGGGAATGAACAGATCGTACTCAGATTGTCTCCCCCTATACTTAGAGTAAGATATCCCTAAGTATAGACAAGAAGAGGAGACAATGGAGAGGTTCTGAGTAAATAGAAAAACTCGGGGTGCACACCCCCCTTTACATAGGACAAAGTACATCCTAAGTATGGAAAACTGTATACAGGGGCGGTACCTTTTTGATAGATGAAGAAGATAGAAAAGGAAAAGAAGAAAAGAAGAAAAGAAGAAAAGAAATGAAGAGATCATACGATTGTACACACCACTCCCCCTATACTTAGGGTAAAAGAAGCCCTAAGTATAGGCAACAACAGGAGTGATGAAACGGAACGAAGAATGAATACTCGGCTCATCCACCCCCCTATACTTAGGACAAAGTACGTCCTAAGCAAGGCAAACACGAGGAATGGGTGGACGAGCAAAACAGAAGATAGACAGAGATACATGAGAGAGAATATACAACATAGATGGATGCACAAATGATCAAGAAGGTTGAAAGCGAATCTTCTTACGAGACCGCTGAGGGATAGATCTAGTGTGATGCAAGTCGACATCGGGGTCCACAGTGGACGGAAGCCGATCAGGGTTGACACGGTGAAGGCCCTCAGGGGAATCGAATCTGAAAGGGACGAACTGGTCAATGGAAGTAGTATGGCTACGTTCTCCTTTGGTTGTCCTATGGTGTAAAGGCACAGACGTGCGAGTGGAAGAAGTGTGACTCGGTCCGGCCTTGGGAGTCTCGCTGGTATCAAAGTGGAATGGGACGAACTCATCATCATCGGAAGTAGTGTACTCGGAATCGTCCTGCGAGGTGTCATCCGAGTCAAAACCAAAAGGTACGAACTCATCGATGGAAGTAGTCGAACTCTGTTCGTCCTCTATAATCTCAACCGGATCATCTTTCTCATCAAAAGTCTCGAATTTCTGAAGAAAAGCAACTAAATCAAATTCGGCCTTAGTCTCATCAGTATCTACATGGACAGGAGCGAACTCATCAGTGAAAGTGGTCAGAGCGTGTCCGTCCTGTATAGTCTCTAAATCTGCCCTCCGCTCAATGGTGTCAATCGTGTAGATCCCGCAGATGTCATCAACACATCACCAATCACAATAAGCAGCAACACCAAGGTCTATGCTTTCCGAGCTTTCCTCCTTGGAGAGGAATTCTCGGGTCTCATCATCAGTCATGAAGAAGGTCTCTCTGATATCCTCATATAGATCATAGTCCTCAGGGTCATCCAAGATAGGTGAAGTCATATCAGGTGCAGGTCTCTGGTCGGTAGTAGGTGCGGTGATCAACACTTCGCTCTCGTCAGCAGGACGGAAGCGAATCTCTCCTGATCCGTAATCAATAACGACCCTCGCAGAGGCGAGGAATGGTCGTCCCAGGATGATTGGAGAGTGCTCCCCTGTGGAGGTATCCATGGGCAACACGACAAAGTCAACTATGTGGCTCGTTCCCTGAATCGAAATGACGACGTTTTCAAGGATACCCTTCGGCCTCTTGATGGATCCATCAGCAAACTGAACGATCATCGTGGTCTTCTTGAGAGGCCCTAAGTGAAGAGACTGTAGCAGCGAGAAGGGTAGTATGCTAATCGAAGCACTGCTGTCTAGGAGAGTGTGATCACATATGTGGTCAGAGATGGTGCAGCTAATGAAAGGTGTGGCAGTGTTCTTCTTCCTAGGAATGGGATGATGTGAGATGGCGTGGGCAGTGGCCATGGTCAAGATATGATGCTTAGATCTGCTCCTCCGCTTTCTCTTCTTGGGAAGAGGAGCAGATAACTCGGTCATGGCCTGCTGAAGTGGGGCACGGATGATCTCATGAATAGTGGCCACCACTTCGGGTTCAGTCAACATTTTTTGAGTTTTTGGACCTCCTCCATATAAGGGAGGAAGTCGGAATCATCATATATACGAGGCATGCCAAGAGCAGTCTGTACAGCGGCATCCTCGGGGTCAAAGGTGGGACCGGGTGTGAATGTATATGTGGACAAAGGATCTGGCAAGTGGTTGCTCTCCTCACAGTCTGACTCGATCACGTGTCTCCCGAAATCTTTTTGTGTTTTTAAAAATTTCTCATTTTTTTATATTTTTAGCGATTGCAAGCTCTCATGGAAATCCTCGAATGAACCCATATCATCAAATGGTGGAATATCATGGTCGCTCTTATTGGTACTAGTGAGGTGGTCAATCCTCTGTCTCATATGATCCATCATCTGGGTCAAGTGCTCAAGGGTGGACTCCATGAAAGGTGACTCCAACAGCTTGGCCTCGGGTGGATGTGAAGGTGGAGAATACGGAAGTGGAGGTGGGTGTGGATAGAAATCCGAGGTCTGATACTGTGGCTGAGGCGGATATGTACAAAAGTCAGGAGCAAAGTCCTCCTGGAAAAAAGGAGGTGGACCAACTGGAGTGAACGAATGATCCGCAAAGTCCGGATAAAATACGCTCCAGTCGGCCATCTCGAAACAAAGGAAAATGATCGAGAGAGCACGATGGTCAAGTCAAGAGAAGTGGGAAGAAAGGCGCAAGTGCGCAGAAGCGATCTAGGACACACACAAACAATCACAAACAAAAACGAAAATAATACAAACCCTCAATTCACCTACTCAACTCGGTAGAGACCGTAAAATGCGGTCTTTTAATCTTGTCTGTTTTAGAGTTAGGTGAGAAGTCAAAAAGAGTTGCACACACACTTAGGGCTGAAGATGGGATTTGGGAACTAGTTCTTAGGGTGTGCACGAGCAAGTAAAAGCGAAGACAATGAGGGGATTACTCACCCCAAGACAATATTTTCTTTTTGATGGATTTTAGGGTCGAGTAAAGTTAACAGTCCCAATTTTATTGGTTATCACTTTTTTTGGATTTTTAATGAGAATGCATGATCCTATCGGGGAGTCAATTCCTTTAAGCTCCTAGGTGATCAAAATCATAGGTAGAGGAGCGGGAAAGCAATGCAAGCGACAAAACAATGATGAATTCTAAAGCGTAAATGCTCACCTTGCCTCCATCACTCTACATGCAAGGATGCTCAGCAGAATTGAAACCTATCTATATGCAAATGCAAAAGCCGATGAAATAATCCTAAGTTTAGAAATTGCTATTAATGGGAAGAACCACGAGCTGACCACCAATCCTCAGCCCTAGCGTCCGGTCTAGGCTCACCCCTCCGCTGCTCAACACACTTGAGTTTAGGAGAAAGCGCTTTGCGGGGAGAGCTCGCGGCGCGACGGACTAAAGGTGATGATCAACTGTTTAAATTTGACTAAGTCCAAACGATACTATAGGAGCATGCAAGGTATTAGGTGTTTGTCCTTAGTCTATCGCAAGCAATCCTAAAACTACGGGCTCAATCACATAAAAGAAATAAAATCGGAAAACAAAACAAAATAAAAAGAATGCGAAGAAAACCGTAAAAAGCTGCGGTGAGCCCCCAGGTGAACAGACACCTGGAAGTTAGGCTCGAATGTTCAAGTGTCCGAGGGTACCTGTATTATTACAAATATAGGTCTCTCTCTCACTTAAATTACAAAATAAATGCAGGAAATAAATGCTACTACTAGAGGTAGAGCTCGGTCTTCCAAAATCTCTTCTCATCTCCTCGGTGCTGAGCTGGCAGAAACCGGCTTCACGTGGGTGCGTAGACGCCTAGGGTGGAACGCCTCTTTTGATCCGCGGTACCTCGCACAAAGTCAACAAGAGAGGGGGTTAGACAGCTCAACAGATATATCAAAAATAAGAAAACTAAAAAGAGTGAAAAGAAAAACCGCGAAACAAACAAACGATCACAATCACAAACAAGACCCGACTAAGCGCTGTTGCTCCCCGGCAACGGCGCCATTTGTTGAACCGAGAAATCCGAGGGTCGTACGGTTTCACAAGGCGAAACCGCAGTCGATGCGGTGACCGCTCGAAAATCCCGATTCAAACAACAATTAACCCACGACAATCAAGTAAAGCAGTGAAAGTGTGTGGAGTTAAAATTTATTATAACTCTACAACAAGATGTGTATAGGTGCAAGTATTGTAGAGGTCGAACACATGGAGCAGAAAGGCTAGATCGGCGCACGAAGGCACAAAATGTGTGAATGTGACAAGTTGCCTATTAATGCTATTTTTTGTGGGTTTTTAATTTTTAATTTTTTTTATTTAATTTTAATTTTATATTTTGTATTTTGATTTTCAATTTACTGATTTTTTTATTTTCTTTTTATATTATATATATTTTTTTATTTTCTTTTCCAATATTGGAATATATTAACTATGTAATAAAAGGGAGAAAGAGATATTTATAAAAATAGATAAAAATGTCCACAAATTCGCAAATAAAGTCTTTTTGGCCTTTTTATACTTTTTTACTGTTTTTGTAATTTTTGGGAATTTTTAACAATATTTTTGGTATTTTTAAATAACAAAACAAAGGAAAACAGTGAATTAATTACTGGCCGAAATTAAAATGGGAATGAAAAATAGCAAACAGTATCAAAAATGTCCCAAATTAATTTTAAATTAAAGGTAACAAAACAAAGAAAATTCAGGAAAAGAAAACACGATTTTTGGATTTTTTATGAATTTTATAAATTTTTATGAAGGTTTTTAGATTTTTGTGATTTTTTGGAGTTTTCTTTTATAATTTTTAATGATTTTTAACTAGGAGTTAAAACAAACTAAAGTAGACAAAATATATTTTTTTGGGATTTTTCTGGAGTGTTTTTTTATTTTTTATGGATTTTATAAGCTAGACAGTGCACAAAATGGATGTTTTTGATTTTTAATAAATATTAAAATATAATAATTATAGAAAATAAAAATATGATGTTAAAGTATACTACATCAGGAACTTAATGTGATTTTTGGGGATTTTTTGGGGTTTTATAGAGGTATGCAATAAATACTAGAAGCAAAAAGAAACTACAAGCATGCAGGGGTATTTCTGTAATTAGACTAGAATCCAGGGGCTTGCAGGCAAATTCACCAACAAGTTATAACTAATACATCAACTTCTTATACTAATCACCAATAGCAAAATTTGCGAGGTCCCACGCACAAAATTCCCAAGGCCACGTGATAGATCATGCGCGCCTGGGAGGGATCAAGTAGCAATTTTCTAAAACCTCAGGGTGAAGATGCAATTATTACAGAAAATATAAACTGCAATTTAATGTTTTCGGACTACAAGCAAATAGGCTAAAGGCCCTGGGGGCCACCTGCAAAATCGCCACGGCCACGTGCGACGCACGCGCCTGGCGGGGGCTCCAAAGCAATTACACCGAACTCTGGGGGGCGATGTATAAATTCCACAAAAACTTTAAAAGGCCGATGAAAGATTTAAAGTTAATTACCAATTACAAAAATCGGCAGTCGTATCGTGCAAAATGCCCACCTTAGGCGCAGATCAGACGGTGGGTTTGATCCCACTTAGACACGTGTCAGCACGGTAGGGCCCGATGCCCCTTCGCTTCCTACGGCCACGATTAGATCCCTGCTCAAAATCGGACGGCTGTGGCTTGCAAGGATCCAACGACAGCTGCTATGCGGAAAGAACAGGCCCGGATCGACGGTGGAAAGATGCTGGCGAAGAACAGCGAAGAACGCTGCGGTGGGCGAGCTTCCCTGGCCGCGCAGCGCCTTCTCTGCGGCGTTTGGAACTCCAAAACGGGCTGGCACAATTCCTGGAGGCTTCCTCGGGTGGATGGCGGAGTCAAAATGGCGGGGGAGATGCCGATGCACCGCCACGACGTGGGTGGACTGGACCGGCTCCAAGTAGCTGGTTTTACTGCAAAAATCGAACCTAGATGGGGTTCTTCGACCCTGGGACCTGCAAGAGAAACGCAAACTCGACAGAAGGGGTTCCTAAGGTCCAAGGCGATTGGAATGGAGGGCGTGGACGTGATGGAAGTTGTCGGAGCTCTTGAGCTCCGGCGAGGAGGATCGGTTGCGAAATCGGGGCGAAACACATTGTGGAATAGCAAGATAAAAGCATGAAACTAATCCTAATACTGTCAGCTAACTAAGCAAAGAAAAATAAGTACTAAAGACGACCTCGAGGGTGTATAACCCGAGATGGGTACCTCGCGGCGGCGTAGGCCGCCGGAGATGGTTGGAACACCGCTTATCTTCGCCAACCGCCTCCGCGCGAAGGCCGGAGGGGTCCTGTCACCACCTCAATCCAGGACCTGCAAGAAGAAGGGGATTTGGCTAGGGCAAACGGGTTCAAAGTTCGAATGGGGCTTTTGGGTGGTTTTTGAAACAATGGTGGAGAGGCTCCAAAGAACGAGGTGGATCGAGCGAATCAGCGGTCCAATCCTCGAAAAAACCCATAAGCGTGAATCATGGATCATAGGGGATCAAAAGTCCTGAAGAGACCTAAGCCTATTGGTGAAAGGAATGGCTTGGAAAAATGGGAGAAGAAGGCGACAAAACTTAGTCTGACACTCAGCAGGCTGGGGTCAGAGAGTTGACTGCGGGTCAACTTTCCGACCCCCCTGGTTGGTCCACGTGGACCAACCAGGAAAAAGCCTGCAAAAATGCCTTAAAAAATCGTTTTAAAATAGTAAACTATTTAATTAGATTTAGGTTATTAAATAAAAAGTGTTTATAATTTTATAAATTATTTTATTATGATTTTTAATTATTTTTATGAAATGTATTTTTACAAGTTGCCTATTATACCCTTTATAGGTATATTATTCTATATATTGTATTCTTTTATTTTTATTTTGTATTTTTAATTTCTTTAATTTTGTTTATTATTTTTATAAAATTATAAAATAACTTTATACACTTAAATATATTTTTTTTATTTTTATGAATTATTTTTTATATTTAATAAAATAGAAGTATGTATGGTATAGGTATGTATATAGGTATTGTATCTATGTATTTTATGTACAAGTATTTTTATTTTATATTTTCCTTGCATTTTTATTCTAATTTTAATGCACATAATTATTATAAGTAATATTTATAAAATTATAAAAATATAAAAATATAAAAATAATGAATAAATAATAAATTGAATATTTTAATCTGTACAAGTATACAATGAGGGTCCAAAACTCAACTTTCAAATCGTAGCTCTGCCAAATGCGAAACCATCGCCATTAAATAGCTTATTTTATTCTATATATAATTAAAGGTGAGTTTGATGCATTTGGCATTTTCATTTGTGAGATACGGGTCTGGGAAGTTGGGATTCTGGATTTTTATTCAGACCATAACTTTTTATCTGTACATTATTTTTCTGTGAAATCAATTTTGTATTTTTCTTTATTAAATTATCTACAACTTTCATGTACAAAGTTTCTTTATTTTATGTATACAAAGTGGAACCAAAAATAGGTCCCAAAATGAATAAAGAATGAATAGAAAGTATAAGTATTTATACTGTATTTTGACATATCTCCCCCTACTTTATTCCTTGTCGACCTAGTCATCAAGATGCCTAGGTCTCGGGGTTTCGGGTCATAAAATATTTACAATATTTTATTCTTTTTCTTTTCTTTTATTTATTCTATAATTTTGGCTTTTAAAAACCACATTTTATACACTATTGACACCTATGTGCATGAATGCTAAAATGCAGGAATTAAGGCTATTTACAGGCATTTGCTAGGGTTTTTGAGGACAAAATGATAGAATAAAGATGATGAAATGGGGATTCATCAGAGGCACAGCCGACTTCTCAACCCTGTCATCAGTCGCGAGGAGATCCGAGCAGCAGCGACAGTTCATCCCAACGCTCCAGCTCTCAGCAGCCTAGACAGGTCCATCTTGTACAGGAGGTGCTGTACCAGCAGCCGCAGCCACACTACCAGTCGCCACCATTTCCAGACATGTAGATGGTAGTCTACCAGCCGGATCAGCCTCTGGCCGTACTCCCGCCACCCTCCTACGAGCCCGAGCTTGATGGACGTCAACGGGATTTGGTACGACCATCCTCAACCAGGTATCCGACGAGACCATCCCGGATTCCGTTCGTCGACCGGATGTGCCAATTCCCAGCAGCAGTCTCCGGGTCAGGGTGGCTAGTACGACCATCAGCAAGATCACCAGCAGCAGCAACCCCTAGTGTACCAGCAGCAGCAACAACAGTCTTCACAGTATGGTCCTCGTCCCTATCAGCAGGGACAGTCTTGGAGGCGTGATCAGCCTCAGCAGCAGCAGTATCATCCCCAGTCATACCCCTCTCACCTGCAGCACCAACCACAGAAGCAGCCTCACTACCAGCAAGGCCACCCGTCAGGCTCTCATGGGCCATCCTATGAGAGCCCCGCCTTAGATGATATAGCCTGCCTCTTGATTGACCAGCAGGCTACTTTCAGACGGGAGATGGACGAGTTCCGCCAGGAGATGCGGGATATAGTGAGAGGGAAGGCCGCCATCCCTGCCCAGATCGAGCTCAATCCGAACAACCTCAAGCGGAAGTCTGAGCAGGTAGATTTCCCAGAGTATGCCACTCCTAGTAATGCATTTGGTGATGTGTATGCCTATCTTTTTAATACTGACTTTGTCACACTTAGGAGCGGTAGGATGCTAGCAGGCGGCGCCTCGTCTAAGCGATACCTCGAGGACACTTCTAGAGCGCCCGGTGAGGAGGAGCGCGGTACTGATGCCGCAAGAGATGATGACGGTGGTACTGATGCCACCATGGATGCTGATTCCACCGGCGGTACTGATGCTGTCATTTCACCAGATGGAGGAGGTGATACTGATGCCACCATTGTTGCCGAGCCAGAGCGCGGTGCTGATGCCGCGAGTCGACCTGCCGAGGGTGGTGCTGATGCCACCGTTTTTACTTCTGAGAGTCCTGTAGTATTTCCTTCTGTTCATGTATCTCAGGACACTTCTAGCAATAAAGGAAAGGGTTTATTTTCTTCTGGTCCACCTGTGGTGCTTGAAGTATGTGTGGATCATGCCGTAGAGCAGCCGAGACCCTCTCCTAGTCCTTCATCTGAGAAGGACCCTGTGACCCCCTTCCCTAGAGCACTCCACATAGGAAAGGGGAAGAAAATAGAAAATCCAAAAAAGAGACAGCAGGAAGAGTTCAGCCAGCAGATGATACCGCTTCCACATTCAGCTGACTCTTCAGGAGGCTTTGCAACACATCCCTCTACTCCAAAGATCACTCAGAGACAGGACCACAGCTAGGAGAAAGAGGAGGAACCACCAGTCTGAGATCCATGTGCTGACCAGAGACACATGTTTCGCGATTCAGAACCGTCTGTCATCCAAGAGGCCAGATTCAGGAGCCCCATATGTCAGATGCTATATGAGAGAGCAGAGGTTCGACCGCACTCTATTAGACAGCGGTTCATCGATTAACCTACTTCCGGCAACCCTTCTCGACCGCTTCGAGTTGGGTACTCTATGACAGAGCATGACAGTCCTTTAGTTTGCTGATCGATCTGTCAAGAGGCCGAAGGGGTTGCTGAGGGACGTTGTCGTCACGATTCAGGGCCTGCAATTCCCCGTGGACTTCGTTGTGTTGGACATGGAGATCCCTAATTCGGTGACCGATACCCCCATCATTCTAGGTCGCCCGTTCTTGGCCACAACCAAGGCAGTGACCGATCATGATAGCGGGAAGGTATACTTTCGCTTCGAGGGCGAGAGTGTACAAATAGAGACAGTGGAGGATAACAGAGTCAGAGATTCAGCATGCTCAGAGCCGACTACAGATTCAGAGCAGATGACAGATGCAGGTCCAGACATCCACTAGGACTGCGACTTTGTGATCACAGATGATGAGGCAGGTTGGGCAGACCCATATGCACAGGCCATCCTCCCACCTTCAGAGTCCGCTGATGCAGAGACGCCAGCAGAGGAGAGCTTGGAGAGCGCATTCCTGGCCCAGGATACCTTACAGGAAGCAGAGCCGGTTCTTGACTGTGAGATAGAGTTTTGTGAGTCCGATACAGATCCCTCGGAGTCAGATGTTGACTGGGCAGAGTTTTATGATTTCATACCAGATCTGACTTCCACTGAGCCTACAGCTAGGGAGGAGGTAGATGCCATGCAGAGTAGAGACAGTCCAGTAGAGCAGCCTTCAGATTGTGAGCGAGAGTTTCAGTTCTCCTATGCGGATTTGGCAGCATTCACTCAGAGTTTTCAGAGGCCAGATCCACCAGCACCCAGTTGTCCAGAGCTGAAGCCACTTCCTACGTCGTTGAAGTATAGGTTCCTTGTGGGTGAGCATGAGATGTACCTAGTCATTATCTCAGCGGATTTGACTGGAGAGCAGGAATCCCGTCTGATGGGGGTTCTTGAAAAGAACCTCAAGGCGATAGGATGGAGCGTATCCGATCTCCAGGGGATAAGTCTGGCCCTGTGCCCCCACCATATCTATCTCGAAGATGAGGCGAAGCCGTCGCATGAGTTCCAGCAGCGGTTGAACCCGAATATGAGAGAGGTTGTCATGAAGGAGATTTCCAAATGGTGGAGCGCTGATTTTATCTACCCCATCTCCGACTCCAAGTGGGTTAGCCCGTTGCATGTGGTGCCC
Source organism: Ottelia alismoides (assembly GCA_037367405.1). Lineage (NCBI taxonomy): Eukaryota > Viridiplantae > Streptophyta > Magnoliopsida > Alismatales > Hydrocharitaceae > Ottelia > Ottelia alismoides. The sequence goes on along the minus strand of JAZKJV010008857.1, from coordinate 29,440 downwards.
AAGAAGACGGGCATCACTAATATTGTCAGCGAGTCTGGAGAGGAGATTGCTACCCGGGTACCCACTTCTTGGCGAGTCTACGTAGATTGCAGACGACTCAACCAGGCTACCAAGAAGGATCATTTCCCCCTACCCTTTATAGATTAGATCATTGAGAGACTGGCGGGGAAGAGCCATTACTGTTTCTTGGATGGGTACTCTGGCTACAATCAGGTGGCCATCGCTCCCGAAGACCAGGACAAGACTACCTTCACCTATCCCTTCGGCACATACGCTTTCAGACGTATGCCATTTGAGCTATGCAACGCCCCTGCGACTTTTCAGAGATGCATGTTGTCGATCTTTTCAGACATGGTGGGGGAGTGCTTGGATGTCTTCATGGATGATTTCGCGGTCTACGGCGACAGATTCGACTCCTGTCTTGACTGCCTAGACCGAGTCCTTCAGCGATGCATTGAGGTTCACCTTGTCCTGTCATGGGAGAAGAGTTACTTCATGGTGACTCAAGGGACGGTGCTTGGCCATTTCATCTCCAACAGGGGCATGGAGGTTGATCCAGTCAAGGTAGTTGTCATTAGAAAACTCGCACCGTCGTCCAAATTGCGGCAGTTACGGTCTTTCCTGGGGCACGTCGGTTTCTACCGACGCTTCATTCATGATTTTAGTAGGATTGCTCGACTGTTGACTGATCTGCTGACGAAAGACACCGAGTTCCTTGTCGATGACAAGTGTCTTTCGTCATTCGAGACTCTCAAGAGATGTGTTGTTGAGGCTCCTGTCCTTCACCCGGCTGATTGGTCTCTCCCATTCGAGATCATGACGTATGCCTCCGATTTTGCTGTAGGGGCCGTGCTGGGACAGAGGAGGAATGGAGTCCCATTTTCTATTCACTACGCTAGCCGTACATTGGATGCCGCGTAGCGGAACTACACAGTCACTGAGAAGGAGATGCTAGCCGTAGTTTTTGCCCTAGATAAGTTCAGATCATACATTATCGGATTTAGAGTGACCATTTACACTGATCACACCGCCATCAGGTACCTCATGGCAAAGAAGGATGCCAAACCAGATTGACCAGATGGATCCTTCTACTCCAGAAGTTTGACATAGAGATTAAGGATAAGCTTGGAGTCAAGAATGTGGTGGCAGACCATATCTCCCGATTAGAGCATCTTGAGGATTCTGAGCAGACTGATCCTATATGTGAGACCTTCCCAGATGAGGTGATCCTTGCTATCGCCTCTCTCCTGTGGTACGTCGATATTGTGAACTTTCTTGTTGCTAAGAAAGTTCCATAAGATTGGCCCAGGCAAAGACTTGAGACCTTCCTCGTGAAGGCCAAGTCCTACCACTGGGAGGATCCCATCCTTTACCACGAAGGAGGGGATAGCGTCTGGCGTAGATGCATTCCTCAGGAGGAGCACCATAGCATCGTCACTTACTGCCACAAGCTTGAGGCAAGGGGACACCACTCTGGGAGGAGAACGGCACAGAAAGTGCTTCAATCCGGCCTATGGTGGCCTACCCTCTTCAAGGACTCTAATGAGTTCGTGAAAAGGTGTACTGACTATCAGAGGATGGGCACTTGTGGACAGCGTGATATGATGCCGATGCAACCCAATCACTTCTGTGAGGTTTTTGACGCATGGGGCATCGATTTCATGGGTCCATTCCCTAAGAGTCAGTGATTCGAGTACATTCTGTTGGCTGTGGATTATGTTAGTCGTTGGGTTGAGGCCATCCCAGCCCGAACCGCAGATGCTAGGACTGTTTGCAGATTTTTGAGGAAGCATATCATTTAACGGTTCGGGGTACCTAGATTGTTGATATCTGACGGGGGGTCTCATTTCGTCAACGACCAGGTGAAGGCCCTTGCTAGCGAGTTCGGTATAGACCATCGAGTTGCCACTCCATACCATCCTCAGATGAATGGTCTTGTCGAGGTGTCGAACAGGGAGATCAAGACTATATTGTAGAAAGTCATCCGCCCTGACCGAAAGGATTGGTCACAAATTTTGGACTCGGTCTTGTGGGCATATCGGACGTCTTTTAAGACACCTTTGGGCACATCTCCCTTTCGCCTCGTTTATGGCAAGACGTGCCATTTACCTGTTGAGTTGAGACATAGGTCACTTTGGGCAGTCGCTGATATACTTTTGGATCCAGATAGTGTAGGAGACCAGAGGAGGGCAAAGTTAGCAGCCTTGGAGGAGCTTCGTGATACCGCCTTCTCAAACAGCCTACAGTACAAGGAGAGAGTGAAGGAGTGGCATGATTCTCATATCAACCATAATCATTTTGAGCCTGGACAGAGAGTATGACTGTTTGATGCTAGGCTTCGTCTATTTCCAGGGAAGCTACAGAGCAAATGGAAGGGACTGTATTTGGTGAGAAAGGTACACGACAATGGGAGTATTAATATATCTGAGTTGTATACTAAGAGTACCTTTCGAGTAAACGGCCAGCGGCTCAAGCCATATCTCGATCATGAGCCGCGGTTCGTTGATGTTGCCCCGATTTATTTTGCGTGAGATGTGGTCTCTTGACTCAGATCTATTGCATCTCACACCGATTATCACTGTTCTCCCGACCTGTATAGATCCAGTTGTCCATATCACTTTATTCTTTAGTTCCACATCCCGTCTTTCATCTTTTGATTATGCTATACTTAGGGTGTACTTTACCCTAAGTATGGGGGGGATGTAGGACTCTCGGTTATTCTTTTGATTCATTTCTACCTCTGTTTTTGATGCCTAAACTTAGGGATATTTCACCCTAAGTATAGGGGGGGTAGACCCTGTACATTCTTCACTCGGTTTTCCCTTTGAGTACATCCAGCTATACTTAGGATTATTTGATCCTAAGTATAGGGGGGGAAAAGTCGAGATCCTCTTGATTTTCTATTCTTTCAATTCGTCTTTGTATATAGCCTTCCTTTTCACTTTCCTATACTAAGCACGAGTTATGTCTTCTTCATCGCTCTTGACTCTGAGGACATCGTTCGAGCTAAGTATAGGGGGGTGTGTATATATTTCATATATAGTTTAGCCATAACTCGTACTTTGTGTGAGTGTGTTAATAAATAAAAATGGCTAAAAACCCAAAAATCCATAAAAATTAAAAATTTCTTTTCCTTGTAAATAATCATTCTTTTATTGCACATACATAGCTATTGTACAAATTATTTTTGTAAAAATATTTGCAAAAACTTTTTATGTAAATAGTGTGTAAATATGTGCATATCAAAATTATGTATATAGTACAAAATTTTTCCAAAATGTTTTAAAAATCAAAAGTTTGCAAAAACCTTGTGTAAATTTGTGTAAATATTTTGCAAAACTTGCATCCATGCACACATTCATGATTTCAAAACATTTTTCAAAAATTTTGCACATGTGTAAATATTGTGTAAATAGCATCTTTGTATATATTTGTATAGTTTTTCCTGGATTAGAGTTGACATTTAAACTAGCCTGGAATTAAATTGGAATATAGAGCTTGATTAAGATCTTAATCCACCTAATCATTAGAGGAACCTTATAGGGCTTAGGGTTAAGGCTTTTCAGGTCCATGGTGAGTTAATTCTTTGAGTCCACTAGGCTATGATCACATGTCATCTCAATGAGCCTAAGTAGAGCACTTAAGAACACACACATGACTCATATAGACAATGGCTTGACTTGGACCCACACTTTACACCGAGCTCTCTATGGATGAGGTGGTGAGGAGGCCGTCTTCCTTGACTTGGGGTAGCATATGAGGGTAGTACTTCTAGGCGGAACCTCTCTTCTTCTTTTAGTGAAGGAAGTGCGTCTCAACTTGGTCTGGTTGCCATGAGGTCTAACAACAGGAGTTGTGGGTTGCAATAATGCTTCAAAAGAGGGATAGTCTACTGGCTCAAGAGGAAAAACTCCTTATGTACATATGCTGCACCGTGTAAATATGTGTACAGATGCACCTAAAAAAATGCAAAAGGAAAATAACTCCAAAAAAGTGGTGGGTCTGATAGAAAATGATAATCCCACCGGAGTATGTATATAGTGCAAATAAGAAAAGCTTGAGACTCTTGTTCCATCTTATGTAGCTTGCAGCTGGGAGACTTAGCTACACTGGTTGAGCTCCTAAGGATACATGGCTACAATGGCCATGGTCCATTCTCTTCGTCCCCCTCTTCTTGAGCCGATTGAACTTGAACTTAGAAGGGAATACCCCGCTCCTCGAGGAAAGAGTGGACAGATTGGGGTCACAGATTACCTTGTTGGGGAGGGTTGTCAAGTTGCTACTTCTGAGGTGGAGAGCTATACCTCACATACACTGTACAAGGAATGATTCATGGTCTTCAGGGTTTGTGTATGTAGACTTGTACTGATCTAGATTATTGAGGAGTCTTGACTATAGATTAGTGGATCATAGAGGCTGTTGAGTTTTAAACTTAAGTCCAAATATGGTTCCGACACATTAATAATCCAAAGATCTGATCAAGCTCCATATTTCATTTTAATGAATGCAAGTTTAATAATCAGCATTGATCCATGCATTTTCTCCTCTTTTTATTTTCCTTTTCTTTTTCACTTCTTTTTCAAATAAGTGTTTGCTAAGGGACTAGCAAAGTTAAGTATAGGGGGGTGATGAATACCCATTCATCACTCTTTATTCTTTTATTTTAGCTACAAAACCTTTGCAAAATACATGCAGATACTTGTAAATAGCAATAATTGTCATTCAGCATGCATTGTGTAAATATGCACAATTAGCATATTTTTGTGCATAAATAAAAGAAGAAAGAAATAAAAGAAAATGAGGGAGATATTTAGAATAAATATTGAGCGACCTAATCCCAAGGGAGGGCTCAGCATGGGCCTGACCGCAGAAGAACCCAAGTAGAGAGAGATAGGGAAGCTCATTGGTGTACATACACCTATAAATAAATAAAAATTGTTTTCCTCTTATTCAAAATAAAAATGGGTGTATATATATTTGTAAATATTAAATTAAAATAAAATTGGGAAAAACAAAACAAAAATTAAAAAGAAATTAAAATCCCTTCATCATTGTACATAAACCATATGTATATAAATAATATATCTATTTATTTCCCCTTATAAATAAATAAATAAAAATCCCATAAAAATTTGTACATATTCCATATTCCATTGTATAAATAAATAAAATCAAAATGAGAAAAATACAAAATAAAATAAAAAGAAATAAAATAAAAATCAAAATCAACATTGTATATATACCATGTAAATAAATGTATATACCTATTTATTTACCCTATGTAAATAATTAATAAAAATAAAATAAAAATACCATATTATTCCAAATTTTATTCTATAAATAAATAAAATATAAAATGGGAATAATTTGTATAAAAATAAATAATTAAAAATCAAAAATAAAAAATAAAAAATACATATGTATATTCCTATATATAATAATCATATTTTGTAAATACATTATTTTTATTTCAAAACAATAAATAAAAAACACCAAAAAATAACTTAAAAATAAAGAAACATTTTTCATGTTTTGAGTTTTTCGAAATTATTTCATTTATTATTTTTTATTGAATTTCCACAATTTTAATAAAAGTTAAATTCTGATTGGTCCACGAGGGATTTTTGACCCCCGGTCAACTCTCCCCCGCGGACCTCTTCTTCACGGACTCGGTCACAGACCCGATTTCTCCCCATTTTCCCCATTTGATCCGACCATCAAATCCTTAAACCCAGGGTCCTCATCCTTCCTTATAGATCCGAGACCCACGCCCGAGTTGGATTTTAGGGGTCTGTGCATCGATGTGCGTGCCAGACTCCCTTCTTGTCGGACCCCTCACACTATATAGCTGAAGCTCCGGCCGCAATTTTATGACATCTTTGGCATTGCTTCTTCCACCCAGGACCTCCACCCGATTCCCTAGAGTGACAGCTAGCTGTCGGTGTGTTGTAGAGAGGAGGAGGAGCTCCTCGCCACTAATATGGTGACATCTCGCTGCCGTGCACCGCCCAGAGCAACGCCCAAGCCTCAGGCCTCCGACGACCCTCGAGGCTACGACCAGAGCTCCGCGAGCTCATCCCCAGTCGATCCCACGCACCAGGTAGACTCGATTCTTCCCATATTTCTTGAATTTGTGATTACCCCTAAATCGACCATTCGCCATCGTTCATCGATTACTCCCGCTCCGATCAACCATTCCATCGTCCGACCTGACCATCATCTTCAACATACTCCTCTTCACATTCTACGCCTTCCCATCCAACCCAGTTCGCCCCGGAACTGGGAGTCCACCCTCCTCCGCCATCGCCTCGCTGGAGGGTGTCGCCCCGACACACCCATTCCCCCATTCTGCATCTCACCGGGTCGAGGCAGTTTGCCCTCGACACAAGAATCTTCTAGTGCTGTTTTGCAGGGCCAACAAGACCCATCTGAGGGTCTGGACACTTAGGCACAGAGCTCCAGCTCCTCCTTTGTCGCCGGAGCTCCTCGGAGCGTTCTGACGTCATCGGAGGAGCTCAGTAGCTGCAGGACGTCTTGGCGGATCTTTTTCGCACCTTAGCAGCAGCAGAGGAGGTCTCCACCGTGAGCATTGGGCCTACAAAACTCGCCAGCGAGCAGTTCTTGGAGAATCTTCAGCAGCCATCCGATCTACCTCTCGCTCCAGATTTGATCAAAGTCGTCCAATTGAGGAGCAGCCGACACCGTTTGATCATTTGGTAGTTGATCAGGACCGTCCGAGGCAACGAAGGGGTGCCCTTGATCCGCCACCATCAGATCTCACACGTGGCAACCCTCAGCCATCATATCCGAGCCAACAGCTCTTCGTAGAGGCGCCGTGAACCACAACCGTCTGATCTACACGTGGCGCGCCTCCAGCCCTCGGATAATAAGGGGTAATTTACCCGTAGGCCCTTTTCCTTTTTGTTTTTATTAATTAGTCCTGTAAATATAGAATATAATTGTTTTATTTTTGGATAATTGCACTTAGGACCTAGACCTTTATAGTATTTGCATTTTCATCCCTGTATATGTGAGACACGTGCTTTGTCACATGGTGTTTGGTGAATTTGCATTATTTGGGCTAATATTTTGAGGTGTTATTGAATGAAAGATACTTTCTGATATTTGCATCCATACCCCTGTGAACAATTTTATTCGATATGTGTTGGAATATTTGGGTATTTTGCAACTTCTCCCCTGGACTTTTAGCACCTGTTGCTAATAAGCCCTGGGAAGTAAGTTTTATTGCATCTAGGTCCCTCTGTGCCCAGACCACGTGCATTGCGCGTGGGGACTTGGAAATTTTGCACGAGGGACCCCCAGATTCCTGGACTTGTTATTTCCAGCCCTTAGAGATATTTTTATTGCAAATAGGTCCCTGTGATCTGTGTGCTTGTCTTGGATTTAAATAAAATATCAAATCTAACCCAAATCATGTGAAAATTGGACACGTGGCTCCTGCCACTGTGTAAAATTTTCACTAATTTTTGGGTACATTTTTTTAGCTTTTTTTTATTTTTCAAAAATTCAAAAACCTTTGTTTTTACCTCTGTCCAGATTAAAAATTCATAAAAAATATAAAAATCCTTTTAAAAATTCTAAAAAAAATTAAGTTTTGTTTATTTTTGTGTGTTTGAATTTCTATGCATTTTGACTATTTTTGGATTTATAAAAAGCTTAAAAATTAAAAACTCTTAAAAACTCATAAAAATTCTAAAAAATCATAGAAAATTCAAAAATTCATAAACTCTTCTTGTGAATTTTCCTTTTTGTTTCTACATTTCATAAAAAATACCTCCAAGTCTTCCAGGACCATTTTATATTTTAATTTGGTCCTCCAAGCCTGACTGAACAATTTTCTTTTGTTTCCGCCTTCTTTCATTTTTAAAAAATTCCATAAAATTATAAAATTCTCAAAAAATCACCAAAAAAAGTAAAAAACATATAAAACCTAAAAATATTTTTTTGAATTTTTGGACTATTTTTGAGTGCTTAAATAATTGCTTGTAGTTGATTATTTTTGCCTTTTTATTATTTTCCTCATTATTAAAATTCTCAAAAAAATATAAAAATATTAAAAACCACCCAAAAAAATATTTATATTTATTTTCTTTTCTTTTTCGACTACTTCGTAGGCCACGAGGCCAACTCGTGCTCCTCGAGACCGACCCTGGGAGCTATACCAGGTTAATTACATAACAAGACCGTTGTTTTTGCTTATTGATTTATATCTCTGATCGGTGGTCTGATTTTGTTTCTTGTTGAGCTCTGAGTCCTGAGTGACTGAGGTCGCAATGACCTTAGTGATACACTTACCTTAGTCCATCGGGCGGCTCATCATCCACTCCATATATATGGAAGGTGTCTCTCATCTCTATATTGTAATCTCCAAGATTATGCAACAATTTTTGTTACAAATTATTCTACAAAAAATAATTCACAATTATTTTGTAGACATTGCAATCTTGCCATTGAAAAATTTGTGAATCATATTCACAACCCAAAATAAAATGTAAATTACATTTTCAATTCAATGTCCAATGTAAATCCAATTCACATCAACATTTAATTAACAAATGTAAATTACAAATAGCTCTCTCTTATATATTATAAATCACATTTATAATATATATGATTAATGTGGATAGTACTATACACATTATTCATATCCATGATAATTAAATCACATTTAATCATCTTTGATCCCTATTCTCATGTTCCCAAATAATATGAATCACATTCACATTATTCACATCTTTGATAATCAAATCACATTTAATTATCTTAGATAACTCTCCTTATAATATGAATCAAATTCATATTATCATGATAATTAAATCACATTTAATTATCCATTTTCTCAATGCTCAGATACATATATCAACAATAGAATTATCCATGAACTCTTTCAAGGATAATGCGCTTTCTCCGCGAATACTTGGAGATAAGGACAGGGCGATTGTATTGTTCCACCTATAGTGACTTGGATATTGAGATCACATCTCAAATCCAGATCTCGGGCCTCCCATAGATGCTTGATTAAATCAAGACCGCAAATCTAGTCTTCTCATTGCATCTGAATCACATTCAGATCAATGTCCAACATTTGGACTAAGATCAGATCACTTCTCTACTGAGAGGAGTCACTAAAATCCATACCAGTTTCATCACTCCCTAGGAATGGAATCATCACGGTTATACAATCATTTATGATCACATCACCCTCAGGTATTCCCAATACCTATACATCCTTCATACTGGAAGACCCAGAATAAACCCGAAGTCTAAGATCAATTTTACACTGTGTACTTCAGGGTTTTATCATTAAGTTTCTCATTCGATTATTAGAAGTCGGTATAGATCATATACTTTCCAAAAGCATATATCATACCTAGGTCTTGATCATATACTTCCAAAAGTATATATCAAACCTACAAATTCAGTCAAGCTTCCAAAACGAGACGACCATGCACAGAATTTGATTCTTCCCAATATCTCAAGAGCGATCTCATGTCTTCCGGTTCAGTAACTGAACCTGTATGATCCCTTTGAGAGATCGTATTACTCATATGCCCTTGTATGCACACAAATGTGCCGATGTATAGACCTTGATTAGGTCATCAACCTATTGTTCTGCCAAATATACATACTCAGACATATAGTAACACATCTGTCTCCGGTCAGAGGATGCGTGCCTATATTATGACAGCATACGATATAAGACTTTGGTTATATCGATCTCATTAAGTCAACTCTTTGACCTGACTAATCTGACACCTCCGAATCTCTATTCCTATGCAGAGGACCTGCATCAAGAGGTTGGTCAGATATCAGCCTATCTGAGAAAGGATTGCCATCTCCTACTCAGGCTGGAGATCATCTCTTAACAATCATTTGATGGTGCTTGATGAGTCCTCAATCTAACTCTTTAGATGTTCATTCAAGCACCAGCCTCTATGATTCAATATTTGAATCAATAGCTGTATGATCATCAAGATGGCCATGGTACATAACCCTAATTGTACTAAGGGACCTATTATGCAAAATATGTATTCTTCATTTCAGATTAGGGAATAATATTCGCAATAACATTATTGCATAAATGGCTCTCCGTGGGCTCGCATGTCCAACACATGTGCATAACCAAATTTCATGGGGAAACACAATTCCCAATTATTATTGAGAATACATTGTTTGAACCATCCCATACTCGGGATGACTTTCTTCTAAGTACGACCAGTTTTCCTTTGACCAAACATTTGAGATTTAGAGTCAAGTAAATAAGACTCATGATCAGGCCAATACCATGGAATATGACTATTACTCGGCTCAGGATTGCATGCTGGAGTCACGACATGACGAGTACAATCATTCTTCTTAAAGTCATGAGACGATAGCGTATGACATGGCTCGAATTAATCAAAGAGTCAATGCTTTGATAGAACAACATGATGATGTCTTTTAAATGGTTAAAAATATGATAAACAATCAAGGAGAAGTGAGGATCACACAGAGCGAACCCGAGACACTTCCTGTACAAAACTTTTAGACACAAACACCATATGCATCTAACCATTCCACTGAATCTAATAAAAATATCAAAAAATAGAAAAAATTAAAATTAAAAAAATTGGACAACATTGATACAAAAACAATTAATAGAAGTCTGATCATAAAGCTTCCATTAATCAATGCTATAGAGTATGTGGCCGATCATTAGAGATTTATGAACCGTAAATTATCAACCAAGAAAATAGGTAGAAAGTGATCTAGAATTGAATTTTATTTAATCACTTTGGCCAATTCAATAGTGATGACCCTAAAGAGAAAAAGCGACAGAGTCAAACAGTTGGCTAGAGTTACCTATGAAATTGAGAGCATCGAGTTTACGCATGTTCGGATTGATAACTCCACCTTGAACATCCTCTTAAGGTTTGTGTTTAGAGGACTCGAACTCGGGTTGCTCAAAAAGACTAGAGTGATCGTTCAATTTCCTAACCAATCCACAAAAAGACTGAGAGGAATTGTTTCAGTTATCATGAACTTCCGAGGTGTCAAACATAGAGTGGACTTTATTGTCCTAGACATTGAACACTAAGGAGAGTTGTCTGCATCTCCCATCATTCTAGGAAGCCATTCTTAGCCTCTACTAGAGCGAATATCGACTGCAAGACTCAAGACATTAAATTCCCAAACCAGAACCATAATGACCAAACTCTCAAGGACAAGCCTGACCATGAAGCAACTGAACGTGAAACCTAAAGTCGTGATACAGAGGAGACCTCGTAGTCAATAACTTCATAGACCTCTCCACAGATAAAAGGCAAAACCTTAGGAGACACATTTGAGTATCCAAATGTTGATGCTACCAGAGCTGCTACCAAGGTGAATGAGCTTGACCTAGATGCATATAATTCATTGAATCCAGAAAAAGTTATTTCAGACTTCCTTAATCATTAATGTGATCCAGTACTTGAGTTGACAAAGCCAAAACCAACTCTGAGCACCAACATGTACCCGGGATGTTGATGAATCTCCATTTCATCATCTTTATTCTTTCATTTTTGCCTTAAAACCCTAGCTAAATGCATGTATATAGCATTATATTGCATAAATTAACTCATATTATTTATTATGTAAATATTGTACAAAACACTACATTTAAAGTCAGAATAAAAGAATAAGGAATGAAAAGAAAAATAAATGAAATACCATAGGTATTAAATGACCCTAAACCCTCAGACCGAGGCATCATGCTGACTGGGTCGACAAGAAATAAGGTAGGAGGAGATAAGGGCCAATAAACAAAATAATACCCTACTTTGTGAATTCATCAATAAGTTCATTTTGGAACCTGTTTTATTATTTATTATTTATACCTCAAATCAATAAACTTTGTATATGAAAGTTGTAAATAAAATTACATAGAAAAATACAAAATTTATTTCACATAAAAATAATTCACAAGGTGCCTTGTACACTCAGAATAAAAATCCCAAATCCCAACTTCACAAACTTGTTTCTTCTCATTATGAACTCAAAATTCATCAAAATCATGTTAATTATATAAAACTTTTGATTAGCTATTTAATTATGGTGGTCTAATTTAATTTACAGTTAGGATGTAAAAGTTAGGTTTTGGACCCTTATTGTACATTATACCTGAATAAAATGCTCATTTATTTATACTTTATATTTTTCATACTTTTATATTTTTATATTTTTTGCAAACATCATTTATAACATATGTACATAAATAAACCAAAAGAAATCATTAAAATACCTTAAAATGGATATACATAATAAAATATACAGATGAATTATACAAACTTATACCTATAAAATAAATATACAAATTTATATAAGTGTACATATTACTTTAGAAAAATAAAATAAAAAATATATTTATGTGTATATAAATAAGTTATAAAAAAAAATACATTTTTGTATATTGGACAATAAAATATAATATAGAAAATAAAAATAAAATTCATACTGTATTGATAAATATATCTATACTTGTACAAATAAACATGAAGCTACATAAAGTAATAAATAATTTTTATGTTTTGACTAAAAATTTAAAAAATCATTTATTATTTTAAAATGAATTAATAAAGTTTTTTAATGGAATTTGGCATTTAGTGACCTGACATGGAACAATGGGCGCACAGCCTCGGTTGACATGACGGTCAATTGAGCTAGTTGCGCCCCTAGGTCTGTCAGACAACACTAGGCCCATTCTTCCTCGATTTTCTCTGCCCAATTCTTTCACCCATTCAGATCGAATCCTCTTCGACTTTTCTCCGTCGATCGTCAATCTTTCAAGCAATCACCTTCACTCGATAAGAGATCCACTAAATCAAGCATGTTTTCCCATGTCATCTTCCCATGTACATAAACCCTCCTCCGACCAACTTTTGAATTTGATCACTCTTCACTCCTCAAAACCCTAACCGTAGCTGTGCTTGAGATTCCTAGTGACAACAAAGATTTTGCTAAGGGTTTAGCGAGAAGGAGAGGGCAAGAATTTAGCAGATCCAGCCTCATTGGTGTTCCTCTGCTATGTGGTTTGCTCCTAGCCTTCCAGGTCCAATGAGCATTTGTTTCTTGCATTTTTTTTCTATTCCTAGGTCTAGCACTAGAGTTGGTTAGCATTAATTTCCAGTTGAATTTGCTTTTTATTTCATTAAAATCAAAACCCGATGTTCAGCTCCGGTGACTTTGATCACAATGCCTCATTTGTTTCTCGAACATTTGTCACCCTCATCTCGCTTCTCCTCGCTTATGCTTCATCCCCCGCATCTTTGTTAAACTTGATCTCGACCAAATCAAGATATTAGACCTCAGCTCTGTCGCCTCGTCGAAGGTCTGCAACTCGCCACACTCATTCACCACTAATACGACCACTAGAATTTTATGCATGCAAGCTTTTCTATAGGTTCTGGAGGGTAAAAGGGCACATTTGGGTCAATTTTGGTTCAGTCAAAGGTACCTGGAGCTCAAACCCTTCATCGAACCTCTAGGGTCCTATTAATGATTCTTGGAGCCATCTGATATATCCAGTCGATGCAGAAGAACCTTGGGCACATTTTGCACTGAAGGATATGGTAAGATCCTTAAGCGCATCATGGAAGCGTGAGGATCGCATTGTATGTGATCAGGAGCGACTAGTCGCACTAGTTGATCGAGGAAACTGAATTTAAAAGAATCATGCGATGAAACCACATGATTCAAGAACACTTCTCGGATCGTTTCATATAAAATACAAACAAGTATTAGGGTTACCTCTTGAAGCGTGGTTGTAATCGAATCTCTAAATGAAGAAACCTCTAGTCTCAAGTCCGATCCAACGGAGGAGACACTTACGAGCGCGTTGATGAAATGCGCGCTCCTCGCAATCCATGTTGATGATCCAAGCGGCGATTCTCCAGATCTCATCACATGATATACGATGTCTTCTTCACGATCAAGGCGCATCAAAGGATATGGAGATCAATGAGCAAACAATCTGACAACATAACGACGACGTTGCGGCGATGGAGACTCTCTCTAGGGCTTCATGATGGACGGCCACAAAGAGAGAGAGAGAGAGAGAGAGAGAGGACATGCAGAGAATGAGAGATAGAGAATTGTTCACAACTTGTGTGTGTGTAAAGAAGAGCAAAGCGGGTGCCTCTCCTTTTATAATATTGTGGGATCCATGGATCTCAATTCATGGACAACACAAATCCAATGGCTCACATTGATTTGTGTTTCTTTCAATGGCTATGATCTTGTTTCTAAAAACACAACAACAATTGATTAACTAAGATTAAATATATCTTAAAAAGACAATATAATTCAATCCCAAATTAAATCAATCAAGCATGGAGATTATGGAATGAAGATTGCCTCCTTCCATAAAATGGGAGTTGGTGGCAATCTCATGTAATCTCATGAGATTACATTATTCCATGGAAATCTCCAAGATTTAAAACAATACTTGTTGTAAATTATTATACAAAAATAATTCATAATTATTTTGTGAATATTGCAATCTAGCCATTGGAAAATTGTGAATCACATTCACAATCCAAAATAAAATGTAAATTACATTTTCAATTAATTGTCCAATGTGAATCCTCCAATTCACATGAACATTCAATTAACAAATGTATGTTACAAATAGACCTCTCTTATATATTATAAATCATATTTATAATATATATAATTAATATGGATAGTGCTATCCATACTATTCATATCCATGATAATTAAATCACATTTATTCATCTTAGATATCTATTCTCATGTGCCCAAATAATATGAATCACATTCACATTACTCACATCTTTAATATTTAAATCACGTTTAATTATCTAAGATAACTCTCCATATAGTATGGATTAAATTCATATTATTCATGACAACTAAATCACATTTAATTATCAATTTTCTCAATGCTCGGATACATATATCAACAATGAAATTATCCTCGAACTCTTTCAAGGATAATGCGCTTTCTCCGCAAATACTTGGAGATAAGTACATGGCGATTGTATTGTTCCACGTATAGTGACTTGGATATTTAGATCACATCTCAAATACAGTTCTTGCGGACCTCCCATAGATGCTTGATTAATTTAAGACTGCAAATCTAATCTTGTCATTGCATCTGAATCACATTCAGATCAATGTCCAACATTTGGACCAAGATCAGATTACTTCTATACTTAGAGGAGTCACTAAAATCCAGACTTATTTCATTACTCCCTAGGAATGGAAGCGTCATGATTATACAATTGTTTATTGATCACATTACCCTCATGTATTCCTAGCACCTGTACATTCTGCATATAGGAATACCCAGAATAAACCCGAAGTATAAGATCAATTTTACACTATCTACATCATGGTTTTATCATTAAGATTTTCATTCGACTATTGGGAGTTGGTATCGATCATACACTTTCCAAAAGCATATATCATACCCATGTGTTGATCATATACTTTCCAAAAGCATATATCAAACCTACAAATTCAGTCAAGCTTCCAAAGCGAGACAACCGTGCACGAAACTTGATCTTCCCAATATCTCATGAGTGAGCTCATGTCTTCCGATTCAATAATAAACATGTATGATCCCTTTAAGAGATCATATTACTCATATGCCCTTGCATGCACACCAACACACCTGTATATAGACCTTGGTAAGGTCATCAACCTATTGGCCTGCCAAATGTACATACTCAGATATATAGTAACACATCTGTCTCCGGTCAGAGGATGCGTGCTTATATCGTGACAGCATACAACACAAGACTTTGGTTATCTCGATCTTGTTAAGTCAACTCTTTGACCTAACTTATCTATCACCTCCGAATCTCTATTCCTATGCAGAGGACATGCATCAAGAGGTCGTTTATATATCAGCCTTCAATGAAACGATTGCCATTTCCTTCTCATGTTGGAGATCGTCTCTTAATAATCATTTGACGGTTCTTGATGAGTCCTCAATCTAGCTCTTTAGGCATTCATCATAGCACCAACCTCTATGATTCAATAATTGAATCAACAACTATATGATCATCAAGATGGTCATGGCACATAACCCTAATTGTACTAAGGGACCTATTATGTAAATTAGTTATTCTTCATTTCAGATCAGTAAATGATATTTGCAATAATAATTATTGCATAATGGCTTGCTGTGAGCTCACATGTCCAACATGCACCACCTGGGAGCTTCCTAGGTGGCCGGAGGAGATTTGAAGGATGAATCAAAACTCGAGTAGCAGGGAGTTCTTCCTTGTTCTTCCATGTAAACTTCTTGTCATCCCATCAAGTGCCACCTCTAGAATGTGCAATAACCGTTAGATCTAGCCATCATCCACCTCATGATCTGATGTTGGGATCGAATCAAGACCACTCATCGATAGAGGGATATCACCTGTCCGTTGCACACCATGTGTCAAGTTAAAAGCATCCAGCCGTCTACCAGCGCCCGCAGGGGTAATTTTTCCCTTGACCTCCTTCGTTTTTGTATTTTATTTTTAAACCATAAACTTATGTCTATAGTGTAAAAACTTTTGGTGATTTTGCAAGTAGCCCCTTGTATTTTTTATTTCCGCGTATGCCCTTTATCACATCACCTCACATGCCTATTCATGAGGTGGTGGGCTTTTTGTATGGACCCCCTGTCTTTGTACATTAATATTTAGTTCAAAAACTTTGTATTCTAGTTCAAAACTTTTTGGGGTAATCACATCTATGCCCCATCTTGTTTTACTAATTATATTTATACCCCTGTTAGCCTGGAATGAATTAAATATTCGAGGGTAAATTACGCATAAGCCCCTATACTTTTGAAACTAGTTATGGATTGAAGTTTTATTTATTTATATATATAAAATAGTCCCTAATAGTATTTCATTTTTATTTTGCACAATATTTGCATTAAAAATACAATTTTGCATTTAAAAATTATGGGAATGTTCATATAAGTGCCTCATATCCTATATCATCATATATATATCTTTCATAAGGAAGTTAATATTAATTTCTATATTTAAAAATCTAAAAATATTGCATTTATTCCTTGTTTGCATAAAAAATCATAAAATTAGGAAATATTTTGAAAATTTCTAAAAAAATTAGGAGTTATTTTTATTGTATTTTTCATCTACAGACCATAAAAATGACTAAAAAATTCAAAAGAAAAACCAAAAAAGAGAAAAACCTCTCTAACTCTAAGATAGTTATAAAAACATTTAGAAATCCAAAAATTACATTGTCTATTTAGGAATTTTCTTTATCATATTCTTTATAGATTAAAATTAGTTTTTAAAATTTTTAATCTTTTCAACTATTTTTGAAATCCTAAATAATTCAGACTATTAAGATAAGTAATTGTTTTGAAATTTGTATCCAATTAAAAATTTAAAAAAATTAGCAAAAAATCTGAGAAAAATATAAAAAAACATATGTAAAAAACCAAAAACATTTTATTTTTAGATTTTTGAAGTATTTATTACTATTTTATAAATCTAAACATCGGCATTTATTTATATAGCTATATTTACTTATGTTATTACTACTATTATTATAATTATTAAAATACCCAAAAATATTTTCAAAACCCTTAGAAAATAAAAAGGACTACACTTTAGGTTCTTTATTAACTTTTTTCTCCATTTTGTATATTTATTGTCTACATTATCTATATTATATCTATATATTATATATTAATCCTTTATATAAGATAAAAAGGAAATTAAAAATCAGAAAATATAAAAATAAATATAAAAATTTGTAAAATAAAAAACATATGAATAATTATTAAAAAAATCCAAAAAAAATAAATAATTAAAATCCCAGTAAAAATAAAAAATCTTCATAAAAACACCAAAAATTTGTTGACTTTTTGCCAATTTTTGTTGTTTATTCCCCGTTCTCCCTATGTTTGACCTCTGGACTACTTGCCTTATGCACGTATTTTGTAGAGTTATAATAATTTTTAACTCCAGATTTTTGCTTTGCTTTGCTATATCTATTTGTGGGTTAATTTTTTATAATTTGACTTTCGTGAGTGGTCGCCTCAACGATAGTGCATGTCTCTCCTTATGTAGATCACATTAGACCCGCCCCAAAGTTGAGTCATCAGACGTATACTAACCTTATAGGAGATATACAACATACATGGTTATTCATAGGATGAAGAACCAATGGACAATACCTCAGAAACTTAGTACAAAAGGACCAAATCTAGTAATCTGGATGCTAGTTGACGGTTCCGAAATTTGCTTTGTTAAAAAGAGTTGTTGTATTTTGTTCGTGCTAAAAAATGATGTGTCGTTCGTTGTAGGCGGCAATCGGAATCGGTGAAGAAATAACCACAAATATTTAATCAATTTTTAATCAAGTGGTTTTATGTTTATTTTACTTTGGTAAGTCCCAAGGTCGAACATAAGGAGGCAAAGGAACAACCTAGAATTATGTCTATCAGAATTCATGCACGGTGTCGAGGCGGTCTTTTTCTTGGAATTTTAAATGCAATAAGGGATGCAAGATGCAATTTAGGCCTATTTTAGGGACTAAAATGTAAATTACAATCAAACGATGTCCGAAAAATATGAAACATGGCAGAGATGATAATTATGATAAAATAAATGCACTGTAATTTTTTTTAGAATTTTTAGATGCAAGATAATTTTAATGAATTTTTAAATGCAAATAGAATGATTTTCGATATTTAATTATAATAAATATTAAACCTAATTTTTTTCAAGAGATAAAATTATCTAAGATCTATCACTAGGTTATGGATCTCAGAAAAATCCTAAACCTTGAAAATGGAAGATCTAATACCTATTAAAAATTAAACACTGAAATATGCAAAATGATTTTTACATAGCAAATTATGCATGCAAATGCAAATCTTTTTAGGGTTAATGTCAAGCACAATTAACTCTATAATCTGTGATTTTTCAGAAAATTTTAGAGCAATGGTTAAGAAAATACAAATTTAACAGCACAAACTGGGCAAAATGCGTAATTTTCCACAGAATAAGTAATTACTAATTAACCATTAATCACAAAAAATATCCACAATATGTCAAGATGTAAAGAATTAAAGGAGGAACATCATGCTATTTTTTGAATGATAAAATAATGTCATGTAGAGGTCCAAATTACTGGGGAACACAGGGGTGTGATTGCAATAAATAAAATAAATATAAAAAGGCAGAGGAAGGACCTATTTGTAATTACCTATAGTTGGGGGGTACTGTCTGGAAAATAACCACTAGGTCACGTGCCAAGCACGCGACCTTGGTCGGTGGCGTCGGCGCAAATAAGGAGGAACTCAGGGGGAAACTTGCAAATCCTCCAGCGGGTCATGTGCGCCGCACGTGACCCCTAGATCTTGACTTCTGCTGACGTCCCCTGCCCCACGTGCGCGGCACGTAGCGGGGTCTCGGGCTTGATGCCTAGTGGCGATAGCGGCGGAGGTCAAGGCCGAGGTTGGCCGACCAAGGTGGAGGAAAACCGGC
Source organism: Ottelia alismoides (assembly GCA_037367405.1). NCBI lineage: Eukaryota > Viridiplantae > Streptophyta > Magnoliopsida > Alismatales > Hydrocharitaceae > Ottelia > Ottelia alismoides. The sequence goes on along the minus strand of JAZKJV010008857.1, from coordinate 9,908 downwards.
GAGCTCCTGGAGGCTGACGATGGAGACGACGGAGGTTGGTCGTAGGCAGTGTCGTAAGCTCGGCCAAGGCGGAGGGAGGTCGAGCTGCTATTGCGAGGGCATTGGTGACAGGTGGGGTTGTTGTTGGTGTCGCAAGTTCATCCAAGGCGGAGAAGAACGGGGAAGGTGGAATGGTCGATGAAGTGGTGGCGTAGTCGTTGGTTCCACAATCGGAGTCGAAGTTGTGGTCGTAGATGGAGGTCGATGGAGCGAGTCGAAGGAGAAGCAAAGCTACGGAGGTGCTGCTGTTGACATTGGTGGGAGGGAGTTGTTGTCGGCAAAGCGTGAAGCTCAAAGGAGGAGCAGCACCTGGTGGTAGGCAGAGTTGCGTCGTTGAAGGTGTTGATCGCGGTGGCTCGACGATGCGAAGGGGGGAAGGTCGGAGCTTGGGAAGTACGGCTGAAGAAGCTTGTCTGCAACGGCGTTGATGGACACCGGATCTCACCGGAGAGGCTGGCCAGGAGGTGATGTCCTGTTCCCACCCCGGTCGTGCTCTGAGTGCAATCGACGGATGGGCTGAGTCGGGGGTCGTCGAAGCTCTTAAATAGGCTGCGAGGGGTAGGCGGCGCGAGAGATTCGGAGGTGGTTGGCTGTTGCGAGAGAAGCGGAGTTCGTTGGCGGCATGGTCAACGACGACGAGATTGGCGGAGGTTACGGAGGGCGGTGGCGAGATCGAAGGAAGGCCGCGGGAGGTGGAAGACACGCAGCGGCCGTTTGATCGACCGAGATCAGATGGCCCTGCTGTGTCCACGTGGGGGACGAAAGGGGGAGAGGGGTGCATGTGCTTGGTGCGTTCCTGGGAGGCACGTGCCTTGCACGTGATGGCCTTAATTTTTTTTATAAAAAAGATATATAAAAAGGCCAAAAAACACTGACACGTGGCGACTCCAGGGGCTGCCACGTGTCAGCACCACAAAATTCCGAGAATAAATACTTTGTAAAATTAAAAATTAATAGTAAATGACCTCGGATCAAAAAAATTCCTTCTTGAAAAATGCTCGTCTCGATGAGATCTATAACTTTATGTAGAAATCAATAACCAAAATCGATCAAATGCATAAAGTGATATTTTTGGGGTATCCCATGTACATAGAATACCTTGATTTTTGGGTTTTGTAATTTTTTTATCATTTTTAAACTAGATAAAAATCCAAAAAAAATATAAAAAAATCAAAGATAAATAAAGACACCTTAATCTAATTTTTTTGGATTTTTATTAATTAAGAAAATATGTACATAAAATATCAGGTCAAAAACGCTAAAATACACAATGTACAAAAGAGGCCCAAAACCCAACTTTCACATATGAGCTCCGATTCGCTTGAACTTGTTCTTATTTTGAAGGTAATTGAACGTACATTACTTAAAAAGTGAGTAGGATTAAAATGGACACTGGATGGGGAAGATATGAATTTTTTAGTCCGAAAATCTTGAAATTAGGGTTTGGGTTTTTGGTCCACTTACTTGGGTTAATTATTTTTTTATATTTTTCATTTATTCTTTTGAGTGATATGTACACAATGGAGGTGGTTTTGGGTCATTTGGATTTAGCATGAATGAGTTAAAAATCAGGTAAGTTAGTCTATTTACGGGTCAATTTTGGCTGAGATTTTTGGCTTCTTATTTTGTGCAGAAATTAGTGCTAAAATGCATTCTTATTAAAACATGCATGAATGCTAATTATGCAGAATAGATGCAGAAATGCTAATGATTTTGAGGGATCTGAGCTTAATAAATGAGATTTAGAGTGATGAGTCTGAGATTCATCATCCCCCTATACTTAAACCATGCTCGTCCCTGAGCATCAAAAAGAAATGCCATGAGGTGAAATGAGATTGGGTTCCATACCAAGACCATGAGCTGAGGTGAAAATGAAACTAGACTCGTCCTTTGGATTAATAGTGTGTCGGAACTTCTGTGAGACTTAAAATTTTAAAATCAACAACCCTCAAGTTCTACACATCATTGTCACAGTTTCGGCTCAGAAGTCATCTTAGATCAATCCTCTTCCCAAAGTATACCCTATGAACATTGAACAATCGAATCATGTGTGTCAAAGGTTTTAGCTCATCCCATCCAGAATGTCGGACTAACATGCTCCTCTCCTCTCCAGTAACTCATCCTCGGGGAGTCAGCTATTTCTATCTAAGGTCTGTCGCATTGTGTTCACAATCGAATTGGGGGAGAAGATAGAAGAAGGGGAAAAGAACTGGAGGGTGGCCAGTGTAGTCACCTCTCCTTGTGAAGATGGCCAGTGTAGCCGAGTCTCCACCAAGATCTGTAGGTTTTTGAAGCTTGGACCTTTTTGGTCAGATTTTATTTGGTAGTTGCTTCTTTGTAGTTGGATTTTTGGTGGTTCTGCTTGGATCTTGTTGTGCTTCTACGGATATAGAATCTTTTTGTTTCCGTACATTCTTTGGTGTCTTAGAAAAAATTGTGCCCAGCCATCCATCCCTTTTCCGATGCTTTATTTCAACCCGTAATCCGATCTTTAGATTTCCACGCTACCAGAAAAGAAACTCACACAGTCTTCCAACATCTCGTCTGAGTTGAGCTAAGTGCATAGTGCGAGAATACAAATTAATTCCCTATTGCAGAGTTATACCCAGAGTGAAGAGACCAGGTTAGACACTAAGAGTCAAACGCTGCACATTGTCATGTGGAACTTAAAGAATTAAGTCAAAGACCTGAAGCTCTTTAAAATCCTATTTCTCGGTGAAGTTCCTCTAAAAATTAGGTGGATTAAGGACAAGTCCAGACCACTCTCGGTTTCTGCTCATAACTTGGTTCAGAACCCAATGACTTTTTACAGATGCAAATGAATGAAATGCTGGATGAAGTGCAGGTGGCAGATAAATTTTTTTTTAATGCAAAACAATGAAATAAGAAGCCTTTTTTTTCAAAAATTTTGGACATAGTCAGATTTAGTAGCAAAATTCTTGTTGTTGTTTTTTTATTACCCACCCTGTAAATACATATAGACTTATGCACAAGTACGAGATATGGGTAAAATATATACAAAGTATATACACGGACCCCCACTATACTTAGCAAGTGTTGTGTCCTTAGAGCACAAGAAGCGTAAAGAAGACATAGCTCGGGCTAAACGTAAGAGAGTGAAAAAGGAAAAGAAAAAGATGGATCGGAACAACCCCCCTATACTTAGGCTGTGAACAGTCTAAGTGTAAAAGAAGAGCGAAAAAATGAGGCGGTCAGGATATGTGAACGAGGAAAGTATATACAGATGGGCATCGGCTCCCCCTATAATTAGGCTCTGGTCAACCTAAGTATAGAAGAAGGGTGGAAGTGAGGCGACCGGGAGATAAGAGAAGGATGGTATGCACAAATGTCATCGGTCCCCCCCATACTTAGGCCTTGGCCTAAGTAGACGAAGAAGTTGTACAAGGAGACCGATGTGGTCGGAGGGAGGGTGGGTAGTCGATGATTAAGGCGGTTTTCGGAAGATCTTCTTGTGAGCATGCGATGGGAGATCAGAATAACGAGTCAGAGATGAAGCATATGATTCCCAGCTATTATCAGTGTCATCCTCAGAAAAATTATGATGGATAGTGGATGAAGTGTTTGAATCATATGAAAGATATCCATCATCGGAATTATCCTTAGAGTAGTAGTATTCGAAAGTGGACATACTCCAAATATTTTGGTCTTTTTGTTTCTTCAATTGTTTTATCAGAATTCGTTCCTTCTTGGGATCAGGCGGTTTGTCCTCAGATGAATACTCAGAAGCACCGGTCTCAGTCAGCTCATACGAGATAATTCTAGTGTACTTGAAGAGGGTAGGAGCATCAGCTTTGAATGAATAGTAGTTAGGAACAGGAGTTGTCCAACGAGAATTGAATTTTGGATCCTTGCGAAGATATGGTTTTAGAGCTGCCGAACAAATATCACTCATGTAGATTACCTTATCCGGACCTGATGAGGGATCATCAGTTGATTCCTGTTCCGAAAGGTCAAAGGTGACTCTCTTTTTATTTCTTCATGAAGGTATCAGTTCACTTGAGTATCCAGATGAATAGCCATTGGAATTCTCCTTGGTCGGTGTTCGACCTACGTGCTTGTTCTTAGTCTCCCGAATGTTGGTGCACTCTCGATTTGGGATGATTTGGTCAAGGTATTCTGAGAAGGTTTCCCCAAGGTGCGACCATGCATATGTCTCAGGATCATAGAAGAAGGATTTGTCTATTTTGAGATCCGCGGGAATTGAAATACTAGGGAGAGTCTCTAAACCAATAGTCTCATCAACAACCGCTATCTCAGGTGTTGTATCGGGATAGGGCTCTTCTACCTTTTCATGGTTGTGTCTGTCGGGGACTTCGTGGGTTTCCTCAGAAGATCATGGTTCCTCAATGACAAGGTCAGATCTAAGTGCTTCCAATACTTTACTTGATTTTCCTGAGTCTCACAATCAATAATTGCCTTAGCCAATGCTAAGAACGGCCTCTCTAGAACGATTGGAGACTGGGTGAATTCTCCTTGATGCTGAATATCAATGATCGTGAATTCTACTTTGAGCGGAGAACCTTGGAATTTCATGATGACAGAAAAGATTCCTCTTGGCCGCTTTATCGATCGGTCTGCCAATTGAACAATCTCTCGTATCCTCCGAATCGGTCTGAGTTTAAGTTCGTGAAATACAGAGGTCGGAAGGATATTTATCGATGAATCGTCATCAATTCGAGCATGGATGAAAATCGTGTCTTTGATTTCACAGTCAAATTTGGGCAACCGCTTCACTATGCGGCTCTTGGTTTTTCTCCTCAACACTAAGGAGGAGGCCATTGACAAGATATGTCTCTCGATCTTTGTTCTAATCCTGCCCGACTTTTTGATCATTAATTTGTCCATTATAAACCCTTTGAGGTCGAGTAAGTGTTCAACGACCTTTATAAAGGGAAGTTGAAAAATTAATTTCTTCTCCAATGCTTCCCGTACAACAGCATCCAAATTTCTCATATCTTCTTCAGTCTCTATTTTTATGATATTCTCTGGATTTTCGATTTTTTTGGTGTTTTTGAATATTCCTCTTTTTGGTATTTTCTGTGTGGTGTGGTGATGTGGTGCATTCCTCAGATGAGCAGGGATTCTGATGATCAGAATGGGAGTCATTTCTAGGGGAATAATATGCAGAAGTGTCGTTGTCCGAATCGTCCCAAGGTTCCTGAATGTTGTCAAAATTTCCAATCTTAGATCCAATCATTTCCTCATTCATTTTTATGTCAGAGCTGCTAGAGATTGAAATTAATCGATCGACAAATTCTTGAAGTCTATCCTCCATTAACTCAAATTTCTTGTTCATCCTCAATATATCCTCCAAAATCTTTTCATGACCAATCGTGGGAGCAGTCGGGGTGTGTTTTTGTAATTGAATTTCCTCTTCCATTTTCCTATATGTACTAGGAGAGGAGTCTCTTGAAATATCTGATATATGATCATCATTTTCTGAAAATATCTCCTCAACAATTATGGAAGGCGGCTGCTCATATGGTCTGGGTATGCGGAGTTGGTCCGAGTAGAGTTTAATCCTTTGATTATGAGTGGTCGGACCTTGATATTGTGAAGTCAGCATACAGAGTTGATGTGTTTTTATGTGGTCAGTACAATCCTCTGTATGTCTGAAGAGGGGGTTGTCATGGTCAATCCAAGATGATGATTGTTCATTTGTGTGCCAAGGTAAAGTCAAGAGGTGAAGAAGTGTTCAATTCGATCATGTGGTTATCATCTCCCATGAATGATGGATTGACATTTATCGAATATGAAGGATGAATCATATGATCGGCATAGAGTGGATTGACGTATGAAGAAGTGGAGACCTCAGTCAGTTGTTGGTTTGTATGATCCGAATACAAGGGGTTGTCATTCAGAGAGTAGATCGGATCTGTAGAGAGAGATGGATCTATTGATGGTTGAGAGTCTCTTGTGGAAGTAGGAGGAGGTGTTTTGGGTCTAACCGATACAAATTCATTTTCATAGTATAGCTCTGATGGATTCTTGGATAAACGTTCGACCATTTTTGAAAGAGCTGGAAGGAATGAGGGGTTGGGTCTGCAAGAGTTATTGGACAATAGTTCCATGTTGAGGTTTAAATCAAGGAGAGAGATGATTGCACGAGATAGTCAAAAGAAGTCTTGTAAAATGTGCGGCTGTTGATCTTCGAAATCGGTTCACGCATCCTAATACAAATACAATTCAAACCCCATGTTCACCAACACATACAATGAAGTTGTAAGAGTTCGGCTATTATCTTTTCAATTTTAGTTGGTGATAAATCAATCTTGGCAAAAATTTAGCGAGCTGTTAGGTGCCGAAGTTTTCATAATGACTGGCCCGAATTCTTACGACTAGTTGCACCTACTTTCAGCCAGTATGGGTATAAGTACGGACCGTAGAACGGCTACCCGTTTTACTTGAGGTCAGAGCCTTACACAGTGTCCTCTAAACCACCAACTCTACTAAGGAAATCTGGACCGTTTACTGTCTACCGGTAGATCCTCACTGAGAAGTACCTAATCATTTTTGGCAGAATCAGTAGTCAAGATGAAAATCTGGATTTGGGCTCTAGCCTTAAGTGTCGTCTCTCGCTCACTCAGAAAATATAAAAATATCCAAGGTCGGGGTTGCTCTCCCACAAAAATTCTTGATTTTATGGTTTATTTTGATCGGCTATATTTAGCAGTCCCAATTTTAATTAGGTGATCACGGATCAAATGAGCACAAATACACGTCTACCGTCCAGTCCCAATTTCCTTTAGAATTATGTGATAAAACACAAGGGAGAAGATCAGGAAAAGTTGATGCACTCGGAAAACAATGTTGTATGCTCATTTAGAAGACTTACAGTGAATCCTCGCAATCTCCATGTGGGATGCAATACAGAATTGAAAAATTATTCTAAATGAATGCAAGCCGATGAAAAACCACACCTAAGCAGAAAGTTCTATTAGCGGGAAAGAATTGAGTTAAATTTTTGGCTAAATTGAATGATCTATGTGCGTCTCAGTTAATGTGAAGTGTGGCATTAGATCCTACGAGCAAAATCAAGAAATTAAAATGCTTTGAGAGCCGTATGTGCAGGTCTATCCTAATCGCCACTCAAGTCAGGCCCCACCCTCACCGAAGAGTGAAACAAGCCACAACACACCACAGAAAAGTTCAAAGTCTTTTTTACACACACGAGAGTCCAAACGGACACCGCTATAAATGAGCAATTAATTACAGAAATAAAATTGCGGAAATAAAAATCCTAGACTCTACGCTCTCTCACGACTCGACTCGATCTTAATTTAATTGCGGCTTTTCGGAAGTCGGTGAAGATGCGTCGGTTTCTTGAAAAACCGCTCCACGTACGTCGGGTAGTCGCAAGAAAAACAAGAGAGTGACTTAAAGAGAGTGACTTAAAAATAATCAAAAATAAAATAAGAGAAATAAACGCAGAAAAATAAAATAAATGCAGGAAAAAAATGAGATTTACAATGAAAAATTCGACGGTCAGACAACTCGAATGCGGAAAACCGAACAAGAAATTTCAAAACACAAAAATAAGTCGTTTGCCTCCCTTGCAACGGCGCCATCTTACGGTTCTGAAATTTGCTTTGTTAAAAAGAGATGTTGTATTTTGTTCGTGCTAAAAAATGATGTGTCGTTCGTTGTAGGCAGTAATCGGAATCGGTCAAGAAATAACCACAAGTATTTAATCAATTTTTAATCAACTGGTTTTATATTTATTTTACTTGGACAAGTCCCAAGGTCAAACACAAGGAGGCAAAGGAACAACCTAGAATTATGTCTATCAAAATTCGTACATAGTTTTCGAGGCAGTCTTTTTTTGGAATTTTAAATGCAATAAGGGATGCAAGATACAATTTCAGCCTATTTTAGGGACTAAAATATATATTACAATCAAACGATGTACGAAAAATATGAAACTTGGCCGAGATGATAATTATGATAAAATGAATGGACTGTATTTTTTTGGAATTTTTAGATGCAAGATGATTTTTTTATGAATTTTTAAAAGCAAACAGAATGATTTTCTATATTTAATTATAATAAATATTAAACCTACTTGTTTTCAAGAGATAAAATTATCTAAGATCTATCACTAGGTGATGGATCTCAAAAAAATCCTAAACCTTGAAAAAGTAAGATCTAATACCTATTAAAAATCAAACACTGAAATATGCAAAATGATTTTTATAGAGCAAATTAAACATGCAAATGCAAATCTTTTTGGGCATAATTCAAGCATAATTAACCTTAAGCAAATATAAATTTAATAGCACAAACTGGGCAAAATGCATAATTTTCCACAGAATAAGTAATTACTAATTAACCATCAATCACAAAAAATATCCACAATATGTCAAGATGTAAAGAATTAAATGAGGAACATCATGCTATTTTTTTGAATGATAAAATAATGTCATGTAGAGGTCCAAAATTACTGGGGAACACAGGGGTGTGAATGCAATAAATAAAAAAATATAAAAAGGTAGAGGAAGGACCTATTTGTAATTACCTATAGTTGGGGGGTACTGTCTGCAAAATAACCACTAGGTCACGTGCTTGGCACGTGACCTTGGTCGGTGGCGTCGGCGCAAATATGGAGGAACTCAGGGGGAAACTTGCAATTCCTCCAGTGGGTCACGTGCGCTGCACGTGACCCCTGGATCTTGACTTCTACAGACGTCCCCCGCCCAACGTGCACAGCACATGGCGGGGTCTCGGGCTTGATGCCCGGTCACGATAGCGGCGGACGGCAAGGCCGAGGCGGGCCGACCAAGGCGGAGAAAAACCGATGAGCTCCTGGAGGCTGATGATGGAGACGACGGAGGTTGGTCGGAGGCGGTGTCGTAAGCTCGACTAAGGCGGAGGGAGGCCGAGCTGCTATTGCGGGGGCGTTGGTGACCGGTGGAGATGTTGTTAGTGTCGCAGGTTTGTCCAAGGCGGAGAAGAACGGCAAAGACGGAATGGTCGATGAAGGTATGGCGTAGTCATTGGCTCCACAATCGGAGTCGGTGTTATGGTCGTAGATGGAGGTCGATGGAGCGAGTCGGAGGAGAAGCGAAGCTGCGGAGGCGCTGCTGTTGACGTTGGCGATGAGGTAGTTGTTGTTGGCGAAGCATGAAGCTCGAGAGGAGGAGCAGCACCTGGTGGTAGGCGGAGTTGCATCATTGAAGGTGTTAATCGCGGTGGCTCGATGACACGAAGGGGGGAAGGCCAGAGCTTGGGCAGTACGACTGAAGATGCTTGTCTGCAACGACGTTGATGGATGCCAGATCTCGCCGGAGAGGCTGGCTAGAAGGTGTTGTCACCACCCCGGCCGTGCTCTGAGTGCAATCGGTGCATGGGATGAGTCGGGGGTTGTGAAGCACTTAAATAGGCTACGAGGGGTAGGCAGCGCGAGAGATCCGGAGGTGGTTGATGTTGCGAGAGAAGCGGAGTTCGTTGGCGGTGCGGTCAACAGCTAAGAGATTAGCGGAGGTTACGGAGGGCGGTGGCGAGATCGAAGGATTGTCGCGGGTGGTGGAAGACACACAATGGCCGTCAGATCGGCCGAGATCGAACGACCCTGCTGTGGCCACGCGGCGAACGAAAGAGGGAGAGGGGCACACGTGCTTGGCGCGTGCCTGGGATGCCCGTGCCTCGCACGTGTTGGCCTTAATATTTTTTTTATAAAAAACGATATATAAAAGGGATTTTTACACAGCAGACCCTGTAAATCTTTGTCAATTACCTCTATAACCTTTGAAACAATGTAATTCCTTCCTCACCCCCGTAAACTTGTTAACCTTTACCCTACATACCTTGTGGTTAACCCCCATCCATTTGACCGTTAAAACTAACCAGAA